>CM070008.1:39626600-40344100 GCA_036247105.1 Cirrhinus mrigala | reverse complement strand
GAAATAAAAATTCATAAAGACTGTTGTAAAATACAATCAACTTTTCAACTTAAATGACACTAAATGGGCTTAAAAACACAAGTTGAATCTTGTATAACTTATTTTAAAAAGTTGAAAATTGCTGAACTTATTTTGAGTTGAATTAACGTAAAAACATATGTTGTCGTGACATATTGATCATACCATTTACATACAACAAAAATGACTAAAACTTTAAAATTAAAATGGAAAACATAAAAACTAATTCAATCAATTAACAAAATGTAAAGGGGAAATAAAACTTAAAATAAAATAAATAAATACAAATAATAAACTTAAAATATATATTAATATTTTAAAATTCATAAACTAAAGAAAACAACAACAAAAACAAAAGTACTAAAGCTAAAATTAAAATGGGAAACATAAAAATTAAACTAATTAAAACAATAAAAACAATATAGTATCTCAATTAAATAACACTAGAGTACACTAATAACGCTAATAAACTAAAGAAACAAAAGAATCTAAGAATCTAATTTTAAATAAAATAAATACCAGACATGTAACTTACAGTTAACCAGACTTTTTTCTGTATGTTTACATTGCCTTCCAAAAAATATATTTTTACAGTATTTTGAATTATGACCATAACTATAAATTTGATAATGTAATTTCAATTTCACAAAAAAAAAATTTAAAACTTTTAAAACTTTAACTAAAATTAAAATTGAAAACATAAAAACTAATTTAATCAATTAACGATATATATATATATATATATATATATATATATATAATATAATATATATATATATTCACATCAAAAACTAATGGGAAAAAGACAAAACAACAACAATAACAACAACAAAATTACTACAACTTTAAAACTGAAAACATAAAAACTAATTCAATCAATTAACTATATATATATATAAACTAATGGGAAAAAGGCATAATTCAAACAATTAATAAAAACTATAAATCTCAGTGATACTAAAATAACAGTATGTACACTAATAATAAACGCTAATAAACTCAAGACTCAAAAGTCCATCTGTGCTTTATTTTATTCTGTTTATGGGTCTAATTTTAAATAAGACATAATGTACAGTTAATCAGACTTTTTTCTGTATGTTTACATTGCCTTTCTGTTAAAATGTGTGTGTTTATTTTGAGTTCAGCTGTTCTTGAGTCTGTTGGCTCGTTACACGGCATCATTAATTGTTTTGGCAGCAGCAGCAGCGTCTGATGAAGGTCACAGAGACACCGGATGTGAAATGAGAAAAAGACACAGACGCTCTGCTGATGAGCAGAGACAGAGACGCGTCCAGTGAGCAGAGAGAGCTCAGGATGTGGGACGTCCCATTACAGATACTCTCTTTTTCTCTCTTTCTCTGGAGAATGTTCTGAGGGTTTCATTCATTGCAAAACTTATTTTAAATATTTATTCCAAAGCACAGGCCTGGTTTTCATGAACTGAGACATTTACCATGACAGGTGACTGTATTCAGCCAAACTCTTCCATTTACACTATTCCCAACACGCTGGAACACCGGAGCGTCTGGATTCTGTCCTGTTTATGGTTCCCGACTCCAGTTCTTGGGAAAATGATCTTATTTCAGAGCAGATGCTTTCCTGGATCAGTATAAAGCGACTACTGCCAAACTCAACTCAACAAACCATCGGCTCGTTAGAATCACATCTATTACTCAAACTATTAAAACACAAACGTGATCATTTCCTTAATGACAGTGATTCAGCTACAGTGTCATTTAATGTTTGACACAACAGATCACACATTCATCCAATCAAATCTGCCGCTGATTTAGACTTTTTTTTTTTTACTTTATTTTAACTTGAGCACCACACTTTTAGAATGCTGTATCATGCATGGATCGTGATCCTTCCTGAAAAAAACTGATATTTTTTATATATTTTCTCATTAATGCCACATTTTCATTGTGACTAATAACCAGACCAATATCACTGCGATTTGTAATGTCTCTTTCTTGACTTTTCTTGACTATTGAGCAGATATTCTGGCATTATATATATATCAAATATATATATATATATATATATATATATATATATGAAATATTTTTACTATTTAAAATAACTGATTTCTATTTGAATTTTTTTAAATGTAATTTATTTATGTGATTTCAAAGCTGAATTTTCAGCATCATTACTCCAGTCGCATGATTCTTCAGAAATCATTCTAATATTCTGATTTGCTGCTCAAAAAACATTTATTGATTACATAATTACATTAACTTAGTTATTATTATGTTGAAAATAGCTGATTAGAATTTTTTCAGGTTTCTTTAATGAATAGAAAGTTTAGAAGAACAGCGTTTATCTGAATAGAAATCTTTTGTAACATTGTAAATGTCTTTATCATCACTTTTGATCAATTTAAAGCATTCTTGCTAAGTAAAAGTTAAAAAAAAAAAAAAAAAAAAAAAAAAAAAAAAAAACACTGACTCCAAGTTTTTGAATGGTATAGTGTATAATGTTATGAAAGCTTTTTATTTCAGATAAATGCTGATCTTTGGATCTTTCTGTTCATCAAAGAATCCTGAAAAAAATGTACTCAACTGTTTTAATTATTATTATTATTATTATTATTATTATTAATAAATGTTTCTTGAGCAGCAAATCAGCATATTAGAATGATTTCTGAAGGATCATGTGACACTAAAGACTGGAATAAAGATGCTGAAAATTCAGCTGCGCATCACAGAAATAAATTACATTTTAAAATACATTCAAATAGAAAACAGTTATTTTAAATAGTAAAAATATGTCAAAATTTTATAATAATTATAAATGTTTCTTGAGCAGCAAATCAGCATATTAGAATGATTTCTGAAGGATCATGTGACACTAAAGACTGGAATAAAGATGCTGAAAATTCAGCTGCGCATCACAGAAATAAATTACATTTTAAAATATATTCAAATAGAAAACCATTATTTTAAATAGTAAAAATATTTTAACATTTTACTGTTTTTGCTGTGCTTTGGATCAAATAAATGCAGGCTTGATGAGCAGAAGAGAATTCTTTAAAAAACATTACAAATCTTTTATTTTGAGATCGAATGCAGCAAGCGACATGGTGAGGTCAAGTGTCAACAATGTAGCGATCTCCTGCTCTCGAGTGTGCAGTATGCAGTGAGCAGCACACAGTACGCAGTGCGCGACCCGCTGCTCTGGCCGATGGGCGGGGCGACACAATGAACGCGAGCTTCATGAAGAGCTGCTGCTCTCCTCAGATCAGCTTCAGCAACATCAGGATGACAGTCACTGCTCAACATGACACAGATGCACAGACATGGACGAGACTGATGCAGACGAGCTCTGTCTGATGGACAAACACAGTTTCGGTGAGAACAACCAAATCCTCCACACACACTGATGTCTTAGACTTCACTTAAACACTTGTTAAATCATCCGAATGTCGCTGTCTGAGGGGAAATAATCGCGTTAAAGCCTTTTGTGCGCGTTTGAATGGAAATCAATGAGAAACACACGGAGAATGGAGAGTGAATTGTGTGATAACGTCTAAAGTAATTGATGTTTTGCATTATTTTGACAGAATTACTGACGTAATGTTTCATTGTTGCATTGCAAACTCGTGGAGTCCTGTTAAAAAACGCATGTTTTATGGATATTTTTATTGTTTTGCACATGTTGCTTTTCATCTTTGTGCGCATGCATGATTTACTCCTTTAGTTGAGTCTCTTCAAAAACAATAGAAGCTCCTATTATGTAAATTTATCATTAAGACACGAATTGAACGTAAATACAGTATAGTACAGTATTATTTCAGCAGTTTTGCGAAGCAAAATCAACATTGATCTGAATATGAACATTTTGAGTCCATTAACTGATCTAAAAGATCATTAAATAATTACACTAATGGCATGAGTACTCACTGTAAAGTTTATTATTATTGTTTTAACTAATAAAAAGCTCAAAAGAACAAAAATGAAATGGAAATATCTCAAGGTGACCTTAAAGTTGGGCGTTAAAAAGTCAGCACATACTAGTATACTAACAGGTGTTTAAGTGCCCGGTTGGATAAATGAGTTGCAAAAATTGCAAATTAAGAGCCAGATAGGATAATTCATGTGTGACTGATCTGTCAGTAATCTGGATTTTCTTTGCCGCCATCGATGGGTAGTGACTGAATGTAATCTAGATGACATTAGATTATTACATTACATAATTAGATTATACTGCATTTTAAAAGATTAAAAGCTTTAAAAGCAGATTACAGCTACTTTTTAATGGATTACATGATATAGAATTATACATAATTCTGTTTTTCTCTTTTAAAGTTTGAAGAGTTCATTTGCAAAAACAGATAACTTTTTTTTTTTTTAATTAAAAAATTAGTTTTTTTATTCTGCATTCCAAGTAATATCAATCAAAGTGCAGTTGGGGTGTTTTGATTAAATTATAACAACTCCAAAAAAAAAAAAAAAAAAAAAAAAAACAGCTAACACAAACACAACAAAAACATGATTTATGAACTTTTTTTTCCTTTCCAAAAAAATTCTGTGTCATATCGTTTAGCTTTGACTATATTCACAATGTAGAATGGTGATGTAAATGTCATGCAAATAATTTTGTGATTCATGCTTCTGAATTTGGAGGAAAAAAGCACTTCTCAAGCAATTACACCATGAAACAAATGATTATTCAAGTTGCTAAACGCTGGTGATGTGTAGCTGTGAAACACTGTGTTGTCATCACATACAGTGACATTCAGTCACTTGATTCTTGAAGTCTGGACAAAAATATTTAAAACCTTTTAAAAGACTTTGGGCGAGTAATGTCATTGTTCTTACACTGCAGCTTTTACAATAAGATCAGTTTGGAAAACCCTGATTTTAATGCATTTTATGATGTTTATATCAAATAATAAAATGTATGTGACCCTGGATCACAAAACCAGTCATAAGGGTCAGTTTTTTGAAATTGAGATTTATATGTCATCTGAAAGCTGAATAAATAAGATTTTGTTAGGACAATATTTGGCTGAGATACAGCTATTTGAAAGTCTGGAATCTGAGGGTGCAAAAAAAGAAAAATATTGAGAAAATCATGTTTAAAGTTGTCCAAATGAAGTTCTCAGCAATGCATTTTACCAATCAAAAATTAAGTTTTGATATATTTACGGTAGAAAATTTACAGAATATCTTCATGCAACATGATCTTTACTTAATATTCTAATGATTTTTGGCGTAAAAGAAAAATGTATAATTTTGACCCATACAATGTATTTTTGGCTATTGCTACAAATATACCCGTGATACTTACGACTGGTTTTGTGCTCCAGAGTCACATATTTTCTTTCTCTTATCTTTGTTATATGAATATGGCACATTTAATAGGGATGTAATGATATCAAATCTCACAATACTTTAATATGTAAGTCCATGATACAATTTTTATTGCAATATTTAAAAAAAAGACAAATGAAGACTGGAAAAATTTGTCATTTTAAAGCTAAATTCTTCTATCTAATGCACTTTGAGAGTTCAAAATTAATTTTTATTTGTGGTATACTGTCTCAGTCTAAATTACATTCACACTGGTGTTTTCGGAACCACAATATTGGTAAGTTTAAAGCAAGTTAGGTAAAATGTAATCTAAAAGTAATCTAAAAAGTAATCAGAATACGTAAAATGAGTAACCAAGATTATCTCACTAACTACAGTTGTTGTTGTATAATCTGTAATCAGTAATGGGCTACAATTTGTAAGTAATCCACCCTGCGCTGTGCACCACTAGAGCAGAAAATATGAGCCAAAAATCCAAAATCTGTCATTATTTGCTCGCCCTCATGAGCTGTTTTTTATCTGAACGCTTCCTTCACAGGATCCTGTGATGGAGCAGCGTTTTGTCGACTATATCTGCACACAAGCGCATGTGGAATGTGTTGAAGTCTGAGATGTTTGCCGTTTTCTTTAAGCTGTGAGGGTGCGAGGTGAAGTGAAGAAGCGTCTGAAAACGCCTGGCCTCGTCAAGGCTGCTCAGCCGAGGGTTGTGGGATTGTTTGGTTTGTTTGGCTCTGACATTAAAGCCGTATGGATCGCTGTACGCTGGCTTGAGTGGAGCGTGTGGGAGTCTGTGCTTATTGTTCTGCCACCTATAAACACAGAGACGAGCTCAGGCAGGATGAGACGGAGATCAGGACACGCTGTGTGTGTGAAGACACTCCGATCAGGGGCAGATTCAGGACTGTTTGCTGATCAATATTCAGTGCTTTCATTATTTTAACACAAGCACTGTGTTTGTTTTTCCTCAGTCCTTTATTTACAGACGTAATTGAAGATTCACTAAAAACCCAGTGCAAGGGTTTGGAGTGTGAGTTTGTTTTGTTTGCTTCACCTGCAAAGTTTATGATTCATGTCAGTAATGTGTGTCACTACTATGATGCAGGATGTTGCTGTGTGGTTGCTAGGATGCTCAAGTGGTTGCTATGATTTTCTGAGTCGGTTTGAACATGCTGTTGCGTGTTACGCTCGCTTGCCAGGGTGTTGCTATGCTTTGGTTTCTGAGTGTTGCTATGGTGACTCTGATGTTCTGGGTGGTTGCCAGGGTGTTGCTATGCAGTTGGTAAGGTGTTCTGGGTGTTGCTACAGTATATGGTTGTAGGTTGCTCTGGATTGTTGCCAGGGTGTTGCTATGCAGTTACTAAGGTGATTAGAGTGTTGCTACTGTATATGGGTTTAGGGTGTTCTAGATGGTTGCCAGGGCGTTGCCATGCAGTTGCAAAAGCGTTCTGAGTATTGCCACTGTATGTTGTTATGGAATGTTCCAGATGGTTGCCAGGGCATTGCTATGCAGATGCTAAGGCATTCTGAGTATTTCTTCTGTCAGTGGTTGCTGCGATGTTCTAGATTGTTGCCAGGGCATTGCTATGCAGTTACTAAGGTGATTAGAGTGTTGCTACTGTATATGGGTTTAGGATGTTCTGGATGGTTGCCAGGGCGTTGCTATGCAGTTGCTAAAGCGTTCTGAGTATTGCCACTGTATATGATTGTTGAAATGTTTTGGTGGTTGCTAGGGTGTTGCTATACAGATGCTAAGGCATTCTGAGCGTTTCTTCTGTCAGTGGTTGCTGCGATGTTCTAGATTGTTGCCAGGGCATTGCTATGCAGTTACTAAGGTGTTCTGAGAGTTGCAACTGTATATTGTTGTGGGATGTTCTGGATGGTTGCCAGGGTGTTGCTATGCAGTTGCTAAAGCATTCTGAAGGTTGCTATTGTATATGGTTGTTGGGATGTTCAGTGTGGTTGCCAGGGCGTTGCCATGCAGTTGCTAAAGTGTTCTGAGTATTGCCACTGTATATTGTTATGGGATGTTCTGGATGGTTGCCAGGGCATTGCTATGCAGTTGCTAAGGTGTTCTGAGTGTTGCTATTGTATATGGTTGTTGGGATGTTCAGTGTGGTTGCCAGGGTGTTGCTATGCAGTTGCTAAGGCATTCTGAATATTGCCACTGTAAATGGTTGTAGGATATCCTGGATGGTTGCCAGGGCGTTGCTATGCAGTTGCTAAAGCATTCTGAAGGTTGCTATTGTATATGGTTGTTGGGATGTTCAGTGTGGTTGCCAGGGCGTTGCCATGCAGTTGCTAAAGTGCTCTGAGTATTGCCACTGTATATTGTTATGGGATGTTCTGGATGGTTGCCAGGGCGTTGCTATGCAGTTGCTAAGGCATTCTGAGTGTTGCTGCTGTATATGATTGTTGAAATGTTCTGGTGGGTTCTAGGGTGTTTCCTTCTCTCTGGCATGAGTCTGCTCTCTAGACATGACATTTAATATGCATATTGCTGTTTCATAATGCAGTTCTCCATATTTAATGTGGCTGATTTGGTTTAATTTCTCACAAGTTGTTGTTTTTTTATTATTGTCATTTTCCTGCGTTTTGGAGATGTTGAAAGCGTCTGTGAAGCGTCACGACCCCCGTCGGCCCTCATTGACGTTCTCCGAAGGGGGTCTGACTCACGTCTGTCATCCGTAGACGCTGACATTTCCACCGGCCGTGTGTCATGACGGTTTTACTGAAGACTTTTCACGCCATGAATTATTCATGCAAACATCACTGTACGGCACGCATGATTCTGACGGATTAGGCAAATTGAAACCCTGCTGGCAAAGGTGAATTATACATTACTAGTGCAATTAGGCGATGTCATCTGCTTGTGTAATTGATTATTTGATTGGAATGTATAAGCGGGTTGGTAAGGCAGCACGTGAGAAATCTGAGAATTTACAGATGATGTTTAGTTGAAATGGAATGGATTTATAAATGCACGGCTGCTGGTAATGCTGAGATATTAGAGAGTAACAGATGAAATCCAATGAGATCGGCCTCAGGCTGTCAGGAACTCACTGTTGTATCTGTAATTTCAGATGCTGTTTTTAATACCCATCTGTTTGCATGAAGCATCTGCTTCCATCATTGATGATCATTGACTGGAATCATCTGAATATGACAAACAACTGAGAATCACTGCATGTGTTCTGATGCACAGATGCAGTATTAATAAAAGATCATGATAATTAAAGAAGCAACATGTTGAACAAGAATGCATCAGCTTTTCTTCAGTATTAGAAAAGCTGTGCCAGCAGAAGATGTTATTTCTCAGAGGTTTCTCTTTTAAATCTTAAGAGATGTAATGGAGCTCTCAGTTATGTTTCAGTTTCAGTTTTTAAGTTCATCTTTGTCTCAGACGTTTTTTTTTTTAAAAAGAATATTAATGAGTGAATTTGGAAAGCAGCTCTGATGTTTTGATGAGAAATGATTTTGTTTATAGTTTCAGACATTGTTGAGATCTCATCTGAAACTCTAGATGTGAGATGTGAGTCTTTTTCATCTCACTTTGCTCTCCATTTAATCTCAATGCTGTCTAAGGAAAAACTACTGAAATATTAACACTGCAAAAGCGATTTTCTTAATAGTTTTGTCTTGTTTTCTATAAATAACTAGGGCCGTCACACGATTAATCGCATTAAAAAACAAGCTTGAGTTTGCCTAATATTTGTGTGCATATTGTGTGTAATTATTATGTGTATATACATATATATATATATATATATATATATATATATATATATAAATAACTACACACAAATTAACGTATATGTTTAAGAGAAATATGTTATGTACAAAATATTTAATATTTTTATTTACATATAAATTATATAAAAATTATAATAAATACATGTACTTGTAAATATTTCTTAGAAATATACATGAATATGTTTATATTTATATATGCAGAATAATTATACACAGTACACACACATGTATTAGGGAAACTTAGTTTTATTTTGTATGCGATTAATCATGATTATTTTTGACAGCCCTATAAATAACTAAAAATTCTTAATTTAAATTCAGGGTTTTTATTTAATATATTTTATTTAATATAACTAATTAAAACTAAACTTTGATTACTTTAAATAAAATAAATATAAAATTAAATAAATAAAATGTGATAAATAAATAAATGTTATTTTATTTCAGCTACAACTAAGCAACATTTAAGTTGAAGTACTAAAATAAGTAAAATTAAATAAATTAAATCTTAAAATAATATCAGTCTTATCTTTAAAAAATAACAAAAACACACTACAAAAATACTAATAACAAACTAAAATTTATATATACATTTATATATATATATGTGTGTGTGTGGATGTGTGTGTGTATAACACTGAATAAGATCCATTTACACTTGTGAAAATGCATTAAAATGCAAAAAAATGAAACAAAAAAAAAATTACATTGGGGTCAGAAATATAATCTAGTTTTGTCTATGAATTAATAACATTTTTTTGATCCCACTAACAGTTTTTTGCCTTTTTACCATGATCTTACTTCATTTTGATAAATTTTTCAGAAACAAAAGTCATTGTGCCTCTTAAATAAATGTATCTTGATTTGAGAATGATTAGAAATTTGTCCTGGAAAATCATTTTTTGCCATGAAATAGATCTTGTTTGTAATTTTTCCAGTAGGCTTGGATTCTAGACGAGTTATTCGTTGATGTTTTTGTGTATGATGTCTATTCTGTCCTTCTTTCTGTCCCGCCCACAGGATGATTGACAGCCCCGTGATCCAATAGGCAGGATGATCGCTACCGGCGGGCTGCTGAGGATTTCGCGGCGCCAAGATTCGCTGCGAACCAAAAACCGCGCGGAGAACAAAAAGAAGCGGAAAGCCAAGAAGAAACGCAAGAACGACGTGGTGGTGGTGAAAGGAAAGGTGAAGCTGTGCTCCGTCTCCGGGTTAGTGGCGGCGCTGGGAGTTATGATCCTACTAGTGGGCATCACCATGGCCGTACTGGGATACTGGCCTAGAGAAAACACCCAGAGGTTCGTCGGACCAATACGGCCGATAAAAAAGCAGAATCTCACAAGCAATAACGAGCTAGCGGCGTCAAGCGGAAACGCCTCGCGTTCGTCCGGCTTCTTCGAAAGTCTGTTCGCCAGTTATTTATACTCAGACAACCTCAAAGTGTTCGGACCTTTAGTGATGGGCGTCGGGATTTTCCTGTTCATCTGCGCCAATGCGGTTCTCCACGAGGACCGCGATAAGAAAACCAAAATAATCAATCTGCGAGACATTTACTCCACCGTCATCGACATTCACGGCTTGCGCGCCAAAGACTGCGTCCCGTTCAACGGCCTCATCAGCTACATGCAGTCGAAGGGCGACAAACCCTCCGCCGTCGCGGGAAACCACCGCCGCCCGTCGTGCGCCAGAAAATACAGCTTGTTCGCCAAGCGGCAGTCGTTCGCCGACACCGTTTACAGCATATATCAAGGCGGCGAGGAGGCGCGCGAGTGGGAGACGCGCTCCATCGTCACGTCGTCGGTCAACGCGTTCACGCTTCCCGTCATCAAACTCAACAACTGCGACGTGCAGGACAACGAGCTCTCGCGCCGCAGGAGTTGCGTCGCGGCGGTGGAAACCAAAGCGGAGGTCTCGAGGACGCGGATGTCGCTTTCGCAGGATTCGAAGCTCAACGTGACGAGGCTGCAGCCGCCCGGTTCGGGCGCGAGGGTCGCGGGGTCGCACCTGTCTCTGAACGCGCTGACGGATCTGGGCGCCAGGTGTTTGGACGAGAGGTCGCGGAGGTTCAGCTGTCCCAGATTGGAGCGATCGGGCAGTAAGGGCTACATTAAACTGGCCGATCTGGGCGGAGATTCGTTCGAGACGCCCGACGGGACGCCCGACGCAGAATGCGACGATGATAAATCAGACGTGCGTTTGCATAAACACACTGCGTCATTGTCAGATTTGTAAACGATGATTGACTGTGATGCGCTCCTGATATTTCTAACCCTGTAAAGCCTAAATGTTTTGTATCATCAAGCTTTTACAGCTCTGATATGTGACCCTGGACCACAAAACCAGTCATAAGGGTCAGTTTTTTGAAATTGAGATACGTTATCAATTAGGATACGACAATATTTGGTCGAGATGCAACAATCTGAAAATTTGCTGAGGGTGCAAATCTAAATATTGAGAAAATCACCTTTAAAGTTGTCCAAATGAAGTTCTTTGCAATGCATATTACTAATAAAAAACTAAGTTTGGATATATTTATGCTAGGAAATTTACACAATATCTTCATGGAACATGATCTTTACTTAAGGGGAGATGCTGCAGGCAAAAACTGAGACTTTTTGTTTTTTTCAGACTAGTGGAAAGAAAACATCCAAAAATCACTGTTAAGTGTTTTTTTTTATAGCTCTTTATCTATTTGGGTCAATAGATTTCAATTACAATGTACATATTTTTACATGCCGTTTATTTTTGTTCAGTTTAAGTATAATTAAATAAACTAAAACTTAAAAGAATATCAGTCATATCTTAAAAAAAAAACAAAAAAAACAACAACAAAATGACTAAAAACAAATTAAAATGAAAATTAAAAAATATATAAAACACTGATAAAGACTTGTGAAAATGCATTAAAATGCAAAAAATAAATAAATAAATGAAAATGACATTGGGATCAGAAATATAATGATATGAATTAATTTAATTTTTCTGATCCCACTGACAATTTTTTCCCTTTTTTAACCATGATCTTCATTTTGATCAATTTTTCAGAAAAAAGTCATTGTGCCTCTTGATATATTTATGCTAGGAAATTCACACAATATCTTCATGAAACATGATCTTTACTTAAGGGGAGACGCTGCAGACAAAAACTGAAATTTTGTGCTTTTCGGTTTTTCATAAAAAGTGTTTTTTTTTAGACTAGTGGAAAGAAAACATCCAAAAATCACTGTGAAGTGTTTCTTTTATAGCACTTTGTCTATTTGTGTCAATAGATTTCAATTACAATGCATATTTTTACATGCCATTTTCTCAAAATGAGTTTTTTTCTCCTACAATGAGCCATAAACCTCCACTTCAGCAGACTTACACACACCACACTTTACATTTTTTATTCCTGTTCATATCCTGAAGGTTTTTACAGAGGGATTTGTTCATATATAATATGCTTGATTATGTACAACATATAAATTGTGAAAATATAATGTTTTCTCAGTATTTTCTGAATTATAGAGTGACACAAATGAGATTCCCTCTGAAAAAACATTAGACTTTAATATGTCAGAAAAATTGAAACTGATGTCATCCAGTTTTTAGATTTTTGTAGTAGAAATATATGCAAATTAGCGCATCATTTAGTAAATAATGCCTCATTTGCATATGTAAATGACATTTTAGAAAACTTGTTACACAAAATATGTTTGCAGTTATTAATGTAATCAATCAACTGGTTAAGTAAGGTGATAATTATTAGTTAATTTATTATTAATCTTTTAATTATGTTTTAATATGCGCTAATTTGCATACATTTCTAGTACAAAAATCTAAACACTGGATGAAGCCAGAATTAAAATTTTTAAAAATTTTGGAGGGAATAAAATGTATATAATCAAGCAAATTATATATGAACTAGGGCTTTATGTGATTAATTGTGATTAATCGCATACAAAATAAAAGTCTGAGTTTGCCTAATGTATATGTGTGTGTACTGCGTGTAATTATTATGTATATATAAATACAAAAACATTCATGCATATATTTAAGAAATATTTAAAAGTATATGTATAATATACATATAATATACATTATAATTTTTATATAATTTATATATAATATTTTGTACATAAACAACATATTTCTCTTAAATATATACATTAATTTGTGTGTATTTATAACTCAAACGTTTATTTTGTTTGCGATTAATTGTGATTAATCATCTGACCATCCTAATATGAACAAATCCCTCTGTAAAAACCTTCAGGATATAGACAGGAATAGAAGAGTACAGTCTGGTGTGTGTAAGAGCTGCTGAAGTGGAGATTTAAAAATCTGTATTGTAATTGAAATCTATTGACACAAATAGATAAAGTGCTATAAAAGAAACACTTAACAGTTTTTTGTTTGTTTGTTTTCTTTCCAGTAGTCTGAAAAAACACTTTATGAAAAACCAAAAAGCCCAAAATCTCACACTTGACAGGTGCATGAAAAAAACTCATATCTAATTATTAATATCCGCATCATTTTTAGCGTAAAAATGACCCATACAATCAATTTATGGCTATTGCTACAAATATACCCGTGCTAAGACTAGTTTTGTAGTCCAGGTTCACATATAGTGAGAATATGAAGCTCAGTTTTATTCAGTGACTCAAACTGATAAATATGAATATGAAATATGTAAATCAAAGAGATCTTAATAACAGTACAGCAGATACTGACATAAAATGATGTAAATATCAGCAGTCATTTTATCTCCAATAATATGTCTTGAAATGATTCAAACATATAATGCAGTGCAATCCAATGATGATTAAGAGATGAACAAATAAACGTTGCTTGAAAGATCCTGATGATCAGATTTGAGACTAACAAATGATTCATGGAGAATCAAGCAAAGCCAAGCGGCTTCAGTCCAGTGAGTGTTCATCTGACAGTATGACTATAGATATTCTGACGTTTATTTGATCAAAATCAGTCAAGATTTGACAGCAAAAACACACGTGAAGCACCTAAAGAAGGACATTTCGTCACCTTAGAATTATAATCAGATATACTATCTGCATTTTGAGCACTTTTGAGATGTTGAGCTTCAAAGTTCCATAGACTTCTGTAGATACAACCATTTTTGTTTTCTAAAAAGAGGCCCAAAATGTACACAGCTTACAAAAGAAACATCACATAATGTAAATAAGAATAAAAATATGTGAATAACTCAGTTTTGACAAACATGTCAGATAGAACCTTATAATTCTAAGGTGACGATGTGTGCGATTAAACTAAAAGAGCTTTGACTTGCAGCAGGTTTTACAGGGTTAAATGTCTGAGTGCTTTGGTGATTTTTGTGGATTTATGACGTCAGTTCTCCTCAAGTTTCACACAGGTGTAAAGAATCACATCAACTTGCAACTTCATCCACTAACTAACCACAAAAAAGCACAATACTGACTGTCTTCATCTTTAACACTTAAGATCTTTTGGTTTAACAGTTCAAACCCGACAAACGTCTGTCTGTCAAGTATGTGTTTAGAGTGAATGACATTCGCCGTGATATTTTGCACCTAATGACATTTAGATATTTTTAAGTGTATTTTTGGGGTCTGTGCACACCATTCCAAATTTTTTATTTAAATAAATGTATACTTTTATTAATCAAGGATGCATTCAATTGATCATAAGTGACAGTAAAGACATTTATAATGTTACAGAAGATCTCTATTTCAAATTGATGCTGTTCTTTTGAACTTTCTATTCATCTGTGAATTCTGAAAAATAAAATGCATCACGTTTTCCAGAAAAATATTGTGCAGCACAACTGTTTTCATCATTGCTAATAATCATAAATGTTTGTTGAGCAGCAAATCAGTATATTAGAATGATTTCTGAAGGATCATGTGACACTGAAGACTGGAGTAATGATGCTGAAAATTCAGCTGCGCATCACAGAAATAAATTACAGTTTAACAGATATTCACATAGAAAACAGCTGTTTTAAATTGTAATATAATTTCACTGTTTTTACTGTATTTTTGATCAAATAAATGCAGCTTTGGTGAGCAGAAGAGACTTCTTTCAACAAGAGAAATGACTGAAAATTCAGCTTTGCATCACAGAAATAAATTACAGTTTAACAGATATTCACACAGAAAACAGCTCTTTGAAATTCTAATAATATGTCACTATTTTACTGATTTTACTGCATTTTTGATCAAATAAATGCAGCCTTGGTGAGCAGAAGAGACTTTTTCCAAAAACATTCAGTCAAAATCATCTAGTGACCCCAAACTTCTGTAGGTACTGTAGTTCAGACGGATTTCTGCAGGAAATCTATTCAGGCAGGATGAACGATAGAAATGTGTGAGATCTTAATGTCATATGTGTAGATGTTGAGGATTTGATATATTTGAGAACATTAGAAGCAAAGAGCCATGAACATCTAATGTGTAACGATGTCTGAATGAACATGTCTGGATTCAGCTCTCGCATTAATGTTCCTCAGTTCTGAGTGTTTCTAGATTTGTTGTTGTTGTTGTTGTTGTGGTAAAGGCAGAGTTCAGCTCATCATGTCACTCCAAACGCTTCATTTCACTTTTACATTCTTGAAGAAGGAGGATGATGTGAAGGACTGTTGATGTTCTGTATGCCAGTCTCATGATGCTGTTTGTGAGGAACAGATGCAGTTTTTGCTGTGAGCACAGATACTGACTCAAAACAATGTTACTGTATGAACTTAAAGTAATTAAGCAGAGGAAAATGTCTATATTTACATGCAAATGAGTCATTTGACAGGGTGTAGGCGATGCAGGTTATTAAGGAGTTTATTATTAAACTGAAAGTTTATGCATTTTTTTTTTTAGTGTAGCAAATTAAGATTTTCAACCTGAAACTGCTTCACCATGAACTTTCTCCTGTTTCTATTTGTTGTTGTTGTTTGCTTGCTTTTATTTTTTCTTTCATTTAATTGTTTGTTTGTTTTTTCATTTTTTTTCTTTCACTTTTCTTTGGTCTTTTTTATTTCTTTTTTTTTTCTTTCACTTTTCTTTGGTCTTTTTCATTTCGTATTGTTTTTTTTCTTTCGTTTAGTTTTTTTTCTTTCTTTTTTCTTTCACTTTTCTTTGGTCTTTTTTATTTCTTATTGTTTTTTTCTTTCACTTTTATTTTCTTCCTTTCACTTTTCTGTCACCTTTTTATTTCATATTGTTTTTTTTCTTTCATTTAATTTTTTTTTTTTTTTCATTTTTTTCTTTCACTTTTCTTTGGTCTTTTTTATTTTTTCTTTTTTTCTTTCATTGTTATTATTTTCTTTCACTTTTCTTTCATCTTTTTTATTTCTTATTGTTTTTTTCTTTCTTTTTTCATTTTTTTCTTTCACTTTTCTTTGGTCTTTTTTAATTCTTATTGTTTTTTTCTTTCATCATTATTATTATTATTATTATTATTTATATATGTTATTTATTTATATATTTTTCATTTTTTCTTTCACTTTTCTTTGGTCTTTTTTATTTTTTTTTTCATTTATTTTCTTTTTCTCTCTCATTTTTCTGTTTTCTATTTTTCTTTCTCTTTTTAATTGGCTGCAGTGTTTTTACAATGCATGTGTAATGTACTGTATTTTAGGTCAGTAAGATGTAGTTTTATGTTTTAGTTTATCATTCACATAAATACCCTCTCGTTAGCTGATCGGAGTCGTTAATGATTCCTGATGTAGAAAAGCGTTGTGCCTTTTGACAGACTGTTTTGTTTTGCTCTGATCTATAACTGTTGTGTATATTTAGACTCCACAGTTCACTGTAAATCTCTTAGAATGTTTTATATGTTTATTATAAAATGACGTCCACGTTTGCTGTAATCACAACTAGTCTTTTGTCCCTGTAGGACAGCACTAATATTCATGTTTCAGATGTGATGAACACAGACACACACTCATAGCTCACATTATGCAACTTTGCACATGTTGTTTTTGTACTTTCACTCATTTGTAGTGAGCAGATGTTGATGTACACAAAGGGCAATAAGTGATCTATAGTTGAGGACTCAGGTGTGTAGATTCACTGTTTCAGATAATTTGTGGGAATTTTTGAGAGTTTGTTCTGATTCTGGGTTTGTAGCTGTTTAATAGTTTTAGCTGCTACATCAAAATAAAGTTCTTTGAGTTAATAAAGTCCTGCCTTGAGCTTCTCCATGTGTTACAAATGGATTTATACTGACATCTAGTGGAGAATCTGGTTTAGGTTTGAGTTTGTAAGTTTCATAACTGAATTCAAAATTTGATTAGACTAATGTATGTATATGTATAATTATTGTTTAGTATTTTATAATAATATAATATATTTATATACTTCTTTTTCAGGATTAATTAATAATGCTCAAGTGATTTCTTTCCCTCAGAATGAGTAGATTACAAACAAATTATTTAAGCAAAACTGTACTTTATGAGAGATAACCATGTTATAGAAATATATATATGACTGATCTCATTCATAAACTGTGTTTGACTCTTATCTCAGCCTGTTTTCCTGGTTTAATGACTTTCACTGATGAACTTTGACCTTCACTTGTGCTGATATTCTGCATGGCATCGGCTGAACGACAAAAAGATGATCTGAATTATCTACGATCGTCTCTTTTCTTAATATATTATACATGCGTATTGCTACAGAGTATGATGAAACATGAACATCCATGCAGAGGTTTATGGGGAAAATAGCCTCTAATCATTGTTTCTTAATTTTTAATTATTTAAAAGGCTGCAAACTGTAAGAGAAAAACCTTCTGAAACTTGTGTGAAAAAAAAGCTACATTTATACACATAAAATACATAAAATAATGCAGTGGATAATAAATCAAAAGTTTTTAAACAGTAAGGTTTTTAATGTTTTTAAAGAAATCTCTCAACAAGCTTGCATTTATTTGATTCAAAATACAGCAAAAACAATAATATTGTGAAATATTTTTACTATTTAAAATAACTGCTTTCTATTTGAATATACTTTAAAATGTAATTTATTCCTGTGATTTCAAAACTGAATTTTTAGCATCATCAGTCACATGATGCTTCAGAAATCAGTCTAATATTCTGATTTGCTGCTCAAAAAAACATTTATTATTATAATGAAAACAGCTGAGTAGATTTTTTTTTCAGGTTTCTTTAATGAATAGAAAGTTCAGAAGAACAGCATTTATCTGAAATAGAAATCTTTTGTAACATTATAAACGTCTTTATCATCACTTTTGATTCATTTAAAGCACCCTTGATAAATAAAAGTATTAATTTTATAATTTCTCTTACAAAAAGAAAAAAAAAAAAATAAGAAAGAAAAAGAAAAACGTTATACTGACTCCAAGCTTTTGGGTTGTATAGTGTATAATGTTAAAAAAGTTTTTTTTTTTTTGTTTGTTTGTTTTTTTAATTTCAGTTAAATGTTGATCTTTGGATCATTCTATTAATCAAAGAATCCTAAAAAAAAATCACTCAACTGTTTTAAATATTGATTGAATAATAAAAATAATCAGCAGCAAATCAGCATATTAGAATGATTTCTGAAGGATCATGTGACACTGAAGACTGGAGTAATGATGCTGAAAATTCAGCTGCGCATCACAGAAATAAATTACATTTTTCATATATATTCAACTAGGAAGCAGTTTTTTTAAATAGTAAAATTTTTTCACAATTTTACTGGCTTTGCTGTACTTTGGATCAAATAAATGCAGGCTTGATGAGCAAAAATGATTAAAATCTTACTGTTACAAAACTTTTGACTGGTAGTGTAAAGTATGTCAGTTCCAGGTATAATAATAAAAATAATAATGATATAAAAACAGCACGTTTGTTTTTAGGCACATGTACTAAACTTTTAGTGAGCGTTGCTGAGAAATCACACCTTCCGAACCACACAGATTCGGTTCACACTCCGTTATGACGCCGGGGGAGGGGATTACTATCGGGGCGTGGTTAAGACCACAGCGAACCAATAGGAGACACACGGGGCGTGGCCTTCCCGTACCAGCCTCCGCCCAAGGAAACTTGTGAATGTAAGCGTGATTGAAAGTGGAGCTCTTCAGGTAAAACGCTCTTTCTGCTCGAGTTCTGACAGCGCGTGTGTTTGGAGCTCAAACCGGATCAGATGTTGCTCTGTCTGCACTGACGACTGTTGAAGGATCATCTGTGTCAGGTGACGTCGATTTCCGACACTTTCAGCTGTTTGTGTCGTAGTGTGCCCGCTAACGTAACGTACAGTGTTTACATGAGGGAAGATACGCACGTATTTGATAAATAATTACATATATGATAAGATGATATAAATATCATTTGCAGATATAGCTGTGACATCGAAAACTCCGTAGCTTATCAAAAAAAGTTGAGCTTTTGTTGTACAACTAGAACTAGAACTGGATTTGTGTTTTTAAACATACAAATATGTTGTTAGCACATGCATTTGCATTTAAAACTGTTGACAGGTGGGCAATCATTGATTAATTTTACATTAAAAATCTAGATTCAAGCTTTCAGCTTTTTTATTGCCTTGTTGACTTCAGTAGGTCATTTAAACGGTCACGTGGTGTAATAAATGCACTTTAGTAGTGTTTCTTTTTCGTATTCACTACCAGTCAAAAGTTTTTGAACAGTAAGATTTTTTAAAATATTTTTTTATCTGCATTTATTTGATTCAAAATACAGCAAAGGCAGTAAAATTGTGAAATTTTTACTATTTGAAATAACTGATTTTCATGTGAATATCTGTTATATTGCAATTTATAAATGAGTTCAAAGCTGAATTTTCAGCATCATTACTCCAGTCTTCAGTGTCACATGATCCTTCAGAAATCATTCTAATATGCTGATTTGCTGCTCAACAAACATTTCTTTTTCTTCCTCTTCTTCTTCTTGTTATTAGTATTTAAAGCAGATTCAAAGATCAGCATTTATCTGAACTAAAAAGATTTTGTAACATTATACAGTATATCATTCAAAAGCTTGTAGTCAGTATAATTTTATTTATTTATTTATCAATTTTTTTTATTTTATTATATATAAAGTATTGTTTTATTTTATTTGCTTTTATTTTTATTTAATACTTTTATTTTTATTTGCTTTAAATTGATTAAAAATGCTGATTTGTGCTGTTCTTCAGATCTTTCTATTCATCAGAGAAACCTGAAAAAAATTCTACTCCGCTGTTTTCAACATAATAATAAAAATAAATGATTTTTTAGGAGCAAATCAGAATATTAGAATGATTTCCCAAAGATCAAGCGACTGTAGTAAGATGCTAAAAATTCAGCTTTGAAATCACAAAAATAAATATCATTTTAAATTACATTCAAATAGAAAACATTATTTTAAATAGTAACATTTTCTCACAATTTTACTGTTTTGCTGTCTTTGGATCAACCGAATGCAATCTTGGTGAGCAGAGGAGACCTTAAAAAACTTTAAAAATCTTACTGTTCAAAAACTTTTGACAGCTCAGTTAATGATAACTCATGAAGAGCGCTATATATCATGTCACATTGCCAATTTTCCACAAGTATTTAGTGTCTAGTACCCATGCAAACTCAACTAGCCACATGTAAATGTCTAATACTTAAGCAGTTTGAGAACCTGATCACTCAATATAGATGTTGATTGTATGTTTTTCCTCTTTTTCTGGAATATGGGCTGGTCGTGCGCGGATACGGATGTGCATCTGGATCGGGTCTGTGCCGCCGCCGCTGGGTGAGTCACTTCCAAAAGAAACACACTTTCCCCGTCCTGCGGTCAGCGGATATCTTTGACATTTGGGGGTTTTCCAAAAAATCTCTTTTGATTTATTTCAAGAACAGGAAAGCCCCCGAATATGCCAAATTATGCTGCAGGAACTATTTCAGATTCACTTTGACTTGAAAAGCACAGCTATAAGGGCTATGAAGGGTTTAAACGGCCCATGTAGAAGCCAAACATGTGATTTCATTAAATGTTTTTATTTTTTTAAAAAGCAAATGCTATGCACACACATGCAGCCAAATATAGTCTCATAACAGGCAAATATCAGGCAGTTCATTGGCCAGACTGATGCTTTATCAATATACTTTTTCATAAAAGAACAAAATGCATGGAGAAAGTACTTTGCATCTGCGTTATATGGTGTGTTTGCGTGTGCTGACTGTGTGTTTTTAGCGTTGCAGACTCACATGTGTGTTTGAGTCATTTGTGTGTGACTGCAGACTCGGTGAAGAACACTTCAGAAAGAGGAAGTCATTGTCTCTTCGCTTGTTTTCATTTCCTCTCGCCAGTTTTTGCTGATGTGCGACTGGATTTTTGGCTTATTAGTAGGGAAGTGCGTGAGACTTCATGCAGACGGAGTAATCTTCGAGGAGCTTTGCTAAAATGCTGCAGCGTTTCTTCACGGCGGATCCATAGAGCGTTTCCTCATGCTGTTGTGTGTTTGTCTGCCACTGATAGTGTTGAGAGTTTCTGTAGCTGATCTGTGAGGATATTGATTTGCAGTCGTCTGCGGGTTTTCATCACTGCTGCAGTGTTTGTGTCTGATAAACATGCAGATATGGGAATAATGCGAAGAATTTCAGTGGGAAGTGACGGGAAATAGTCAAACCGTTAATTACCTCGCGTTTCTACATTATTTGTGCACTTGTTTTTGGGGCGTTTCGCTCAACATTAGTGCCTGTGACCAACACAGACTTTCAGATTTTACAAATTTGATTTTTTTAATGGCAGCTTTTTAACTTGACCTTTTGACCTCTAAATAATAGTTGGTAAAAGACTAAAAATGCTGTGGTTAAAACCCTGTTGATTGGTTAACAGCAAGTTTCCTTACTCAATATGGTGAAAATCTGTAATACAGCAAATGTAACAGGACATTGAAAGGAGGAAAATACTGTTAAATTTACAGTTTTTAAAAGTGAAAATAAGAGATCGTATCATTTACAGTTAAAAAAACCTCGATTTCCTGTGTGACACTGCACATATGATGGCTTGTTCACAGTTAAACTCCACAGAGTAATGACTCATCAAAAATGGCTGCATTAATACAACTTATTTACTATTTCAGTTGTTACTGTTTTAGTTATGTTACTAAAATTATTTATTCAGTCTTTTAAAATGTAGTCAAATAAAAATATAACAATTAATGTATAAGAAACAAAAACTTATATGTAATTTTTTATTTTTTTTTTCACTTGTTTTCATCAAATGTGTTATCAGACAACATAGCTGTATAATTTAAAACTTATATCTAGGTTGTATGTTTTTTCTTACTTCTTCTTCTTCTTCTTACCACTTTAGGAAGTACATTTTAGCTAACAATATATTATAGTAATATTATAATAATTTACACGTTTTATAATTTTTATAACATTATAATTTTTTATAATATTATTTTATATATAATCTTAAATATTCTAATTAAAATTATAATTATTATTATTATTACTACCACTTTAGGAAGTACATTTTAGTTTACAATATATTACAAATTATAATAATATAATAATTAATATATATTTTATAATTTTTATAATATTATTATTTTTGTTATATTATTTTATATATAATCTTAAATATAATCATAATAATAATAATAATAATTTTTTTTTTTTTATTAATATTATTATTACTTTAGGAAGTACATTTTAGTTTACAATATATTATAGTAATATTATAATAATTTACATATACTTTATAATTTTTTTAAATTGTATAATTAGAATTTTTTTTTTTTGTGGGAAACCACAGCTGACTTTTTTTTTTTTTCTTGAAGGTGGCAGTGAGATCTTGACATTGACTTTCTAAACCAGAAACAAAATGTTGTTGGAAACAGAAACCAAGCACTTTTTAGCTCTTCTTTAGTGCATAATGATCTTACGTAAGTTCATTGTGAGCTGCTGAAGGTCTCCTGTGATGCTGCTGACTGTCAGCTCTGGGGGTCAGAGGTCACGTGGGCGTGTCTTGAGTGCATTTCTCCGTTTATCGGCTGATAAGGAGCCGCTCAAAGGTCAGGGCGAGCGCTCCTCCGGGCTGTTTTTCCAGCGCGTTCAGCTGAGTTGGCACCGCCTGGCCTCATAGACTTTGCTCGCACTTATTCATGCTCATTTTGCACTTTTTCAATCCGAGTTCCTGAGTCTCGGTCCACGTGAGCGTAATGTGAAGCTCAGCAGAAGTGCGACGGTGCTCCAGATAACGCCGCAGACCTTGTCTTCAGTCAAAGTTCTGATAAGACGCCTCAGATTGGCCTTGTCCCCCACAGGGACGACGCTTCTTTTGCCCATATTAAGACATGCCATCCTAATGGTCAAGAACCTGTCGCTGGGTATTTATAGTGGGATGTGTCAGACGGATGCGTCTTAAAAACACCTTCAAGAGCATCTGACTGATTTCTGATGCATCTGTGAGCTGCTGCAGGTCATGATGGTGGTTTTTATCGCACAGTATTACACGCTTTTACACGCTGACCTAAAGATTTCACTTCTGAGAAACCTGGATTTGCAAGAATCAAGGTTGAACAGGGCCATCATTTCTGAATTATAACTATCACACTTTTAAGACTACATTAAAAAAATAGATGTATAAACAATTTTCAGTCAGAAATTGACTAATTAAATTTGACACAAATGGCATCAAATTAAAATTGAAGTAGAAAAAAAACTGTAGTAAGCATATAAATATAAAAAATAATATATATATATATATATAAAACTAAAAATTACTAAAAAATAGCTGTATAAAGCAATATATTATATATAAAATAAATTATATTTTGCATAAAGGAATTGGGAATTGCAGTATTTTTTGGAGTTTTAGGATTTTATTGCATTGTCATGAAAATAATTTAACTAAAAATTCCCATTAATATATGTTTTCCTTTTGTTTTTTGTTCAACTATAACTTTCAGTTATAGTTGTAGTAGTTATACCTTTAAGACTATGTTAAAAAATAGATGTAAAAACAAACTCAGAGATTGACTAATTAATTTGACTCAAAATTATAAAAAATGACGTTAAATTAAACTTCAGGTAGAAAAACCAAAATTGTATTACTGTAATAAGCTTTTTTATTTTTTAAATATTTTGTTTAGTTTAATTTATATAGTTAAATTTTAGTTATTTTTGGTGTTGCTATATATATATATATATATATATATATATATTGTAAGAAATACAATTTTTGTAAAATCCTTTTTTTTTTTTTTTTTTTAAGAGTATATGACATTTAGAAGCATATTTGTTACATTTGCTATATATATAATTGTTTGCTTATATCTAAAAATAAATTATATTTTGCATAAAGGGACTGCAGTCTGTTTTGGAGCTTTAGGATTTTATTGCACTGTCATGAAAATAATTTAACTAAAAATTCCCATTAATATATCTGTTTTCCTTTTGTTTTTAGATTTCAGTTATGATACTCTGCTTTTTACTTTTTTTGCATTACAGTAATGGGAGTTATTTTTCTTTCTTTACAGTAATAGTAAATCTGCTTAATTATCATTAAAAAAATATCTAAAAATGTTAAAAATCTTTAAAAAGTCTTTTTTTTTCTTTATGCAAAAATATAATGTGTCATTTCTTTCTTTAAAGTTGTGTGAAATATGACCTTGACATGTCTTTGACAGCTTTTGTGAGATTTTTTAGGTTCTCTGCATTAACTTTTGAATAGCAATGAATAATAATAAGGTGTGTGATGATCAATCTGAAATGAGGTGAAGCTGAGATTCATAAGGTGTGTGCTTTTAATGCCGATTGTTAAATTCAGGTTAGACATGCTGTTTGATACTTCCTGAGTAGAAGTTTATTCAGGATTTTTGACATAGTAAGTAAGTATCTGACTACTGTATGTTATTTTGTTCTTATGCAACATTTAAAACCGTATGTCATGCAATATAAAGAATGTGCAGTGCAGTGCTCATATTGCTGGTGAAGTGAGAGACAGCCGCTTAAAACCGGTTTAAGATAACTCAGACTCAGAGGACTGAGAATGCTGACGGTGAGCAGATGTGATGTGTCATATGACGTGTCCTCAAACTGATGTAACCCGTCATGCAGATTCACATAATGTCATAATGTGAGCGTCACGCCTTTGACCGGAGACTGAATACTGCGCATTCATACGAGTTTGAGAAACTGCTTTGAATTCAGTTTAAGCTTTTAACTAAGTGACCCGAACAACAATCAAGCTACTGAAGGAGTCAGTATATTTTTAAAACTTTAACTAGATTACATCACACATTTTTATTTAATATGAGTTGCATTTTCTCGCACAAAAGTCCCGTTTATAGTCGTCAACATGCACAAAAATGGTGAATCATTTTATTTAACGGCTTGATTTACATGAACATATCATTGGAATGGACTGGGCTTGTGATTGTGCATGTGATATTGCTTTAATATCAATGCAGGATAAACAAATCATTACGTTTGCATTAGAATTATGTGCATTGAATAAAAAAAAAAAAAAAAGATTTTTATTGCAGATATATAATGTCTCATATATTTTGATACATGTACATTTATGCATTTAGAAAATGCTTTTATCAAACAACAACAACAAAAAAACACTATTTGTAATATACAATGCCAGTGGGCAGGCTAGAATTAATAAAGTATGATGTAAATAGTCAGTTTTCATGTTGACTTCCAGAGAAACCTCGGTGGTTCTTTCCCAAAGAAACAGAAAGAGAAATGAAAGAGAGAAACTGTAACTGTCCTAGTCGCTCATGGCGAGGGAGGAACGGCTTTCCAGCAAGTGTAAACACGTCTTTTGTCTGTTATATTGACGCGCTGCCATCCGTTACTTGAGTTACAGACACAGATTTCCCTACACTTACTGTTTTACAGCATGTGTGTGACATCATTCAAATAAAACACTTGCGGTCAAGGTGCAGTAACAGTAAATCACTGGAGTTCCCTGCAGCAGATGTTCTTTCTGTTTCTGTTTTTGCAAGTCATTATTCAGTAGTTTTAGGGCGTGATGAGCTGTTGTGAGAGAGAGCAGATTTAAAGGAGTAGTTCACTTCCAGAACAAGGATTTTCAGATAATGTACTCACCCCCTTGTCATCCAAGATGTTCATGTCTTTCTTTCTTCAGTCGTAAAGAAATTATGTTTTTTGAGGGAAACATTTCAGGATTTCTCTCCATATAGTGGACTTCTATGGCAGTTGCGAGATCAAACTTCCAAAATGCAGTGTAAATGCGGCTTCAAAGGGCTCTAAACGAGCCGAGGAAGAAGGGTCTTATCTAGTGAAACAATCGGTTATTTTCTAAACAAATTGACAATTTATACACTTTTTAACCTCAAATGCTCATCTTGTCTAGCTCTGCGTGAACTCTGTGTATTCAGGTTCAAGGCAGTTAGGGTACGTCTGAAAACTCCCATCTCATTTTCTCCTCCAAATTCAAAATCATCCTACATTGCTGTTTTACCTTTTCTTTACATTTTTTTTAATTTTTTTTATTTTATAAAGGGTGTTTGATCTTCTTTGCACATTCACTTTGTAAACACTGGGTCGGTACTTCTGCAGCACTGCAGGACGATTTTGAAGTTGGAGGAGAAAATGAGATAGGAATTTTTAGACGTACCCTAACTGCCTTGAACTAGAATACACAGAGTTCACGCAGAGCTAGACGAGACGAGCATTTGAGGTTTAAAAGTGTATAAATTCTACTTTTTTATTTATTTATTTTTTTTTTTGACAAATCGTTTCACTAGATAAGACCCTTCTTCCTCAGCTGGGATCGTTTAGAGCCCTTTGAAGCTGCATTTAAACTGCAAGATCAAACTCGGGACCCCATATCAGTCCATTATACAGAGAGAAATCCTGAAATGCTTTCCCCAAAAAACATAATTTCTTTACGACTGAAGAAAGAAAGACATGAACATCTTGGATGACAAGGGGGTGAGAACATTATCATTCTGGAAGTGAACTTATCTTTTAATGGAGTGTAAAAAAAAAAGACTTTAGGTGCAAAAAAAGTGCTCATCTTTAGGCCATCCAAGATTAGTCTTCATCAGATTTGTAGAACTGTGTCATTCTATCACTGTCTCACCAATGGATCATCTGCAGTGAATGGGTGCCGTCAGAGTCCAGATATCATAATAATTCACAAGTAATCCACACCACTCCAGTCCATCAGTGAACATCTTGAGGAGACAAAAGCTGAAACAAATTCATCATTAAGATGTTTTTAACTAAAATAGGAGTCCATAATTCATAAGAAAGTCCATCTCCTGTTGTCTCTCACATCAAAATCCAGCTACATATTTGTTTAGAGTTGTTTTGGACTGTTTTGACTGATTCAGGCCAGACCACTTTTTCACTGGAAGAAGCATTATTATGGATTATGGACTCAATGTGTTTGAGTTAAAAACGTCTTAATGATGGATTTGTTTCAGCTTTTGTCTTCTCAAGATGTTAACTGATGGACTGGAGTGGTGTGGATTATTGTGGATTATAGTGACGTTTTTATCAGCTGTTTGGACTCTCATTCTGACGGCACCCATTCACTACGGAGGATTTATTGGTGAGACAGTGATGTCAGAAATGACACATTTCTGCAAATCTGATGAAGACACAAACTCATCTACTCCCAGTGTCTTTCAGTGTGATTTCAGTATTTCTTTCACTTTCCATGGAGGCTTGTGAAGATCATTCCTCCACTGAGGAACAGTGAAAGTAAAGCTTCTGGAAACAAACGTTCCTCGAAAGATCCTGATGATCAGATTTGAGACTAAAAAATGATTCATGGAGAATCAAGTAAAGCCAAGCTGCTTCAGTCCAGTAAGCGTTCATCTGACAATATCACTACAGTTATTCTGATAAAAATCAGTCAAGATTTGACAGCAAAAACACACGTGAAGCACCAGCTGAAGGCGGACATTTGCAGCAATCAGTAAATGCGTCTGTGACTTCAGCTTTAGCGTGTTAATACTTGACAAAATCTTTAGTAGATTTAGTTTAATGCCTTTAAATCTTAAAACAGCTCCACCCAGGGTGCCTCCATCTGTTAAAGGCAAAGTAAAGGCTCCATGGTGGAACATTTTAGCGTGTCGTAGAGGAACGAAGCCAGCGGCGCAGACGCGCTCTGTCATTAGAGGCACACGGGTCCGTCCTCCGTCGCTCTATAGGGGCCGAACGCAAGCTGAGGTTTGTGTGAAGCTCTGAAGTGCGCAGTAAAACAGACCTCAGTCCCTCTGGGATGACCATGACTTAAAAACAGACGCTTTATTTGTGTATGTGCTTTGGGTGTGAGAGGATAATGTGTGTTAGAGATCTGAATTTAGTGCTGGTGCATGTGTATACAGTGGCCATGGGATGTATAAACACACTTACAATGTCAAAATGTGTCATGATTAACAAACAGATCCTACAGCATTTGAGACACACAAATATATAGACAACAGAGTAAAAACCAAAAACAAAAAAAAAAGTTTTTTTTTTTTTTTCATAGCAAATCAAGTAGAGTAAAAAATATTGCTTATATATATATATATATATATATATATATATATATATATATATATATATATATATATATATTATTATACATACATTTGCTCTTTGGCTGTTTGTTAATTCACATTGAGCGTTTTTTTTTTTTTGTTTTTTTTTTTTTTATTTTGTATTTAAAATGTTATTTATTTATTTATTTATTTATTTATTTATTTTAAAAAAATTGTACAATAATAATAAATACATTTTAATAATTTTAGAGTTTACAAATAAAAATAAAATAAATTAAAGTAAATAAATAAAAGTTTAATTGAGACAGTATTTCAGGGTTTTACATTTTAATTAACTCTAACAAATAAAATCTAGATCATGTAGATTTTGGTTATCAATACCTTCAAGAGAGTCAAGAAAAAACAATTCTACAATAAAGACCTTAAATTTGGTTTAGCCTTTTGCTTTGTGTATAATTTTCTAAAAAGTAAAAGTAAAAAGTTTACCAAAAGTAAATTTAAATAAAATGTGATTAATAAATAAATAAATAAAAATTAAACTAAATAGTAATTAAATTAAAATAAAATAAACTTAGTGATTTAAATAAATAAATAAATAAATACAGACAGACAGACAGACTTTTATAATATAATAATTTTATAATAAAATAATAATTTTATAATAGTTAATTTTATAATAATTAATAATTAATTCTTTTGCTTTGTGTATAATTTTGTCTGTAATAGAATTTATCTATTATCTTGAAGTAAATATTTCAAGTAAATAAAAAAGTAAATTAAAATAAAATAAACAATAAATAAATAAATAAACAATAGAGGCAGCATTTCAGGGTTTTACGTTTCAATTGCCCTTAAATCTTTAGCTAAATTGTTCTGTTTTTTTTTTTTTTTTTTTTTTTTTAATCAGTACCTTTAAGAGAGTCAAGCAAAAGACATTTCGACCTTAAAACATGGTTTAGCTTAATTTTCTATAATAATTTTGTAATGTTTAATTTTATAATAATTAATAATTTTACTCATTTTGCTTTCGTGTATATGAAACTTGCCAAATAAAACCATATGATTCACAAAATTTTTTTTTTTCAAAACCTATAAAACATCTATGTGCGTTATATACTGGTACTGTAGATATTTTACACTATTTTACAGTATTCCTCCTGCGTCACAGCTGTTCGTTTGATCTCGAAGCTGTATGACGTACAGTGCGTGAGGACGGTGACGTGAGTTTGAATCCTCCGTTCGCTGCGCGCGCGCTCCCGGTTGCCACGCTCCCGCTAGTACCGCTGATGAGAGCGGAGACTCCCGCCCGCCGTGGCCGCTGTCAGACGCTCCGCTGCCGGTGAGAGAGGAGCGCAGAGCCCGAGGAGCGAAACACCGTGGCGCTTACGGTAACGTTTACGCGTTTGTGTTGTTTTCTAGCGTTTATAAACGCGTGTGATTGACGTGTTTACCTACAGAGACACTGAACGTTCTGGATGAAATAAATCTGTCGATTCGTTCGGTTCAGTGACGTTTACGTTTAAAAGGCGCAGGAGCGAAACATCTGCGCGTTCGGTATAAAACACATTCAGTAACGTTAGTTCAGTATATTAACGTAGCGATTATTTAATATGACAGATGTTTTGTGAGGACACTTATTTGTATAGCCTGAATTCTCCGCTGTCAAACGCAAAACGCTGGATATTTAAGTAAAAATGAGCTGAGAAATATAAAGCTTGAGATTTGATGTGTATATTTTATGATTATTATTATTTTTGACGCGTCCGTTATTATTTTTAGCGCGTTTTGTGCGTTTAAATACTCGGAACGCTTGACAGATTTGATCCGTTATTATATGGAAAGAGGCGGGTCGGTTTGAAATGAAGCAAACTGACATTTAATTCGGTTTGACAAAACACTACCATACTTTGGAAATTACTCAAAAATGCTGGTAAATTTCACAAATAAGTACAAAGAAATAAGAGCAAATTGAATTAGAAAAACTGTAGAAAAGTTGTAGAAAAATTTAAGTGGTATTTACTTGTAAAGCATACTCTTGACATAATCTTTATTTACTTTGAAAAATGATTCTTTTTACAGTGTACTGGACCTGCCCCTCTGAAATTCTCATTGGTCAAAAGATGAATACATTTTGAGAATTTAAGACTAATAGCCTGTTCAAATCAATGTCCACACCAAATTCTGAAATGTTCTTATTATTATAAGCGTGCAGCAGTTTGTCTGCCGCTTTAAGTGCTCAGCTCTTTAAAGTTGGTGGATTCTGATTGGCTGTCAGTGATTTTGTAGTATTCAATGATATTGTTCCACATTATATTTTTTCATGTAGAATTAAAACATCTATTAAAACGTTATTATAGTAATAGATATCGAACTTGGTGTGATTGGCTCATAACTTTTGCTGCAACTTTTGCATTGTCTTACGTTATTGTAACTCATTATGCTAATTAAATCAGTTATTTGTTGTTTTATCACATCATCCTGGATGTTACACCCCGTTTACACTGAGTACAAGTGATGTAATGCAATGTGACAAAACTAGGGCTTCAAGTACAGTAAACGCATAGACTATTCTGTTGGTTCTGGTTTGCAGTGCAGACGACTTTGTTGATTTGACTTTGCATGCTTACAGTGTTTAGATCATGTTTCTTGCATTCCAGGAGTCACTGGTAGAATGTAGCTGATTATAAATCAATATTGTGTATTGATCCAGAGACAGAGGACTGTGTGTGTGAATGTGAACAAAGTTTCTTCAGAAATTTGTTGTATAACTTGATTCGCAATGTGTTTATTATAGTTTGAGGAAAGTTTCTCACTTAATGATGATAGTCTATGAAACGACCGTTAACCTTTTGATTACCACAACAGGTTTTTTTTTTTTTTTTTTTTGTGTTCTGCACCACAGAAACCTCATAGAAGTTAGGTTCTGTAAACTAGTTTATAATTTGTATTGTTCACATTCAGTCAAGTATGGAAGTGCACTCACAAAGCACTCACAAGTTTATATCTCATGATTGTATGAAAAAATGTCAGAATTGCGATTTTATATCTCACAATTCTGACTTTATAATTGAGAAAAAAAGTCAGAATTGTGAGATGTAAACTTGCAATTGTTTGAAAAAAAAAAAGTCGGGATTGTGAGGGGGAAAAAAGTGTTTATTAAAAGAAAATGTGTTTATTAAAAAATAACCTTTTTATTTTTTATTCAGTGGCAGAAACTGTCTTAAGTTTTTTTTTTTTTTTTTTTTTTAAGTCTCTTCTGCTCACCAAAGCTGCATGTATTTGTTCAAAAATGAAGTAAAAATGATACAATGATACATTTTATTGTTCTGGATTCTTTGATGAATAGAAAGTTTGAAAGCACAGCATTTATTTAAAATAGATATTTTGTAACATTATAAATGTCTTTACTGTCACTTTTAATCATTGGTCACATTTAATGCATCCTTGCAGAATATGTAAAAGTATAAAAAAAACTTGTATTCCAAACTTTTGAATGGTATTAAATAATGATTTCCAGAAAAGTATTGTGCAGCACAACTGTTTTCAACATTGTTAATAATCAGAAATGTTTGTTGAGCAGCAAATCAGCATATTAGAATGATTTCTGAAGGATCATGTGACACTGAAGACTGGAGTAATGATGCTGAAAATTCAGCTTTGATCACAGCAATCAATCACTGTTTAACATAGATTCACATAGAAAACAGCTGTTTTAAATTAGAATAATATTTTAAAATTTTTACAGTATTTTTTTTAATCAAATGAATGCAGCCTTGGTGAGTAGAAGAAAATCTCATTCCAATCTCTTGACTGGTGGTGTGTAATTTGTAGGTTTAAAATAATATCCAGTGTTTTATTATTTATTGTATGCAGTCGGTTATTCTTCTGAAGCTCAATGTGAAATTGAATTATAAGGGGATTAACACAAACTTGACTGTGAACTCTGTGTTATCTGGTCACAGACAGCTCAGACTGCCTCTCCGTTGCGGTTTTGATGGAGTGGAAGTTTAAGCCTTTAAGAGGGTTTAACCCATCTGTGCCTAGTTAATGGGTTTCAGGTCAGGACAGGTCATATGTCTCCAGGATCTTCTGTTTGGACAGGTTATACACAGACTTGAGAAGAGCGACGGAGGATTTGGTATAAAGGCTTTGTTTTATTCCATAAATGTGCGTGTTTCACAGCTCAGTGTGTTTTTGACTGGATATGGATGTATTTTATTGATCCCTGTAGGGAAATTCCTGAAATATTCCAGAGAGTGAATGAACTGTAAGATGACCTTCTGAACTTATGAAAAGAGATGGTGTTTTTATTATGAGAGCAGTGGTAGTAATTGTTTAATAATTCATGTGAATTGTATTATCTGACTTCATATATGAGGAGATATGAATGTATTTGCATCAAAATCTCTTTTAAATATTATGAAAAGCAGGCAGCTATCAGCAGGTCAAATGATTGTACGTTATTTACTCGTGTACTGTAAAAATACAGAGCGGAATGTGAACCAAATAAGTCAAGATGAGTAAGAGCTTTTTAATTATGTTCTATTTATTAATGTTGCTGTTTATTTTTGTCCCTTTAATGCATTCAGTCCCTTTAGTTCTATCTCTTGTGTTTTTAAATTAAAATCCATTCATTTTTTAGTCAGCATGCGTTCATCCGTATGGGACTTGTTTGTTTGTCTTATTGTTTTTCTTCAGTGCTGCAGCTATTTTTAGCCAACTGTGTTCAAGTGCACATACTTTCAGTTCCAGAGTGATTTTCATTGTAATGGCTGTCATACACTGTAGCTCTTCATCATTATTCAGGAGAGAATAGAAACATCAGCATCTCTGTCCTCGGCTGACATCTCTCCTCTCGTTCGGTGATGTGGAGCGGATCTGGAGGGCCGTTGGCTCGTTTTGTTTCTGCGGTTCAGTTTGACCTACATTTCTGCACAGGCCGTTAAGTTCAGGGAGTCAGTCTGACAGAATGCAGTCGCGCTACTCCTGCGGTTTTCCACTGCTGCTCTCCGGAATCTGCCGATGGTTTCCATCACTGTCACGCCTCACAAGAGAGATTACAAAACACTCACACTTCAGACCCTTATGAAGCACTGCTGAACAGTTGCTAGGGTGTTCAAAGTGGTTGCTATAGGGATGACAGGGCAGTTGCAGAAAATTTGGGTGCTACAAGTGGTTGCTATGGGCTTGTTTGGGTGTTCTGAGTGGCTGCTACTCGCTAGAGGGATGGTTGCAAATTGTTCTGGTTGCTTTGGGGTTACTAGGCAGTAAGTGGTTGCTGTGGTGTTGCTACAGTGTTAAATGGTTGCTATGTGGTTGTTTGGGTATTTGAGAGGTTGCTAGGGGGACATTAGGGCAGTTGCAGAAAATTCTGGTTGCTATGGGGTTACTAGGGTGTTGTTAGTGGTTGCTTTGGTGTTGCTAGGGTAATTGCAGAAAATGCTGGTTGTTAGGATGTTCTGAGTGGTTGCCATGGGGATGATAGGGCAGTTGCAGTAAATTATTCTGGTTGCTTGGGGTTACTAGGTTGATCTAAGTGGTTGCTGTGGGGTTACTAGGATGTTCTGAGTAGTTGCCAAGGGGTTGCTTGGGTGTTCTGGGCAGTTGCTATGGGGATGAAAGGGCAGTTGCAGAAAATTCTGGTTGCTGGGTGTTACTAGGTTGTTCTAAGTGGTTGTTATGGGGTTACTAGGATGTTCTGAGTAGTTGCTAAGGGGTTGCTTGAGCGTTCTGAGCAGTTGCTATGGGATGGTTGGGGTGGTTTCGATGGTTACTAGGTTCTAAGTGGTTGCCATGGGGTTCCTAGGGTGATTGCAGAAAATTCCGGTTGCTAGGATTTTCTGAGTGGTTGCTATGGGGTTGCTAGGGATTACTAGATTGAACTAAGTGGTTGCTATGGGGTAACTAGGGTGTTCTGAGTAATTGCTAAGGGGTTACTTGAGTGTTCTGAGCCATTGCTATGGGGATGAAAGGGCAGTTGCAGAAAATTCTGGTTGCTGGGTGTTACTAGGTTGTTCGTTATGGGGTTACTAGGATACTCCGAGTAGTTGCTAAGGGGTTGCTTGAGCGTTCTGAGCGGTTGCTTGAGCGTTCTGAGCAGTTGCTATGGGGATGATTGCGGAAAAATCTGGTTAAATTTTATTAGGTTGTTCTAAGTAGTTGTTAAGGGGTTGCTAGGGGGATTGCAAAAAATTCTGGTTGCTAAGATGTTCTGAGTAGTTGCTATGGGGTTGCTAGGGTGATTGCAGACAATTCTGGTTGCTAGGATGTTCTGAGTGGTTGCTATGGGATGATAGTGATTACTAGGTTGATCTAAGTGGTTGCTATGGGGTAACTAGGGTGTTCTGAGCAGTTGCTATGGGGATGAAAGGGCAGTTGCAGAAAATTCTGGTTGCTGGGGGTTACTAGGTTGTTCGTTATGGGGTTACTAGGATACTCCGAGTAGTTGCTAAGGGGTTGCTTGGGTGTTTTGAGCAGTTGCAATGGGGACAATAGGGCAGCTAGGTTACTAGGTTGTTCTAAGTAGTTGTTGTGGGGTAGCAGTATTCTGGTTGCTAGGATGTTCTAAGTGGTTGCTATGGGGTTTCTAGGGTGATTGCAGAGAATTCAGGTTGCTAGGGTTGTTTTAAGTGGTTGTTATGGGGTAACTAGGGTGTTTTGAGTGGTTGCTATGGGGCTATTAGGTGGTTAGTGGTTGCTGTGGGGTTGCTACAGTATCAAATGGTTGCTATGGGGTTGTTTGGGTGTTCTGAGAGGTTGCTAGGGGGATGATAGGGCAGTTGCAGAAAATTCTGGTTGCTATGGGGTTACTAGGGTGTCCTTATCGGTTGATAAACAGGTTTTTAAAGCTCCCTCGTCTGTCATTGGTCAGTCAGGCAGCTCGTCTCATCCTGAAGTGTCCGTGTGTCACAGATGAGTGGGTTTGAGTGTTTCTGTTTGTTATTGAATCTTCAGCGACCGGTTGATCGTCACAGATAAACACAGCAGCGCCTTCACGTCAGCTGGCATGTTGTGTACGGGAACACATTCTTAACTGCAGTCTGAATGTCAGGCATGTGTCTCTGTGATCCTGGAGTTCTCGTCCTTTCAAAAGTACAGTGTAAACATCACACTAAATATAAACTCCTGTGTTTGTTTGTGCTCAGATTCCCACATTAACACACCGTTTATTCCAGTCCAGAAGCAATCGAGTGCAGTTGTGAAATGTCTACAGATTCCCACCCTGAATATATCCGTGTGTCGTTTCAGTGTAACTGGCCATGACGACGGATCCAGGCTCAGAATCGGACCCGCCGCAGACAGACGACACACAGCGACCGGCGTCAGGACAGGACGGCCCACACACACGGCAGCAGGTCAGAGCTTTCCTCATGTACACCTGCTTTACTTCATTTTCCCAGTATTACAATCCAGCTTCTGCTGCTGTAGAGCTTCTGTGTCGCAAAGTCATATCAGTAATCGAGAGTCAACAAAATATCGATTTCTCGATTTTCATCGATTCTCATTTTGATGAACTGATATTGATTCTTAAATCCCAGCAATTGATCTGTGCTGTTTTCGTATGATGTGTGAACTTTGTTAAATAATATTTGTAGCCCACAGTAAAGTAGGGACTGATAGGGTTTTTTAACATGTGCTGAACCTGCTTTTATATCCAAATGAATCAATATTGAATTGAGATTGAAACTGAATCAAATCACAAGCTTTTGAATCAAATCAAATCATGAATTTTGTCTCAAAAGTAGCTTTATTAGTCACACAGGAGCCAAAGACAAAGCAGTCTGACTGACATCTAAAACACTCTGCTTCATTTCAGTGTCTTGTTTACTTGCTGCTAAATACTTCAAACTGAACAAGTTCACATTTTCTATGCAGCTGTCAAATGCACAGACTAGTTCTTTCTCAAAAGTGCTCATTTTATAAATGTCTGAGTCATCTCTAGAGCTTTTCTCATTCCTGATGTGTTTACCTGCGCTGCATGTTATCGTGTTGATGTAACATGGTGTATATAAGCAGTATTAGTGAGACATCATGGTGGATTTTCAAATATAGTCCCAGCGAGAGTTTCAGGACCTTTCTAGAAAGTAGGTAACTGAGATTATGTAATGTAATTTAATAATGATAAATCTATTCATGGGAAAGCGCTGAAATAAACCTGCATGATGAAAATAGCAGCTTCTGAAATGAAGTCATGACATGAGATGGGCGTCAAGAGGATCTGTAATGAAATTATTCTCTTCAGGAACATGTCTATATATATATTTTATATTTAGTTTGTCAGATACCTGCATACTTTAAAGATTAAATTAATCTATTTTTCAGTTTTGTTTTGTTTTTAAGTTATTTATATATGCACTGCCGCTCAAAAGTTTGGGATTAGTAAGACTTGATGTTTTTTAAAGAAGTCTCTTATGCTCATTAAGGCTGCATTTATTTGATCAAAAATACAGAAAAAAACAGTAATATTGCAAAATGTTATTACAATAACAAAAATAATAAATAAATAAATAAAATAATGTGTTTTATTTTAAAATGCTTTAAAACACAATTTATTTCTGTGATGCAAAGCTGAATTTTTTATCAGCTGTTACTCCAGTCTTAAGTGTCACATGATCTTTGTGCTGCCAATATTTATTTTTTTTTTTTGGAACCTGTGATTCCTTTTTTTTTTTTTTTTTTTCCAGGATTCTTTGAATAACATCATTTTTAAATGTTTTTTATTGATCAAAGAATCCTGAAAAAAAAGTACCACAGGTCCAAAAAAAAATTAAGCAGCACAACTGTTTGCGGCGCTGATAATAAATCAGACAATTAATTACAGATATAAATGAAATTTTAATGTATATTAATATAGAAAAACATTGTTTTACATCGTAATAATATTTCACAATATTACATTTTTTTTCTGTATTTTTGATGAAATAAACACAGCCTTGATGAGCATAAGAAACGTCTTTAAAAAACATTCAAAATCTTACTGATCCCAAACTTTTAAGCGGCAGTGTATATATATCAAATGAAGGAAATGGCACATTTTCATAACTGCATACTTTAAAGTTTAAATGAATCTATTTGTCTGTTTTTTAAGTAACATTTTTATATTAATATATGTTTATTTACATTATAGATTTATTTTTAGATGAAAAAAATTCATATCTGTGTTTATAAAATCTGTTTATTTTATGAAATATTTTTACATTTTATATAAATAAATCTTAAATAAATACATTTTTAATGAGACATTTAAATGATACATTTAGATGCGCCTTGTTATTGTTAACTAAAACCATTAAGGAATGTCGCTTGAATTAAAATATTTCAAAAACGTATTGTATTTCAACTGCTTGCCATTTCTCATTTTTATTTAGTTTAACCTGATGTACTAAAGTGGAAATAAAAAAAAAAGTTTATAGACATCAAAAAAAGAGAGAAAAGAAATGAATAAAAACTGTAAAGACACAACTACATTTCTAAAACTCTCAAATTAATATAAATAGAAAATTTATAAATTAATTATCAATGTTTGTCAGGACAAATAGACAAATTATAGACATTTACAATTTTTATTACTAGTACATTTAAAGAATATTTTATAGGATTGTTTAATCTTGTTTTTTTGTCTAAGTCGAGTTTTAGAAAATGTTTGTTTTTACTATACTGTATTTGTGATATTATGTAATAGCTGATGAAGTTGATATGGCAATAAATTTCTATTAATAACAGGTAATATTATCTCGTTGATTCTAAAATAAGTGATTTCGATATTTCGATGCTTGATGAACTCGTTTGCTGTGTTTCCACAGGGTCAATCAGAGGTCAGATCGGCTCATCAGCAGCACGAGGACGACTACATTTCCCAGAAGTCTTTGAGCAGCAGACTCTCCTGGTCAGCGTTAGGCAGGACTCACCGACTGAAGGTCATGGAGTGTAAGGTCAAACTGCTGGACGGCACCGACTACACCTGCACCGTGGAGGTGGGTGATGATGATGATGATGATGATGATGATGATGAAGAGCAGTTCAATGAAGACAGACAGATCATCATACTGACAGTGAATGGACTGTCATGGAAGGTTCATGAAATCAGGACACAATTAACCTAAAACAGGACTAGTTGAACTGTTGTCAAATGACAGTACTACTAAGTAGGTTCCAGAAATCTCATAAATCAACACACTGTAGAGCTGAACAATCTGGGGGGAAAAAATTAGAATCTGCTGGAGATCACATGCATCCACAGCTGTTGCTTTAATTGGACAGCCTGTAGTTTATAAAGAGCAGGACGGAGTTGAAGAGCACACGCAAACGCTCAACAGCGCCTTTATTTTTAGCTTATTCTTATTTCGGCGCGAGCAGAAGCGGTTGCATAAAGTACAGCATACCACAGCCGCAGTCGCAGACTCGGACTCGCTGCATTTTCAATCACAAACACATGAAGAAGAACGTGGAATGATTGTTTCACAGACACAAATCAAAGCAGATAGTCAGCTTTGTCTAGTTACTGTTTAGTTTACTGCCAAAACTGAGTAACTTTCAGAGATTCATTCGAACGCAGTTACTCGATGTTCCTCTAAAGTGCTCATAATATCATAATTAGTGTAAAATAGTTTATAAATAGCATAAATAGTTTGTAAACATGATTTCTTTGTGCAAGCGAGTCAAGGCTTGATTCTCCGAGGAATGTATTTCTGAGCAACATAAATAGATGTATTTGTCTGTTAAATAAACAGAATCCAAGACTAATTTGCTTCTGATGATCTAAACAAGTCAAGAGTGTTCAGCAAAAAATAGTATTTGGGAGTTTCTATTACTAGGAAAATCCCAAGAGATATTAATTGCTAATCCACCATCAGTGCTGTTTGTTTATTCATTATCTGCCAATAGGTTAGTTCAGTGATTGATTTATTTATTTATTTATTTTTTGTTTTGGTTTTTTAATAGCAGAACCCCATTTGACCTAAAATATTTTACATTTATTATTTATTTATTTTACATATTTATTTATGTTTAGATATAATTATATTTAAATATTTAATACTTGGCATCCCTCTGAGGTTTGTTAATATTTTAATAATTTAACAACAAATTTGCATGTTCAGTTTTCTGATGTGGGTTAAGTTTTATTTAACTATTTAGTTAACAATAACAACACTGTTCCACACCTGTATGACTTTTTTTTTTTTTTTTTTTTTTTTGTTGAACACGGAAGATATTTGAAGAATCATTGGAACCAACAAAAAATATAATAGAAGTCAATGGGAACTGAGGCTTTGGTTATCAAAATTCTTCAGAGTATCTTTCTTTTGTCTTTCACATCAAATCTTACGGGTTTGAATGACATGAGAGTAATTGATGACAGAATGATGATATTTGTCTAAACTGTCCCTTTAATGAATCTTTATGTGTGTTTATGTGCGACAGAAAAGAGCGAAAGGTCAGGCTCTGTTCGATAAGGTTTGCGACCACCTGAATCTCCTGGAGAAGGACTATTTTGGCATTACGTACCGGGATGCTGAAAACCAAAAGGTGTTTGTCAGCTCGTAGTCTTCTGAACTCATTTCATTTGATGTCTCTCATCCTGTTTTTCAATGACAAACCTCCTGCTTTTCCCACAGAGCTGGCTGGACTGCTCCAAAGAGATGAAGAAGCAGATCAGCAGTATGTCCTTTCATAACAGACTTGTTCTTTGTCTCCATCCAAATGTCTTCAAGTTCTTACAGGAAGTTCTCGTGTTTTTCAGCTGGTCCCTGGAACTTTGCCTTCAACGTGAAGTTTTATCCTCCCGATCCGGCGCAGCTCTCCGAGGACATCACCAGGTCTGTTTGGATTATAGTTCACTTTCAGTGAAACTATATTAAAAAAAAGTAGCTGAAATAATAATAATTAAAAAAAATAAATAAATAAAAAAAAATTATAAAAAAAAAAAAAAAAAAAAAAAAAAAAAAAAAAATATATATATATATATATATATATATATATATATATATATATATATATATATATATATATATATATATATATATATAATTATTTTTATTAAAAAAAAAATATAATAATAATAGTTAATAAATTAATACATTTATTAATAAAACATTCATTAATCAAATATTAATTAAAGAAATGAGACGAATGCAATTATCAAATATTTAACCAAAATTCAAGGAAAAAAAGGACAATACAAAAATGAAAACTTATTAAAAAAAACTATTATAATATCTCAGTGATGCTAAAGTAACATTGGTGCTAGAAATATTCTCAGTTTTTAGTAGTTTAATAATCAGACCTCAGCTGGATGATGTATAAACTCTCTTTCTCTTTCTGTCTCAGGTATTACTTGTGTCTTCAGCTGAGGGATGACGTGGTTTCTGGACGTTTGCCGTGTTCTTTCGCCACTCACACGGTTTTGGGCTCCTACACGGTTCAGTCGGAGCTGGGCGACTATGACGCTGACCTGCAGGGATCCGGTTATATCAGCGACATGCGTTTGGCCCCGAACCAGACCAAAGAGCTGGAGGAGAAAGTCCTGGAGCTTCACCGCAGCTACAAGTGAGTTCTAACATCATCATGTGAGACACTTCCCATCGTAGCGTTTCAAGCTGCTGTGTGTGACTGTCAGATGTTCAGATTTCAGTCAGAATCAGAATCAGAATTAGCTTTATTCTCCAGGTGTGCACAAACACACAAGGAATTTGTTGTGTTTTTTTTAAGATGCTACTGGTATAAATGCATACATGCATACAAATCTGACATGAGAACAGAAAAAAATATTTAAATAAAGACTTAAAATAAATAATAATGTGTATGAATCTGGAACAGAAGATTTATGTACAGATTTGTGCATCATTTACTTTATATATAACTGTATAAATAAAGAGATATGCTTATGTATTTCCGTAATATTTGAGAGAGCCAATAATTAGAGATGGAGAATGAATAACAGAAATTAATTTGTGGAGTGTCTGTTCAGTCAGAGTTATTTATGTATTGTTGAGAAACTATTGTAGTTTTTATTGATATTTTGAACTTGTTTTTATTTTTATATTATCCATATATTCGTTAAAATTTTAAAATATTTATTTTAATTTTAGTTTTAATTATTTTGTTGTTTTTTTATTATTTTTTTTTTTTGTCAGTTTTATTAGTAATATGTCTGTTATTTTTATTATTAATCTATGTTTGGTTATTTTAGTGATATATGTTGCTTTGGCAACTAGATAAAATACTTTTTTGTTAACATTTATTTTATTTCAAGTAACAAAAATGTTTATGATTTTAGTGCAAGTTAATTATAATAAACTGGTTTCAAAATCACTATCAGTGTTCTTTTACAATAATTTATTGTATTTTTTAATATTTTATTTGACTTTAATTTTTATATTATCCATATATTTGTTAAAATATTAAAATATTAATTTTAATTTTGGTTTTAATTATTTTGTTGTTGTTTTTTTTATTACTTTTTGTCGGTTTTATTAGTATGTCTGTTTATTTTTATTGTTAATTTATTTTCAGTTATTTTAGTACATTAAAATAATAAATGTTGCCTTGGCAACTGTTCTTTTACAATCATTTATTGTATTTTTTTAATATTTTAGTTGACTTTTATTTTATTTTGTTTTTATAATTATTGGAATTCTGATTCAATTTATTTATTTCGTTTTCAGTTTAAATAATTTTAGAACTTCAGCTTGATTTCAGTTAGTTTCCAAGGTAACATTTCTAATTTTTTAAGTTTGAGCTTTTCGTGCAATATTTGTGTGCTATTTGCAATATTAGTATGTTATTTCATTATTATTTTATTTTAATTAACACAACCGATAGCATTAACAGTAAGAGCGTTGGTGAGTGTTAGTCAGTCACTGGTGGAGAGACGGATGTTTATTTCTCGGCGGTCAGATGTGTTCATGGAGCTCAGTGTGATTATTGTGCTCGTTAATGATGAAGAGATCCGTGTCAGTCAGTGTCTGATCACAGAGACTCACTAAGCCCGTCTCTACCCACAATGCCCTGCTTTGTTTACTGATACACAGACAGAAACGCAAGCACAACAGAGAGTGCTCTGAGTATGTAAACATCTAAACATTACAGCAGCTGAAGTCATCTGTCATGTTGAGTAATTAAGTAAGTGTTAAGTAATTAAGGATGATTGAATGAATGAATTCCTTCATATTTTTTTGAAGTGTTCAAAAAAATCCACCTGCAAACATGCAGCATCTGTTGGTGTGTGTTAAACAGTTTGTTTAGAGTAATCTCTGTGTGTGTGTGTGTGTTTACAGAGGAATGACTCCTGCTGAAGCTGACATGCTGTTCCTGGAAAACGCAAAGAAACTCTCCATGTACGGAGTCGACCTGCATCATGCCAAGGTAAAAGAGTGTGTGTGTGTGTGTGTGTGTGTGTGTGAGAGAGAGAGCGTGTGTGTGTGTGTGTGTATCTGCTGTACTAACACTTCTCTCATTAACCTGCCGCAGTGCTGCTCGTCTCAAGCTCATTTTGACATTACAGCAGTTAATAATTCTGGCGCATTAAGTCGATTTATTTTGAAATGCAGGTCTTAATATGCAAATGATGCATTATCTAATTAAACATGCTAATTTGCATACATTTCCAGAGCATAAATCTGAATGTTGGTTCAAATTTCTTGTCTGATTTTGTTGCCATATTAGTTTAGATTACTGTTTATCCCTTCATAAAGCAGAAAATACTGTTAAGAGACAGAAAACAAACACCTTCAGAATATAGAGAGGAATAAAACTAAGATTTTGCTGTGTGTAAGAGAAAAAAGATATGTACTGGAATCGAAATCTACAGACGCAAATGGATAAAGTGCAATAAAAGAAACACTTTAAAGTGTATTTTGATGTGAGATGTGACCCTGGACCACAAAACCAGTCTTAAGTAGCACGGGTTTATTTGTAGAAATAGCCAAAAATACATTGTTTGGGTCAAAATTATTTTTCTTTTGTGCCAAAAATCATTAGGATAATAAGTAAAGATCATGTTCCATGAAGAAATTTTGTACATTTCCTACCATAAATGCATCAAAATTAAATTTTTGATTAGTAATATGCATTGCTAAGAAATTTTCTCAATATTTAGATTTTTTTATTTTTTTTATTTTTTTTTTTCCACCCTCAGATTCCAGATTTTCAAACAGTTGTATCTCAGCCAAATATTGTCCTATCTTAACAAACCATACATCAGTGGAAAGCTTATTCATCTTTCAGATGATGATGTTTAAATCTCACTTTCAAAAAATGGACCCTTACGACTAGTTTTGTGGTCCAGGGTCACAAATAGAGCGCAGCAAACAGATTGTGAGCTCTGAGATTGTTAATCAATGTTGTTTTTGTTTTTGTGTTAATTCAACTTATTTTAAAAATAATCACATTTAACAGTTAAATTCATGGTGTTAAAAACTACATTACCCATGATGCTGTACGAAAAATCCCACCAGTCAGAGAGTCACAACGAGCAAAGCGCGGCAGGAGATCTTCAGCTCCGCCCACTCATATTAAGCACCTCAAATGACGTAACTGAGTCTCCCTACACCCTCAAAACAGTTTCATTTACTTCCTTGCTTCAAATCCAAGTTTGTAATGTTGTGATTCTCCTCACAGCTGGTCGTGTTTGATTCATGGCTTATAAGAGAGACTTTTTAAAAAAAATCCTTTTGGGAAAAAAAACTTCAAGAACCAGCACTGCTGATGTGGGCGGGGCTAAATGCGATCTATTCAAGTGACATCATTTGAATGCTGTACATTAGTTAGTCCCGCCTACTTTTTCAGGAGCAGATTTCTCATGTGGATTTATCAGTTTATAATGTTTGTTTAAACATTTTAGACTCGTTAGAGCATTTAAAGTGATTTCTGAGAAACGCTGTTGAAAGTGGATTAGACTGAGCAAAACACATTTCTAGCCAATCGGCAGTAAGGGGCGTGTCCACTCGTAATGGGGGAGGTGCCTGTGTTCCATAGCGTGTTTATGAATTTGTGGGCGGAGCTATCAAGATAGGGGCGTGAGTGATCTTTTGGGTGGAGGGGTGTTTGTTTCGATGATTTCAAATATTCTCAGAAATCACATACTGCACCTTTAAATGACATGCGTTCAGGTTCTGCTGAGTTGATCATAAATGAACGATCTCTCCGCTGCTGTTAACGCACATGCATGCTGCTGTTCTGATTGGCTGCTGCAGCCCATCTCTCTCTCTCTCTCTCTCTCTCTCTCTCTCTGTCTGTCTCTGTCTCTCGCCCCTCCTCCGCTGGCTCAGCTGGTCGGGCGGCTGTTTGAGTGTTTAGCAGCGGTGCAGGAGGAGGTAAGATGCTGTGCGGCGTCTGTGCATGCGTGTCTCTTGTGTTTGTGGATACGTGCGTGTTTGATTGACGTGGTGAAGGTCTCATGCGTGTCTGTAATGATCATTATAGCGTTCTTGTGCGTCTGCGTGAGCGGGATGATGAAGGTCTTCGCGTGTCATTGTGCTGCAGTGCATTGTTCAGCCGTATTGCAGCTGTAGGTGTTGTTTGTCTTGTATGTCAGCTCAACACGAGGGGTTCGCACCTTCATCATGAATTTGTTCTCCATTGTGAGTTTGTTCATTGTCGTACGTCACGTTTCCGTCGGCGCTGATGGTTTTCTCGCTGAGTCACGCTGATGCTGATGCAGACGCTCGTGTTGTGGTGCATTGGATTTTGATTCATTTGATTGTCTTCTGGTGTACGTTTGTTTACAGGGACATTCTGAACCTGATTTTATTTCTGTGCAACGTAAAAGGAGATATTTTTCAGTACAAAATCGGTTCAAAATGACCACGACTGTCAAAAGGACAAAAACTCCATATCTCATAAATTGGTCCATACCAGGGTTTTTATGGTTAACCAAAACTAAAGCCATCATTACTTGAAAATAATAAAAAAATAACTGAAGGAAAACAATTTTAAATTGTATTTAGAATTTATTTTTATTTTAGTTTTAGTAATTTTAATACTTTTTTTAATATATTTCAGCTGGTATCATTTTTATTAAATAATATCGTTTTTAAAAATATTTCGAGTTTGCTTTTTTAAATATATTTTATATATCATTTCTTTTTAATTTCAATGTTTTAGTTGTGTTTTTGTCCATTTTTCTTTAAATATAATAAACGTCAACTGAAATAAAATAAAAAATAATTTGTAATTTTCATTTGGTTTATGGTATTAAAATAACTAAAACTAAAGAAACTAAAAAATAAAGCTTTAAAAAATTATATAAACATTTAAAAAAAATAAATTATTAAATATAAAATAATAAAGAAGGTATAAATGTTTAAAAATTATATTGTATCAATAATACAAAAATAACACTGGGATTTTATGGGTTAGTGAAGTGGATTGAGATTATTTTAATTTTAGTACTTTTTTTGGTCAATGCTAGTAATTTTTTTTTTTTTTTTTTTTTGTTTCTGTATTTAAAAAAAATATATTTTTAATTTATTATTAATTTTATTTTACTTTTTATTTCATTAGTTAATTTGTCAAAGAGACAAGCCCTGATTCTGAACCTAACTTAACATAAAAGGACATATTTTTCATAACAAATTAGGTGAAATAAAACTTTTTTTTTTTTTAAGTAACTTTAGTATTTCAACTTAAAAATATAATTTAGCTGGTATAGTTTTTATTAAATAATATAGTTATTATTAATATTTTGTTTTAGGTTTTTTTTATATTTTATATAATATTTCATTTTAATTTGAACGTTTTAGTTGTGTTTTTGTCCATTTTTTTTTTTTCCTTTTTTTCAATATTCAAAAAGTTTAACTGAAATAAAAAAAAAAAAAAAAAAAAAAAAAAAAAAAAAATATATATATATATATATATATATATATATATATATATATATATATATATATATAATACTTTTTTTATTTTTAGGTTAAGGTATTACAGTAACTAAAAGTAAAGAAGCTAAAAAGTAAAGAGAGAGAGAGACATTTTAAAAAACAAACAAAAAACTAAATTATGAAATATAAAAGAATTATGAAAAAATAAAAATAGATTCTAATTTAAAATATAAAAAAAATATTTTAATTTTAGAAAATTTTTAGTATTTTTTTTTTTCCAATTTTGGTCATTTTATTTAATTTCAGTATTTTAAAAAATTGTAATATGTTATACATTTTATTTCCCTTTTTTATTTCGTAAGAAATTCTTACTTTACAATTTAGTTAATTTCTCTTAATGTTAATTTTATTAAACTTTTTTATACTTATTTATTTCAAGTAATGAGAAAATTTTCAGTATGGTGTTAGTTAACTGTAATAACCCAGCTGTAATCTCAGTTTTTTTTTTTTTCATTTTGTCATCGTGATGCGAGTGTTTAAAACGGTTTCTGTGACAGTAAGTGATGGACTCATCTGTGTGTGTTTGTCTGTCAGGATTCGGAGGGTGTGGAGATCATGCTGGGAGTTTGTTCCAGCGGCCTCCTCATTTACAGAGATAAACTGCGCATCAATCGCTTCGCCTGGCCCAAAATACTCAAGATCTCTTACAAGAGGAACAATTTCTACATCAAGGTCCGGCCGGGAGAGGTGAGACGGCGTCTCGTTCTCTTCTTCAGATCAACAGCTGTTTGTCTAAACATGTTTGAAATGCATGTCTTTCTGTTTTCATTCAGCTGGAGCAGTTTGAGAGCACAATCGGGTTTAAACTCCCCAATCACAAAGCAGCAAAGAGACTCTGGAAAGTTTGTGTGGAGCATCACACCTTCTTCAGGTCAGAATGTTAAAAGCTTCAGACACATGACAAATGTTTAAATGTTAACGATCACTAACTAGCAGTGCGATTCTTGTGTTCTGATAGGCTGGTTTCTCCTGAAGCTCCTCCCAAGCGCTTCCTGTCGTTGGGCTCTAAATTCCGCTACAGCGGCCGAACGCAAGCACAGACGCGTCGCGCGAGCTCTCAGATCTCAAGGGCCGCGCCGCACTTCCAGCGATCGGCCAGCAGGCGGCACACCGTCACAGCCAGCATGGACAGCAGTGCGTAACGCCTATAACGAAGCAGTTCACATTTTGCTTGTTTGATGTGTAACATTTGTTCCTCCCTTTTGATGTAGGATGAAATCGCTGAAATTTAGGATCAAATTGAATCGTATGTGTGCACTGTATAAATGAGCATTTGCTCTGTCAGTCTGTGTGTAGATGGTTTTTCTGAATGATCGTAACCGTGTTAATGTATCTGTGTGATCAGCGCCAGCAGCGGTCAACCATGACGACGAGAAGAACACCAAACCCGATGTTGCTACGGAGGACTTCATCGCTACAGAAACCCCAGAGAAGAAAGCAGAGGAGATGAACTCCGTGGAGGAGGAGAATAAAACCAACAGTGATGAATCAGAACAAGCCCCGCCCATCTCCGTCACCAAGGTAACCATCAAATAAATAAATGAGAGTTTGACTCATGATGGTTTTAATGTGTTACTAATAATCAGCTGTTATGATGTTTGTTTCATTATTCAGAGTTCTGAAATACTATTACAAATACTATGACTTGGGCCTTATTAAACCATGGGGTTGTTCTAAAAAAAAAAAAAAAAACATTTTTTTTAAATTCTTAAATTTCTATACTTTTTATAATAAAAAAGGATGTATAATCAATTAATTGATAAAACCTTTACAATAAAAAAAAATTAAGATTGTAACATTAAAAACGAACTACAAAATGTTTAACTTTTTTAAAAGTTTTGTTTTTCTCAAATTCCTAAATTTCTATTGTTTTTTTTTTTTTATCAAATTAGATGTCAAATCAATTCAGTTCATAAAACTTTTAAACACATTATTAACTTTAAATGTTTTTTCACAAATTCATTTGCTTCTCAACTTCTTCTAATCAATTTAATTGAATTAACTTTTACAATTTAATAATTTTACAATTTTAACAATAATAGTGCCCTAACAAAAAGTTTTATTTTTTCCAAAATTCTGTTTTATTTTTTTCTCAAATTTAGTTTTCAATTTAATTCATAAAACTTTGAAACTCTGTAGTATATTTTTAGAATTTAACATTCTATGAAATAGTCAGTTTTTTTTTTTCAACTATTTCAGTTTTCCCCTCAAATTCTTAAATTTCTGTATTTTTATAATAATAAAAGGATCTCTAATCAAATTAATTTATAAAACTTTTACAATTTAATAATGTATTTAAATTTTAACAATAATAGTGCCCTAATGATTTTTTTCTTCAAAATTCTCTTATTTTTTCTTAAAGTTAGTTTGCAATTTAATTCATAAAACGTTTATACTGTTTAATAAATTTTAAACTTGTTAATACATTTTTATAATTTCTTAGTTTTAACTTTCATGGCGCCCTTTTTTTTCACAAATTCATTTTTTTCCCTCAAATTCTTACATTTCTGTATTTTTTTTTTTTTTATAAAAATAGATCTCAAAATTAATTTGATTGATAAAACTTTTACAACTTTTTTAAAATTTTAACAATTATAGTGGCCTAATGAAATGTTCATTTGTTTTTCAAAATTCTGTTTTATTTATTTATTTATTTTTTTTCTCAAATGTAGTTTTTACCTTTTAATTTTCTCGATTGGATTCTATTTTAATAGTTAGGTAATAATCAAAAAGGTAATTGAATTTTAGCTAAATAATAATTTATTTATTTTAGTTGTAATAATAATTGAGACCTATAAAAAGTTTTATTTTTCCAGAATTTTTTTTGAGTATCTCCTCATTTTACTGAATATTTTAATAATTTATTATTATTATTTTTTTTTTATAATCAAATGGTGTCTAATCAATTGAATTCATAAAACGTTAACAATTTAATAATCTATTATGATTTTTGCAATAATAGATTAGCTGAAACAGCTAATGTGTAGAACGACAAACAAATGTGTAGAATTGCATTAGCATTTTTAGACGAGTGCAGCAGGTGCCACGGTAGTTTGGATCAGTGATGTTTATCAAACTGTTGTTTTCTGTCCTTTACTAACAAGCTCTCTTGCTTTTCTTTTGACCACACATTGTTGTTTCAAACATGTGTACGTTTTCACACATGCATACGACGTACACGCTTTACCTACGCCGTTTTCTCCCGCCATCGTCATTAGTCGTGTCCATATTCATCAGATCCGCTAGGATCTGAGCTCTCCCTCCCATCCTCTCCCGTCTCGTCCACCAAAGTCCGCAGGAGACGCAGGGAAAGCAGCCGCAAACGTGCCGCCTCCGTGAGTCCGGCCAAAACCACCGCGGGCTGCCGGCGCCGTCAGGCCCAAGCCGACCGTAAAGCCGCCCTGCTGGAGGAGCAAGCTCTTCTTCTCTCCGCCCGAAAGCAGAGGCTGGACCAAAGCCGCAGCAGAGGCGGCACGCTCTTCTCCTTCTCGCTCCACCTCCCCGATCTGTCCTCGCTGCTGGACGAGGACGGTTACCTGAGCTTCCCCGACCTCACCGAGCTGCGCTTCCTCCCCGAGAGCCTGCATCACTTCATGCCCATCAAGTCGCCCTCGCTCATCCCCTGCTTCCTCTTCATTTTCTTCTTCCTGCTGTCCACCTCGTTCTCGGTGCCGTACGCCCTCACGCTCTCCTTCCCGCTGGCGCTGTGTCTTTGCTATCTGGAGCCCAAGGCGGCGTCTCTCGGTTCTTCTCTGGCGCAGGGCTTCCAGGACAGTTCAGACGACGAGGTGCGTGTGTGTCCGCTTGATCCGGCGCCAGAGTTTGGACTTTTATCAGTCTAATGAGCTTAGAGAGTGTGTTTCATCTGTCCGTTCTCATTCACGACATTCCATGGGATTACTGTTATCGTTGTTGTTTAGAAAAAGCTTGAGATCTTCCACAGTGTCGCTTTCCACAAATAGAATACAAATACTGCATGTATTATAATATTAATATTATATTATAATAATATTTTAAGTAGGGCTGGGCAATATGGCAAAAAATGAAATGCTGATTTTTCTTTTTCCTTAGATTTTTTTTTTTTTTTTTAGAATGTTTGACCTATTCACAATTAAAATTTCTGTTTTAACATTTAACTTGAAAACATAACTACAACATGATTTAAGTAACTTTTTCTGTAGTTACCATATCATTTTTTAAAATTATATATATGGTACGAAACTCAACGACTTTAATGGCAGTCACTTTGTGACCAAAAAAAAAAAAAAAAACAATTATGGACTTGATTTCAAAAAGCTAAATGGTTACACTTATGTTGTTCCCGGTCAAAAATGACTGCCATTGGAAATAAATGGGCATGGGAATATTTTGTGTGTACAATCCACAAATCATTCATGATGCAGAAAAAGAGTGCACAGCAATGAAGCGGTGATGCTCTAAAATATCAAGAGTGCGAAATAGACACATTCCTGTTCATTTGTTACATTTTTGTTGAATTTTTGTTACAAAATTTCATACAAAAAATCTAAACTTTTACAAAAAGTTCTCTTTGAGAATGTCTAAATTTATATCGAAATCCACAACTTAATAAAAGTAAGTCATTATGTCTATAAACAACTAGAGAAGCCTTTTATATAGAGCTAAATAGGAATCTAGTGGCTAAACCATGGAATTGCAGATTTTTTTCTTATTTTACCCCCATCATATGGCACTAACACTAACTTCAAAAATTGGATATTAAAGGCATTGTCGATACTTGATCATAAAATACTGCCGTAATTAAAAAGTACTATAAAAATCGTAATTATTTTCAATGGGGAAAAAATGCATCATTATTGCATAAATATTAATTGTTACCATGAAATTCTCTCAAAATACAAACTAAAAAAAATATTATTGAACAAAAGTAAATTACACTGATTTTGCTAAAAATAAAAAACTTTTCAGATGTCCGTTCACTTTTGATTGTGAACAACACAAGTGTGCCTCTCATTTGAACAATACCAGAGGGTTAAAAATAATCCACAGAATAACTGATTATAGTGATTGAATATCACTTTAAGATCAGCTCATTTTCATGCCATGTTAATCATACTGTAAGCTTATCTAATAGTTGTCAGTGCACTTCTTAAAACATGTCATGTGACACTTTAGCGTCACCTGTCTGTGGAAAGTGCCTGTTGTTGTTTGTGCAACTCATTTTTACTAGTTGTTAGGTGGTTTACCCATGTCTGGATGACACTTGGTTCATTCACAAGAGCATTGCTCTTGTCCGATGCATGTTTTTCATCATGCGTAAAGCATTCAATCAAACCTCCATCTGTGGAACGTTTGTCTTCTGTAAAAGTCATCCTCACTTGTCTGATGCATGTTGGAGAATGTATGAAGAACCACCATCAGGATTAAACTTCTACACGCTCTTCTCATGCATCACGTCAGGTTCACGTTCTCATCATCTGTGTCGTATTGTGAACAGCAGACCTTCCTTCATGTTGAGTCACATCCTCATATGATCCACTTGTCGTCCATCATGATCTGAGTAAAGACGTCTGATCAGGAGATTTTTTTTTTCCTTTAATGCTACAATCTGTTGGGACGCTCTTTGATCAAACAGACAGACAGCGATCAAACCGACTTCGCTTATGATGACGACTCATCAATGACTGAGGTGTGTCTGCGCTGCTCTCCAGTGCACTTTTATTCTTACTCGCTTGTGTTTTTGTTTTTAATGAGTTTATAACATGTCTCACATCCTCTCTTTCAACTTATACCTCTTATACCTATAGTCTGACTTTGAGGACAACTTTGACATGAGGACACAGGTATTGAGACTCAGTTTTGAGAACAGAAACCAGTTTAAGGCGGTTTGATGGTTTTATTTTGAGCTGGTCAGGATGAGAAACCAACTAAACCAGTAAAGACCAGCAAACCACCTTAGGCTGTTGAAGCCATTTCAACAGGAATCATCCATCATCACCATGATTTTACTTTTGTTTTCGGTTTTTATTAGCAAAACGTGTCGTAACCAGTATCAGAAACCATTCTGATGTGGATTTGGTTGCTAAAAAAAAGGTTTTAACTAGGGCTGTCAAATGCCTAATTAAGTGCATAATGTGCTGATTAACCCTTTAACTGTCACTCCCATTTTTGAACACAGACATAAAAATGCACTATCCAGACTTAAATTTTTATAATTCATGAATGAAAACATTTTGTAATATGATTTTGATGTACATTTTCCATGGTAATGCAATGCTTGATTTTAAAATGCCTTTCAAAGGATGAATTTTGAGATTTTAAGTTTTGAACTGATTTTAAGTTTTCTTATGATATCTAAAGCGTGATGAGGAAAAAGGAAACGAAGAAAGTCTTTTGTGACAAAGGTCAGAACTCATGTTATGATGCAGAGTTTTTAAGTTGCACTCTTGACATATATTAATCTATTACTTTTCCTACATAATTTGTAACACAAAAATATGGTAAAATATCTATTTAGGAGTCTTTGACCTTTCCAACGATGCATAGTTTGTCATGATTAGATTAGGATTTATTTGTAATATGTAATTTTAGAAGTAAACTTAGGCGTCCCACAGAGTGGACGGTGACAGTTAAAGGGTTAATTAATCGCACATCAGTTTTTGCTGAGAAATTACCTTTCAAATCTCCCTTAAATGAGAAAAGCTTTGAATAGACATTGAGTCGTTGAATCATTCACTCAACCGATTCATTCAAACAGCTCATTCATTCAGAAATGAAGCAAGTGACTGTCTTTATGAGTCACTGAATCTTTGATTCATTCGAATTATTTTTAAAACTGTGGATAAATGGACAGTCCTAGTTGTAATTTTTTTTTCCCCTTTTTTTTCTCTTTTTCTAGTATAGTTTCATAAAACGGATTAAAGGAGAGAATGTGTTTGTCAAGCACAGTAATCTCATGTTGGAGGTTGGTGACGCATGAGCTGACGTGTGTTTGGGTTTAACCGCTCATATGATCAGCATATAAGCCAATTAATAACGAGAACTGCAGTGAAACTAATAGCATTTGATTAAATTGTTCACTTCAAGTTTCTCAGTAATTCAAGTTTTAAACTGCTTCAAACTGTTTCAAAGTTGCAGTTAACAGTTTTTCTTATTTTGAGTGTTTCAAGCCCTTGCATGAATTAAACAAGCAATGCAGCAATGAACATTTAATGATATTCATTTGGAATCTTTCTATGCTCCGCCCCATTTGATTTCTCCCTGTGCTGTGATTGGTGGGTCAGGAGACAGACACGCCCACAGAACTAGTGCAGCATCAGCTGAGCGTCAGTGAGCTGAAGAGGTCGTTTCTGGAGATGCGTTGTGAAGCGTCTGAATTGAACGAGTGGGACAGAAGACTGTCCTCGGCTCCTCAACCGAACAACCCGTCTCTGATTAAACCTGTACACTTACAGGAAGTAAGACGTTGATGTTAGATCGGCCTGTACATGAGATTTGACTGACACTGGTGATCATTTAACAACAGAAATAGACAAAACTGCACTTTAAAGACATAGTTTAACCAAGGAATAAATTCTGCCATCATTTACTTGCCTTCATCTGTGGGACGCAAATTGTTGAAAAATTTTTATTCCGATTTTTTTAAATACAAAAACACTGTATCATAATTGTATCATCTGATTTTTGTCCCTTTTGGATTCCGTCGAAATAAGAGATGGAAAAGATGGTTTTAAAATGGCATGAGGGTGAGTAAATGGCATCAGATTTGTCTGGTTTAAACTCGGCTCTTTAGTTGCAGTGTTTTGAAGACTAACTCGACGGGTCAACCGGCTTGTGTTAAGCTTGTTTTGGTTCATAATGGAGTGCTAAATGGTTTAACCCAATAAAACATTCCTGATTGTTGGATTTGAATCATTTGTTAGTTTTATATGCAGGTTGAGTTTGTTTTTTGTGAATTATAGTATTTAATTCAGTTTGAGTCATATTGTTTGTTTACATTCATCCTCTTTGTTTAACATCATGTCACTGATGATCATTACTGCATGATCACTAGTTTTGTGAAAATTTTTATTATTTTTTTTTTTAAAGAGAACATTTTACTCCACCATCCACTAACACAGGTAACTACTTTAACTAACCCATCTCTCTGATGTTTATCTGTTGTGTCTGTGTGTTTGCAGATGTCAGAGGAAGTTAAAGCCGAACCTGAAGATGTTCCAGTAAAGCCGGATCATGAGGCTGATAGTGAGGAGGTTAGACGTTACGGTTTACTATACATCACACGCATGTGTTTACTGCTCGTTTATAGCAGTTCATTACAGCACTTCAGTTCAAGTTGTTTGTTTCTGTAAAATGTTACATTTTAAATCTCACCATATATATATATATATATATATATATATGTATGTATATATAATATTAGTGTTGCTGTCACAATACCAAAATTTTGACTTTGATACGATACCGGACTGAAATATCACGATACTACTACTGAACCGATACTACGAAACAGAAACAGGAAATGTAATTGAATAATACTTGATCCAAATAGAGATCATAGTTATTTTACCTTATATAGTTATATTATCTATTAAAACAATGCATTTCATCCTCCCTTTAAAAAAAAAAATAAATAATAATAATAATCACATGCCAATACACAGGATTATGGTGAAATCTGTTTTATTTTTTCCTAAATTCCATTAAAATTTTTCTAGACTCTATTTTAATGGTTACATTAAAAATATTTATCAAAAAGCATGTCTGATTAATTAAAATCACAAAACTTGCAGACTTAAACAGCAATTTATAAAATGTTTAACAAAAATTGTTTTTTTTACACGTTGAAATACGTTTTATTATTTTTCTCAAATTCAGTTTTGTTTGAGAATCTCTGTTTTTCATTTATTTTCTAGATTCTGTTTTAATCGTTTCATTACATTTTAATAATTAAAAGCATGTTTAATAAATTTATAAAGGATATTTAGATTTGATAAAGAATTAATTTATTATAGGCTATTTATTTCTTTTTTTCAGAAGTACTGTGTTGTGTATTTACAGTTTTCTGGTAAATAAATTCTGGTAAATGTTTTTTCTGGTAAATATTCCTTAAACATTGTTTTAATAATATTTTTATTAGTAGTAGTAGTGCTGTCTTTACATTAAGAAATATATTGATATATTTCTGACTGTCAAGTTAAACCGAACGTTTATTTTGACGGGTTGCTGTGAAGACCTTTAGAGTCTTCATTATATGATGATAGTTTTTGGAAAAGAAACGGTAAAATGCTCATGAAGTGACTCTCAGAGCAGTTCTAGAGATGATGTTCATGTGTTCATGTACTCGTATATTGAGGCTAGAGAGGCTGAAAACACCGCAAGCGTCACGTGTATGTGTGTCGTAAACAAAACTGCTCGTCTGCGCCATTCACTAACACAGACACGCAGAAATATGGCTCTTATTAAAATGCATTCTTAAAGTCGGAATCGTACTGTTTTTAAAAGCAGGATATATCGATACTTTGTAAGTACCGGTATATCGTGCAACACTAATATATGTATATGTATATATGTGTGTGTGTGTGTGTGTGTGTGTGTGTATGTATATATATATAATTATGTACATATATATTTTTTCTTATGCGAGGAGTAATATCATCATATTCATGAGATTCATGAGATGTCTGGAAGTGGATCTTATAGGAAAAATGATAGTGATTTAATCAGACGTAGTGTTGTGAAGCTCAGAGCTTATTTACCGTGGTGCCAGAGGATCGTGGGAACTTCTGCAGGAATCCAACTTTTGCCATAATCTGGAAAGCCCTCAACTCTCTCTTTCACAGTAAACACGTCTCCCACCGCGAGCTTTATGAAACGGCGTTATCTGATTTTGCAAACTCAGAGGAGATTCGCGTCTGACTGTGAGATGCTCATCAGGATGGGTTTAATCTGTCTGGGAAACGTCTCAGAGATTAACAAGATCAATTCAGCTCACATACAGCATTTACTCTGATTCTCTTCACATTTCTGTTGCTGATTAATCACACATATATTTGAGTTGCTGTGAGAGCTCTTTGTTGCTGTTCCACAGGTGAATCTGAGTATTCTCTGCTGTTGGCTCAGCTCCATCTCTGTAAATCCAGGCCTTTATCTCTTTCTTGAACATCTGCTGCTGGTTTATGATCGCCAGTATTTTTGCTGTTTTTATAAATGACCCATTAGATGCTGATTTAGGGCCTTGACTCTTTTTTCCAGAGCGAGCGGCCGTTTGATTTGTTGATGTATTTGACATTCTCTCGTCATAGATCATATTACTGCTGTCGTTTCTTGTAAAACCTTTAGTAAATCTACAGATTTATGTTGTTTCCTCAAGCTTCAAATAGCAGCTGTGAGACACTGAATTATGAAAGAAAAACACACAGGGGTCGTCTATCTCACAGAGATTAAGATCAGATCATAAAGATGCTTCTGGAATCAAACTCAGTGTGGATTATAGGAATCTTGTCAAGACAAGCCAGAGAGAAAAAGAGCATTTGTCCATCAGATACTGTGGTTTAGCAGAAGCTGTGATTCACATGCAGGTAGTGTGAGTGAGTCGATGAGCGGATTAACCCATGTGAGAGAGAGTTCATGTTCACATTAATAATGCATGGATTTTAATGTTTCCTACCTGCTCTCCAGGGAGCTGTTCATTATTGTAGTACAGTAGAAAGATGCAGAAAGGTTAGAGAGGGGGAATCGGATCAGGACACAGGACTCAAACCTGACTCCCTTGATTTATGTTGCAAGCACTTGCTGCATTGCATTATTTTATCATCAGTTTTACTTGTGATCCTGGCAGTTAAAACTGACCAAAGGCATTAAGTTTTTTTTTTTTTTTTTTTTTAAACAAAATGACTAAAACTAAAACTGAAACCATAAAAAATAAATAAATCTTTTTTTTCTTTTTTTTTATGGTTTCAGTTTTAGTTTTAGTCACACACACACACACACACACACACACACACAAGACACAACAAAATTACTGAAACAACTAAATTACTGAAATGTAGTAGTTTCACTAAATTTGCTAAAACTAAAATTAAAATGAAAAGAAAAAAAAATCAAATTCAAATTATTAGCAAAAACCATAACAACATATAAATAATACTAAAATAGCACTGAAATAAATCTGTATTTTAAAAAAAAAATGTTTTCTGCAATATTTTGTTTTTAATCAATTTCATTATACTAAACTAAAAATACAAAAAAAAACACCTCTAATTTTTATTTAAAATAAAATAAATAAACATTTTATACTGTTGAAAAAAAATAGAGCAAATGTATTTAAAATCCAATGAATGGAGGCAGATTGATGGAGAACAATGATGAGAATCATGTAATGTTTTGTGGCTGATTATTATTATTATTTTTTTATATTTATTTATATATTTATTTATTTATTTTTACAACTAGGAACACGAGTGTGACTTTATTTGTTTTTAGGACTACTTGGTGTCCACATATTTTTTTGTTCACATTGCCAGTGTGACAAAAGTCACCAAGTTTAACACCGTTTTGATAGAAACAAAGCCAGTATGTTGATGTTGTGTTGACACAGGCAGGTGGTTTTGCCCAATAATGAACTCTGTGACAGTGACATGAAGTGTGCTGTTTCTGTCCCAGAGTTCAGTTGCTCCACAGGTGGAGGTGTGCTGCGAGACAGAGTTGGACAGACCACAAGCGCCCTCTACTGGTGAAAAAGAGAAGTATATGAAGGCCCTGAATGAGGCCATTGCAATGGGGAGACGCTCCACGTGGGCTTCAGTTAGAGAAGTAGAAGCAGCATCAGACAGCAGATGCAATGTTGAAGCTGTGAAACATCTTCCGTTTCCAATACAAACCTCTAAAGAGATTCCTGCTGCAAACCACAAAGTTATATGCCATGGAGAAGATGCCATCGATGAAGATGTACCTCAAATCTGGGATCAGAAACACCAAAGCATTGAGGTTGAAGGTGAAATCAAGGAGACTGTAATGGAACCTCCATCGGAAGAAGAAACCAGCTCACAAACCCAAGAGATTCCTGCTGGAAACCAAGGAGATCAAGACATGCTCCAAAATATTGGGTTCGAAGATAAAAACAAGGAACCTGCAATGGAAGAAACCACTTTAGAAACCCAAGAGATTCCTTCTGGAAACCAAAAAGTAATGCACCATGAAGATGAAGAAGGCATGCTCCATATCTGGCATCAGAAACACCAAAATATTGAGTTTGAAGATGAAAACAAGGAACTTACAATGAAAGAAACAACCTCAGAAACCCAAGAGGTTCCTGCTAGAAACCAAAAAGTGATGTGCCACGAAGAAGACAACATGGATGAAGATGTGCTCCAAATCTGGGATCAGAATAACCAAAGTTTTGAGGTTGAAGATGAAATCAAGGAAACTGCAATGAAAACTCCATCTGAAAAAGAAGAAACCAACCCTGAAACCCAAGAGATTCCTGCTGGAAATCAAAAAGTGACGCGCCGTGAAGAAGATAAAGACATGCTGGAAATCTGGGATGAGAAACTCCAAAGTATTGAGTTTAGAGATGAAAACAAGGATTTTACAATGGAAGAAAACACCTTAGAAACACTGGAGATTCCTGCTAGAAACCAAGAAGTGATGTACCATGAAGAAGACACCATGGATGAAGACAAGCGCCAAATCTGGGATCAGAATCACCAAAATATTGAGTTTGAAGATAAAAACCAGGAGTTTACAATGGAAGAAAACACCTTAGAAACTCAAGAGATTCCTGCTAGAAACCAAGAAGTGATGTACCATGAAGAAGACACCATGGATGAAGAGAAGCACCAAATCTGGGATCAGAATCACCAAAATATTGAGGTTAAAGATGAAATCAAGGAAACTGCAATGGAAACTCCATCTGAAAAAGAAGAAACCAACCCAGAAACCCAAGAGATCCCTGCTGGAAACCAAGAAGATCAAGACATGCTCCAAATCTGGGATCAGAAACTCCAAAATATCGAGTTTGAAGATAAAAACAAGGAACTTACAATGGAAGAAACCACTTTAGAAACCCAAGAGATTCCTGCTAGAAACCAAAATGTGATGGACCATGAAGAAGATGAAGACATGCTCCAAATCTGGGGTCAGAAATGCCAAATGATTGAAGTTGAAGGTGAAATCAACGATACTGCAATGGAAAGTTCATGTGAAGGAGAGGAAACCAACTTAGAAACCCAAGAGAATCCTGCTAGAAACCAAGAAGATGAAGACCTGCTCCAAATCTGGGATCAGAAACACCAAAGTAATGAGTTTCAAGATGAAAACAAGGAACGCGCAATGGAAGAAACCACCTCAGAAACCCAACAGCGGGAGAACCTGATGTTGGGGAATGAGATGCTCCGTAACAACATTGAGAGTTTTGTTGAGGAATGTATTGAGGAAGCGTTTGCAGACTTGTTTAAATGTCCTCAGCTCTTGTTCTTTAATAAAGAGGAACCAGTGGATAAATCCATCAATGTCCAGCCTTATGGGGAATTTCCACTTTATATAAAGTCTGTTTCATCAGCTGAACAGAACCAGATGGAAGACCAACCTCAAGATGAATCATGTTTTTCATGTTCTTATTTGAACGAGCAGTCAAGGTTTCAAACATCAGTCCTTACGGAAACAAAAGTGCATGAGCTGAATCCTGGACCAAACGGGAAGAAAGAAGTAGCACAGGAAATAAAGCAGGAAGTGCATGAACGCAGTGCTTCACCAGTACCTCACATGGAGGTAACCAATCCCAGTGTGCACCGGGGTCACCGTGTGACAGCAGCACTGACTAATGATGGAAACTCTCTCTTTCTTCTCGCTTCACGACTGGAAGTGTTTGATCGCTCACTGATGAGTGTGATTAATTACACGTCTTCATCTGATGCTGCATGATCACAGATGTAGTTTAACGCACTGCATTCGTCACATCTGCATGTCTGGATGAATTTATTCATGAGCAGCTGGACGTTTCTATTTGTTGAGGATGTTTAGCCAGATTTTGGCTTCGACAAATGCTTGAAATGAGAAACCAATTGTAAAGTCAAGTCACATTTATTTCTATAGCACTTCATACGGCACAGATTGTTTCAAAGCAGCTTCGCGGAAATAAACAAGAAAATAACATCAAAAATGCATCAATTATGAAACAGAAATTCAAATGTGTCAGTGCAGATAAATCAGTAGTATTACTGAATATTGCTTTTTAAATCCCAACATTTGACTTCAGACTGAACATCACATGCATCTTAGAAATGCATGCTGTTGCATGCAACAATCTGTTGTTTTTTGTCTTTTTCCTGTTGAATATCCTAAAATGTATCAGATTACAGAAGTCGAATGGGTTGCGACTGCAGTTTCTTGTTGAAATACAGTGTTTTCTGTAAGTCTCTCATCACTTAAGATGAGTAGTTGGGCAATATGCAGTTATAAAAATATTGATTTGTATTGCCGGTGTTGGTTATTCAAGCAGTTCTGCAGTGTTTTAGAGTGTTTTCTCTGTTTGTGAAAAAGCAACCGGAGGAAGCGCTTAAAGACGTTCCTGTGGTTCACACCGAGACCAAGACCATCACATATGAGTCTTCAGAGGTAAGAGCTTAACACTGTCTGATACAGTTTCTGGTGTGCTGGCGTGTGTAACGCGTGTGTGTGTGTTTGCAGGTTGATGCCAACGGTGATTCAGATCCAGGCATCCTGATGAGCGCTCAGACCATCACATCAGAGAACAACAGCACCACCACCACCACACACATCACCAAGGTCAGACACTTACCGCTCCGGTCATCAGCCTTCTGATTTGGGTTTCAGGGTTAATGCCTTTTTCCCCCCATTATTTATTTATTTATTTGTGTATGTATGTATGTATGTATGTATGTATGTATGTATGTATGTATGTATGTATGTATGTATGTATTTATTTATTTATTTATTTATTTATTTACTTACTTACTTACTTGTAAAAATGTTAAGGTTTGTCAAGCATATTAAATATTACTTAAAAAAAAAAAAAAAAAACACTGCATTACATCCTTCCATCTATTTAAATAAATAGTGATATTATAAACAGGGGTGCACACAACTGGTCCGCAGGTCCGCATGCGCAACCAAAATAAGAAAATGCGCTTCGTAAATAAGTTCAGAGTGCACATTTGCGTACCGACATGATTGACAGCTGTTAATGCACAGTTACAATATTAGAACGACAAACTGTAAAACTGTAGGCTATAAGATTTCTGTTTGATCTGAAAGCAAAATTCTAGGCTATTCATTGACATTTTTAAAGCACAATGCACGAATGTGGTATTTTATTCACTTACGTGCTTCAATGACGTTCTACAATCAGCAACTTGGCAAAATAACAGCTTGCTGATTTTAGGTTCTAAAATGATGAAAATTCCTATTAAAAAACTAAATATTATCATTTTATTTTTTTATGTTTACCTCAAAATAATTGTAATTTTATTCAATACTTTTTTTATTTTAAAATCTAATAGTATTAGCACGCTTTTTTTATATATATATATATATATATATATATATATATATATATATATATATATATATATATAATGCATTAATATTATTATCACTATTATTAATTTATTTTTAGAGTTATATAAAATGGGTCATAAGTGCAGTGTGAGGACCAAACCAAATCTCCAGGTACTCTTATGAGAACCAGGCTGAAAACCTTATGTGCACTCCTGATTATAAACAATTATACACACTTTTTAGCTGGACTTTTTTGTTGTTGTTGTGATAGGAGACTTTTTTTTTTTTTGGAGACTGCTTTTTAAGAACCCAGTCAAATTAAAAATAATATTTCAATAATTTTAAAAATAAAATGTAATATTTAAAATGTAATAATACTTCAAATGTGATACTTGTAGTTGTTATTATTACTATTATTAGTTTTAGCTCTAATTATAAAAATGAAAACTTTACTGTTGGAAGTTACAAATGTACTGTAAAATAAAAAATAAAAAATAAACTAAAAAAAGTGCAATTTAATTTTTATTCTAAAACAGACAGTTCCGGTCCTTGATTCTGATTGGTTGAGCTGCGTTCAAAGCTGTTGTACATTATTCTACAAGCATACACATTTGTTTACCTCTGTGTGTTGCTCGGCAGCCACAACGGAGGAACTACGTTGTTTGGCAGAAGAATAATGTTTTTATTAATATCATTACACTTTAAAACCTTACTACGTATATGGAACAACCGTTTCATAAAAGCAATAATCCCCGTGAAGCTGTGGTTTGCAGTGAATTTATAACAGAGCTTCACGTTGTGCCTAACTCCTAACTCCTTCACTGTAAACCAAGGCTTCTTGGGGCTTATTGCTTTATTTTGCACTACAGGTTATACTAATGTTTACGCCTTAAATTCTTCACTTTAAAAACATCTACTTTTAACATTTTAAAGTCAAGCTCTTACTTTGGCACAATATTTAGTTCACAAATGTGTTGAAAACTGGCCTTGACTGTGATTGACTGAGTTTGATTGTGTTTTTTGTCAGACGGTGAAGGACGGCATTTCAGAGACTCGCATCGAAAAGAGGATCGTCATCACAGGAGATGCAGACATCGACCACGATCAGGTACAGCCGTGGGTTAACCAGCTAGCCAAAAATAACCTGCTATCTTCTAGATGGTTATCTTTCAAAAACCTCAGTCTTATAACCAGATTAAACACGTGATTCTGCCTTTACTTTGAATGGTTGATGCCAAAAACACAAAAAGGCTAATTAGATTTGCAAGCTTAAATTTAAAATGTGTGTGTGTGTGTGTGTGTGTGTGTGTATATATATATATATATATATATATATATATATATATATATATATATATATATATACACTGTTATTATTATTAGATAATTTTATTAATTATATAATATTTAATTATAAAAACATTTTAAAATACTTCTAAAAAGACTGCATTTTTTAAGGTTCATCAACCATAAACAAAAAAAAACACCTGCATTAAATGTTTGTCAAGGATAAACGTATTTTAAAATTATTTCGTACAAAAAACTACATTAATGTTTATTAAGCATAAATGTATTTTTAAATATTTCTGCATTAACTCTGTTAAGAATTGTCAAACTTTACATCTATTTATTCATCTATTTAAAGACACTTTTTCTTTTATATTCATTAAATTAGTTCATTTTGCTTGAGTTATTCCTTCAAATTGCATGTTATATGATGATGACGGCAGATTCTTCTGACTGTAAACTAATCAAGTCTTATAATCATTAAGCAGATCTTTATGTAATTAATGATGCATGACAGTCGTGGGTGTTTAATTGTCTAACCTTCAAATCAGGTGTGCTGATATGAACACAACATGTTGATTGATTGATGTGTGGTCTGTGTCTCCCTCTGCTGGTGTGTTGTGGCTCAGGCTCTGGCTCAGGCCATTAAAGAGGCCAAAGAGCAACACCCAGACATGTCCGTCACTAAAGTAGTGGTTCATAAAGAGACTGAGATCTCAGCTGCTGCGGGTGAGGCGTGAATCACGCAGGTAAGAGGGTGTGATCTCTGCATGCGCCGCCACCGCCGCCGCTCTGGTGTAACGTCACGCGTCTAACGCTTGCATTGGTCCTGTTTCATCATTCGTCATCATCAGCCTCCTCACACATTTCAGACAAACCTACAGATACACCAGTGCTTGTTCCTTAAATTCCTTTCAGTGCTGACCTGTGCTGACCTCTGACCTCATGCTGTGCTCTTGTGTGGCGCTCGCTGCTTTATAACTGCATGCTGATGGTCATCAGTGACGTGTGTTCTGTACATGTGAAGCATGATGGGAATGTTTTTGAGGTCATGAGCTGTTCCATATTGGTGTTTACAGACAGACGTGTTTCTGTTATGATGCTGTGTTTCTCTGCTCTGTTTGTTCACAGAATACATTTTTCTAGGATCTTTTCCAGAAGTGTCACACAAAACTAGTCACAAACATGTCCGGCTCACATTTTTCACTCCAAAATCAAAAGAAAACATTAAATTCCACTTAAAAAGCACAAAACTTATATAAATGCTTTGATTAGACAAGTGGAATATGATTCTACGACGGCGTTTTAGTGCCACGTTAAAAAAATAAAAAACTGTTTACGAGATTAAAATTGTAATATTTCAAGTTGAAATTACAAGAATAAAGTCGAAATACTATGAGAATATAGACAAAATACTATGGGAATTATTACAAGAATGAAGTTGAAATATTACGAGAATTATTACAAGAATAAAGACAAAATACTAAAGGAATTATTACGAGAATAAAGTTGAAATACTACGAGAATAAAGACAAAATACTATGGGAATAAAGTTTAAATATTACGAGAATTATTACAAGAATAAAGACTAAATACTACGAGAATAAAGACAAAATACCATGGGAATAAAGTTTAAATATTACGAGAATTATTACAAGAATAAAGACAAAATACTATGAGAATAAAGCCGACATAATACAAGAAGAAAGTCAAAATATTATGGGAATAAAGCTGAAATATTACGAGAATAGAGTCAAAATACTACGAGAATGAAGACAAAATACTATGGGAATAAAGTTTAAATATTGCGAGAATTATTACAAGAATAAAGACTAAATACTACGAGAATAAAGACAAAATACCATGGGAATAAAGTTTAAATATTACGAGAATTATTACAAGAGTAAAGACAAAATACTGTGAGAATAAAGCCGACATAATACAAGAAGAAAGTCAAAATATTACGGGAATAAAGCTGAAATATTACGAGAATAGAGTCAAAATAGTACGAGAATGAAGACAAAATACCATGGGAATAAAATTTTAATATTACGAGAATTATTACAAGAGTAAAGACAAAATACTGTGAGAATAAAGCCGACATAATACAAGAAGAAAGTCAAAATATTACGGGAATAAAGCTGAAATATGAGAATAGAGTCAAAATACTACGAGAATGAAGACAAAATACCATGGGAATAAAGTTTAAATATTACGAGAATTATTACAAGAGTAAGGACAAAATACTATGAGAATAAAGTCAAAATACTATGAGAATAAAGAAAAAATACTATGGGAATAAATTTTAAATATTACGAGAATTATTACAAGAGTAAAGACAAAATACTATGAGAATAAAGTCAAAATACTACGAGAATGAAGACAAAATACTATGGGAATAAAGTTTAAATATTGCGAGAATTATTACAAGAATAAAGACAAAATACTGTGAGAATAAAGCCGACATAATACAAGAAGAAAGTCAAAATATTACGGGAATAAAGCTGAAATATTATGAGAATTATTACGAGAATAGAGTCAAAATACTACGAGAATAAAGACAAAATACTATGGGAATAAAGTTGGAATTATTACGAGAATGAAGTCGAAATACTATGAGAATAAAGAAGAAATACTGTGGGAATAAAGTTTAAATATTACAAGAATTATTATGAGAATACAGCCGAAATATTACGAGAGTAAAGTTGAAATATTTGGAGAAAAAAGGCAAAATACTACGAGAATTTAAATCAGGAATTAATTCTCGAAACATTTCGACTTTATTCTCTAAATATTTTGACTTTAATCTGGTGATCTTATATATATTTTTTTATTTATTTTTTTTAATGTGGCACTAAAACGCTGTGGTGTGATCCAGACGCATCCAGCAGCTTCTGTCTGTTCAAAGCTCATTTCTCAAACTCACCAACCGACTGAAGAACTTAATTATCTGTTTGATTGATTTGTGTTTGTATTTAGGAGTAAGGTCCAAACTTCCCCTTGAGCTCATCAGCTGAGAACCAGCATGTGACCTCTGACCTCTGACCTTTGACCTCAGACGACACGCACATGAGCTCTTCATCAAATCATCAGCTTCATCCCTTATCAAACCAAACCCGCGCTGAGAGGATGGACTCGCAAGCGAAAAGGGGAAATGAGATTTCCAGGAAAAAAATCTTTGCCTTAAAATGTCTGATTAAAATGATTCAGAGCATTAATTTATGCCACTTCAGTTTATTTATAGTCCAGCGTGAGTCTCACAGAAACACATCCAGGTCAGAATCGAAAGGATTTTTTTCCTTTGATTTGCGGTGGGATTTCAAACTCTTCAAACTCAAGCTTCAGCAAACAAACCCCGGCTGAACTCAGACTCATCTCTACTTGAATCAGAAATGCATTTTTATTGCAAGGGTTGTTTCACAGTTGTTGTTGTTGTTTTCTGGCACTAACTGATTCTGCATTATATATGCACAACAGCAAAAAATGAGAAAAAAAAAAATAAAGTTGTTGACTATTTTAAGGGCTTTTGGTAACTTTGTAAAACAGCGGTTTATTTGTTGGACCAGAAACGCAGAAGCGCTTCAGTTTGGTACTAAAACTCCCACAGATGGTTTGCAGTAGAAATCCCTCCACCTTGACCTTTGACCTTTTCCTATATTTGACCCTGAGAGGTCGTAGTGTTTTTAGAGTGTAACGGAACAGGATTCAACCAGCGACAAAAGAGCGATGAATGCAATTGATGTGATTTGTTTTGAGTTTTTATTTTGGAATAAAATATTGTTGAAATCGATGCGTTTGTTTGTGGTTATTTGAGAATCTGTTCATGCAGCTGTGTCAGCGGTGAGATAGCAAAATAATTTTGTTTTCATGTGCCTTTGTAATTTCACAGTTCATGCAAACAGCATTAACTGATTAATGTGATTATGGTCATAATTATAGTGTCTCGAATCACAGTAAATAATTACTAAAATTATAATTAAATTGTGATTCCAAAAATCTCATGAACTGAATGTTTTCATGTGAATGCTTTCACACACTTTATGATCAATGAATTTACTTTGAATTTGATCAATGATTTTTCCAGTTCATGATTAGAAGATATCATTTTGTTTGTTGTTTTGTTTAAAAACAGTAATTTCTTATGCATTTATATCTGATAAAATATTTTAAAACCCTTTTTTTTAATTAAAAAAAAAAAAACTATATTCATTATAGAAATGTCTATATATTTTTAAGTTTTTAATTTCCAGGGCTTTTTTTACAGGGTTCGTACAAGATGCTTAAAGTGCTTGAAGTACTTGAATTGAACTTTTTGAAATATAAGGCCTGGAAAATCATTGCAAATAGCAAAATTTCTGAAGAGGGACTTAAAAAGTGCTTAAATTATTAAAAGTCAGTGTATTTATGAAATAAGTGTTTCATTTTTCTTTAAATTTTTCTCTCACAAAATTGTAAAATGTGGAAAAAAACACTAGACTTTTTTTTTTCTATTATTTCAGTTAATGTCATAAAGCTAGCCAGCCAACATTGCTAAAGACACAAAAGGAGGAACAGATGAACCGAATCAATTGAGTGAGTCATTTACGCTGGAACCGCTCCAATTGATTCAAACTCGTGACTTCGATCATTCAGTTCAGGTGATTCATGAGCAGAATATAGATCAAATTAAAAGAGCCATTCATTTTCGAATTTCGACATCGCTTGTAAAGATTTTAAAAAGCACGTATAGTGATGTGTGAGCTTTTCGAAACTCCGAATCATTGTGTCGCTAAACGATTCATTGTTTCGAAGCGCTTCAATCGGATCGCGTATCGCGAATTATTTGATTCAGATCCGGACTTCAAATCGCGAATCATTTAATTTGATTCGGGACTTTGGAGCGGGTTCGTGAATCACTTCACGAATCCGACTCGCGCTCCGAATCTAGCCCTGCGTCCAATGTGCATACTATCCACCCTATCTGCCCTAAATAGTACTGAAAATTACTACTATCACATAGAATTTAGGATGGGTAGTATGCACACTGGGATGCAGGCCTGATCTAAAATGATAATTCGCGAATCATTATTCACCGGCTATCTATTCTAAATTATCCTAAATAAAAATCGCGAATCATTTGATTTAGATCAGAACTTCGAATCGCGGATCCCGAGTCATTTGAACTTCGGTGCGGATTAGTGAATCATTTGATTCATTTCGGGACATTTCGGAGCGGCTTCGCGAATCTTGGTGTTTTTTTCCCCACATTTTTTTTATCAAACAGTAGAAACATATCATTAAGACAGTACAGTTATAAAAGGAATAACGTATACATAAATACATTAATATAGATTTATTTTTTTTTTTTTTAAACCATGGTTAAACTCTAGTTAGTGTAGAAAGGGATAGTTAAGGGATGCGTTACCAGGAGATTAGGGTTAGATTAAGATTAACAGAGCTTTAGATAGTTTTCATATACTTGTCTAGACTCTCAACTCTCGCCAGATTTTTGTTTGTGTATGTGAATTTTAGCTAGCAGGAAACACAAATTAAGTTGTATTTTTCTATATTCTCTTTTGAAAAGTCAAACAATGCAAAGAAAACATTTTTAAAACAGAAAGAAAAGTCACTTGCGAAATGAGATCGGATGAAGATGAATCTGATCAAAATGTCTCTGTGTTTCATTGGCAAACGAATGAATCTTCTTCAGAAGAGACAAAAACAGCAACTCACTTATATAATGATTATAAGCTTTTTGTGAAATGTGTATGAACTCATGAATCTGTTGTTTGATCTCTTTATATTTAGGAGAGAACTATAGTTCAAAGTCAGACATCACTTGTTATGATTTTCAAGGGTGTAGAATGTAGTAGAGGCGCTGTGACATGACCCTACCAACATACACACACTAATGAAGTGACCCTATAGCGAAAATAACCCTGCGTGTGCAGCAGCGCTGAGTGTCCACTAGATGTCCGTCTCTGCTCTCGGTTCTTCCGTTTAGTGCTGATGTTGTGAATTTGATGTGTTGATTCACATGAGACTTTCTGAGCTTTAACTCTTGTTTTTTGGCAGATCATTGTCCATCACATCATTAATTCATTTCATGATTGATTCATGATGTTTGATGTGCATTAATGTCATGTGTGCTGATTTCCTTCAGAACATGTAAGTATCCTGTTAAAGAGAATGACTGATTCATTTCTGTAACTGAAGCTGTGTGTGTGTGTGTGATCTGTGATCCTGAACCATCTTTAATTAAATTCCTTGTTTCTTGTTTCAGATCTGCTGCTGATCTGAGGGGCTCAAACTGTGTGTCAGAAATACTGAGAGCTGATTATCTTTAGAAACATATTTTCAATAATCATACACTACCTTTCAAAAGTTTGGAATCATTGTGTTTTTTTGTGAAAGAAATTAATAATTTAGTTAACTGTCACCATCCACCCTGTGGGACGCCTAAGTTTGCTTCACCATATTACAAATAAATCCTAATCCAATCATGACAAACTATACATCGCTGGAAAGGTTTAAGACTCCTAAATAGATAACATATTTTTGTTACAAATTATGTAGGAAAAGTAATAGAGTAATATTTGTCAAGAGTGCAACTTAAAAAATCTACATCATAACATGAGTTCTGACCTTTGACGCAAAAGACTTTCTTCATTTCCTTTTTCCCTTTCATGCTTTAGAAATCATAAGAAATTATATATCAGTTCAAATTCAGTTCAAATTCATCCTTTGCAGGCATTTTAAAATCAGACATTGCATTACCACAGAAAATGTACATCAAATGCATATTACAAAATGTTTTCATTCATGAATTATAAATATTTAAGTCTGGATAGTGCATTTTTATGTCTGTGTTCAAAAATGGGAGTGACAGTTAAAGGGTTAAGCAGTGATGCATTAAATTGCTGAAAAGTGACAGTTGAGACTTTTTTAATGTTACGAAACAATGTTACAATTTCTATTTCAAATAAATGCTGGTGTTTTCAACTTTCTATTCATTTGTGAATCCTGAAAAATAAAATGTCCGCAAAAATATTGTGCAGCACAACTGTTATTATAATTATTATTATATATAAATATAATAATAATAATCAGAAATGTTGAGTTTCTTGTTTTGTTTTATTTTTTATTTTTTTATTTTTTTAAGGTCTGCTCACCAAGGCAGCATTTATTTGATTAAAAATACTGTAAAAATGTAGAAATATTATTTCAATCAAAATCAGCTTTTTTCTATGTGAATATCAGTTAAAGTGTAATTTATTTCTGTGATGCGCAGCTGAATTTTCAGCACCGTTACTCCAGTCTTCAGTGTCACGTGATCCTATATACGTTTTCACAGCAGTGATTCCATAGGTAATATGGTGTCAGTCTGGCCGATGTCCATCATAAATAGATCAGAAACGTGAGAAGTGTTTGTCGGATCTCCAGCAGCAGCAGGAGGTTTGATGGTTTGCTGTTGTGGGTCTCTGTTCCTGCAGCTCGTCCTGTTTTCTGTCTTTAATCAGAGCTGAACTCACGGCGTCTCACACGGAGCACAAACACATGATGAAGGCTTTCGTTCTCCTCTCCGCTCAGACTCGTCTGTCCAGCTCTGATGAAGATGATGATGATGTTTTAATGAGATTTTCCCTGCAGGAGCTCGTCAGTGTTTCATATTAAAGCTGCGAGCTGTGATTGGATGTGAACTCTGCTCGTTTGTGTAAACATCCATCTAAACTGCGCTGAAAAACATTTGCTCTGGAATTTACTTTGAAACACATTTTACTCATACAGTGCAAGTAAGTTTCACAAATAAATACTAAGAAACTGCAACTAACATTGAATTAAATGTGACATTTTGAAGTAGACTGAAATAATATTTTCTTGTAAAACATAATCCAGTTTTTTTTTACAACTTTGAAAAATCATTTAGTCATTCAACATCATGTTCTACAGCAGCACATGCAAGTGTTTTCTGTGGGATGAAGAGTGTGAGAGAAGATGAGGATGATGAGTGTCTCTCTTCTCTTTTCTCAGATCAGATCATGCTGTCATCCTCATTCATTCATTCATCAGTGATAAACGTCCTCCAGCACCATCAGCTCTCAGCACACATCTACAGTAAGTGTGTGTTTAAGTTTTGCTATCATTTGAGGATCAAATGTCTCAAAATATCCACTAAACAGCAACTAAACCTGTGTTAGTATTTAGTAGTGTTAGTAGTGATGCACAGAAATTTTGGGAACAGAAAATATTTGCCTTAAAAATTTTTTTTTAAAAATCTGGTAAAATTTCAAATATTTCAAAATAGTGTATGCATGCATGTGGAAAAAAAATCGGATATTTTCGGTGTTTATAGTGTGTGTATGCGTGTGTTGGGAAAATTATATATGTTATATATATGGAAAATTGAATATATATTTTTTTATTGTTTTGTCCAGATATTTTCAGTTTTTAAAAAAAAATGTTGCATTGAAATTTATTATCGAAGTATTAATTTTCCAATATTTTCACTTGCTGAAATTTCTGCGCATCGCTATGTCAAAATGGTGCATGTGTCTGTTGGAAAATGTTATCAGAAAATTAATTTTATTTATTTAATTTTTTTAATTTATTTTTATATAGATATTTTTTAATTTAATTTAATTTATTTTATTATTTTATTTTTTTTCTGTTTCAGACTAATCATTTCGTCTGAAACAGAAATCTGAAGCAGAAATCTGGTATTTTCATTACCTAAATTAAATTTCAAATTAGTGCATGCATGCATGCGTCAAAAAAACCCCCGGATATTTTCTAGTATTTTATAGTGTGCGCTTGCATGTGTTTTGTTTTTGTTTTTTTAATTGTATATATGGAAAATTGAAAATATATATATTTTTTGGGTTGTTTTTGTCCATATTTTCAGTTTAAAAAAAAAATGTTGCATTGAAATTTAAGCAACCAGAAATATTCATAATATTGAAATATTAATTTTCCAGTATTTTCACTTGCTGAAATTTCTGTGCATCACTATTTCAAAATATTGGATGTGTCAAAAATTCATTATTCTGTTGGAAAATGTTATCAGAAAATTATTTGTATTCATTTTTTTAATTCATTTATATATATATATATATATTTAATTTAATTAAATTAATTAATTCATTTTTTTCTGTTTCAGAGGAATCATTTCAGTTGGAGAATCACTATTTCAAAGTGTTTTGTTCAAATATTTTCAGTTTAAAAAAACAAATGTTGCATTGAAATAAAAGCAACCAGAAATATTCATGATATTTAAATATATATATATATATATATATATATATATATTTTTTTTTTTTTTTTTTTTTTTTTTTTTTTTTTTGGCTGTTTCAGACGATTCATATCAGATGGTGCATTACTATTTCAAAAATACTATTTCAAAATAGTGATGCACGGAAATTTTGGCAATATAAAAATATTTGCCTGAAACCAAAAAAGAAAAAAAATCTGGTATTTTCATATATATATATATATATACATATATTCAGTTTAGGAACAGCAGATGCTCAGATGTTTGAGATGTTGGACAGTAACTCACATGTGTGTGTGATTGTGGTTCCTCTCAGTTATTCACATGTGTCGCATCTTCTGTCTGCAGGAGATGAAACGTGATCTGTGCTGTTCTCCGGCTCCACCGACACAGGAATGTCCTGAGAGACACAGACTGATAATCAAGACACGGCCTGAGAGACAGAGAGAACATACACTGACTTTCAACCTCTCATCTCAATTATTTAATCAAGTGTCTACAGAGATTACAAGGAACATCAGCACCTTTAAATTTAGGTAATGAATGTACCATTTCAGCCGAAACTAAAAATTATAATTTTTTTGGCTGAAATGTTTGGTGGTTGAAACATAACATAACATTTGCCAAAATTTTAGTGCTTTGCATCTTTCATTACATCGTTTTGAAACAGTGTGTGCATGCATGTGTTGGATTTTTTTTTTTTTTTAATTTTTTAATTTATTGAATCAGAAAATTCATTTTTGCTGTTTCAACCAAATATTTCCAGTTGCCGAAATTTCAGTCCATCTCCATTTTAGAATACAATTTCAAAACAGTGATGCACAGAAATTTTGCAACTGAAAGTGTTCAACTAAAACAGCAGAAAAAAATAAATTTTTTGAATTTTGTTTTGAAAGTGTGTTCATGCATGTTGGATTTTCTTTTTTCTTTGAAAAACGAAATAGTATTAGATATTTGAATTTGATTAATTAAATGTCATTATTTATTAAACAAACTATATTTTCAGAAATTTTGGCAACTGGGAATATTGTCAAAAATGAATTTCTGATTAAATTTTCCAAAAAAAAAAAAAAAAAAAAAATCCAACACATGCATGCATTCACTGTTTTAAAATAATTAAGCAATGAAAGTTCAGTAATGCATGGAAATTTTGGCAACTTAAAATTTTTGGCCAAAGCAGCAAAAAAAAAACAACAACACTTATATTTTCAGTTGCTGAACTTTCATTGCATCATTATTTTGAAACAGTGAATGCCTGCATATGTTGGATTTTTATTTATTTATTTTTTATTTTTATGGAAAATTTAATCAGAAAATTATTTTTTGCTGAATATTTCCAGTTGCCGAAATTTCAGTCCATCTGTATTTTAAATTACAATTTTAAAATAGTGATGCACAGAAAATATTCACTGAAAATATTCGACCAAAACAGCAGGAAAATAAATTTTCTGAATTTTGTTTTGAAACAGTGTATGCATGCATGTTGGGAAATTCTTTTTTTGTTGAAAAATGAAATAACATTAAATATTTGAATGTTGATTAAATAAATAAATATGATAATTATTATTAAACAAACTTTATTTTCAGGTTTTCTGCTAAATAAAAATTTTAACAGGAGAAGCCGAGCGACGGACGGCCGGATCAGAACCTGATGTTTGCTGAGGAACAGATGCAGCTCATGAACTCTCTGCTCTCCAGATTAGCCTGCGTTTGAAGTCCACGTTCCTCTTGTGTCATTCTGCTGTAGCGTGTAACCCGAGAGCGGACGGGAGGCTCCGCGGGTCCCGACGTGTGTGTGGTCCGGCTCCGTGTGCAGCAGATCTGGACGTTTGCCAGACAGACGACGTGACCTTTATATTGATAGACCCGTGAAGAACGGCTTCATGAGCACAGCATCTTATGGAGCACATGCAGTGTTCATCTGAAGCAAACTCTCTTCTGAAGCCTCCTTGAAATGAAGGTGAGCTGCTGCAGGAAAATAAACAACACTGATCCAGAAAAAAAAAAAAAAAAAAAAAAAAAACGAATAATGCATTTAAATGTCATCCCGTATGGCAAAAAAGTTCAGCAATCTAAATTTTTTTTTTTTTTTTTTTTTTTTTTTTGCTGTTTCAGATTAATAATTTTAGTTGCCAAAATTGTGGTGCATCACTATTTCAAAATGCTATTTCAAGATAGTGATGCATGGAAATTTTGGCAACTGAAAATATTTGGCCAAATCAGCAAAAAAAAGTAAATTGCTGAACTTTCATTGCATCATTATTTTAAAACATTGAATGCATGTATGTTTTTTTGTTTTTTTGTTTTTTATAATGCATTTGAATGCCATCTCATATGGAAAAAAAATGGAAAATTGAAAATGTATAATTAACAAAAAAAAAAAAAAGGCCAAAATGGACATTCTTTGTATATTTTTGAAAATTATATGTTTGTTTATTTTTGAAAAAATATGAATGAATATATATATAATTTATTTATTTATTTATTTAAAAAGCATTTACAACTGTCTGGGCTTTCATATATGTGCAATCACTCACATTTTGCATTTGGAGAAAAAAATATAAAAAATATTTTTTATTTATTTTTAATTTAAATATTTATATTTTAACGTAAATATTGTTCACAACATATTTTGCATATATTTAAAATACAGTTTGGCCATTTCTTATATATTTTATATGGAATGTTGCTGCATATTCTTGTGTTTTGGTGAGTTTCTGCGAGCTGATTGTTGCTGGTGTTTGTGTGTGAGAATGAAGGAATGGTTTGCGGTTTCACTGAGATGATTCATGTTTGTTCTGGATGAAGTGGAGAGCAGCAGGATTCATCATATCATCATTAAAGCAGATAAAAGAGCTTCAGGAAACGTTTCAAACGCTTTCGTTCCCTTTGAACTCATTTAAAGAGCTACAAATCTAAACAGTGATTCTCCCATAAAGACAGCAGATTAGAAACAAAGCAGCTGATGAGATCTTAGAAAGTCAGTAATGACTTGACCGTTTCAGATATGCCGTATAGGAGCACTGACGCATCTCCTAAATCTGAGTAAAATAGATTGCATGCACCAAATGCATTGGCTAAACAGGCACTTAAAAAGCAATAGTTCACCTAAATCTAAATGTGCCAAATATGTGCTCATCCTCAGGCCATCCGAGATCAGGGTGAGTTTTGCTCACCAGTGGGATGTGAATGGGTGCCGTCAGAATGAGAGTCCAAACAGCTGATAAAAACATCACAGCAATCCACAAGTAATCCACACCACCCCAGTCCATCAGTTAACATCTTGAGACATTTTAACTTCAGCTGTTTGGACTCTCATTCTGACGGCACCCATTCACTGCAGAGGATCCGTTGGTGAGACGCTGATGGAATGACTCCTTTCTCCAAATCTGATGAAGAAACAAACTCATCCTAATCTTGGAAGGACTGAGGGTGAGCACATTTGCAGGTGATGTTCATTTCGGATATTTTGGCTTACATATAAATGCGAATGAAACACATTTTTGGTTCCTATAGTGTCTGAATGACCTCCACTCACACAGTTTCTGAGTGTCATATGATATAAAGCCCTTTATTTCTCGGCAGTGGTTCACGGCACACGCCTCTGAAATATGACATGTTTAATCCCGGCTTGTGCTATTGAATATCTGTGATATGAGCTGAGCTTCTGTGAGCACAGAGCCGCCCTTCAGACTCCAGCAGATACGATCGGCCGTCCTGTCAACGGCAGCCCAATACCGAACACACGCACACAACACCGGACGGCTGAAACGGCTGAATTCAGCTCCGTTTATGAGGAGAAACTGCGCTCACCAGATTCGCTGTGCTTTGGCTAATTAGTGCTGTTGGTGAAGTCAGTCATTACTAGTATTAATGTATGAAACATCAGTGTGTAAGAGGAGATGTGCTGCTACTAAATGATCAGACTTAATTATTTCCTTTGTTTTGTTTTGTTTTTTAGAGCACCATAGCAACTGCATAGCAACACCCTGGCAACCACCCCAAACACACGACACTGTAGCGGTAAGTTTTAACAACAACAAACACCACTGATACATTCTACAGACAAAACTACCAGTCAAAAATGTTTTAGAAAAATGTTAAAGAAGTCTCTTCTGCTCACCAAGCCTGCATTTATTTGATCCAAAGTACAGTAAAAACAGTCAAATTCTGAAATATTTTTACCATTTAAAATAACTGCTTTCTATTTGAATATGTGTTAAACTGTAATTTATTTCTGTGATGCACAGCTGAATTTTCAGCATCATTACTCCAGTCTTCAGTGTCACATGATCCTTCAGAAATCATTCTAATATGCTGATTTGCTGCTCAACAAACATTTCTGATTATTATCGTCTGTTGGGGAGGGGGGAGAAATTACAGAAATGAATACTTTTATTTAGTAAGAGTACTTTAAATTGATTAAAGGTGATGATACAGACATTTACAATGTTACAAAAGAATTCTATTTCAGTTAAATGCTGTTCTTCTGGACTTTCTATTCATCAGAGAAACCTGAAAAAATTCTGCTCAGCTGTTTTCAACATAATAATAATAATGATAATAATAATAAATGTTTTTCTGAGCAAATCAGAATATTAGAATGATTTCTGAAGGATCATGTGACTAGAGTAATGATAAAATTTAAAAATATATTCAAATAGAAAGCAGTTATTTTAAATAGTAAAAATATTTCACAATTTTGCTGGTTTTGATGTATTTTGGATCAAATAAATGCAGGCTTGGTGAGCAGAAGAGACTTCTTTAAAAAACATTAAAAACCTTACTGTTGAAAAAAAAAGTTACATACATATATATATATATATATATATATATATATATATAATATATATATATATATATATATTATTATTTTTTTTTTTTTTTTTTTTTTTTTAAATGTCAAGTTAATTTAAATTAATTTACTGATTGACTTAAATTGTATCTGTGTCTGTTTAAATGTTCTGTTTCAGAATCTTTTGAAATGTTGCTGAAATGTAACATTTAAATTTAAATAGCTTCTCCTGCGAAAATGTTACAGTTTCTATTAAATATCAAACAGAAATAGCTTATGTAATTGCAACATTTTTTTGTATTCTTGAAAAAAAATGGATATAATTTTAATAATTTTATAAACGTTATTGTTATTGTGATTATTTTAATGTCTAGATTAACAATAGTTTAAAAAAAATAGCTTCCAATAAAAAAAAGTGCTTCCAATATGGAAATAAATAAATAAAAAAGGTACATATGTTCAATAGATATACTGTAAAATTATTAATCTAAACAAAAGTTGTATGATTTTATGCTTTTTTGTGATCAAAATGATTTCAAATTTTCAGCATATATGAATCAGATTCATATCAGAAGAGCTGTATACAAACAGATGGCATGAAAACTGTCCACTTTAAAATAAAGATTTAGTGTTTTTTTATGGTTTAGTTAATGATTTTGCATTAAGATCTTTCCAAATATTGATTTTGAGGTTTAACTCTCCAATACCACGAAACTTGACACCTCTGATGAATTAGTACTGAATTGGTAAATGCATCGTGTTCAGTTCAGGTGGACGTCACACCGTTCTGTCAGGAAACCCTCAGCGTGAGTCTCGTATCTCTATCTCTGTGTCTCTCTAAACTTCTGATGAACATCTGCCAGTGATAATGTTGATCTGAGGTTGTTTTACTGAATCTCTCTCAGCACTGATGAGAATCTCAACCTCTGTTGACTGAAGAACCGATGTGTGTGATGATTCACATGTGAGGATAAATGAGCAGTCGCAGGTACATTTTCACTTATACCTTCTGATCCAATCTTTGCACATTTAATGTCACATAGTGAGTTTTAGTTTGGAGCTATGCTTGGGAAATTGAGAGACAAAACATTTCCGCCGGACAGGCGCTCAAACACATGTGCCAAAATCTGGAGGGAAAAGAGCAGAAATGCACAGAATCGCAGCTCATCACTTACTGAATGTTTGACACACGGAGGCCCATCGAGGGAGAGAGACACGAAACGGACACACAGTTTTACGTGAGAGCGAGAGCTTCATTGTTTTTAGCATAGAGAAGATCCATCGCCTGCTGCTTCTGACATGTTTCACATTATCTGAAGGCTTTTGATGTGCTGCAAGCAAACATTCCACATTAACCAGAGCAAAAAAACACGTTTAACTGCAAATTGCTGTCATATAAACTAACATCATATATTGTGAAGAGAACATGAGTGCCGTTTGCCTGAATAACTGCAGGGTGTTGTGTGCCTGATTAAGTGTTCTACTAGGGGTTTCTGGGTGATTGCTAAGTCGAACGGTGCACAAGCGGTGCTGTTTTAATACTCTGAATGATTTTAGAGCATCTCTTCCTTCTTAATGCACTACAGCTGATGTCTTGATTTAATAAGCCGTTTGTTTCTCCTCCCCTGATGAGTTTATAAAATACTCCTAATAAGTCACAGATCTGGCATTTCTCCGTTGGGCCCCGGGGCCCCTCCGGCACACTGTTCATATTCCAGCAGATCTGTGAGATTGACGAGCGTCGCCGCGTCGAGGAAGAGGAGAGACAGACGGGCGACGGGTGAAGCTTTGGGTGTAACTTCATTCCAGACGTCATTAAAGTATAACAAAAGTACAGCTTTACAATGACTTTCTATGTTGATTTCTCCAGATCTTTGGTCAGACTACAGCGCTGAGCTCATAATAACTTACAGAACCGCTTTATTACAAACATGCTGAAATGGTTCCCCGCTGAATCCAAAATCATCCAGGTTTATTGAAAATGTTTTTATTTTCTTACGGTGGACCGGTAACTTTAAGGAATCTTTCGGGTTCATCTCAAGTGCATCTCGATGAACGTCATACAAACTCATTTAGACTTTAAGCACAAATACGTGTGAGATTTTATGTGAATTTTTCCATTGAAATGAGTGTTATTTTAACTGGATACTTTATATTTATTAGAGTTATTAATTCATATTGTGATCACAAACAATCAATCACGCCTATGGCAGGCCGTTTTAACATTTAATCTATAAGCCATACTAGTATCTATTTTCATGCTACTAGTGTTTATTTTTTAAATACTAAGTATCTTTTCCATTAAGAACTAGCTACTAGTGCTTATTCTTTAGGTACTTACATTAGTACTTATTCATAAGATTCTAGTTCTCATTTGTTAGATACTAGTACTCATTAATTATATACTGGTGCCTATTAAACAGATACTAGTACTTATTTATTAGATGCTACTACTTATGCGTTAGATTCTAGTACTTATTCGTTAGATACTGGTACTTATTATTAGACACTAGTACTTATTTCAGTAGTGACTAGCAACTATTCTGTTGTTACTAGTAACAGATTTAACATTTTCACTATTGACTTCTATGGGGATCTTTCATATTTAGTTTTGACTAGTATGTATTCCTGTTGTGACTAGTACATACTTTATATATGCTAGTAGTTATTCATTAGGCACTAGTACTTATTTTTAAAGTACTAGTACCCATTATTAGAAACTAGTACTTAATCATTACATACTGCTTGTTTTTTAGATACTCTTACCTATTAAATAGATAGTTCTTATTTATTACATACTAGTATGTATTCATCAGATACTAGTTCGTATTTGTTTGATACCAGTACTCATTCATTAGGTACTTGTACCTATTAAATAGATACTAGTACACATTTATTAGATACTAGTACTTATTCAGAATGTTACTAGTAAAAAAAATATATATATTTTACTAGTAAAATATTTAATTGAAAAAAAGTACATCTGTCTCTCTCCTATAATTTGTTGGTTTATTAATATTCAACATACAATTACCATACTGAGCAGAAATGCAAATTTAAAAAGTACTAGTATCTATTAAGTTACCAGTAAACGAAAAATAAGTACTAGTTCTAATTTTTCTTAACAAGACAGCTACATTTAAATACTAGTCACTATTGAAATAAGTACTAGTGTCTAATAAATGTAATCTAGTATCTAAGTAACAGTATCTTTACTAAAAATACACGAGTACCTTACGAATGAACACTAGTACCTAAAGAATAAGGACTAATATTTAATGGAAAAGATAGTAGGATCTAAAAAATAAGTACTAGTAGCGTAAAAAAAAAAGATGCTAGTACGGCTTATAGATTAAATGTTAAAACGGGCGCAGCCATTCATGTAAATATGTCAAATCAGTTCAGAAGTAAGTTTAATTTCACGAGTCTTCGGTACACAAAAATAGCTTCATTTCTATATAAATATATATAAAAAAAGGACATGAAAATGAAACTGCAGTAACCCGACGAGTATATTCAGTGAAGGATTCGTCTGACTGATTTAAATCAGTAGGAGAGCAAAAATGAATCATAAAACGAAGCTGTTCAAATGAGTCATTTGTTGGTGAATCATCGCATTCAGACTGCAAAACTGCGATGCCACTTCTTGTTGTGGCGCTGGAGATGGATCGCAGACACGCGGACACAAACGCGATAAGGAGGACAGTTCAAAACCCCGTGTTTAATTATTTATTTCTGAGATAATGAGCGAATCGGAGAAAAAACACAAGCGACGGAGCTCCGCTGTTGTTTGTAAACATTCCGTCTCCATGGCAACTTTGGAACGCCAACCAGCGCCGCTGCTTATTGACGTCACATGCTCAAAAGCTCCGCATTCGCAGAGTGTCTTTAGCAGAGTGTTCATCGGATCGAATACGCGAGTTCGAGTGACAGTTTGCAAGCACTTTTACAGTCCGTATAGATAGAGATATATTCAATCTGTACTGACCGAGTGTATTAGATACAGTTTAATCTCACATTTTCAGATTATTGAGTTTATTAATCTGTTCCAATGGCAAGCACAGGGGAAATGTCGACTGAGGCGAGAGAGGTGCGCCTGGAGGTGTACGTCAACGGCGCCTTCTACTCCGCTGACAGTTACTGGGCGTCGGATGATAAAGGTGTGCAGCTGGAGTTTGAGATCACCGACGCCATCTACGACTTTATCGGCTGCGACCCGTCTCGAGAGATAGACGTGCAGCTGGAGGTCGTAACGGACGATCACGTCTCCGTCAGTTACTGCAGTCCAGGAGAAATGAAGGTGCAGCTGGAGGTTGACGAGAATAACGACATCTCAGTCTGCGAAGTCGAAGATCTGCAGCTGGAGATGGACAAAAACGACAGCATCTCAGAGCTGAAGAGCTTTGCGCTGGTGTCGGATGCTGCAAAGAACATCAGCCCTACAAGTAAAGACGTGCATATGTCATATTCGTGTTTATTCATGTGGTTAGAGATGTTTCCAGTTGTAGTTTTCCAAGAGTAACATGTCCTTGAGCTTTTAAGCTACAACCTCCAAATTTGTCAGTGACCTTCAGGCTGATCTGAATTTTGGTGCTTTATTTTTTCTAACTGATCCAACTTAAGGAATTCCTGTAACTGACTTCTAAACAAGCGCTTAATCTGATACATGTCCATTTAGGGGGGTGAAAACTTTTGGTAGTAATGACTCATTTAGAGTTTATCTGCTTTATCTATCTGTCTGTCTATTGAAATTGTTGGATACATGCTAGCAACATCCAGCAGAGGACTCGTAGTTGGTAGTAAAGGTCTAATTGTTTTTTTGACATGGTTTCTTAGCAGTCAGATGAGGTAAAACCTTTAAACTTCAGACCTTTAAAGGTGTTTAAAATTGTTAGACAAGGCTTTGTTCAAGTGTGTCATCAATCTTTACTTATCTAGTTTGTTTTCGTCTTTTTTCAGAAAGAACTGCTGGGCAGATGTTCAGGAAGATGAGAGCAGTCTTCCAGCGACTGACTGCAGTCTTCCAAACAGACACACCGATTGCCGTTGAGGAACCTGAAGTGGATCCGGAGCAGTCGTGTGTCCCTGATTCAGTTGCTCCTGAGCTGGAACCAGCAGGAGCATCAGTGGAAGTGGCCAGTTATCAGGGTGGCCTGGATACTAAGAAGACCATCAGCCCAACTGGTAAAGACATACACTTGTACAATCCGTATAGATCGAGAGATATTATCAATTTGTACTGACTGAGTGTATCAGATACAGTTTAATGTCAAATTATCAGATTACTGAGTTTATTAATTTGTTCCAATGACAACCACAGGGAAAGTTCGGTTAGATGCGAGAGAGGTGAGCCTGGAGGTGTACGTCAACGGCGCCTTCTACTCTGCTGACAGTTACTGGGTGTCGAATGATAAAGATGTGCAGCTGGAGTTTGAGATCACCGACGCCATCTACGACTTTATCGGCTGCGACTCGTCTTGTGAGATAGACGTGCAGCTGGAGGTCGTAACGGACGATCACGTCTCCGTCAGTTACTGCAGTCCAGGAGAAATGAAGGTGCAGCTGGAGGTTGACGAGAATAACGACATCTCAGTCTGCGAAGTCAAAGATCTGCTGCTGGAGATGGACAAAAACGACAGAATCTCAGAGCTGAAGAGCTTTGCGCTGGTGTATGAAGAGCAAAATGATCAAAGTGACCTGGATGCTGCAAAGAACATCAGCCTTACAAGTAAATGTCATATTCGTGTTTATTCATGTGGTTAGAGATGTTTCCAGTTGTAGTTTTCCAAGAGTAACATGTCCTTGAGTTTTTAAGCTACAACCACCAAATTTGTCAGTGACCTGATCTGAATTTTGGTGCTTTATCTTTTCCAACTGATCCAACTTCAAAACAAGTGCAAATTCAGGGGGGTGAAAACTTTTGGTATTAATGACTCACTTAGAGTTTATCTGCTTTATCTATCTATCTGTCTGTCTATTGAAATTGTTGGATACATGCTAGCAACATCTAGCAGAGTACTTGTAGTTGTTTGTAAAGATCTAATTGGTTTTTCACATGGTTTCTTAGCAGTCAGACGAGGTAAAACCTTTATACTTCAGGCTTATAGTTAATTTAAACTTTCAGACAAGGCTTTGGTCAAATGTTTCATCGAACTTTACTTATCTATTTTGTTTTCATCTTTTTTCAGAAAGCACTGCTGGGCGGATGTTCAGGAAGATGAGAGCAGTCTTCCAGCGACTGCCTGCATTCTTCCAGACACACACACCACATGCTGTCAAGGAACCTGAAGTGGAGCCTGAGCAGTCGTGTGTCCCTGATCCCAGCGTTTCTGAGCCGGAAGCAGCAGGAGTATCAATGGAAGTGGCCATTGACCAAGGTGGCCTGGATACCAATGAGAACATCAGCCCAACAGGTAAAGACATGCATATGCAAACGTCTTACAACCACCAAATTTGGCAGTGACTTTCAGGATGATCTGAATTTTGTTGCTTTATTTTTTGTAACTGATCCAACTTAAGAAATTCCAGTAGCCGACTTCTAAATAAACGCAAACTCTGATAGATTTCCATTCAGGGGGTGAAAACTTTTGACACTAATGACTCGTTTAGAGGTTTACTGAAGTTTGAATCAACAGTTTTTTTAATTAACTTTCAAACTTCAGGCTTTAATAAGTCACTTTAAACTTTAAATCAGACAAGGTTTTGGTTAAGTTTGTCATCAAACTTTACTTATCTAGTTTGTTTTCTTATTTTTACAGAACGCACCGCGACCAAGAAAAAGAGGTCAATCTTCCGGCGGCTTTGTCCAGTTTTTCAAAGGAAAACGCCAAAGCCTGTTGGGCAACCTGAAGTGGATCTGCCTGATCCAGAGGAATCGTGTTTCCCAGATCCAGTTGCTCCCGAGCCAGAACCTGAAATGGATCTGGTCGGTATCGAGCAACCATGTATCCCTGAACCTGAAGGGAATCTGGTTGCTTCTCCTGAGCCTGAACTGGATCTGGTTGAATCAGAGGAATCATGTGTCAGCCAAACAGGTAAAGAGATGCAAATAGAAAAGTTTTCTTGCAATATGGACTAATTACTGATGTTTAATCCGGTTAGAGATGTTTCTAATACTGTATTTTTTGTTTTTCTACTCCTATCAGAAAGTTCCAAAGAGATGAAGATCCAGAAAATTCCTGGCTTCATCGTGACCAAGAGAACGGAATATACAACAATGAGGACTGTGAAGAAAATTCCTCTTCTTGGCGTCTCAGCTTGGCTTGAGACAGACCTGAACATTCCTAAATCGGAAGAGGATCTGATGGCTTCTTTTGAACTTGATTGGGATCTGTTCGATTCGGTGGAACTGCACAGCCCGGGTCCCAGCGATCCTGAGCCGCACCCTGAGGAGAATCTGGATGATCCTCCTGAACGTGAATGGGGTGTAGTCGATTCGGTGGAGCTGTACAGGACCACTTGGACAAACAAGTTGGAAATTGAAGAGGATATGGTTGATTCTGAGGAATTGTACTTCCTGGGCCGGAGCGAATCCGAGCCACGACCTGAATGGGATCCTGACGTTCCTGACCCGGTGACATCCAAACTTTTAAAGTTGGAAAATTACATCCCCGAAAACGTTTTCCAACTGGAGGATCGTTTGAAGAGATGTACACTGCGCAGGCCAGGACATGTCAGTAGAGTCTGGCCCAGGATCTACATCGGAGATGAGTAAGTCTGCAACACAGCTGTATTTTTCTGTCATTGTTCTGTCATTTATTCTACATGCTTCACCTTCTTTAATGAAAGACTAATCCAGGCTGTTGTGTTCTTTTGCAGAGAGATAGCAACCGACCGAGATGAACTGAGTGACATGTGCATCACTCACATCCTCAACGCCGCTGCGCCCAAGAAGAGTCTGAAATACTTCTTGGGAAAGACTTCTGCTGAAGACAAGGAAGGAACAGTCAATACAGGGTCCTTATTTTACATAGGCATGGGCATCAATTATTGTGGCATGCCTACAACGGACAGACGCTGTTCCGACATCAGCAATTACTTCAAGCGGGCAGCGAAATTCATCAAAAGGGCCCTGAAAAGGCGAAAGAGTAAGAGCTAACACACACACACACACACACACACACACACACTCACACACAAACACACACACTTCATTTCTCATCTTTTGTTAAGCGTTTTACAGTCTACGAATGAGATTTTTGACCGTCTTTCTGTTTTTCTTTCTTCAGATCAGGTGCTGATATGCTGCAAGCAGGGTGACGACCACTCGGCGACTCTGGTTCTGGCGTATCTGATGATCTACTATGACATGACGTTGGAGGAAGCCATTGATCACGTCATAACATTCAGACGGATCAGGCCCTCCAGAGACTTCCTGGAGAAGCTGATGCTTCTCAACGTTGAACTTGTGGAGCAGCGAAAACTGAAGCTGCAGGATTTGAAAGCAGGTAAAAAGAAGAGAAGCTGGAAGATGATAAGAAAACAGATACGGAAAAATGTGCACTCAATGTTTCAAGACAATCGTCGTATGTAGATAACAAAAATAGTGCAAAGATTAAAAATAGAGCACAGATTAAAAAAAAAAAAAAATAGAGCACAGAAAAAAAAAAAAAAATTACATAAAATATAAAAATGATCAAAAAACAACATAAAATCTATATATAAAAGTAAAATAAAAAATAGAAAAAACAGAGCACAGATAAATAAATTAAAATAACAGATAAATATATATATATATAGATATAAAAATGCGAGCAAAATAAAAATAATCACTCAAAAATAGTTAAAATCAAACCGTAACATGCAGTTAACCTTTTAACTGTCACCCCTTATTTTTGAACATAGACGTAAAAGTGCACCATCCAAATTTAAATTTGTTATAATTCATGAACAAATACAATGTGTAATATGATTTTGAAGTTAGCATTACCATTAAAATTTCCATGGTAATGCAACATCCGATTGGCTTTCACAGGATGAATTTTGGGGTTTTAAGCTTTCAGTTGATATATAATTTATGATGATTTCTAAAATGGGCAAAAAGGCAACAAAAAAAGCCTTTTTTTGTGACAAAGGTCAGACTCCTGTTATGATGTAGATTTTTGAGGTGCACTTTTGTCAAATTATTGTAAATTAGTATAAATTAATCTATTACTGTTTCTAGATAATCTGCAACAAATAACATTGGTAAAATATGTATTTGGGAGTCTTTGACCTTTCCAAAGATATATAGTTTGTCACAATTCGGATTAAATTGTAATCTAGTGAAGTAAACTAAGGGGACGGGTGACAGTTAAGAGGTTAAATAAAATATAAAAAATATTATATTTTTAATATCTTTCTTAGAGTGTAGATGAATAAGTGCACAGATAGAAACGAAATAGAGCACAGATTAAAAAAATAACAACAAAAGAGCACAGATAAAAAAAAAAAAAATCACAGATCACAGATCAAAAAAAATAGAGCACACATAAAACAAATAGAGCACAGATTAAAAGAAATAGAGCACAGATAAAAAAAAAAAAGAGCACACATAAAACAAATAGAGCACACATAAAACAAAAAGAGCACAGATTAAAACAAATAGAGCACACATAAAACAAATAGAGCACACATAAAACAAATAGAGCACACATAAAACAAATAGAGCACACATAAAACAAAAAGAGCACAGATTAAAACAAATAGAGCACACATAAAACAAAAAGAGCACAGATTAATACAAATAGAGCACAAATTAAAACAAATAGAGCACAGATTAAAACAAATAGAGCACACATAAAACAAATAGAGCACAGATTAAAACAAATAGAGCACACATAAAACAAATAGAGCACAAATTAAAACAAATAGAGCACAGATTAAAACAAATAGAGCACAGATTAAAACAAATAGAGCACATATTAAAACAAAAAGGGCACACATAAAACAAATAGAGCACAGATTAAAACAAATAGAGCACACATAAAACAAATGGAGCACAGGTTAAAACAAATAGAGCACAGATTAAAACAAAAAGGGCACACATAAAACAAATAGAGCACAGATTAAAACAAATAGAGCACAGATTAAAACAAAAAGGGCACACATAAAACAAATGGAGGGGACTAGGGGGACGGGTGACAGTTAAGAGGTTAAATAAAATATAAAAAATATTATATTTTTAATATCTTTCTTAGAGTGTAGATGAATAAGTGCACAGATAGAAACGAAGTAGAGCACAGATTAAAAAAATAACAACAAAAGAGCACAGATAAAAAAAAAAAATCACAGATCAAAAAAATAGAGCACACATAAAACAAATAGAGCACAGATTAAAACAAATAGAGCACACATAAAACAAATAGAGCACAGATTAAAAGAAATAGAGCACAGATAAAAAATAGAGCAGATTAAAACAAATAGAGCACAGATTAAAACAAAGAGCACAGATTAAAAAATAGAGCACAGATAAAAAAAAATAGAGCACAAATTAAAACAAATAGAGCACACATAAAACAAATAGAGCACAGATTAAAACAAATAGAGCACACATAAAACAAATAGAGCACAGATTACAACAAATAGAGCACACATAAAACAAATAGAGCACAGATTAAAAGAAATAGAGCACAGATTACAACAAATAGAGCACACATAAAACAAATAGAGCACAGATTACAACAAATAGAGCACACATAAAACAAATAGAGCACAGATTAAAAGAAATAGAGCACAGATAAAAAATAGAGCAGATTAAAACAAATAGAGCACAGATTAAAACAAAGAGCACAGATTAAAAAATAGAGCACAGATAAAAAAAATAGAGCACAGATTAAAACAAATAGAGCACAAATTAAAACAAATAGAGCACACATAAAACAAATAGAGCACAGATTAAAACAAATAGAGCACACATAAAACAAATAGACCACAGATAAAAAATAGAGCACAGATTAAAACAAATAGAGCACACATAAAACAAATAGAGCACAGATTAAAACAAATAGAGCACACATAAAACAAATAGAGCACAGATTAAAAAATAGAGCACAGATAAAAAAAAAAATAGAGCACAGATTAATACAAATAGAGCACAAATTAAAACAAATAGAGCACAGATTAAAACAAATAGAGCACAGATTAAAACAAATAGAGCACACATAAAACAAATACAGCACATATTAAAACAAATAGAGCACAGATTAAAACAAATAGAGCACACATAAAACAAATAGAGCACAGATTAAAACAAATAGAGCACACATAAAACAAATAGAGCACAGATTAAAACAAATAGAGCACACATAAAACAAATACAGCACATATTAAAACAAATAGAGCACAGATTAAAACAAATAGAGCACACATAAAACAAATAGAGCACAGATTAAAACAAATAGAGCACAGATTAAAACAAATAGAGCACAGATTAAAACAAATAGAGCACACATAAAACAAATAGAGCACAGATTAAAACAAATAGAGCACACATAAAACAAATGGAGCACAGATTAAAACAAATAGAGCACAGATTAAAAAATAGAGCACAGATTAAAACAAATAGAGCACACATAAAACAAATAGAGCACAGATTAAAACAAACAGAGCACAGATAAAAAAAAGGAGCACAGATTAAAAAATAGAGCACAGATAAAAAAAAATAGAGCACAGATTAAAACAAATAGAGCACGGATTAAAAAATAGAGCACAGATAAAAAAAAATAGAGCACAGATTAAAACAAATAGAGCACAGATTAAAACAAATAGAGCACCGATTAAAACAAATAGAGCACAGATTACAACAAATAGAGCACAGATTAAAACAAATAGAGCACCGATTAAAACAAATAGAGCACAGATTAAAAAATAGAGCACAGATTAAAACAAATAGAGCACAGATTAAAACAAATAGAGCACAGATTAAAACAAATAGAGCACCGATTAAAACAAATAGAGCACAGATTACAACAAATAGAGCACAGATTAAAACAAATAGAGCACCGATTAAAACAAATAGAGCACAGATTAAAACAAATAGAGCACAGATTAAAAGAAACAGAGCACACATAAAACAAATAGAGCACAGATTAAAAGAAACAGAGCACACATAAAACAAATAGAGCACCGATTAAAACAAATAGAGCACACATAAAAAAATAGAGCACAGCTTAAAACAAATAGAGCACAGATTAAAACAAATAGAGCACAGATTAAAACAAATAGAGCACAGATTAAAAAATAGAGCACAGATTAAAACAAATAGAGCACAGATAAAAAAATAGAGCACATATTAAAAAATAGAGCACAGATAAAACAAATAGAGCACACATAAAACAAATAGAGCAAAGATTAAAACAAATAGAGCACACAAAACAAATAGAGCACAGATTAAAACAAATAGAGCACACATAAAACAAATAGAGCACACATAAAACAAATAGAGCACAGATTAAGACAAATAGAGCACACATAAAACAAATAGAGCACAGATTAAGACAAATAGAGCACACATAAAACAAATAGAGCACACATAAAACAAATAGAGCACAGATTAAAACAAATAGAGCACAGATTAAAAAATACAGCACAGATAAAAAAAGAGCACACATAAAACAAATAGAGCACACATAAAACAAATAGAGCACAGATTAAAAAAATAGAGCACACATAAAACAAAAAGAGCACAGATTAAAACAAATAGAGCACACATAAAACAAATAGAGCACATATTAAAACAAATAGAGCACAGATTAAAACAAATAGAGCACACATAAAACAAATAGAGCACATATTAAAACAAATAGAGCACAGATAAAACAAATAGAGCACACATAAAACAAATAGAGCACACATAAAACAAATAGAGCACAGATTAAAAAAACAGAGCACACATAAAACAAATAGAGCACACATAAAACAAAAAGAGCACAGATTAAAACAAATAGAGCACACATAAAACAAATAGAGCACAGATTAAAACAAATAGAGCACAGATAAAACAAATAGAGCACAGATAAAAAAAATAGAGCACACATAAAACAAATAGAGCACAGATTAAAATAAAAAAATAGAGCGCACATAAAACAAATAGAGCACAGATTAAAAAATAGAGCACAGATAAATAAATGAAAATAAAATAGCACAGATAAAATGTGTATATAAAAGTAAAATATAAATGATAAAAAATAACAAAAAATGTATATATGAAAGTGAAATAAAATGATACAAAATTACATAAAATATAAAAATGATAAAAAAACCCACAAAATCTATATATAAAAGTAAAATAAAAATTATACAAAAAAATATATACAGGGTGGGCCATTTATATGGATACATCACACATCAAACTTATTGGGAATTTCACAAGAAAAACAATGGTGTGCTTGGTTTTAACTTTAACTTTATTCTTTCATGAGTTATTTACAAGTTTCGGACCACTTATAATGTGCCACAAACAGGACGTTAATATCACCAACCATTCCCATTTTATTAAGGTGTATCCATATAAATGGCCCACCCTGTATATTTAAAGGTAAAATAAAAAAAATGATAAAAAAAAAAATGATAAAAAAAACAAATAAAATAAAATAAAAATGATCAGTCACAAATAATTAAAATCAAATCACTGCACATTATTAAATTATAAATATAAAAATTATGAAATGTTCTTGTGGTCAGTGTTTCTAATTTCTGTGTGTGTGTGTGTGTGTGTGTGTGTGTACCTGGTATTTATCATCTTATGGGGACCAAATGTCCCCACAAAGATAGTAATACCAGTAAATTTTGATCTTGTGGGGACATTTTTTAGGTCCCCATGAGGAAACAGGCTTATAAATCATGCAGAATGAGTTTTTATGAGGAAGTAAAAGTGTGCACAGTCTCCTGTGAGGGCTAGATTTAGGTGTAGGGTGATAGAAAATACAGTTTGTACAGTATAAAAACCATTATGCCTATGGAATGAACCCATAAAACATGGAAACACAACATGTGTGTGTGTGTGTGTGTGTGTGTGTGTGTGTGTGTGTGTGTGTGTGTGTGTGTGTGTGTGTGTGATGGTTGAAATCTTGAGCACAAACACCATATTTTCTAAGAACAAATACCAAAGAAAAAAAAAAGAGTAAATTGTTAAAAAATTGTACACATTTTCAGTGGTCAAAAACCAGATGATGTCCCTTTACATTCATTCAGCTGAAACTTTTTTCTTTTAAAGAGGAGAATTTCAACAAACAATGTTGATATTAGATTAGAAATCAAAAGAATTGCATAGATCTTGCAATAAATGTTATTTTTCCAAACCTGTAACTCAAGAAGAATGAAAGATATCTCAATATGATTTAAGAATCCAGTTATTAACGCATGTTTCTGTTGATATGTTCATTTTTAAGGCCCTTCGGTTCCATAGTTATGGCGTATTTAATGACAGCATGACTGGTGTAAAACATGATTTGTTGTGGAAACGTTTCTGATGACTTCTAACTTTTATAAAATGTTCTCTTTTATAAAATGATTAAGCAAATCTTTTCTTCCATATTATGAAGCATGTCTGAGTGAGACAGATTATCAAAAATGGAGTAAATGTAGGGCAGGACTTGGTTCTATCGTCAGATTGGATGTTGAGATGTGGGCGTGGCTCTCAAAAGTAGAGCTGATTGGATTGTAAGAACAGGTGGGATTACTTTAGATTACTTTTGACCAACTCATAAATCACATTGATTTAAATAGAATAATTTTGTATCATACGGATATAAAAATACTAAGCGAAATAACATATATTCCATTAGTTGTTATTAATAACATTAAGTGTTGTTGTCTAAAAATCCACAGGCCCAAATGTGGCCGTAGTTGAAGACACGTCCATGTATAATGGTGAGTTTAAACATTTGCTTCTCTCAATCCAATGTGATTCACTCAGTATAAGTTAGCAAACACATCTTTGGGATCCATCAACTCATTCCCAGTGTGACCCAAAAGCGCCACAATTACTTCCATAAGTGCCGTCGGATTGTGGTTGTTGGGCGAAAGAGAATTTCTCCCAGATCTTTGAGCCTGAAGGCGCATTTGTGACGTCTCCAGCTGGTCTGGCTTGCGGTGGAAGATTGTAGCCTTCATTATATAAATAAAAAAACTTCCCTCATCCGACAGTTTACTGTAATGCTTCAGTTCGTCCTGTGTGCGCACGCATGCTTGTGTGTGTGTGTGTGTGTTTACATCCATGTTTCCCTCCACAAACCCCTGTCCCGAAGCCCCTGTTGTCATGGAAACGCAGTGTTTTCAATATAAAGCAATCATTACCATCAACCCCAACTTTCCAGAATCATACAGGAATCTGATGTTAAACAGACCAGTCAGACCTAAATCACTATTTCATATTAATCACAATATTGTCTCTTTAAATTAAATCATGTATTATTATTGTTATTACCAATCAAGTCAAACATTTTGAAATGCTCACATCAATGAGAAATCATTTATCATGTATGGCACAATCCATTGAAAACTCACATTCAGATCTGACTCCAATATGACATGAAAAGCACTTTACACATCAATTACTAATGGATAAAACCATATGCCAAAAAAAAAAAAAAAAAACCTGTCACTTTGCTTTTTTGGTTATAAGTTACAACTGTGGGATTTAAACTCAGAATTCTGGGGGGGGGGATACAGTTGTGAGATGTAAACTTGTAACAAAAAAAGTTGCAGTTGTGAGATTTAAACTCAGAATTCTGGGAAAATGTTACAGTTGTGAGATTTAAACCTGTACCAAAACAGTTACAGTTGTGAGATTTAAACTTGTAACAAAAAAGTTGCAGTTGTGAGATTTAAACTCAGAATTCTGGGAAAAATGTTACAGTTGTGAGATTTAAACGTGTAACAAAAAAAGTTGCAGTTGTGAGATTTAAACTCAGAATTCTGGGAAAATGTTACAGTTGTGAGATTTAAACGTGTAACAAAAAAAGTTGCAGTTGTGAGATTTAAACTCAGAATTCTGGGAAAATGTTACAGTTGTGAGATTTAAACGTGTAACAAAAAAATTGCAATTGTGAGATTTAAACTCAGAATTCTGGGAAGAATGTTACAGTTGTGAGATGTAAACTTGTAACAAAAAAAAATACAGTTGTGAGATGTAAACCTGTAACAAAGTTATAGTTGTGAGATTTAAACTCAGAATTCTGAGGGGAAAAAAAATGTTACAGTTGTGAGATTTAAACTTGTAACAAAAAAGTTGCAGTTGTGAGATTTAAACTCAGAATTCTGGGAAAATGTTACAGTTGTGAGATTTAAACCTGTACCAAAAAAGTTACAGTTGTGAGATTTAAACTTGTAACAAAGAAGTTGCAGTTGTGAGATTTAAACTCAGAATTCTGGGAAAAAAAGTTACAGTTGTGAGATTTAAACTTGTAACAAAAAAGTTAAGGTTGTGAGATGTAAACTTGTAACAAAGAAGTTGCAGTTGTGAGAGTTAAACTCAGAATTCTGGGAAAAAATGTTACAGTTGTGAGATTTAAACTTGTAACAAAAAAATACAGTTGATATTTAAACTCAGAATTCTGAGAAAAAAGTTACAGTTGTGAGATTTAAACTTGTAATGAAAAAGTTACAGTTGTGAGATTTAAACTCAGAATTCTGGGGAAAAAAATGACAGTTGTGCGATTTAAACTTGTAACAAAAAAGTTGCAGTTGTGAGATTTAAACTCAGAATTCTGGGAAAACATTACAGTTGTGAGATTTAAACTCAGAATTCTGGGAAAACGTTACAGTTGTGAGATTTAAACCTATAACAAAAAAGTTACAGTTGTGAGATGTAAACTTGTAACAAAAAAGTTGCAGTTGTGAGATTTAAACTCAGAATTCTGGGAAAATGTTACAGTTGTGAGATTTAAACCTGTAACAAAAAAGTTACAGTTGTGAGATTTAAACTTGTAATGAAAAAATACAGTTGATATTTAAACTCAGAATTCTGAGAAAAAAGTTACAGTTGTGAGATTTAAACTTGTAATGAAAAAGTTACTGTTGTGAGATTTAAACTTGTAACAAAATAATACAGTTGATATTTAAACTCAGAATTCTGAGAAATAAGTTACAGTTGTGAGATTTAAACTTGTAATGAAAAAGTTACAGTTGTGAGATTTAAACTCAGAATTCTGGGAAAACGTTACAGTTGTGAGATTTAAACTCAGAATTCTGGGAAAACGTTACAGTTGTGAGATTTAAACCTGTAACAAAAAAGTTACAGTTGTGAGATTTAAACTTGTAATGAAAAAATACAGTTGATATTTAAACTCAGAATTCTGAGAAAAAAGTTACTGTTGTGAGATTTAAACTTGTAACAAAAAAATACAGTTGATATTTAAACTCAGAATTCTGAGAAAAAAGTTACAGTTGTGAGATTTAAACTTGTAATGAAAAAGTTACAGTTGTGAGATTTAAACTCAGATTTCTGGGGAAAAAATGACAGTTGTGCGATTTAAACTTGTAACAAAAAAGTTGCAGTTGTGAGATTTAAACTCAGAATTCTGGGAAAACATTACAGTTGTGAGATTTAAACTCAGAATTCTGGGAAAACGTTACAGTTGTGAGATTTAAACCTATAACAAAAAAGTTACAGTTGTGAGATGTAAACTTGTAGCAAAAAAGTTGCAGTTGTGAGATTTAAACTCAGAATTCTGGGAAAATGTTACAGTTGTGAGATTTAAACCTGTAACAAAAAAGTTACAGTTGTGAGATTTAAACTTGTAATGAAAAAATACAGTTGATATTTAAACTCAGAATTCTGAGAAAAAAGTTACAGTTGTGAGATTTAAACTTGTAATGAAAAAGTTACTGTTGTGAGATTTAAACTTGTAACAAAAAAATACAGTTGATATTTAAACTCAGAATTCTGAGAAATAAGTTACAGTTGTGAGATTTAAACTTGTAATGAAAAAGTTACAGTTGTGAGATTTAAACTCAGAATTCTGGGAAAACGTTACAGTTGTGAGATTTAAACTTGTAACAAAAAAGTTACAGTTGTGAGATTTAAACTTGTAATGAAAAAATACAGTTGATATTTAAACTCAGAATTCTGAGAAAAAAGTTACAGTTGTGAGATTTAAACTTGTAATGAAAAAGTTACTGTTGTGAGATTTAAACTTGTAACAAAAAAATACAGTTGATATTTAAACTCAGAATTCTGAGAAATAAGTTACAGTTGTGAGATTTAAACTTGTAATGAAAAAGTTACAGTTGTGAGATTTAAACTCAGAATTCTGGGAAAACGTTACAGTTGTGAGATTTAAACTCAGAATTCTGGGAAAACGTTACAGTTGTGAGATTTAAACCTGTAACAAAAAAGTTACAGTTGTGAGATTTAAACTTGTAATGAAAAAATACAGTTGATATTTAAACTCAGAATTCTGAGAAAAAAGTTACAGTTGTGAGATTTAAACTTGTAATGAAAAAGTTACAGTTGTGAGATTTAAACTCAGATTTCTGGGGAAAAAATGACAGTTGTGCGATTTAAACTTGTAACAAAAAAGTTGCAGTTGTGAGATTTAAACTCAGAATTCTGGGAAAACATTACAGTTGTGAGATTTAAACTTGTAATGAAAAAATACAGTTGATATTTAAACTCAGAATTCTGAGAAAAAAGTTACAGTTGTGAGATTTAAACTTGTAATGAAAAAGTTACTGTTGTGAGATTTAAACTTGTAACAAAAAAATACAGTTGATATTTAAACTCAGAATTCTGAGAAATAAGTTACAGTTGTGAGATTTAAACTTGTAATGAAAAAGTTACAGTTGTGAGATTTAAACTCAGAATTCTGGGAAAACGTTACAGTTGTGAGATTTAAACCTGTAACAAAAAAGTTACAGTTGTGAGATTTAAACTTGTAATGAAAAAATACAGTTGATATTTAAACTCAGAATTCTGAGAAAAAAGTTACAGTTGTGAGATTTAAACTTGTAATGAAAAAGTTACTGTTGTGAGATTTAAACTTGTAATGAAAAAGTTACAGTTGTGAGATTTAAACTCAGATTTCTGGGGAAAAAATGACAGTTGTGCGATTTAAACTTGTAACAAAAAAGTTGCAGTTGTGAGATTTAAACTCAGAATTCTGGGAAAACATTACAGTTGTGAGATTTAAACTCAGAATTCTGGGAAAACGTTACAGTTGTGAGATTTAAACCTATAACAAAAAAGTTACAGTTGTGAGATGTAAACTTGTAGCAAAAAAGTTGCAGTTGTGAGATTTAAACTCAGAATTCTGGGAAAATGTTACAGTTGTGAGATTTAAACCTGTAACAAAAAAGTTACAGTTGTGAGATTTAAACTTGTAATGAAAAAATACAGTTGATATTTAAACTCAGAATTCTGAGAAAAAAGTTACAGTTGTGAGATTTAAACTTGTAATGAAAAAGTTACTGTTGTGAGATTTAAACTTGTAACAAAAAAATACAGTTGATATTTAAACTCAGAATTCTGAGAAATAAGTTACAGTTGTGAGATTTAAACTTGTAATGAAAAAGTTACAGTTGTGAGATTTAAACTCAGAATTCTGGGAAAACGTTACAGTTGTGAGATTTAAACTCAGAATTCTGGGAAAACGTTACAGTTGTGAGATTTAAACCTGTAACAAAAAAGTTACAGTTGTGAGATTTAAACTTGTAATGAAAAAATACAGTTGATATTTAAACTCAGAATTCTGAGAAAAAAGTTACTGTTGTGAGATTTAAACTTGTAACAAAAAAATACAGTTGATATTTAAACTCAGAATTCTGAGAAAAAAGTTACAGTTGTGAGATTTAAACTTGTAATGAAAAAGTTACAGTTGTGAGATTTAAACTCAGATTTCTGGGGAAAAAATGACAGTTGTGCGATTTAAACTTGTAACAAAAAAGTTGCAGTTGTGAGATTTAAACTCAGAATTCTGGGAAAACGTTACAGTTGTGAGATTTAAACCTATAACAAAAAAGTTACAGTTGTGAGATTTAAACTTGTAACAAAAAAGTTAAGGTTGTGAGATGTAAACTTGTAACAAAAAAGTTGCAGTTGTGAGATTTAAACTCAGAATTCTGGGAAAATGTTACAGTTGTGAGATTTAAACCTGTAACAAAAAAGTTGCAGTTGTGAGATTTAAACTCAGAATTCTGGGAAAATGTTACAGTTGTGAGATTTAAACGTGTAACAAAAAAAGTTGCAGTTGTGAGATTTAAACTCAGAATTCTGGGAAAATGTTACAGTTGTGAGATTTAAACGTGTAACAAAAAAATTGCAATTGTGAGATTTAAACTCAGAATTCTGGGAAGAATGTTACAGTTGTGAGATGTAAACTTGTAACAAAAAAAAATACAGTTGTGAGATGTAAACCTGTAACAAAGTTATAGTTGTGAGATTTAAACTCAGAATTCTGAGGGGAAAAAAATGTTACAGTTGTGAGATTTAAACTTGTAACAAAAAAGTTGCAGTTGTGAGATTTAAACTCAGAATTCTGGGAAAATGTTACAGTTGTGAGATTTAAACCTGTACCAAAAAAGTTACAGTTGTGAGATTTAAACTTGTAACAAAGAAGTTGCAGTTGTGAGATTTAAACTCAGAATTCTGGGAAAAAAAGTTACAGTTGTGAGATTTAAACTTGTAACAAAAAAGTTAAGGTTGTGAGATGTAAACTTGTAACAAAGAAGTTGCAGTTGTGAGAGTTAAACTCAGAATTCTGGGAAAAAATGTTACAGTTGTGAGATTTAAACTTGTAACAAAAAAATACAGTTGATATTTAAACTCAGAATTCTGAGAAAAAAGTTACAGTTGTGAGATTTAAACTTGTAATGAAAAAGTTACAGTTGTGAGATTTAAACTCAGAATTCTGGGGAAAAAATGACAGTTGTGCGATTTAAACTTGTAACAAAAAAGTTGCAGTTGTGAGATTTAAACTCAGAATTCTGGGAAAACGTTACAGTTGTGAGATTTAAACCTATAACAAAAAAGTTACAGTTGTGAGATTTAAACCTATAACAAAAAAGTTACAGTTGTGAGATTTAAACTTGTAACAAAAAAGTTAAGGTTGTGAGATGTAAGCTTGTAACAAAAAAGTTGCAGTTGTGAGATTTAAACTCAGAATTCTGGGAAAATGTTACAGTTGTGAGATTTAAACTCAGAATTCTGGGAAAACGTTACAGTTGTGAGATTTAAACCTGTAACAAAAAAGTTACAGTTGTGAGATTTAAACTTGTAATGAAAAAATACAGTTGATATTTAAACTCAGAATTCTGAGAAAAAAGTTACTGTTGTGAGATTTAAACTTGTAACAAAAAAATACAGTTGATATTTAAACTCAGAATTCTGAGAAAAAAGTTACAGTTGTGAGATTTAAACTTGTAATGAAAAAGTTACAGTTGTGAGATTTAAACTCAGATTTCTGGGGAAAAAATGACAGTTGTGCGATTTAAACTTGTAACAAAAAAGTTGCAGTTGTGAGATTTAAACTCAGAATTCTGGGAAAACGTTACAGTTGTGAGATTTAAACCTATAACAAAAAAGTTACAGTTGTGAGATTTAAACTTGTAACAAAAAAGTTAAGGTTGTGAGATGTAAACTTGTAACAAAAAAGTTGCAGTTGTGAGATTTAAACTCAGAATTCTGGGAAAATGTTACAGTTGTGAGATTTAAACCTGTAACAAAAAAGTTGCAGTTGTGAGATTTAAACTCAGAATTCTGGGAAAATGTTACAGTTGTGAGATTTAAACGTGTAACAAAAAAAGTTGCAGTTGTGAGATTTAAACTCAGAATTCTGGGAAAATGTTACAGTTGTGAGATTTAAACGTGTAACAAAAAAATTGCAATTGTGAGATTTAAACTCAGAATTCTGGGAAGAATGTTACAGTTGTGAGATGTAAACTTGTAACAAAAAAAAATACAGTTGTGAGATGTAAACCTGTAACAAAGTTATAGTTGTGAGATTTAAACTCAGAATTCTGAGGGGAAAAAAAATGTTACAGTTGTGAGATTTAAACTTGTAACAAAAAAGTTGCAGTTGTGAGATTTAAACTCAGAATTCTGGGAAAATGTTACAGTTGTGAGATTTAAACCTGTACCAAAAAAGTTACAGTTGTGAGATTTAAACTTGTAACAAAGAAGTTGCAGTTGTGAGATTTAAACTCAGAATTCTGGGAAAAAAAGTTACAGTTGTGAGATTTAAACTTGTAACAAAAAAGTTAAGGTTGTGAGATGTAAACTTGTAACAAAGAAGTTGCAGTTGTGAGAGTTAAACTCAGAATTCTGGGAAAAAATGTTACAGTTGTGAGATTTAAACTTGTAACAAAAAAATACAGTTGATATTTAAACTCAGAATTCTGAGAAAAAAGTTACAGTTGTGAGATTTAAACTTGTAATGAAAAAGTTACAGTTGTGAGATTTAAACTCAGAATTCTGGGGAAAAAATGACAGTTGTGCGATTTAAACTTGTAACAAAAAAGTTGCAGTTGTGAGATTTAAACTCAGAATTCTGGGAAAACGTTACAGTTGTGAGATTTAAACCTATAACAAAAAAGTTACAGTTGTGAGATTTAAACCTATAACAAAAAAGTTACAGTTGTGAGATTTAAACTTGTAACAAAAAAGTTAAGGTTGTGAGATGTAAGCTTGTAACAAAAAAGTTGCAGTTGTGAGATTTAAACTCAGAATTCTGGGAAAATGTTACAGTTGTGAGATTTAAACTCAGAATTCTGGGAAAACGTTACAGTTGTGAGATTTAAACCTGTAACAAAAAAGTTACAGTTGTGAGATTTAAACTTGTAATGAAAAAATACAGTTGATATTTAAACTCAGAATTCTGAGAAAAAAGTTACTGTTGTGAGATTTAAACTTGTAACAAAAAAATACAGTTGATATTTAAACTCAGAATTCTGAGAAAAAAGTTACAGTTGTGAGATTTAAACTTGTAATGAAAAAGTTACAGTTGTGAGATTTAAACTCAGATTTCTGGGGAAAAAATGACAGTTGTGCGATTTAAACTTGTAACAAAAAAGTTGCAGTTGTGAGATTTAAACTCAGAATTCTGGGAAAACGTTACAGTTGTGAGATTTAAACCTATAACAAAAAAGTTACAGTTGTGAGATTTAAACTTGTAACAAAAAAGTTAAGGTTGTGAGATGTAAACTTGTAACAAAAAAGTTGCAGTTGTGAGATTTAAACTCAGAATTCTGGGAAAATGTTACAGTTGTGAGATTTAAACCTGTAACAAAAAAGTTGCAGTTGTGAGATTTAAACTCAGAATTCTGGGAAAATGTTACAGTTGTGAGATTTAAACGTGTAACAAAAAAAGTTGCAGTTGTGAGATTTAAACTCAGAATTCTGGGAAAATGTTACAGTTGTGAGATTTAAACGTGTAACAAAAAAATTGCAATTGTGAGATTTAAACTCAGAATTCTGGGAAGAATGTTACAGTTGTGAGATGTAAACTTGTAACAAAAAAAAATACAGTTGTGAGATGTAAACCTGTAACAAAGTTATAGTTGTGAGATTTAAACTCAGAATTCTGAGGGGAAAAAAAATGTTACAGTTGTGAGATTTAAACTTGTAACAAAAAAGTTGCAGTTGTGAGATTTAAACTCAGAATTCTGGGAAAATGTTACAGTTGTGAGATTTAAACCTGTACCAAAAAAGTTACAGTTGTGAGATTTAAACTTGTAACAAAGAAGTTGCAGTTGTGAGATTTAAACTCAGAATTCTGGGAAAAAAAGTTACAGTTGTGAGATTTAAACTTGTAACAAAAAAGTTAAGGTTGTGAGATGTAAACTTGTAACAAAGAAGTTGCAGTTGTGAGAGTTAAACTCAGAATTCTGGGAAAAAATGTTACAGTTGTGAGATTTAAACTTGTAACAAAAAAATACAGTTGATATTTAAACTCAGAATTCTGAGAAAAAAGTTACAGTTGTGAGATTTAAACTTGTAATGAAAAAGTTACAGTTGTGAGATTTAAACTCAGAATTCTGGGGAAAAAATGACAGTTGTGCGATTTAAACTTGTAACAAAAAAGTTGCAGTTGTGAGATTTAAACTCAGAATTCTGGGAAAACGTTACAGTTGTGAGATTTAAACCTATAACAAAAAAGTTACAGTTGTGAGATTTAAACCTATAACAAAAAAGTTACAGTTGTGAGATTTAAACTTGTAACAAAAAAGTTAAGGTTGTGAGATGTAAGCTTGTAACAAAAAAGTTGCAGTTGTGAGATTTAAACTCAGAATTCTGGGAAAATGTTACAGTTGTGAGATTTAAACCTGTAACAAAAAAGTTACAGTTGTGAGATTTAAACTCAGAATTCTGGGAAAAATTTTACAGTTGTGAGATGTAAACTTGTAACAAAAAAAATACAGTTGTGAGATGTAAACCTGTAACAAAAAAGTTACAGTTGTGAGATGTAAACTTGTAACAAAAAAAATACAGTTGAGATTTAAACTCAGAATTCTGGGAAAAAAGTTACAGTTGTGAGATTTAAAATCAGAATTTTGGGAAAAATGTTACAGTTGTGAGATGTAAACGTGTTACAAAAAAATTACAATTGTGAGATTTAAACTCAGAATTCTGGGAAAAATGTTACAGTTGTGAGATGTAAACTTGTAACCAAAGTTACAGTTTCAAGAGGTGTAACAGTGTTAAATAATATATATATATATAAATATTTTCTTTTTGTTACATGATGTTTTTTTATCATTGAGTTTTTATGATGTACAGATTTTGTTGTTTCAGCTTGTTTTCTTTGTGTTAAGAAAACAAATACATCAGGGCAAATATTTATAGAACATTTGTATTGTGTTATTTCTTATGGAAATGGAATATTGCATAAAACGTTTATTTTGCATGCAATAAACTGCTATTTATACAGTATATTATATTGCATGATTGATTATTGCTCATGGCTTTCAAAAAAAATAATCAAAATGACAGTACAAAAGCAAATGAAAGTGTTTTTCCTGAAACTCTCTGTAGGTGTTTGAGGTCACAGAAACTGCTGAACAACTACATTCAATCTGATTCAACTCCTGTTGAAAGTTTTGAAGCATTTTAGTCACTGTGTGTCTGTTCTTTTAGGGTCGTAAAGGCCTGAAATCAAACATCAGAACACACAGAAGGGCATTGTGGGATACGCTGGAGAGACAAGAAAGAGACTTTCTCTTTGTTCAGGTGAGACTCACTTTTTTTTCCTCATTTAAACAGGCTGAGCTATAGTAACGTGTGAAACTTGTGGAAAAACTGACTTCAAGCACTAAATAAGCACAAAAAGTGCATTTCTCAAACCAAACATGGTCTTGTTTTGGAGTACGATATAAATGAACGCAAGAGAGTTAACGTGAGGTTAATGACATTTAACCACACAGCTGCTAATTAACTGAAGCTGCGTCTCATTGAAATAAACTCGTCTTTATGATTATGATTGATGAGAGTCATCAGCGCTGTGAATTACGGGCTGCATTTGAGCGTTGTAATTATGAACAGATATAGACGGGCGGCAAAACGCAAAATTATGCACATAAAAAAAAAAACAGCAGAATCATCAAAAACATTAATTAAAAACAGAAGGATGAACCTCGACTGAGTAGAGGAATGTATGGGGATCGTCGTCAGAGAGGGACGTTAATTAATAACAACAGACATTTAAACACTGACAAGCTTCTACATATTTATCTCAGATTTCATATTTATGATCATCTGAATTCATCTTGCTGGATTCTACATGACAAACATAGTAGGTGTTCGCAGATGTCATTGAAATAACAGATAATGAATGTGTATGGTCTGAGACTGTGTGTTTTTTTAATAAAAAATGATTAAGCCTGTTTCCGCCACAGGATAAAAAAAAAATATAGGTAACTGTGACTTTTTATCTCATAATTCTGAAAAAAAAAGTTACAGTTGCAAGACATAAACTCAGAATTCTGGAAAAAAGTTACATTTGTGAAATGTAAACTCAAAATTCTAAAAAACGTTACAGTTGCAAGACATAAACTCGGAATTTTGGGGGAAAAGTTACAGTTGTGAGATGTAAACTTGTAACAAAACAAATTAAAATTGAGAGATTTAAACTCAGAATTTCGAAAAAGTTACAGTTGCAAGACAAACTCAGAATTCTGGTGAAAAAAGTTACAGTTGCGAGATGTAAACTTGAAAAAAAAAAGGTTACAATTGTGAAATGTAAACTGAATTCTGAGACGTAAAACTACAATTGTGAGATTTAAATTCAGAATTGTGGGGAAAAAAAAGTAAAAAATTGCGTGATGTAAATTTGTAACAATAAAATTACAATTGTGAGATATAAACTCCGAATTCTGAAAAAAGTTACAGTTGTGTGATGTGAGATTGTAACAAAAAATGTTAAAACTGTGAGACTAAACTCAGAATTAAGAGAAAAGGGTTAAAATTGTGAGATACAAATTAAGAATTTGTAGAAAAAAGTTACAATTGTAAGATTTAAATTCTGAATTCTGAAAGAAAAACACCTTTTGATATTTTTGGTGGAGACAAGCTCCCGTAGACATCAGCCAAATCAGATATATGTTCTTTCAATCCATTCTTTTACAATCATTGCAAGTCACGTATCATAGTAGTCAAGTCTTCTTGCACCAAAACTATTTTTCTCCCTCTGTAAGAAGCGGCGTGTCTGGAGTGCAGCTCTGATGCCTCAACACGCCGTCTGTGAGGCTTTGATTAGTGAAGAGAGAAGGTAAACACACCTTCATCCTCACATCTGAAGAGCTTTGATGGATAATCCTCCTCTCTCCAGGACTGCTGTTCTGCAGCCGAGCTTCAGGACCGGAGTCTGGGAACGCAGAGGGAATGAGAGAATACTAAAGAGGAGACGACAGGAAAAAGCCAGAGAAAGAGGAAAGTAAGTTAGTGGAGCGCAGCCATCAGGATTAAACACAGCGGAGAGGGAATACCGTGGTAAACTCCATGGTAACACTAATGAGAGGCGCTGCTGAGACGCAATCAATCAGACATCAGATAAAAAGAGAACGTGTCGCGGTTTCACGTGCACATTCCTTTGCTTTTAAAATAAACGTGAGTCAGTAAATATGGATGGTTCTTTACAAACAGCTTATTGGCTCACGCTTAAGTTTGTAAAAACAAACATACGTGTTGCTTTAACTTAGTCTTACCATTTCTAAGGGTTTATATACTTTAGAAATTATAAAAAGAAATATATAAAAAGAATGAACATAAAGAGCTTGCATTGGATGCATGAAAGTTGCATGTAACACTGAACTATTTCAGTTGATTTACACGGTAACAATTTACAATAAGCTCTCATTTGTTCCTTTTCACTGTTACATTAGTTAATGCATTAGTTATGAACTAACTGTGAGCATTATGTGTTTTTCAGGATTAATAGTCTTCATTAATGTTAGTTCATAAAAATACAGTTATTTATTATTTGTTCATCTTAGAAAGCAAAAAAAAAAAAAAAGTTAAAATAGAACTGTGAATTCTGAATTCTAAATGAAAAAAGTTACAATTGTGAGATTTACAAGACAACTGTGAAAAATGAATGTGAAGAGATTCAGAATTCTGGGGAAAAAGTTACAATTGTGAGATAATAAACTAAGGATTCTGAAAAAGTTATAGTCCCGAAATGTTAACTTGTAACAAAAAATGTTTACAATTGTGAGACGTTAACTCAGAATTCTGGGAAACAGTTGTGACAAATGTTACAGTTGTGACATGTAAACTCAGAATTCTAGAGGAAAGGTTACAATTATGAGACGTAAATTCAAAATTTTAAGATGTAAATTCAGAATTCTCAGAAAAAGTTACAATTGTAAGACATAAAAGAATTCTAAAAAGTCATAGTGGCAAGATGTAAACTTGTAACAAAAAAATGTTACAATTGTGAGACGTAAACTCAGAATTCTGGGCAAAAAGTTACAGTTGCGAGATGTAAACTTGGAAAAAAAAAAGATGTTACAATTGTGACATGTAAACTTGAAATTCTTGGGAAAAAGTTACAGTTGTGAGACATAAACTCAGAATTCTGTAAAAAGTTAAAGTTGTATGATGTAAGCTTGTAACAAAAAAAACATGTTAAGAGAAAAGTGTTAAAATTGTGAGATACAAAAAAAAAAAAAACATGAAGATATGTTTCTAACTAGTTATTTATTAAGTTTGGAAGAGTCCATAAAATTGTGCATGTGGTTGTTTTATATTCTGTTTGTAATGTATGAGGATATTGTATAAGGTTTTGCTACATTAGTTTTTAGTTATAGATATTTTTTTCTTATAATTATTTTGGTTATTATGTATGTATTGATATTTTTAGAAAAGCCTTTCTAGGGACATGAGATGCAAATTAGCTTCTGCTATAATCTCTATGTGCAGTGCATTTTTCCAGTATTTATTTATATTATCATGTTTGTACTGTTTTATTGTGTTAGCTGTTTTTTTTTTTTTTACTTATTAAAAATAACTCAAATAACTTTTATTATAGTTTTATATATGAATATTTTAGTTTTAATTAATAATAATAGCAATAATAATAATAATAATCATTATTATCATTATTATTGTTATTATTGTTATTTAGTAATGTCATTTTATTTTTGGTTAAAGTTTTATTAATTTTGTTGTGTGACTTTGGTTTGTTTTGTATACATGCCTATATTTTTATTCATTTTTATATACATTTTTCTGTATTTTTTTATTTTATTTGGTTAGTTCACCATGTATTCAATAATATTAACTACTAAAGCTTTTTTTTTGGTAAAATGTATTAGTACAGTGCCTTGCTAATATAGTTCATTGTTAGTTCATCTTAACCAATGCACTTAGTATAAAGTGTTAGCAGTTCAACTAAATCATGCACAGTGTGGTTTGATCTGTGAAACTGGTGTTGGTTAGCTACTTTTTGTTTTGTCACTTTAGAGAGGATCTGCTGGACAAGGACATACACACAGAGGTCAAAGGTCAAAGTGTGTTCCGAGGGCTGATTCTGGAAGGTTTGTGAAACCGATAGCGTTCCTCTCTCACACGCGGATCTCTAATGAGGCGTTACACTCCTGAAATCAGCTCCAGCTCTTTTACAGCATCTCAAACAGATCAGCTGCCGTAAATCACCACGGTAAACACGATTCTGCTCGCTCTTAAAGCATCTGTCTTTGCTCATCAGAATCGAGGAGGAATCGCAGAAACTGACAGGCAGAAGTGTTGCGAGTTTCTCTCGAGCTGGAGTCCGGCGGTTTCACAGGATGTGGTTTTCCAGAAAACATTCAGTTTGAACAATAGAGACAAGAAAAGTGAACAACAGCGTTTGAAAGCAGCGGATCGGTATGAAGTCACCACTTCAGAGGCTTCGCCAACATCTCTGTTTCCACACATTCACAGCTGCCAGCGGGCGAGAGACAGGCACACAGACTGAGCGAGAGAGAGAGACAGGAGGAGGCGTCTCACTCCCACTCAAATCCCGTCTGATTGTAGCCAAACCAGAAGATTAAAGTGCTTTGAACTGAAACTCAAGCCAGTCGTTGCGCTTAAAGCTCGCCTTGTTTTGCTTTTTTTTTATCTCTCCATATGGTGACACCATTTCCATTCCTCTCCGTCTGTCAGACGCAGCGTTTACAGACTTTTCTACATCTTACAAAGACATGTTTTACTCTGTAAATAGCATGTGGATTCACTTTAACACGACTAATACACAATTTTTTTAAAGAAATAGTTCACTCAAAGATGACATTTCTGTCCTTTTGTTTTGAGCTGCTTTATTGACATGATCAATATTTCTTACATTTGCAATAAAGCAGCATTTCATAAATTAAAAATAAGGGCAAAATAGTGCAAAGCATCATAACATCCATTAAGAACTAAAGAACAGTGTAAAAGTTTCTTCTTTGGAAGACAAAAATGAAATCAAAATCAACTGCTCAGACATTCTGCCGAACATCGCGGTTTGTGTTTCACGGAAGAAAGAAAGTCATGTGGGTTTTGCAGGAACATGAGGGTGAGAAAGTGATGACAAAAGTGTCACTTTTAGGTGGGACGATCCCTTTAAAGAATGGCGTCTCTGTTTCCATCTGCACAAGAGCTAAAGTGAATCCACGTGCAGTTTTGACAGTAAAACTTCACTGAGAGCCTTTGTAACATGTAGAAAAGTCTTTGCAAATGTTGCATCTGACAGATGGAGTCTCGCTTCTTCATTTGAGAGGAATGGAAATGCTCTTTTATCCGAAGCAACATGTGTTGCATTGAAACGTGTTTGATCAGCTCATGCATTCTCTGGGACCTTGATGTTTCAAGTAATATGTTCTACTGTTTAAGATACAGGAATGCATTTAGAGTTTATTATTGATAGTCACTGCTTTAAAGTGATTTCATCCATGAAGACTGATTTCAAGACTTCCGAGATACGACTATTAGAAAATCTGGAATCTGAGGGCGCAAAAAAATCAAAATATTGAGAAAATCACCTTTAAAGTTGTCCAAATGAAGTTCTTAGCAATGCATATTACTAATCAAAAATTAAGTTTTGATGTATTTACAGTAGGAAATTTACAAAATGTCTTCATGGAACATGATCTTTACTTAATATCCTAATGATTTTTGGCACAAAAGAAAATTCAATTACTTTGATCCATACAATGTATTGTTGGCTATTGCTACAAATATACCCATGATACTGGTTTTGTGCTCCAGGGACACATTTATCTTTTGAAAAGATTACAGTTTTCACGTTTTTTCTTTATTAGATGAATCAGAAATTAGATGCATGTAAAGTTTTTAAATCTTCAAGAAAATTGAAGTTTTAATATTTTGAATCCATTTTGATTTTCTGTTTTCATTTTAATTTTAGCTAAATCTTTAGCAATGTTGTTGTGTGTTTTTGTCATTTTTAGTAGTTTATAGTATAGTATTGCATATAGTAGTTCAGTTTCATTCAACTAATAACCCTGGTTTATATGACAGGTGATTAAACAATAAGAGGCACTGATGACATCAGCTGAAGAGCAAAGTGGTTTGAGAGCAAGTTCCTATTTAAACATTATGAAGTCAAACATGACAAATGCATATATAAAAACATATGATGTGTGTGTGTGTGTGTGTGTGCTACTTATATGTTATCACCAGAGCTGGGTAGTAATTAACTACATGTAATCTGGATTACATAATCAGATTCCAAAAATTAAATACTTGTAATTAGATTACTTTTTAAAATGACTTGTAATCAGAGTGCAGTTATTTTGTATGAATTACATGATTGCATATTATTTACACAATAGCAAAAAATTATTTATAATTGATTGATTCTCCCTAATTCCTATTTTTCATCCTTTCTAAAACAGCCTACCACTGATATGCATTCAGAAAGTCTTCAAGTTTTGTTGACATTCACACAAAGATCAGTCATTATTCAGGAGGCGACACGGCATTCGACCAATGGATTCATAAAAATCACTTCATGTGTAAGAAGTGTTTTAGTATTGCATCAACTACTGATTTTTATTTGAATTACCACTCTGTAGTTTAACTAAGTATTTCTATGCTTTGGAAGACTTTTGTCTTCCAAAAACATTAAAATGCACAAATTTGCACAAAATGCACAAAACGTTTTTGTCATCTGATTCTCTTTCACCTACAATACTTACTTAAAGTACTGAGATTTAAATAAATAAATAAATAAATAATTAAGTATCACATTTGAATGTTCTTTAGTGTTCTGTTTATGGTCAGGACATGCAGGTAAACACACAGAATATTACTTTTTTAAATTCATTTTAAATTTTATTTTTGATTGATTTTACCCTTTATAATGATTTAATTAATTATTAGTTTTTCATTCAACTCATAAACCCCCTGCAGCTTCTTCACAGACACCTGTTTGGCAAACCTTGATGTAATATAATGTTTAATGCACTTCGTGTTGTTAATAACAACAAATAAAAATATGTTCTTACTCCTATTTTTATGTCAATATGGTATCCCATTTAAATCAATGTGATACAGAGTTAGGTCAAAAGTAATCCAAAAGTAGTCACCTAAAATGAGTAATGTAACGGATTACGTTACTAACTACGATTTTTGTCATGTAATTTGGAATCAGTAACGGATTACAATTTGTAAGATCACACCAAAAAGTAAATGTCCTCCACAAAATACCATGCAGGTTCGAACAGGAGGAACTGTAATCGTTCTAAAATCAGGATCTGTTTGATGTGGTCTGGATTTGAGAATCCTAATGGAAATCAGATCCGAGTCCAAACCTCCTCGACCCTCCCCTCTCTCTTTCTCTCCCTCTCTCTCCCTCATATTTCTCCAGTGAGGCTCGGCGCTGGATTCTCCTGAAATCTCCGTCATGGTTTTCCGCGGATTGCTCCATGATCTCCTGTGGGAGCAGTAACTCCTGCTCTTATATGAATCGCTGGAGCGCGACTGTTTCAGATGTTTCTCCTCGCGCGTCGTGCGCGTCTGCAGCGCGCGGCGGGTCGGATGGATGTTCGTGGACTTCGGTCTTAAAGTTCTGGATAAATGACAAACTCCATGTGTGATTAATCTCAGGAAGGAAGATACTGAGGGAAAAGTGCATGCATTCTGCAGGAATAATGGCTGTGTGTGTACTGACGACGATGATGATGATGATGGCGTTTGGTGAGTGTTTTCATTCATCTTACCTGCTGTTTAGGGATAAAGATTGAATAAGAATGTGAAAATACTATGCGTTTGACAATAGAATGTAAATATCATGATTATATGAAGTAAACGTATCAACAAAAATGACTATATTGATACATTTCCAAAGTATAAAGGTTACAGAGGTTTATAGTAGTTACAAATGTAACTTTAAACAAGTTGTAGTTCTGAAACTGACTTGAAAGTACACTTTGCTTTACCTTTAAAAACCAGGATTTCATCTCAATTCAGCAGCTTTTGAATGCTTCATAAAGATTAAATGAGAATAGATCAGAGTTCATGTTAATGTAAGTATTAAATCAAACATGGGTTGTTTGTTAAAAATTGTAATAGAGTTTGATCTTCAGTGAAGTTCAGCAGCAGCAAACCTGAAAGATTTGTCAAAACACTTGTCAGCTTTAATAAAACATAACGCAGATTCTGTAAAAAGTTGATTAAGTTTAGTTTTATGGACATGAATTGATTAAATCTTAATTAGAACGTTGTCAGAAATGAACAGTTCTTATTGAGTTGCGATATTTGGGATTGATTTTCAGATTTTTAGTGTTTCTGAGGGCAGTAAAGTCTGGGCAAGAATGTTTTAAAATATGTGAGCCTGGACCATAAAACCAGTCATAAGTGTCAAATTTTTGAAACATCATATGATTTATACATCATATGAAAGCTGAATAAATAAGCTTCCTATTTAACTATTTGAAAATCTGGAATCTGAGGGTGCAAAAAAATCAAAATATTGATAAAATCACCTTTAAAGTTGTCCAAATGAAGTTCTTAACCAATCAAAAATTAAGTTTTGATATATTTACAGTAGGAAACTTATCTTCATGGAACATGATCTTTACTTAATATCCTAATGATTTTTGACGTAAAAGAAAAATCGATAATTTTGACCCATACAATGTATTTTTGACCGTTGCTACAAATAGACTGGTTTTGTGCTGCAGGGTCACATATATGAAATGTTGCATAACATCTATAAAAACAGAAGAACTTCAGGTGCATTTTTATCACTTCTGGTTCATTTCTGACCTTGTTAGATGAAGTGGGATGAACAGAAGAACGCAGATTGTGCTAGTCAGAATATAATAACAGAAAAAGCCGCTTCTTTGGTCTGAAGATCACATAAAGTCTCGCTGGACTGCAGTTGACCCGTTTCATCAGCTGGAAACGTTTGGCAGCCGCTTCAAACGGAGGCCGGAGATAAAAAAGATATTTTCATGCGCGCTTGATTCTCTCCAGTGTGTTTAAGAGAATCTAACGTTCAATTAAGTGGCGCATTATAGCAGCCTTTCCCAGCAGCCGTAAAACCCCGCCGTCAGGCCAGATTAGAGCCTGCTGTAAATTTATAGGGGGAAAAACCTCAGGATCGGGTCAAAGACGAGCCAAAACGGCACGCTCAGCAGCCGCTCACGTGGAGTTTGTTAGACATTAAACAGCATCGAGCTCATAGTGAATGTTATCTGAGCTCGACCAGAACTACACTCCATCAGATACTGAGAATGTGCAGAACATCTTAAAGAGACAGTTCGCTCAGAAATGATGTACTCAACCTCACATTTTGAAAAATGTCTTTTTTGTCCATATAATGAAAGTCAGTGGGGTCCAGTGTCATTTAGACCCCAGTGATCTTTAAAAAAAACACTCCTTTTTGTGTTCCACACAAGAAATTCATACAGGATCATTTTTAAATGAATGTTCCTTTAATGCATCTAAACTTGCATTTATTAATTTAGCAGCTGCTTTTATCCAAAGTGACTCACAAATGAGCAAAACAACAAACCTCTTGTACTTTCTGTCATCACAGAGGAACATCCACATGTGACCATTAACATTTACATTCATTGATTAGTCAGAAATTCGGTCCATCCTGAAACTGTGAGACAATTTGGAGGAAACAGTGATGGATATTATTAAACAGCAGTGGAAATTGACGTAACAATATTGTTTTTGGCACAGAAAACTTGCTAAAATTATATAACATTATTTGTGAAAAATAAATAATAAACATAAAAAAGGTGTGATATGACACCTCTAAGATTCATTAAGTTCAGTTTTCTGTATATAGTTTCATGTTAGAAATAACATTTCTTATTAAGTGTCAATATTTGCCTCAAGGCATTTATTTTAGGGTCCTTTTCATTTTTACACTTTATATTAACTACATAATGTCTGTTAATTGACTAAAATAATTAAAGTACTTTAAGATGACATAATTATCCAGTTATACATTCTTTTGCGAAAAAAAAAAGTGTTATGAGACATAATTACCCATTCAGTAAGTTAAGTTTTTTGTATATTCAGTGCTGTTTAAAAGTCTTTTCTTCTCATCAATGCTGTGTTTATTTACAGGAAAAAAACACAGAAAAAAACAGTAATATTGTGAAATGTTATTGCGATTTACAATAATAATAATTCAATATACTTTAAAGTACAATTTATTCCTGTGATTAAAGGCTGAATTTTCAGTATCATTACTACATTTCTGATTATTATCCATATTGAAAACAATTGTGCTGTTTGTTATTTTTTATGTTTATTATTATTATTATTATTATTAATATTATGTTGTTTTATTTGTTTATTTATCTGCAATATGTTTTTCAGGATTCTTTGATCAATAAAACATTATTTTTGTATATATATTTATTTGTATATATATATTTATTTATTTATTTAAAAATGTGGGAAAGTCTTGTTTTCGCTATACGATGATTAAAAAAAAAGTTTATTTATTTACTAAGGATTTTTTATTTTATTTTATTTTATTTTATTCACCAAAGTAATATATATATATATATATATATATATATATTTTATCTATATATATATTAGCATATTAGAATGATTTCTGAAGGTTCATGTGACGCTGAAGACTGGAGTAATGATGCTGAAAATCAGCTTTGATCACAGAAATAAAATTTTATAAACTACATTTTAAACTATATTAACATAGAAAACTGTTATTTTAAATTGCAATAATATTTCATAATATTACAGTTTTTTTCTGTATTTTGTATAAGTAAATAAATAAAAAAACTTCTTTAAAAAAACATTTCAAAATCGTACCGATCCCGAACCTTTGAACAGCAGTGTAGTGTAGTTTTGCCTCAAGGAATAGAATTTTAGGCCCATTTTTACACTTTATATTAGATAGTGTCTGTAAACTACCTAAAAATCAATCAGTCAATTAATCAATCAATTAATCAATAATGCAGTGACCCCTTCAAGATGACAAAATTTGCAAGTTTGGAACAGTCAGCTTTTATGTATGTAATCTGATGTAATGTAAAAACATATTTCTTATTAATGGCTCCTGGAATTGAATTTCAGGGTCATTTTTATGCTTCATGTTAACTAGTGTCTGCAAACTGGCTAAAATGATCTAAAAATCTGGGAATAATAAATAATAAATGTAAAAAAAGTTTGGGGAAACTGCTCATTGAGCCGAAGGTCCAAATCGTATCCATTATCCTGCTCTAAATGCATGTGCTGTAATGTGCTGTGCCAGTCTATTCTTATCCACATCAAGCCCCTTTCCTCCATTGAATCATGCCTCCATTAAAACGTCTACAAGCTCATAAACTTGTATATATAATCGGAATTAACGAGAGGGCAGTTAAAGCGGCCGTCCGGAAGAACGACGCAGACGAGGCCGTGTGGTAAAACGCTTTGAGATGGAATGATGTTGTGGACTGTATCCGGAGCGCCGTGTGATTGTCAGGCGGCCCGGAGCTCTTACCTCACCCGTGGGCTCCGGCCAGCTGGAAATGTTCTCGCGGTCGGCTCTCCGGAGCGCTGCGGACGCTTTGATTGAGATACAGTAGAAAAGCGGCGCTGGGAACCAAACGCGCTCCACGTTTGGCTTCGGCAGGAACAACGGAAGGATAAAAACGCCATAAATTAGTGTGAGAAAAAAGTCCATTCACTGATCCCACTGCAAGAACATTACATCCAGAACTAGTTTCAGTCATCTTCAGTCATGAAACACATACACTAGTGATTAAAAGTTTGGAGTTTGATGATGTTGAAAGAAGTCTCTTCTGCTCACCAAGGCTGCATTTATTTATTTAAAAAAATACCAAAAATTCTGAAATATTTTTAGAATTTAAATCAGCTGTTTTCAATGTGAATATCTGTTAATCTATATTTTATTTCTGTGATGCGCAGCTGAATTTTCAGCATCATTACTCCAATCTTCAGTGTCACATGATCCTTCAGAAATCATTCTAATATGCTGATTTCCTGCTCAACAAACATTTATGATTATTATATTATATTATATTGTATTATATTATATTATATTACATTTGCATTATATGTTATTATTTTATATTATATAGTGTAAATATTTGCCTCCAGGATTTTATTTTATTTAATTTTATTTTATATTTTATTTTATTTTATTTCAAGTCTGCATTGTTAGATATAAACTCTAAATTATGAGGGGAATTAAAGTTCAAATTAGCTTTTATTTTTATTTATTTTATTTTATTTTATTTTAATCCTGTGGCATAAAAAAGCTTCCATATAATTTAATATAATAATAATTATAATAAGTATATATTTTTTAAAAAAGTTGGAAAGTCTTGTTTCTGCCATAGGATGATTAAAAAACAAAAAAACAAAAAAAAAAATTAAAAGAAAAAGAAAAAAAAAAGGTAATTTAGCTTTTTTCTTTTTTCTTGCAATTCTTAGAATTTTTCAAAATTTCAAGAAAAAGGTCATGAATATAAACTCAGAATTGCAAGAAAAAAGTCCTAATATTATATTATATTATATTATATTATAGTGTCAATATTTGTCTCCAGGAATGAATTTTGATGTCATTTTTTCACTTCATATTAACTACACAATGTCTTTTAATTGACAAAAATCATATAAATTTGTCTAGAATAAATAAATAAATGTTTAGAAAAATTATGATAAACTTAACTCCTAATTATCCTGTTTCAAACTGCCAGTTAAGTAATATTTAGCAGATATTACAAAAAATATTGTTTTTTGCACAGAAAATGTATTTATTTGCAGAAAATGTATTTATTTATTAATTCAGCTTGTAGAGAATAATGCACAGAACAGATAAAGTGGTTTAAATGGCACATCAAACCTGATCTCAGAGGTTGAGTAACTTGAGAAGCACTTTAACCCTAATGGGTTTAACTGTAACGGCAGCTGAAGATTCAGCTTTTGTTCACAGAAATAAACTGCATTTTATTTTACATTCACATTGAAAACAGCTGTTTGAAGTTGTAATAATATTTTACTGTTTTTACTGTATTTTCAATCAAATAAATGCAGTTTAGCACTGGTGTATTTGTTTTGCAGGTGTTGAAGCATCAGGTGAGAGATCAGAGTGTTTTAATCGTCAGGTTCTTCACTGTTAGTGTTTGCATAACAGGACGCTCTGGGTTTCGGGTGTCTGCAAACATGAGTCGATCAGAGTTGATCTGCGCGCGGGTGCAAACGCCGCTGATGTTCTCATGCTGCTGCTGAGAGAGAGAGAGAGAGAGAGAGAGAGAGAGACAGAGAGAGAGAAAAAAGCAGTGGAGCGTTACTAATGTTTCCAGCTGGGCCGGCCGGAGTTTCCCTGGAGAACACGGAGTGTTGTGTTATGATCCGTAAAAATAAACGCGGCCAAACACACTTACAAATAAAGCTTTTTCATTGGCACTGACGCTTCCATCAAGAACTTTTAACATCCAGGGAACCACTAAAGGTTATTTACAGTGGAAAAATCTACCTTAGGTTTTTCTAGTGTTCTTCATGCTAAGAAAAAAAAAGGTTCTTTTAAGAACTGATCACTGAAAGGTTCTTTGGGGAACCCAATATTAATATTATTTATTATTTTATAAATATTTTTTTATTATTATTTAGCATTATATTACATTGTTATGATTAAATGGAAGCTTATTTCCACCATATGATTAAAAAAAAGAAAAATGTGACTTTCTTCCACTCATAATTTGGACTTTTGTCTTGCAACTCTGAAAAAAGTGTTGGCTATAAACTCTAAACTCCAAGAAAAAAAGTCCAAATTATGACTGAAAAACGTTGCGGTTAGCTTTATTTTAGTTTAGTTTACTTTAGTTTATTATTTTATTTTATTTAATTTTTTATCCTGTGGCATAAAAAATCTTCCGTATAATTTAATATAATAATGATTATGTTAAAAAAGTCTAAATTGTTGGATATAAACTCCAAAAAAGTCCAAATTATGAGGAGGAAAAAAGTTTGTTTTAAATCAAAAGTTGTAATTTAATTGTAATTTAATTATTTTATTTTATTTTATCCTGTGGCATAAAAAAGCTTTCATATAATTTAATATAATAATATAATATATATAATATATATATATATATATATATATATATATATATATATATATATATAAAACGCTTAATTGACTTTTCCCTCCCTCATAATTTAGACCTTTTCTTGCAATTCTTCACAATTTTTCACAATTGTGAGAAAAAAGTCTGAATTTTTGGATATAAACTGAGAATTTCAAGAAAAAAAAAAAGAAAATATAAAGTTGTTCGAAGAAAAAAATTGTTAGGGGGAATTTTTTTTTTTCTTTTTTTTATCCTGTGGCTTAAATATTATTAAATAAATTATTATGTAATATAATAATTTAATATAATAAAAAAAAACATAATTCTAATATGAATATAACCAGCAATTTACGAAAAGTCTGAATTGTGAGATTAAGAAATCACACTTACATTTTTGTTTTCTATTCTTTGGAGAAAAAAAATGAATTGTGAGATACTGTATAAACTCAGAATTGAAACTCAGAAAATATATAAAATTGTAATTCTGAGTTTATATATCACAATTCTAACTTTTTAATATCTCAAAATGGCAAGGAAAAAAGGTCTGAATTGTGGTAGTACTAAGCAAAAATACTAAGCAATTACTTTTTTTTAATTCCATGCCTTAAATGTGTTTCAATATTTTTAGTAGTGAATGTAGACGGTGATGCTCTGACAAATGTTTGAGCTCTTCCTGATGGTGATAATGAGTGTAGGAGTGTTCTAATGATCTCTTGACTCTCACTGAGGCAGATGAAGTTTGTGTGAGTTGAAGTGTCCTGCTCTGTGAAGTGTTTTCTAGTGTTTGCGTCGCAGCGCTGGAATGTTTGCGTTCACGTGGAATATGGAGCCGCGGCCCGAGGCTCTCAAATACTTTCATTTCCGAGGCTTTAGTGCTCAGATTCTGGAGGTTTTTCTGCTTTCATCTGGCGTCCTCATGCAGCTCCTGATCGCCGGCCAGAAATGTGTTTGCTGTTATCCAGCCATCCGCTTTATTTGCCTCGTGTGTCATTATATGAAATCTGAAAATGAATTATAATAGCTGATCTCAGTCCAGCGGCGGCTCGTTCCCACATTCATTAAAGCGCTCTGTATGGGCTCTAACGCTCATCTGTTTCTGCACGCCTTCGTTCTGCTCTTGTTTTTATCCTTCGCTTTGAACGGCGATCACGTGATCTAAACGTTGTGTAGAGATCGCTACGGTGTTTATGTGCAGATGTTTTTGGGCAGAAATAACAGGGCTGCACACGTGTGTGGAGTGATGGGGCTGAATGAGCGAATGTTAACCCTGTGTTGATGTGGTCAGGTTGTGTGAAGGGCTCGTCTGACGCTCGTTCTCCTCGTCTGGCTCTAGAGAAGAGTCTCGTCTGGCCGTCCAAAGACACGCAGTGTCTCCACCTGCTGAAACACCTGCATAACGGCGCCCGCATCACTGTGCAGATGCCGCCCGACATCCAGGGCCACTGGGTGTCCACCAGGTCAGATTATATTGCTTTCATTAAACTAAAGATTTTTATTATTTTATTATTTTTTTTAATTGGGAAAATGAAAACAGCACCTAAAAATCATCTTATAAAATTCAAAAAGTCATTAATCAGCACAATTCTTTTATCTAAACACCTTTAAAAGCAACATTTACATTTAAAAATAAATGTGAAAAGTTGTTTAACATTTAAAATAAAGTGCTTAAAAATGTATTTATTTATTTATTTATTTTATTTACTTACTTGTCTCTACATGGCATAAAAGCTTCTATATAATTTAATATAATAATAATAATTAATATATATATAAATAAAAGGTTGGAAAGTCTTGATTTAAAAAAAAAAAAGTTAATTTACTTTTCTCCCTCATTATTTGGACTTTTCCTTGTAACTCTTAGAATTGTTCAAAATTTCAAGAATATAAACTTTTTTGTTAATCATTTATAATTGTTTATTATGGGAAAAAAATGCCCAATTAAAATTCTGAAGTATCTAAAATATGTAAACACAAAATCAGAAAGTCATATGGGTTTGGAATTAGAGTGAAATATGATTTATTTTGTAAATAATATTAGATTACTATTACCATCACTATTTATAAATAGTATTTAATATTTGTTTATTGTATAAAATATAATTTTGTATTATTTAATATAATTAATGTATAAATATTGTTTATTATTTTATAAAATATCAATGTTTACTGTTTTTAGAAGTCTTATTTAGTTGATTTATTAATTATTATTTGATCAAATATTATTTAAGATTTGGTAGCTGATTTGTGTTTTTGAAGTGAATTATTCATTATTACATTTATTTATTTATTTATTTAGCAATATTATTTAGTATTTTTGAATATAATTGTTTTATCTTATTTTTTTTAAATAAAAATATTAAAATATTATCATTGTTGATTGTTAAATGAATCTTATTTGATATTTAAAGTTTTAAAACAGTATATCTTTAATATTTTATATAATGTTATTTCATATTAATTTGTATTATCCTTGTTTATTGTTATATGAATCTTGTTTAAAATTAAACAATTGTTTTTAAAAAATTATTATTATATAAATCTTATTTAGTAGTTTTTGATTTTGCATTATTTTATCAAATATTATTTGTTATTATTTAATATAATTATTTTACAGATACATTTTTATTTTTTTATTTGTTTTATAAAATACTTTATAATATCCTAGTTTAGTGTTTTGTTAAATGTTATTTCATATTGTTTAATTATTAATAATTTATTATTTTTTTTTAATTATTTCATATTTGTCAATATTTTATAAAATGTTATTTAAAATTATAATTCTTTATTATTCTATAAATCCGATTTAATGTTTAATCATTTTATAAAATATGACTTGGTATTATATAATATAATTTATATAGTTATTATATAAATAAATGTTCATATTATATATGATATTATTTAATTATAATATTGTTATATAATGCAAAATAATTCATAAATTCGTAAATGCTATTTATTTTTTGTTATTTTATAAAATGTTATTTAATGTTATCCTTAATTATTGATTTATAAATCATATTAAAAAACGTAATTTTAATATTTTTATTTAATATTCGGTAAGTTCATGATTCGTCGAGCAGCAGGAATAAATGAGTGTATTTTATGTGTCTTGTCTCTGCGTCTGTCTCATGGCAGCTGTGAGGTTCGTCCCGGTCCGGAGTTCATCACTCGCTCGTACCGCTTCTTTCCCAACAACACGTTTCAGGCGCATCAGTTCTACTACGCCGACAACCACTGCACCACGCCGAGCTACACGCTGCTGGTGCGGGGCCGCGTGCGTCTGCGGCAGGCGTCCTGGATCGTGCGGGGCGGCACCGAGGCCGACTATCAGATCCACGGCACGCGGCTGGTGTGTCACTCGCCGTCCGTGGCCCGAGATCTGGCTCAGCGGCTCGAGCGCAGCTGCGGGGATCTGGGCTCCTGGGTGCCCAACGTCAGCTACGAGCTCTGGAGCGACGAGGGCGGCTGCGATTGCTCACGAGCGCTGAACTTCGCCATGCACGAGCTGCAGCTGCTGCGGGTGGAGAAACAGTACCTGCACCACAACCTGGATGAGCTGCTGGAGGAGCTTTACCTGGGCGACATTCACACCGAACCCACGCAGAGGATGTTCTACAGACCGTCCAGCTACCAGCCCGCGCTGCAGAACGCACAGGTCAGACCATCCGCACAATCATTCAGCTTCTTACAAACCAGTCAAACTGTGAACAGCCTGCAGTTCAGCTGTTTTTTCAGTATGAGTCAGTATGAGTTTTTGGACGCTGTTATTTGAGATCTTGAGAGCAGTGTGTGTGATATAAAACTGATCATTGTTCCTTAGATGGTCAAAAAGGTTCTTTAAATGATTAAAATGCTCTTAACACTAAGAAGAAATGTTTCTTTTAAGAACGGCTCGCTGAAAGGTTCTTTGGGGAATCAAAAGAACCTTTTGGAATCTTCATTTTTAAATGTTATTTAAAATGATTTAATGTAATTATTATGTATTGTTTTATAAATATTATTTAATATCATTTAATGCTAATGTTATTCATTATTGTCTAAAATATTTAATATTATTATGTAATTTTTAATATTATTGAATATTAGTATAATTTATTGTCATAGAAAATATTTAATGTTACGTATTGTTTTAGAATTATTATGTAATACCATTTAATATTAGTATGATTTAAAACTGTAATATTATTATTATTTATTATTTTATAAATATTATTTAATATTAGTATTATTTATTATTGTATAAAACATTTAATGTTTATGTATTGTTTTTAAATATTATTTAATATTAGTATTGTTTATTATTTGATCAAATTTATTGCTTTATTGCAAACTGCATATTATGTATTATTATAATTATTTAATATTATTATTTATGATTGTTTAAAATATTTACTAGTGTTATTATTTTTTACTTTAAAAAAATACTTAATATGATTTAATTTTATAATTATTTATTGCTGGATGAAATATTTAATGTCATTATTTATTTATTATTTTCTAACTAATATTTAATATATTTTTTTATTTTTTAAATATTTATTTGTTTTTTATAATTTTAGTTAAACTTGTGATTTTGTTGTATTTTTGAATTTTTATTAGTTTCATGTTTTTTTATTGTTTTTATTGTTATTTATGTATGAATTTTGAAGTTTGAGTTTTATTTATTTATTAATGTGTAAAATATTTCATATTGTTATAATATTATTTTATAACTAATATTTAATATTAGTATTTTTATTGTATTAATACTATATTTTCTAAATAATATTTCATATTTTATGAAATATTTAAGATTTTTGTAATTTTAATTAAACTTGTAGTAATTTTGTTGCTTTTGAATTTTGATTAACTTCTGTTTTTTTATGAATTTGTGTTTTTTTTAGTTTTATTTATTCATTCATGATTAAAATATTTTATATTATTATTACTTATTATTTTCTAAATATTATGTAATATTAGTATTATAGTTGTATAAAATATTTAATATTTGTATGTATTGTTTTAAAATATTATTTAATATTAGTTTAGTTTATTATTTTATTAAACATTTAATATGCTTATTCTGTATTAATATAATTATTTAATATTAGTATTAATTACTATTGTTTCAAATATTTACTGTTAATATTTATTACTTTTAAAAATACTTAATATTATTTAATATTAGAATTATTTATTGTTGTATGAAATATTTTATGTTATTAATAATATTATTTTCTAAAAAAAAATTATATTAAACTTGTAGTAGTTTTGTTGTGTTTTTGGATTTTTATTAGTTTTAGTTTTTTTTTTTTTTTTTCAAATAGTACATTTTTTTATTTATGAATTTGTGTTTCTTGTTTTATTTAGTTTACTTATTATAGTACTTTGACTTTAAATGTAAATGAGAATTATTTCCTGAAAAAAATAAGTTTATGTTTTTGTTACGTTTTATTTCAGGTAATGTTTTATGTTATTTCAAGTAACAGAAATATATATTTTTTATGGTTTTAGTTTTGGTTAATTACCTTGCTTCTTGTGTTTTTGTTCTGCTGTAAAAATATGAAAACATTTTTAAAAGAACATAAACTATACAGCACAGCTCTGAGTATCTTTTACAAAAAGATTTCACCGTCACATTTTAGTTTTTTTTTTTTTTTTGTAAAAGTAATTTACAAGATCATGAAATGTTTGTAGATGTAGTTGTATCTTGTAAACTGAAGTTAATGCTTGTCGTCTCGGCTGGAGCTCACGGAGATCCGAGCAGGTTTGTTCTCTGAGCTGGAGATCCGGTTACGAGCAGATGAGATGAACTTTGAGCTCGAGGTTTGAGATTTACGAGCTGTTGTGAATGGGCTGTGGTTTAAGTGCGGGTTATCGCCGCACGTCTCTGTTTACATCTCAGACGGACCGCGGCTTTCTCTCGCTCTCCATCAGGATGTGATGTGAAATGTTTAGCTTTCTGCTCGAACGCTCTTTCATTTGGCAAAGCTTTACAGGGAGACTCGCAATAATAATGATAAAAGAGAAGACGGCGGCCTCGCTCTCCTCTCACATAAACCAAAGCTCATTCTGGATGAATTAATGTCGCGGCGCTCAGCGTAGAATAAATATCAGTCACATCTGAGGGTCAGTCTCATGTTTTCTCTCAGTGAGAGTCAGAGCTGAAGAATAAAGCAAAAAACAGTCCATTTTGTTGTTCCGTGTCATTTAGAAGCAGGGTTCGATGAAATAGCGGATGATATTAATATTGATTATACTGTAGATGAATGTGGAAAACCGGTCTGTATCCGGTTTCTAGACTTTGTGATCGGAATTTATGTCTGTTGAAAACTAGTCCAGATGATTCACAGGCAGAACTACTGTAAATATACAGTACTGCGTATGGTTAGATCTAGTTTACATGCTGCTAATCAGCTTTAAATAAACTCTTTTAATGATTTACAGCTGCTAAACACATCCACAACATTACATTCAGACCTGATTTTTTATGTTTTAGAAAGAAGTCACTTTGAATCTTTAAAAAGTATCATTTACAGTTTTCACAATTTGAATGTATCATTTACAGATTAAAAAGTATCATTTACAGTTGTTAGAATTTGAATGTTTCATTTACAGTTTAAAAAGCATCATTTACGAATTATAAAGTATCATTTACAGTTTTTTAGAAATTGAAGTTATCATGTAAAGTTTAAAAAGTATAATTTACAGTTTTCAAAAGTTGAATATCATTTACAGATTAAAAAGTATCATTTATGAATTATAAAGTATCATTTAGTTTTTACAATTTGTATCATTTGTAATTTGAAAAGTATCATTTACAGTTTTTACAATTTGAATGTTTAATTTACAGTTTGAATATATTATTTACAGTTTAAAAAGTATTTACGAATTATAAGTATCATTTACAGTTTTTAGAAATTGAAGTTATCATTTAAAGTTTAAAAAGTATCATTTACAGTTTTCACAATTTGAATGTATCATGTACAGTTTAAAAAGTATCACTTATGAATTATAAAGTATCATTTAGTTTTTACAATTTGTATCATTTACAATTTGAAAAGTATCATTTACAGTTTTTACAATTTGAATGTACCATTTACAGTTTAAAAAGTATCATTTACAAATTATAAAGTATCATTTACAGTTTTTACACTTTGAATGTACCATTTAGAGTTTGAATATAAAATTAGTCTTCTTTCACCTCAAAATTGATGCTGCTAAAAACAAGCAGATATTTTAAATGTTTTTTTATTATTATTTTTTTTTTGGAGATTAAGTCTTTTGCTCACCAAAGCTGCATTTATTTGATTCAAAATACAGTAAAAACTGTAAAAAAAATAGTGAAATGTTATTATCTTTTCAGATAGCAATTTTCTATGTGAATATCTGTTAAAGAGTCATTTATTTGTGTGATGCGCAGCTGAATTTTCAGCATCATTACTCCAGTCTTCAGTGATCCTTCAGAAAGCATTCTAATATGCTGATTTGCTGCTCAAGAAACATTTGTTCTCCCTTTAACTCTCTCAATAAAGTCATTCTGGAGAGAATTAGTGGTGCTGGGCATTAACGTAAAATGTTTTTTTGCAAAAGAAGCTTTAAACAGAGCTTTTCTGTGGATCAGCAGCTCTTTTAGGAGAAGAGAAGACACGCTGCTTTGTTTAACTGCTTGTTTTTGCTCATGAAATTTTAATATAGAAATTCCTCTTTATGAAAAGATGTTGGCTTCTTTGATGTGCTGTTAAAATGGTTTGCAGAATCAGCCACAAAGAGCTCGAAAACAGAAGAATCAGCCGCGGTTTTCATTCAGAATCTCCTGGACGCGTTTCAGTCCCATCAGGCCGCAGACGCCGCGATGCGTGACGTGACGGGAGTCTGACTGCCCTCGTTAACGGGTCGCTCCTCATTTAGCCGCTCGACGGACATGATTGCAGTTCCAGCCCGTGTCCCGCTCCCATCCCACAAATCTTTGGGAGTGTCAGTGAGCTGATTGGTGGTTTTCTGGGCGGATCAGAGCCGGGCGCCACGTGATTGGTTGTTTTTTGCACACGTGTTTTCGGTTTGTGTGCGGTTGTGTTTTATTGATTGTGTATTAATAGAAGCATAACTAGCTTAGTCTGTTCATAAAAATCGAAGTGTTTTGCGGGCAAAAAAGGAGCTCTTTTTGTTGGCCATCATGAGGAAGTTTCAGGGACTTTGTATTTATAAAAACACTTCACTCTAACAGTATTAATGTCCTTTTAATTATGGTTCTACAGAATACTATATGAACAAACTGTTTGAATGTATCATTTACAGTTTTTACATATATATATATATTACATTTGTATGCGTCATTTACAGTTTTAATTTATCACTTACAGTTTAAAAAGTATCATTTACAGATTAAGAAATATCATTTACAGTTATTACACTTTGAATGTATCATTTACAGATTAAAATGTATCATTTAGTTTTTAACTTTAAATGTATCACTTAGAGTTTGAATTGATCAATTACAGTTTAAAAAGTATCATATACAGTTTTCACAATTTGAATGTATCATTTACAGTTTAAAAAGTATCATTTACAGATTAAAAAAATTAAAAATCATTTACAGTTTTTACACTTTGAATTAATCATTTAGTTTATAAAGTATTAGTAACAAATTAAAAAGTATCATTTACAGTTTTTAACTGAATGTATCATTTAGAGTTTGAATATTATCATTTACAAACTAAAAAGTATTTAAAGTCATTTATAGTTTTTACACTTTGAATGTATCATTTACAGTTTGAATGTATCATTTAGAATTTGAATATAAAATTTGTTTTCTTTCTCCTCAAAACTGATGCTGCTAAAAAACAAGCATATATTTTAAATGTTTCAAGTGTTTTTCATTATATATTTATGTTTTTTATAACTTTTTTGGAGATTAAGTCTCTTAACAGTAAATATCATACTGTAACATTAAACATGTTATTCTTAAATTTCTTAAATTCTTAAATCTTAAATTTCATCATTGCATCTGCATTTATTTTTTCCGAACATAAAACATATATTCAAAAATAAACCTCAGTATACGTTGATATCAGACTGAAAAATAAAAAATTGTACCAGATTCAGATATAAGCATGCATTCAACTTGTTTGTGATGGAGTGCAATTGATTGCTTAAACGCACTGATTAGCTTCAATCAGCTGGATCAGACTGGTTCAGTTAAAGTGGCTGAAGCTGATTATCAGATCAGATCATCACGTCATGTGTAGCGTAATGCCGTTTCACATCTGTTTTCAGAATCACGATCTCAGCTGCATGGCCTGCCGTATCATCTCTCGCTCGGACGAGTTCCACCCGCCCGTCCTCCCGCCGCGGCCCGACCTGACGGTGACTCTGACCGGCCACTGGGCGTCCCGCCGCTGCGAGGTCCGGCCCGAGGTTCTGTTCCTGACGCGCCACTTCATCTTCCACGACAACAACCACACGTGGGAGGGTCACTACTATCACTACTCTGACCCGGCCTGCAAACACCCCACCTTCAGCCTGTACGCCCGCGGACGCTACAGTCGCGGCCTGCGCTCCACGCGCGTCATGGGCGGCACTGAGTTTGTGTTCAAAGGTGAGAGATTTTCACTCACTTAACAGCAAAACTCCTTACAAACACATGCCCTTGGTTTTTTATTACGTTGCACCAAGTATTAAAAAAAAATCTGTATCACTATGCTTAAAATAAATAAATAAACAAAAAAAACCCCGAAAAATCTTAAATCTTAAACATAAAAAGTCTAAATTTGAACAGTCAAAAACTATAAAGATATTTATAGATTTAGAAATATTTTATAGATATTTTATTTTTAGAAATATTTATAGATATTTCTCTGAAATTTTTTTTGGAAAAATGCGTATACTACGATGCATAAAATAAAAATACATAAATAAATAAATAAATATTTTACATCGTAATGGTTCTACACATGGTCTTTGGAGCCCAGGTGTTTTTATTATTTTAAAAAGGTACATCTATGCTAATTAATTAATTAAATAAATAAATAAATAAATATATATCTTACATCATAATGGTTCTACACATAAACAAATCTAAAATCTAAAACATATTTATTAATAGATTTTCATAAATATTTTATATATATTTGTTTATAGATATACAAATATATATAATATAATAATGCAAAACATTTTAACAGTTTTGAAAAAAAAAAGAAATATAACTAACAAAACAAAAAAACTAACACAGACTTTGTCTTATTACAAAAATTAAAAAAATATTAAAATCTTATAAAATATATATATATATAGTATATACAATATATTTATATTATATATATATATATATATATATATATATATATATATATATAACAAATTGAAACAAAAAATCAAAAACGTAAGCACTTTATCTTAGTTATCTTATTTTATTTATTTATTTATTTATACTTTTTAGCCCAGGTGTGCTGCCTTTTTGTTTTCACAAATGTACATTTTAAAAATGTATATCTAATAAAATAAATATCTTACATCATAATGGTTCTGCACATAAAAAAAATCTAAAATCTGAAACATTTCAGATTTAGAAACATATTTATTAATAGATTTTCATTAATATTTTATAGATATTTGTTTATAGATATATATAATGCAAAAAAAAAAAAAAAGTAACAATTCTAAAAAAAAAAAACTAACAAAACAAACCCAAATCTTTATTTTAGTTATCTTATTTTTTTTATTTATTTGTTAATTTTTTTAGAGCCCAGGTGTGCGGCCTTTTTATTTGTTTTTTTTTTTTACAAATGTGCATTTTAAAAATGTATATCTAATAAATAAATAAATAAATAATTTAATAGTTGTAAATATATTCTTAAGTAATTGTCTGTGTGTGATGTTCCAGTGAACCACATGCGTGTGATGCCGATGGATCTGGCGACCACGTCTCTGCTGAATGTGTTTAATGGAGACGGCTGCGGCGTTCAGGGCTCGTGGCAGGTGGGCGTGGAGCAGGACGTCACTCCGACCAATGGCTGCGTGGCGCTGGGGATCCGCCTCCCGCACACCGAGTACGAGCTCTTCCGGATGGAGCGGGACGCCGACGGCCGATACCTGCTGTTCAACGGCCAGCGGCCCAGCGACGGATCCAGCCCCGACCGGCCCGAGCGACGGCCCACGTCCTACCAGACGCCGCTGGTCCAGTGCTCCGCCGGCGGCCCCGGGTCAAAGGTCGGCGTGGCGCACCGGTCGCAGCGCCTCAGCGACGGTTGCCGGGCCGGTCACCGTGGCGACCTGACCGCAACATTAACGGCAGCTGTGGTTTGGAGTTTGGCGTTTCTGGGTTTCTTCGGCTGAGAGACGACAAACCAACTGATGTTTGTGACCCAGAATGCACTTGAGTTTTCCGTCAGACGGGACGGGACGATTGAAAACTGCTGCACAGGAATCGCACTTTATGAGAACAAAGCACTACGCTTTCACTCCTGACGGGACTTTACATCCTAAAACATGCCTGTACATCACTCAGAATCACCCAGAAATAAAGATTCTGTCATTATTGGTTTCTTTTTCGTACAGCAACAGTTCATAGAGACCTTGATTATAAAGGTGCGCATAAAATGAAAATAAATAAATATAAAGATGTGCTGGTTTGAAAGGACAAAATGATGACAGATCTTTCATTTCTGGGTGTTTTTTCTTGTATGAGTGAGACGTGGACGTTCATATATGAGGTATTTTTATACGCGAGTGAGTTTGAGACGACGATATGAACATTTTAAGGGCTACATGGAAGGAAAGGGAAATATTATAACTGTAGATAATCACTGCTGACTTACACACAACTTTTGCTATATAAATTTCAAAAGTCCTGAATCACAACGTAAAAAAAAAAAAAATCAAGGTGGAAAAAAAAAAAAAAATCTCAGATGTCCAAAGATGTTGTTTCTAATTTTTTTTTTTTTTTTTATCACCAAAAAAATTGTAAATTCCATTTTTTTTCTCTCATTCAAAAAAAAAAAAAAAAATCAAAATCATCATTTTATAATCAAAAAACTTTTTTCATCTCATCAAAAACATTTTTTATTTCATCCAAAAACATTTTTATGTCATCCAAAAAAATTCTCACTAAAAATCTTTTCCTTTTATCTCATCCAAAAATTCTCTTCAGAAACAGTTATCTCATCAAAAAAAAAATAAAAATAAAAATAATAATAATAATAAATGATCTCATCCCAAAACATTTGTTTTCTCATTAAAAAAGCATCCTCATCGAAAAAATTATCATTCAGAAAAATATATATATTAGAAGCATTTTTAAAATCAAAAACATTTTTATTTTATCCAAAAACATTTTTATGTAATCCAGAAAATTCTCATCAAAAATCTTTTTTAATCTCATCCAAAAACATCTCTTCAGAAACATTTCTCATAGAGAAAATCTCACCCCAAAGCATTTTTTTTTTCATTGAAAAAATCTCATCAAAAAACATTTTTTATTTCATCCAAAAACATTTTTATGTAATCCAGAAAATTCTCATCAAAAATCGTTTTTTCTCATCAAAAAACTTTTTTAATCTCATCCCAAAGCATTTTTTTCTTATTAAAAAACATCTCATCAAATATTTGCTTATCTCATTCAAAAAAAAAATATCAGAAGCATTTTTAAAATCTCATCAAAAAACAACAATTTATATTTCATCCCAAAACATTTTTTATCTCATCGAAAAAAAATTTTTTCCTCCCATGAAAATTCATTTTGGGGAAAAACAAAAATATTTTTGAAGCATGAGTAAATCATCTTAGGCCTTTGACTCTGGACGGATCCGAGACACTGATTTCTCCTCGACCTTTTTTTTTTGCTTAACATTGTGGTTGAGGTCTTCCGTGTTTTTCGGAAGGCTTCAGCTCAGATGGAGTTTGTGACCGATGCTGTTCAGGCCAGTAGACGTGGATCATCACTGACCCTTCAGGAACTTACTGACGCTCATCCGGCCTCGGTCGCAAAATATGATGAAGTGCTCAAATACCATGAATGAGGAGTTTGCAAAGCGTTTTAGCTCACATCCTTTCTACAAAGATGTTCAGTTACACACTGAGACTGACAAACTCACAAGACTTCATGATTTACTGAAGGGTCAGTTGATGTTTTTTAATAAGTTTAGTCGTTCTAACGTTGTTGAGGATCATTCATTTTCATTGTGTATAATGATGATGAACTGCAGTGACGGTCAGTGTTTGTTTCAATCCTGAGAGCAAAACAGGAACCAGATTGAGAATTGAACAGAATAAAAGTCTCCTGCTTTATTCTGACACTAAATGCACAAAAACACTTGTTTGAGAGTGTAAATAATGTTTTTATATCTGCAGATGTTTTGTTTTATAGTGTCTGTTAAACTCAACTATTACAATCCACTTTTATCAATCACACACCGACACAGTCCAAAAACTGGATCGTACAAATGAAATAAAGCAAAGTGTGTTTTAATCATTACGTTACGTCACGTTACATTCTGAAAAAAAAAAGAAAAAAAAAAAAAACTGAATGAAAGTGAAAAATAAAATTATGAAACTTAAACATCACTGTTTGTCTCTGAATTTGTGCTAAAAAAAATCTTTTTTTAAATTTTAGAATTTAGAAGTTTAGCTTTTAGTCTGTTTTCAGCCGATAAATAAATAAATACCTTTTTTTTTTTTTTTTTTTTTAGGCCTTTGGCAATATAGATCTTCCTTTTTTCCCCCTTTCTATGCACCACTATACAATAAGTAGTCATAACAGCAATATTTATCTACACATATTTACTGAAACATTTTACTACATGGAAAAAAAACAATCCAATGTTGGCTAAAATTGCTGTTGGGTTTAAAAAGAAAATTTTATAAAATAATTTAACACTGACAAAAATCAAGAAACTACTTGTATAATAAAATACATGTATGTGTATGTCTATATATATATATATATATATATAAATTTTAGAAATTTCAGTTTTATTTGTGATTTTTTATGTATATAGTTATTATAATTTTTAATAATATTCACCTGTCAGTATAGCAAAAAATAGCCAAAAGCAGAAATTTTCTGCATAAAGTTTACATGGAGCTGCGACTGAATTTGAGGCAGCTTTAAGAAACAGATGAATGAGAGACACACAAAGATCAGGTTGTTTTTTTTTCTTGTTTTATTTCTTGAATGTCGTCTAGTATGAGACAGTAAAGTGAAGACATCAGTGAACGTCTGTGTGGATAAGTTCTGAACCTAATAAAAATGACAGAACAAATAACGAAATGAATAAATATTTAAATAAAATGAAGACTTGAAGCACTAAAGCACTAAAATTACTAAGTGGACATAAATAAAAAATATAACCAAACTAAAAATAAAAATGAATTAAAGCTAAGTAGAAATATGTGTGTGTGTGTGTGTTTTCCCCTTCGTATTATGATAACTGAATTGAAATAAAGCTTAAATAAAATATAAGTATTAGATGAAAATTTTTTCAGTTAGTTGCCAAGGCAGCATTTCTAATTTTCATTTAGTTCAAAGCATAAAATTACACACTGGACATGAACAAAAAATAAATGAAATAAAAATAAATGAAACCTAAATAGTAATATTTAAAAAAAAAAAAAATATTCAAATTATAATAATAAAAAATAAAATATAATTAAGAGAATGTACATGAATAATATAATTATAAATTAGATATATATAATATATATAATAATAATAATAAATTAGATATATAAAAAAATAATGTAACAAAAAAAAGTATATATATATATATATATATATATATATATATATATATATGTATATATATATATATATTTTTTTTTTATTATTATTTATTTATTTATTTTTTTAAATAAATAGAAACAAAAATCAAAAACACATGCTGTATCTTGTTTTTTGGAGCCCAGGTCTGCCAACATTTTTCTGTTTTCACAAATGCATATTTAAAATATGTATATCTATGCAAAAAAAAATAAAAAATACAAAAATAAATAAAAAAACAAACAAACAAACAAATAAATATCTTACATCATAATGGTTGTACACTTTAAAAAAAAATCCAAAATCTTAATTATAAAGAGATATTTAATTAATAATAGATTTTCATAAATATATTTTATAGATATTGGTTTATAGATATATATAATGCACAAAAACCTTAATGGTTCTTAAAAGACTAAAACAAAATATACTGAAGTATATATATATATACATGAATATTTATGAAAGAAATTTTAAATACTGTGTCTCATAATGAAAAAATGTGTATGTCTACATATATACATATAAACATTTATTTATATATATATATATATATATATATATTATATATATATATATAATATATATATATATATATATATATATATATATACACACATAAAATGTAACATTGCAGTCCTTTATTTGTGATTTAATATGTATATAGTTATTATAATTCTAATTTACTTTTAATAATATTCACCCATCAGTACAGCCAAAAGAGAAATTTTCTGCATAAAGTTTGCATGGATTAATTCCAAAAAGCAACACTAAAAGTGCAGGTCTGAGGAACAGACGAAGGAAAGACGCACAAACGGGAGGTTGAATTCTTTTCTTTTGTTTTATTTCTTGAATGTCGTCTAGTATGAGACAGTAAAGTGAAGACATCAGTCAACGTCTGTGTGGATAAATGCTGCTCTGAGAGAAAGTACATTAATAATATAATTAATAAACGATAATTACAGTAATAAAACAGTCTGCGTTGGTATTGTTAGGAACAGAAACAGAACGCATGTACAGAAGGAGGCACGTGTGTCTCTGGTGATGAAGGGTCGACGCGTCCGCCGTCCGCGAGCAGACGCTCGAAGCTCTTCCTTCGTCTGGACGAACGATTAAAACCACATTTACACTTTCCATTGAGTTTGAGTGAAACGAAACGAGTTTGAGGGAAGACTTTCAGATCTCGCTGGATTCCTATTCAAACAGTTCATGGCTCTAACATCCATCCGGCCGTCCCTCAACAGAAAACAGCAAATGAACCGAAACAAAGAGAGATGGAGTCGCCGGCCGCGCCGACCACCCGCGACGCTCCCGTCCTCCGCCCTACAGGACGAACTTGCCCAGGAAGAATCCGATGAAGATGGCCGCGATCACCACCAGCAGCGAGGGAAGGGAGCCCGCCTTCGACTCGCGGCCCATCGCCGAGCTGGAGTTGCTCGTGACGTGTTCGCTGCGCTGGAACTTCCTCAATCTCAGACCCTCGTCCTGAAACACAGAGACAGAACCTCGTTAGTTCGTCTGCTTAACCAGTGATGCACCGACCTCTGAAACGACTCGTTCTCCAATTAAGGGAACAATTAAGGGAATTAAAAAACTAAAAAAAAAACTACAACCCTACAATTTTTTAATCATAAAAAAAAAAAAAAATAATAAAAAAAGTAGCTTCAGAAGTGAGTTATTACTTAATTTTTATTATCATAAACTAAAACTTTATAAAATATTTTTGTTAATTGAAATAAACATAAAATAAAACATAAACTAACCCTAACCCTAATACTAGATGGGAAAAAAAAAAACATCAGTTAGCTGCCAAGGCAATATTTTTCATTTTAGTTTTGTTGAAGCATTACAATTACTGACCGGACATAAATAAAAGCTAAAATCAAACTTAAAATAAATAAATAAAATAAAATAAATAAATAAATAAATAAATAAATATTAATATATTGAAAAATAAAATAAAAAAAAAAAAAGAAAAGAAAAGAAAAACAGACTGGACATAAAAACCAAAGTAAAAATAAGGATAAATTAAACTTTAAAAATTTAAAGAGTAAATATTTAATTAAAATTAACATGAAAATTGAAAGTACTGAAGCATTAAAATACTAAAAAGTGGACATAAATAACTAAAAAATAAAAATTAAAAAAACTAAAAATAAATGAAACCTTATTATTATATAATAATAATTACAAATAAATAAAAATGTCTAAAGTACAAAACAAAATTATTAAAAATTAAAATGAGAATTTAAAGCCCTAAAGCACTAAATTAAAAAGTAAATAAAACTGAATTAAAACTAAAAATAAATTCAAGCAAATCTTTTTTTTTTTTTTTTTTTGCAAACACAATAAAAATGACCAAACACACAAACAAACAAACAATAAATAAATAAATAAAAACTAAAAAAGAAAACTGAAAGCCTTAAAAGCACTAAAATTAAAAACAGGACATAAATAAAAACTACAAATCAAACTAAAACTAAAGCTAAAAATAAATTAGCCTCAATAATAACAACAAAAACTAATTAAAAAAAAAAAAAAAAAAAAAAGACAAAAAGCAGATAAAGCTAATAAAAATTAAAAGCAAAACTGAATTACTAACTGGACACAAATAAAAACTTAAACCGAACCAAAACGTACAAATAAATTAATCTTAAAAAGTAATGCATAAACAAATAAACAAACAAACAAATAAATGACTAAAACTTTAACCAAAAAACATAAATAAAAATATTAATAATAAAATATACTATTAAAATATAATACTATATAAATAATACTAAATAAATAAATAAATAAATAAAAATAATATACACTGGCACTGATGAACCAGTACAAAAGAATTACAATTATTCATTTAGTAGACGCTTGTGTCTGAAGTGTAATAGTAAGTGAATGGTAAGTAAACAGTAAATGAATGTGACTTTCTGGTGAAACGTTTGGTATAAAAGCATGATTTTTCCTAGCTTTACCTTGAGCTGGCGATTCTCATCGTTCAGCTTGCTGACCTCCGTCTGCAAGCGTTTGCACTCATCCATGACCTTCTTCATCTCCGAGTCGTCCAGAGCAGAGCTGACGGATTTCGCTGCCGCCTGCCCGTCCACTTTGGACGAGTTCAGAACCGGCACAGATTTAGACACAGAGTCAACGTCGTTCTGGAAGAGGACAGAAAAAAATAAAATCAGCACTTAAAATCTAAAAAAAAAAAAAATTTAAAATAAAAATAATTATATATATATATATATATATATATATATATATATATATATATATATATATATATATATATATATATATATATATATATATATTTTTTTTTTTTTTTTTTTTTTTTTTGCCTCATTTTAAAAGTGTGATTTTTAGACCTGGAAAAGTCATAGAAACTAATAAATTCCTTTAAAATTAAATTATTTGTTTTAAAAAATAAGTAAATAAATCAATTGAATATAATAGTAAATTTTTTTTGAAAATCCTTATCCTTAATTCTGATATCATGACTTCTTGGCTACATTTTTTTAATTATTTATATTTTTATTGTTTATATTGAAGTTTAATATTGTTTATATCATGTATGTAACTATTTTATCACACAGCTCTTTATATAAAGTTGGGTAGATTTTATATGGTGTTATTTTAGTATCACTGACATACATTTTTGTTATTTTTCTATTTTAGCTCATTTAGTTTCAGTTATTTTAGTACTTCTAGTTAAACAATGAAAATGAGAAATGTTGTCTTGGCATTAATACATGATCTTAGAAACTTCAATACTCCACACAACAGTCTGAGAACAGACGCCACAATAGAGTTTGACATGAAATACTGAACTCGAAACTCTTAAAGCTCAGATCTCAAGAGACAAAATCAAAGGCTTGAAAACGAGTGGCGAGACTCGATTCGGCACTTAAGTGAAATTCAAGGTGTCTGGGCCGAGATGAGACGCTCCTCAGGCCACAAGACGGGAAACACACACGCCGGCCTCATCTGACTGAGACGCGAGAGAACGACCAACGACGGAGCCAGGACTGATGTGGGCGTTAATGACATCACACGGCTGACAGGGCGTGGAAGGGCTGAAACTGGCATTTGCATTGTGGGTAAAAACAGAAAAGATTGAAATATAACACATCCACTTAGAGCTGCACAGTTCGGGGACTAAACCTCAATGCAATTTTCCAAAAACCATTGCAATTAAAAAAAAAATAAAAAATCTGTTTGGCCAACATTTTGAGATCATACTTATGATTATCAAGATTTTCATTTGGAAAGAAGTCTCTTCTGCTCACCAAGCCTGCATTTATTTGATCCAAAATAAAGTAAAAATTGTGAAATATTATTCCAATTTAAAATGCCTGTTTTGTACGATGCATTTTAGTGCCACATTTAAAAAAAAATAATAATAAAATAAATAAAATTCCAAAATATTATGAGAATAATGTCAAAATACTACAAGAATAAAGTCAAAATACTGTGAGAACGAAGTCGAAATACTGAAGTCAAAATACTATGACTAGTTAAATATTAATGTCGAAATACTATGAGAATAAAGTCACAATACTACGAGAATAAAGTCAAAATACTACGAGAACAATGTTGAAATACAACAATGTCAAAATACTATGAGAAAAAAGTCAAAATATTCAAGTCGAAATACTACGAAAATAAAGTTAAAAATACTACGAGAATAAGGTTGAAATAGAACGACAATAAAGTCAAATACTGAAGTCAAAATACTACAATAAAATTGAAATACTACGAAAATAATATAGAAATACTATGAGAATAAAGTCAAAATACTACGAGAATAAAGTCCAAATATTACAGTTGAAATACTACGAGAATAAAGTCACAATACTATGAGAATAAAGTTAAAATACTACAAGAATAATGTTGAAATAGAACGAGAATAAAGTCAAAATAATACGACAAAGTCAAAATATTGACGTCAAAATACTAACAAGAATAAAGTTGAAATACTATGAAAAACTATGATACTATGACTAAAGTCAAAATATTACAGTTGGAATACCACAAGAATAAAGTCCAAATGTTCTCTAAATATTTCACCTTTAATATTTTGACTTTATTCTAGTAATTTCAACATTATTCTTGAAATATTACAGCTTTAATCTTGTAATCTTACATTTTTGTTAATTTTTAATGTTTTAATTTTTAATGTCGTAGTTTTCTATGTGAATATCTGTTCAAAATGTAATTTATTTCTGTGATGCGCAGCTGAATTTTCAGCATCATTACTCCAGTCTTCAGTCACATGATCCTTCAGAAATCATTCTAATATGCTGATTTGCTGCTCAACAAACATTTCCGGTCAATTCTTTCAATCATTATTATTTCAGTTTGCATGTTGCATTTGTCTAATTTGATAAGCTACATCAAAATAACAGTGTTTGATTCGATGCAGGACCTTTGACATCAACAACACGACCTGTAAAGTGTTTCTCCTGACCCTGCTGACCTTTGACCTACCCTACTGATGTCTCTCTGCCCTGACCACACATCCTGTTCTCTGCTCTGACCCTCACTGACCAATGCAGGCCCACAGGGTGGGCGTCTGGAAAGCGAAGCCGGAGCTGAAGCAGCACGGAACCACTGGAGCAGGCTCCTCTTCTGAGGACTCTGAGTTGCCACAGCAGAGCGGAGGGGAGTTCAGGAATAAACAAGAAGTGACAAATTGTGTGTGTGTGTGTGTGTGTGTATTAGAGTCGCATGATTGGGGGAAAATAAATAAATAAATAAATACTTTGATACTTTTCTGATGATTTTTCTGATAACAATCATGACTGCAATTTAAACTGTGTAAACTAATAAAATATTATTAATATTTTTTTTAATATTAATTAATAATTAAAAGATTTTTTCCATTTACATTTAGTTCAACTTGATATGCTAAAATAACTAAAACTAAACTAAAATTAACAAAAACTGCACAAACATACAAAGCAACTAATAAAAATTACAAACAATCAAATTACCAAAACATTAAAGTTAAAATTAAAACGGAAAACAAAACAAAACAAAAAAAATAAATAAAAATAAAAAATAAATAAATAAATCTAAATATTGAAAAAAAAAATAATAAATAAAAAGTGCTACTAAATAACACAAAGCCTATTTTGTAGGGCAAAACATTAGTTTAAAAAAAAGAACAATTTAATTTCAAAATAAATTGTAATTAAGAAAAAATTATAATTAATATTTTTTAAAAACAAAACAAAAAAAATACTTCTTTTGAAATATTAATTATAGTGCATAATAATTATTTATATATATATATATATATATATATATATATATATATATATATATATATATATATATATATATATATATATATATAAAATTAAAGTTTACATAATGTGTGTACTGTGTGTGTGTATATATATATATATATATATATATATATATATATATATATATATATATATATAGACACACATACAGCATATATTTTGGAAATATTTACACATTTATATTCATATCATTTATTTTATATATAAATATATTTAATATATAAAAATAACATTTAAAAAAAAAAAATAATAATAACAATATATATATATATATATATATATATATATATATATATATATATATATATATATATATATATATGCATTTGTGTATTTGTATATACATAATAAATACACACAGTGCACGCACATATTATGTACACAAATACTTTTATTTTGGATGCGATTAATCACGATTAATCATTGCCCAGCACTAATTTTATGTTACTATTTATTCACAGACGCCTTTAAATCATCTCTTTTGTTAGAAAATGGTGCATGTTGCATTTTCAAATGCATTCTCAAAGCCACATCTTCAATTTGGTTTTATTTTGATTAATCGTGCAGTCCTAGTGTTTATAAGTGTTGATGAAAAGCAGCTACACACAAGCTAGTCGAGGGAGAAAGAAGACATTAATTCTGAAAACAGAACCGCTTAAGCTTCAAAATGTAGAATCTCTAAACAGCTGTAATATAAAAGATGCTGTAAGTGGTTTCAGATGTTTTCAGCCAGACTGAATCAAACTCCCATCCTCTCTCCAAAACCCCACCCTCCAAAGCCATCAGCCAATCAAAATGAGCAGAGCGACTGACAGGCAGGGAGTGTTTGTGATTGGCTGACTCTGACTCCTGTGCTGCTCACACCTGTCTCTCACTGATAGCTGTCCAAAACAATCACTCACAGCACCTTACAATGAGGGAGAATGTTCTGAGTCGAGCACATTCTGCTGGTAAAATGTAACTATAATTACATATACAGCAGCGTATAACAGGGTGGAGTGAACTGCAGACGCTCCCACGCGCCCCTTTCCTTCCTGTTCGTCTCTCTGTACTCACCACTTTATCGTTTTCAGACGGCAGCTCAAAGACACATCTGAGTTTGGAATCCATGAGCTCATCGGGTTTCGCGTCTTTCCACTGAAACACATGAAAAATAGGCAATTCATCAGCCACAACCACTACCAGCTGCCCATACACATACCACACACACACACACACACACACACACACACACACACACAGCAACTCACTGACTGTTCCAAAACCTAGTGAGCTGCACTAGACAGCATGTTTGAGGATCACAAGGATCGACTGCATCAAAATCAATACTCAACAAAAAAAAATGCAAACTTACAAAATATTTTGTCTAAAGTTTCAGTTTCATTTAAACTATTATTTCATACGTCAGGCTTTAAAGAGTTAAAATAGCTGCACTTACGAGGGTGTTTGCTGCCATCTGCTGGTGTGAACATGCAGTTACAGCACTGAACAGCAGCTCCACAAACACAAGCACTTGCATATGTGGTTTATGGGACTCTCCGGTGGTGTAATGTTTTTTCTACTGTACAAACTGTATTTTCAGGGCTCTACGCTTTTCTTTTTAGAAGCACTTGTGTTGCTAGCATCAAAAAATTTAGAAGCAGTCAAAATTTTAGAAGCACCTTTTAATCAATAATCAAAAAAATCTCAAAAAAAAATTTATCCTTCCTATTATGAGGTGATATTTGACTCAAAGTGATTTAAAGGGGAGTTTTGTTTTTACCCTTGTAATGGCATTTTTCTAAAAAATAATTTTTTTATAAGCCAAAACAACAGAATAAAAACAATTACAATAAGAATAAGTTACCAATCAAATGAAATCAGTATTAACAACATTAATTCGTACTACAGAGGTGGCACAGAAGAACACAAAAGTGTCTTGTAGGTGTATTTTCATGTTTAATGAGGCTCAGAGGTGGCATGAGTGCAATCAAATTAATAAACTCATGTTGAGATTAATGTTTTAAATATAAAAGTTTGAATATAGCAATAATAAATGATTTAAATAACTGAAAAGATACTTTAAAAATGAAACTAAAACTGCCAGTATGTGGCGGCAAGTCACCAATTTAATTACTGAATCATTCATTCATTTGATTAGTTTGAACAGCTGATTCATTCAGGAATAAAGCAAGTGACTCTTTATGAATGGGAAATTGAATCACTGACTCACTAGATTAGTTTAAAAACAAGTTCGTTCATTAACGAACCACGACGAAATAGAGCAAAATCAGGCAATGGTGTTATAGTCAATGTAGGTTACTTAAATATTATCTTCTTGTTTATTTAACGGTTATATTAAATCAATACCTCATTTACAAACTCCCTTAAAAATCATTAAAAGCTGTCGCTCATCTTAGCTCATCGCAAAGTTCCACTATAATGAACGAAGCTCTCGTCACTGCACAATCAATCTCTTATTTACACTCTCTCCACACTTTGTTTCTGAAAGGATTGGTAAGATATGTCTGTGATACATTACTCAACATTGCAAAAACACAAAGCTTTGAAGCTCCCCTCAGCACTAACACAAATATGCTGGTCAGGTCAGTCGCACATGCTGCTCCTAAATATTTTTTCATAGTCGCACACAGTAGTTTTCAGTTGCAAATGTGACCGAAATGGTCGCACTGTAGAGCGCTGATTTTCTATTGCTCTACTCCAACTGAAACTACTGCCAATTTTTGAACTTCAAAAAACACTGTTTAGTCCGTTTAAGACATTTGGTTTACGGGGACACAGGAAGTGTAGACCTCATAAACCATGTTTACATTGTAGCACCCGTGTCTTTATATACATTAAACCAATAAACCATATATACCAGAACACACACACAGACACTCAATAGGAGGTTTACCATGACTTCTGTGTCTGTGATGGCTGCGGGGGCGAAGATGGTCTGTACCATGAACTTGTGTTTACTTTTCTCATTGGGGTCGTAATCAAACGGCTGCAGCATAACTGTGACATAAAGACAAAGATTCACACATAAAACATGACAGTAAAAGCATTTCTAAACTAAGCAGTATGGACCCATTAGTGAATAATCCATATATGAACAATAAAGCATCATAAGTTGAGCTTTGTGTGAGAGACAGACACAATTTTAAGTCAATACTCACTGCCACATTTTATTTTACAAGAGTTTACGAGAAGTACCAATGTCTGACTCATGCAGGAATCATTCTTATGAGTCTCATGTGTGCAATCTAAATGATTTGTTCACAAATCAGACTGAAGTTTAACTCACTAAATCAATGAAAACAGCAGTCAGCAGCTCACATTAGTGATGATTTTTATTAATAACAGCTCAAATTTGGGTCTTTCCTTCACACAAATCATCATATGACCTCAAAAGATTTGAAGTATAAGAATAAAGTCATTAACTACTGCTTTTTGAAGCTTCCATGATATTGTTTTAGACTAATCATCACATTCCAATTTCCTCTTTTTGCGTTTGCAAATAAAAAATAAAATCACATGGGTTTGAAACAGCAAGAAGTTGATTCATTAAATAACAGATTCAGGATTGGGTTGACTGATAAAATAAAATGTAATAATCGGTTCACATGAGGCAAAAGCAATCTGTTTCAACACGAGAGCTGGGTGATTTTTCTGATTTTATGGATCAATTCAAATGTAATGTTTTGCCATGATATTATTTTTTAGAAACTGAGAAATTGCAATTTTGAATAGAAATATTACCAAATGTTAGAATTATACAGTTTGACAATATGCAAATGATAACAGTAAAGAGAAAAGAACGATCCAACCGCATGTCGGCGCACATGATTACCGTTCACGTGTGACGTGCTCATATCGCTAGGTGCCATTCACACAGAATGTGCTTTTGTGTTGACAAAGATGCAATATGGACAGTGGAATAGGAAAAACATGCAAGAAGATAGGAGCTGAACTTCTTTCAACTTGAGCGCCGCATTTTTATAATACCATGTCATGCATAAGATGCTGCAACAGAAGCAAGTGCAATGGTCAAAAGTGTCCATGTTTACATAGAAAAAACAATGGTAAAGCAGCACAATCGAATAAAAAAAAAACCTGTGAAGAACTACTACTGTATGTCTGATACTTTATGTTTGCATCATAGTGACAGGCGCAAAGCTGCTGCTGTTCATTATTTTTGTTACAGATAATTTAGAGTTAATAATAATCTACTGGTGTTAAAACTTCAGTTATTTTAAATTTGAATTACCTTGACTTGAGATTTTTTTTAAGCATTTTTCTTGTATTATTTCTAAACATATATGTATAAAACAAGTTTCTACAAGATGTAGTTGTAGTTCTGGCATCTTTTCTGCAAAGATATTTAACAAGTGATTTGTTTAACATGTTTATAACTTCATGTGTACTGCACTTGGAATAGAATTTTCTTTAACTAGAGGGTTAATAAAGAAAAAATAAAGTTACTTGAATCATGTTGTAGTTACATTTTCAATAGATAAAAATCATTAAAAAAAAAAAAAATTATAAATAAAAAAATAAATAAATTTGATTCGTCCAACAGTCTGGGGGTGGGGGGGGAGGAAAAAAAAAAAAAAAAAAAAAGAGATTTACATTTTTTGCCATATTGCCCAGCCCTACTCAACACATTAAAGAGCCACAAAATGGCATTAACTGTTCGATTTTTTTTTTTTTGTTAAAATTGACAGAGTTTGAAAATTGAGACTTTGTTTCATATCAAAAGTAACAAAAGCATGTCACGTCAACTAAAAAAAACAGCACAGACATAGATCTCAGCTCATCAAAATAAGGATCGATATTGTCAACCCAGTTCTAGCACGTCACTGTTTTTGTCAACGATTTCAACCCTACAAAATAAAAAAAATTTCCAGCCATTTATTTTGAGCTTCAGGCGATCATATCTCCATTGGACTGACCTGATATAGTGACCGTGGCCCCGGGTTCGATGATGCCGCTGTTCGGCCGTACGCAGTATCTGCGCGGCGCTGTCGTCTTCACTTTGAAACATACTTTCTTCTCTGACGGATTCTTTAGCTTCAAGTTAGCGGTGACGACATCTGTGAAAGGACCTGAGAACGAGAGAGAACATCACATCAGGAGATCATAAACATTCACCACAGCATTATTTTGAATGGAACTGTTCACTGAACTTTTAGACAATATTTAAAAAAAAAAAAAGTTTGCATATGCAGGGCTTTACAATGCGACCATTTCATTCTCATTTGCTACTGAAAACTACTGCATGCAACTATGAAAAAATATTTAGGAGCAGCAGTGCGACTAGTCTCGCGTAGCCAGACCTTCAGACAGACGGCTGAAGGTCTGGAATTCATAGCAGCTTTCTTTGGCCAAGGCCCGCCCATAAGGCCGTTTGACAGACATGTCAAACAACCAATCACAGTTCGTTTCGTTCAGCGTCACGTTTCGGGGCGTGGAAATGTCCCCACAACAACAGATCGGCGTGCAACAAGTCAGTCAGCATAGAAAATCAAAGAAGGGGAAGAAAACAAGCAGTAAGTCATTGATCTGTTCGTGCACGTATAACAACAATGGCGTCTGCATTATATCTCTTTTTGTCTCCACTAAGTGCCTCAAACAAAACTCCTGGACATCTCTTAAAGAGTCTATGCCGTGAACCTCGCATACTTTTGAGAATCCTACGTTTAGCTGATCTTGATAAATGCTCATTGTCACTCATGTAAACACGACAGTTTTTCTTCTGTAATCACACGTCTGCGCTTTGTTTCCCGGCGGACCGAAAATAAACGCGACACTCGCGTCCCCCGGAAATCCGATAAAATTCAACCAATCAGATGACGACTTCGACATTCCTGAAGTGTTTCCAGTTAAGTGTACTATATGCATCAGACGTTTAGCCAACGTTCGTGGGCGTGACGTCTGAGGCTGAGACTACAGTGCGACTGACCCCATCAGTATATTTGCGTTTGCGCTGAGGGGAGCTTCAATGGTTTCTACATGTTTTTGCGTCGCTGAGTAATGCATCACACACATCTCACCAATCCTTCCATAAAGTACAGAGTGTACATAAGACATTGTGCAGTGTAGAGAGCTTTGTTGATTATAATGGATCTTTGCGATGAGCTAAGATGCGTGACAGCTTTTAATGATTTTTTTAAGGGAGTTTTTAAGGGAGATACTGATTTAATACAACAGTTAAATAAACAAGAAATTAATATTAATATTAAGTGACCTACATTGTCTGACTATAACACTATTGCCTAATTTTGCTCCATTTCGTCATCAAAAATAGTTTGAAACAACTGAGCCACTGCGCATCTCCATTCAAACACAGCGTTGTTTCGTTTACGAATGAACGTGCATTTTTAAATTAATCTAGTGAATCAATGATTCAATTTCCCATTCATAAACAGTCACTTGCTTTATTCATAAATGAATCATCAGTTTGAACGAATCAAATGAATGAATGATTCGGTAATTAAATCAGTGACTTGCCGCCACCTACTGGCAGATTTAGTTTCATTTTTAAAAGTATCTTTTCAGTTATTTAAATCATTTAATATTTCTGTATTCAAAACTTTATATTTAAGGCTTTTAATTTAGGCTAAATTTTGATCAGAGTTTTTAAATTGATTAGAACTAAAAATTTTGACTCTGCTCCTAAATCCTAAAGTCCAGTAAGTGTTCATCTAGAATATGACTACAGTTATTTTGATGTTTACTTGATAAAAATCAGTCAAGATTTGACAGCAAAAAGTCACGAAGCACAAGCTGAAGGTGGACGTTTGTGCAAGTATCAAATATGATGCAGTAGGGTTGTGAAATAGGTTGTGAAAGACCGTTTTTGCACTTTATGCAGACGGGCCTTCACATTACAACCTATGTGTGAAAGAAATACAATAAGTGAGAGAAGACGAGGTGCAAACACTTCAAACAAACGCAGAGATGAACAGATTCAAACACGCTCAAGTCTCTCCGAAACAAACAAGCACAAAGACTGCACTGTATTTTAACCGGCCACAGTCGGCCGCCTTTATTGAATCACATAATTGCTAAAGTACCATGAAAATCACAATTTACTGGCCTTTCAAACAGCACTATTTTTGAAGGTCATTCAGTGAGACACACATAAACCTCCATCACACCATATACTCCCACAAGCCACCGGGAAACTCAGCACATGCCCCAAATGCACAAAAACGACCAGTAATAGCAAACCGTGGCCCTTGAGGGGATTTACACCATCACCTGATTCAAAGACCATCTGCCTCACTGATTTCTTCTGTGCAAAACATACTATATATTAGAAGCATCTGATCCATAAATGTAGCAAACATGGAGGCTCAGAAAATTATGTTAAAGTCAGAATGTGTGCTTGAATTGCACTACAGAGACGGTGTCACGGCAGAATAAATAACATTAACCTGCAGTCTAATGGATGACGCATGAATGTTATATGTAAGAAGAAAGCAGGTTTAAACAGAATCAGAATGAGCTTTATTCACCATGTGTGCACAAACACACAAGGGTGTGTCTTCCATGACAAATCAACCAAATTTCAACTATTTTCATCACTATACATGTCTATGTTTCTTCGAGTTGACATGGAATGACCCACAAGGAATCTGTTGTGGTTTCCAAGAGCTCTAGGTACATACAATACTTGGATCAATATTCAAAGGATGCTGGAAGTGGGACTTTTATTTTGACAGCACAATGCCACTAACTTCGGTGAATCCAGCTGTTAGATCTCATGCGTGCAAGATTTCATATCGACCTATATCAGCTTCATGACATCCACCGGTCACTCTGCTCTCTAAGATATCAGTCGACCACTAGCTTAATCTACTTAGTAAAGATGAAGACAGAGCCCTGAAATGCATCTACAGTTCAGAGTTTACATAGAAATGCTCATTCAAATTTGGTGCAACAAGCAGCAGCAGCATCATCTCACAATCAGATCCTGCTTCAGCTCTTCCGATGGCCTTTGGATCAGATGAAACGAGATGATGTGCAATTAGACCTCAAAGCCAAGATCTTATGACCGCGCATGTCGCATATTAGTGGATTAGAGGAGTCCTGCAGGATCAAGCGCAGGAATGGGTGTATTTTTGTAAACACGGTACAGAACGCCAGATGCTCGACCTTGGAAATTAAGTTCTGCTGAACTTGTGAGAAGGAGGATTGTTGTGCAAGCCATGAGAACTCAGATAACATTAGAGAATATTGGAGGGAATCATATGAGTTTCCACTATATGGAAACGTCCAGAGAGAAATCTAATCAGAAACACGACAACGTCTCTTCAGGTCAAATGTATACATAACCCTTCACAAACCTGACTAGATAACCTTCTCATCTCAGACTACAAAACAGTAAAAGAAACAGCTCTATTAAAATATTAGATGAAAAACTGGGAAACAATTAACTGGAAAATAAATAAATACATTTTAAAATATTACTATTTGGGTTGAGGGGAAAAAAAAAAAAAAACAAGAAGACAAAAGCAAGTAACAAAATCATTAAAAAATAAAGTTAAAATAAAAGTATAAAAAGCTAATTCAAAATAATAATAATAATAATAATAATAAAAAACTACAACAGCACATAAATAATAGTAAATTAACAATATATAAAAGCAGTATTTAAAAAGATAAAAAAAAAATAAAAATAAATGAACTAAAAATCAAATTAAACAAATACTAATATTTAAAATATAAAAAAAAAACTAATTAAAAAAACACATTTAACTAAAATTAAAATAAAAAAAGTAATTTAAAATATAAAAATAAAAATAATGCTAAAATAACAGCATATAAAAAAAAGTACATTTAAAAATATTGCCGTCAAATGATAATCGCGATAAATCACATCCAAAACTAAAGGTTTTGGTAACATAATATGTGTGTGCTGTGTATATTTATTATGTATATATAAATATACACACATGCATGTATATTCAAGAAAAATATGTTAAGTTTATATATTAAAAAGTATTTATATATATAATATCAATTATATGAAAATAAATATATACATGAAATACTGTATGTGTGTGTGTATTTCTATGCATAATAAATATACACAGTACACACACATATATCATGTAAACAAAAAACTTATTTTGGATGCGATTAATCACGAGTAATCGTTTGACGGCACTGGAATTAAGTCTAAATAGCAATATTTAAAATAACTAAAAAACATGTAACCAAGTTATTACAAATGCAACAAATTAAAATATAAAATGAAAGCATAAAAATCTCATTTAAAATATTAAAAAAACTATCATATTATTTAAGTAATCCTAAAAAAACACTGCAGTACAGATACAGTTCAGATACTGTCATTACAAATCAACATTTTGCTAAGCGTATTAGTTAAATGCCCAACATGTTTACCTGAATAACAACAGCCTGTTCTCTTTAAGTCCATGCTTGGTAAACAATTCATCTGAGACATCTCTGTATCTCAAGATCAGAATTTGCTAAATGAAGTTACTAGAAAATGAATGGATGAAACCTTTTCGCTGCATGACATAACGATTTAATTCTGTGTACACAAAGCATTCTGATTTTAAACCAGCAATACAACATGACTAATCAGCAGGTTGGTTAACCTGGACAAATATGCACACGAAGCACTTGAAAGATAGACGGTGGATTCTACTGTAAAAGTCATTTCAAGTCAACAACCTGCAAAAGCATAATTTCAGCTGATTCCTGCAGTTAATTCTTCACAAACTCATAAAGTTAAACTGATATTCGATCCACAGACGTTAAGCTGTGACTGTGTCTGGTGCATTAACATCTCAGTGATCTTTGGAAAGCCTTCAAGAAAAAAATTAAATCGTAAAATTTAGCCTCAGAAAACATCTGCATTATGTGAATGCAGAAAGCAAAGTGGCAGGTCAAACCACGTTCATTTCTAAAGTCAATCAGACACAATGCTGCTCAATGAACACAATTATGCTCATTTTCCATTTTCACGGTTTGGAAAAGCATTTACAGACACACACCTTTTTATTTTCATACACTTTTTCATAGCGAGCAATTCATCAGACTTTTCCCCCTCAAAACTGCTTTATGCTGTGAATGATGGCCCACCCATCTTCATATTTAGCCCCTGGACTGATTTCATCCGCTGTCATCGCGGCAGGACATTCCATATCCCGATAACAGCGACAGAATTAGGACACACACGGGACAGGAGAGTCTTTTCCTTGCTACGAGAGTAAAATCTTCCTTAGGCGTAGCACTATAAATAATACAGAGACGCACCGAGAGAAATCGACATCAGGGCTCGAATGTGCATGCTTTTCACTCACGCTTACGAGAGAAATTTACTGCGTGAGAATGTGAATAAATTCAGTTGTACGAGTGTAGAGTGAACAAATGTGTGTCACTGCTGTGATTCACCACTTAATCAAAAGAAAAAAGAAATTATATTCTGCAAGAAAAGAATTAAATTATTATTATTTTAATATTTAGAAAACTTAATTGTTATATTGTTATTACCATAATGCAATAATCAGCATTTATATATTAGTTAGCATTTATTTGTACTGTTTAATTTATGCTATTTTTATTTGAATGCACAACTAATGATGATAAGTAATAATGTCACAATGTAAAAAAAAAAAAAAAAATTGAAAAATTGAAAAACACAAATATAATGAGATGCATATTTAAAACTCAACTCATTTTAATATGACAATGTTCAAAATGCAACATTCACAATGATTTAATAAAAACATCGAGATGCAGTGCAACAGCTAAAGATGCTGATTTAATCATTTTAATTATTTTGAGTAATAGTTCTTAACCCTCTGGTGGTCAAAAATGCTTTCTTTTTTTTTTTCCTTAATGAAATTAACACATATTTTAGCTCAATAACATTTTGTTTTATTTACTATTTTGCATTTTATGGCACTAAATTATATTCATGGAGTAGTTATGAACCTTGTGTGACCAAACTTAAGTCTGTGCTCCAAAGCATTCAAGATTTAAGGCGGTTTAAGTTGGTGATTTCATTTTCAGTTCTCCAAAAAAAAAAAGTGGTTGACTGTTTTACCTGTTAACCACTGGTAACCACAGTATTGCCAGTTAACCATTTTTTGAGAACTGAAATAAAAAGTTCCCAAGTTAAACCATTGTAAATCTTGAATGCTTTGAAACACAGACTTAAATTTGGTCACTTTTAAAGAAGAGACTTGGCAGCTTATTACTTAAGAAAAAAAAAATTAAATTATGTTATAGAAAAGAATTATTTATTTAGAAAAATGCACAAATATCCTATTTTTTAAAATTAAAATGAAATATTTTCCAAAACATGTTTTACTCTAAAACTCTATGAAAAGCAAAATCATAAATCTAAATATGTTGTGTTCCAAATTTTAAGTTGATATTTCAAAAACAGGCTTTGGGTTTTGTTTGGACGCAGTACTAAATGTTTCTACTACATAAAATTTGCTTCCCATCATTTTTGACCGCAAACAATACAAGACTATTTTTTTTCAGGACCATTTAACCTTTTCGAATCATGTCTATGATTTTTTTTTTTGTGTGTGTGTTCACATAGCAAAAAAAGTAAAAAATTCCCAAAATCCTGGGACAGCATCAAAAAGGTTAAGAGCAGACTAGACTGTGGTTGAATCAATAAGGCTTTTAGGCACAAGTATGTTTTCATTTTGACACATTAACATTAAAGTTTACTGATACTAAACTGAACGCTGAGCGCTGGAAATGGTTAGGAAATACGAGGAAAGACTCGAGTGAAACAGGAATCCCGTCGGGCCAGCGGCGGCTGATGCCAGCTGTATTTAGCTCAGGGTTCCTCTTCCTGTCACCTCATTTAATTATTGGGTTACAGGCCCAACCAGTACATCAACACATCCCTCCTTCTCCGCTGGAGCCGCTCAGGACAACATGAAACCGCATTATGGACTTGACTGGAACCAACATTTGGATATTATTAGACAGATTTGACGTATTTGTGTTGTCCTGCAGCGTTTGTGACATGAATGATTCTTCAAATCATGTTGTTGATACTTTACTAAGTGATCAAATGCACTGTTTTCACCTCCTGGATCATAAAACAAGTGGAAAATCCTACAGACGCATATCGAATGAGGAACACCAGCAGAGCCGTCAACAAAAACTAAAAAAACTACATAAATACATTTTCAACTGAACATATAAAAAAATAAAAACTGAAACAAACATAAAAGCGTAAGTGGAAAAAAGAAACGGAACTAAATATATTTTTACGATTTACAACTATACTGAAGCCCATTTCAGCCATGATATAAAAAATGTTCAACATTTAAAAGGTAATTGCAAATCACAACTCTGACCAAAAAACTGGGAATTTCAAAGTCAGAATTGTGAGAAAAGTCGTTGCAAGTACCTTTTTTTTAGTTTTTAGCATTCAGTGGTGAAATTGGAAAAATTGCAACAGTATTGCAAGTTGTAAACTCAATTCAGAAGAAGAAAGTCAGAAATGCAAGATAAACTCAGAAAAAAAAGAGAGAGATGTAAACTAAGTAAGAATTAAAAGATAAGGCCAAAATCACAAGGAAAAAATTGCAAATTGTGAGACATTAACTCAAGGGTTGCAAATATAAACTCTAATTTGGAGAAAACAGCTTAGAATTTTAATAAGTAAACTCCTAATTGTGTGATGTAAACTCTTTTATCCTGTAGTGGAATTATTATTATTCATTCTAAATTATTATGAATAAATATTAAAAATAAATAAAAATAAGAATTAATTTATTACACGATTATAAAATTTTAACTAGCCTAGATGACAGCAGCGCTACAGCGGACCAGAGGGAATTCAGGACACAGAGACGAATCAGCAAAGATCTGTTTCTAATCATCATCTCATGCTGCCATTTACAGTCAGGAGAACTTGCCTAAAAAAAAACATGATTAAGATCTTGAACAGTCGATTCAGCTGTATGTCAGAGATGCCCAGGGCCTTTATCTGAGCTACAAAGATGTTACGAAAGACTGTAACCTCCGAACATCCAGAGAGAGCGCAGAAAAATAAAGCCTTTCACATCACTGCTCCTGCTTCTGGATGTATATTGTATTCATTTTCTAAAAGACTTTGAAAAAAAATAAAACAATCAGCTCCCAGCATTCAAAAGTTTGGGGTCAGTAAGATTTAAAAAAACTAATAATAAATTAATAGTTTTATTAAGTAAGGATGCTTTGAACTGATCAGTGACAGCAAAGACATTTATAATATGACAAAATTTCTATTTCAAATAAATTATGTTCTTTTGAATTTTCTGCTCATCTGTGAATCCTGAAAAATAAAACGCATCATGGTTTCCATAAAAATATTGTGCAGCACAACTGTTTTTAACATTTATAATAATAAGAAATGTTTGTGGAGAAGCAAATCAGCATATTAGAATGATTTCTGAAGGACCACGTGACATTGAAGACTGGAGTAATGATGCTGAAAATTCAGCTGCACATCACAGCAATCAATTATATTTTACCAGATATTCCCACAGAAAACAGCTATTTAAAACTCAAAAAATATTTCAGGATTTTTACTGTATTTGTAATAAATAAACGCAGCCTTGGTGAGCAGAAGTCTTTTAAAAACATTAAATAAATCTTACCAACCACAAACGTTTGAATAAGTGTAAATAAATCACAACATCTGCTACAAAGCAAAACTGTTTAAATAATTTAAAGAGAAAAGTCCCAAACTCTCCAGTGAGTGAATGAATTACTCATCTCATGAAGTACTGCAAATGACGTCACCGAACCATAAACATAATTATTCACTAGCCATTTCTGAGGATGAACTCTGTAAACTTTTCCACATTAAAAACACTTTACACAAAGAAATGGGACACACTATTAAAAAAAACTGTTTAAAGTGACGCTAACCCTGATAAGAGCTGCTTTACTTGCTGTGTTGACATCAGATGAATATCCGAATACTAATTTCGCAACAAACTCATTTCTAAAACGACACTGGAAACCACAAACTACTGCTTCTGTGTGATGCTGCATCCACAACATTACAAAAACATACTCACACAAATATAGAAGTAGCAACAACGATGTCTCAAAGTCACATTACAACGTCCAACCCTCATCAGAATTACAAAAACCATCACAGAGCATCCTATACTATAAGAGTCCTGAAACACGCAGGTAAAAATCACCAGCCGTATCACAGCACTGGTTACTCATTTAACCAGAGACGCCGCCCTCACAGGACAAATACAGAGGAATCTATTAGGTTTTCTTTCCACCTCCATAACCTATAACATGCATGATTCGTAAGCATGTACTTCCTGTGCTGTAATGCATGAATCACTCACATGTTTAACTCTGAAGTACTTTAGAATAACCATGGCACATCAGTGTGGTGATAATTCATTCCCAAGGTCCCAATATCAAATCACCATGGTATTACCACCTGATAACATCACTGTACCATGGTACTACTACGATGATATTTTTCTGTAAGGGCAATCAGTCGAGAAAAGGAATCAGATGGCAGTATAAGGCAACCACACCCTTACAAAAACTACTTCAGTTGTACTGTGGCACAATGACGCATTATCTGGTAATACCATGGTGCTTTGAGATATACCATGGCACTGAAATTCATGTTACTCTAACACAGGTTTTTTTTTTTTTTTTTTAACTTGGGGATGCAAGGGAATGTAAGAGCTTCACAGAAGTGGGGGAAAAAAAAAAATTAAAAATGTAAAAAAAAAAAAAAAAAATGTTAAAAATATGTTCTAATTTAAAAAATTAAATAAAAAAGCAAAGCAATGTCATTTAAATAAATGCATAATATAATTAAAATAAGTCCATAAAAATAAATAAAAAAATAAATAAAATAAACCTAATCTAATTATAGATAATTAGATAATTACAATTGATTAAAATAAAAATGAGGTTAAAATAAATTATAAAAATTGACTTAAATAAATAAATAAATACATAATTGAATTAAAGTAAATAATAGTAAATAAACAAATAAAGTTAAATAAAATTGGATTAAAAAAATAGGCAAATAAAGAGTAAAAAAAATACTTTACCAGCGCTTAAATAAATCATAAAAAATTATTTTGATAATTACATATTTAGATAAAAATAAGTAAATAATAACTTTATAAACAACTAAATATATAAAATTAGATTCAAGTAAATAAGTAAATAAATAAGTAAATAAACAACTGCAAAAAAAAAAAAAATGCAGTACTAAAAGTAATTTAACAAATAAGTAAAAAGACATGGCTCAAATAATATAAATATAAAAAAATAAATGTGAACCATAAATAGTACTTTCAAATAATACTTTAGATATAGATTGGGTCTTTACACACACACAAAACAGAGATGCCTTTTACATTTTAGGATAAGGGGAACTCTCACAATGATATTATATTATAAATAAACTTCTATTATTAAATAATGCAATAATGTATTATTATATTATTTATTTAGTTGTTCCAATGCATTTTTTAATGAAAACACCTGCTCTAATGTACCTGAAGGAATACCATGGTAATGTCACTGTACTGTCCTTAAATCAGGGCAGTACCATACAGACAATTATATAATAAATACACTCTTACATAATAAATCACGATGATAGTAACATGATTAGTGATGGTATCAGATGGTAAACCTATGGTACTTTGATTTATACCATGGCATTGTGATTCATTCACCATGGTACCTGTCCAAAAATCAGTGAATTTACTTACAAAACGTTATGAAAGTACTATAGATCCCACAGTACATGAAAAAAATCAATACCATATCGAAGTACTACCACCTAATACCATGACTATACCATGTACAGTCACTGGACTTTTATTGTAAGGGTTTGTTTCTTTATTGAAAGGCATCCACGTAAGCACCGGACACCTTCATTTCTATTTTACCCCGGTAATATGACCTGGCAGTGCCAACCAGTCGTGCCACACAAAACCCAAACAACACCCGGTGCACTTCGCCTCAGTGCCGCCGGTGAGAGCCGTGTTGTGTGACAGCAACTCGCGAGCAGGAGCGGCCGTCTGACAGTCACTCGAGCTCGGGGATCCGGCGCGGCCCGCACTACCTTTCTGCATTATGGCGTAACAAACCCAATTACAATTCACCAAAACACACTGACTGTCCTCGTTTCTCACTTACCTTTGAACCTCAGGTCGTTGGGGGGATCTAGGATGAGGATCTGCTCCAGTTTGGACATGTTTTTGGCCGGTAAGGTGACGCTTGGTTTCGGAGAGCAGCTGAGCGCAGCTTCCACTGAGTCACTGAGCCGAGCGCGGGAGCGCGCAGCGCGATCCCGTCTGTTCTGGTTCGATTTTTTTTAAAGTAAACTCAATTTGTTATGTCTTCATTGGTAAATAAATTTAATATATGCTGTAATCTCGGACCCGTGGGTACTGTACTCAAAACATTCTTACAGCTGAAGGTTTGGAGCTCTCTAAATTTTTCTAAAATTACTTAACATGTGGCCAGATTTGCTTATCATAGATCAGGGGTTTCAAATTTTTATTGCCAAGACCCACAAAAATGCAAGAAGCCTCTCGCTTTGGATAAAAATGAATTATATTAATATATGTAATATAAAAAAAATCAAGCTTACGCTTAACTATGATGGAAGAATGGCTAAAATAATGCCTAAAATATACAATGTTTCTATACAAAATCATATTTAAAAAACTACCGTCAAATAGACATTCATCTTTAATCGTACTGTCATGCGTGACAGGACTTTTATTTGCGAAAACGCTCTACGTGTCGATGCACCACGACGCTTTTACGTCATCACGCCGCGTCGCCGTTATTGCTGTACATGTGAGACGAAGCACACTGGTAAGCTCAATATGACATTATTATTTATTAGTTATGTGTTAATTAAGTGTTGTATAATTAACAGTGCAACCATGGACCGAGCTGATTGACTGATTAATTAAAACAATCTACTGATTGATTAAAGCGCGATTGTCGATCGTATTATTATTATCAACTTTTCACGTGTTTTACTGATTGTAACATAACAGTACTGTGGTCATATAATGTTATTCTTTAAAATGTCATGAAAATGCCCTAGTAACAAGGTTTATATCAAAGTACCATGCTGTCACCTTGTGTTTTAGGCATTTACCATGGTATTTCCATGATTAGTATTTTTTGATTGTCATGTAAATACCATTGCATATTAATATGGTAATTTATTATCTAGGTTTAAATAAAATCCTGAGTTATTACTACAAAAAAAGCCACTGTGGCAGTACCATATTAATACCATGGTACTGTGATATATAACATGGTACTTTCACTGTTTTCACTGGTGCATTTTCAGGTATGAAAGCGCTGCAACTTCACCATCAGATCTGAAAGACAACAACAAACCAAAGTGATGGTTGAGAAGATGGAGGTCAAAGGTGAACGGCATCTTAAGGGAGGACAGAAGAAGGGTCACAAACGGCCCGTGCCGGACGGCAGCGCTGACGGTGGGACCAAGAGACAAAGACTGGACGCCACGACGGTGAGCTACTTCCGGCGAGTCGGTGATCGACTGAACGAGGGATTCACAGAGGAGGAAGAGCAAGGTGAAGAGAAATCACATCTGCAAAACATGAGTTGACCATCTTTTGCTCACCAAAGCTGCATTTATTGATCTAAAATACAGTAAAAATAGTGAAATATTATTATCATTTAAATCAGCTGCTTTCTGTGTGAATATCTGTTAAAATGTAATTTATTTCTGTGATGCAAAGCTGAATTTTCAGCATCTTGAGTATCACGTGATTCTTCAGAAATCATTCTAATATGCTGATTTGCTGCTCAACAAACTTTACTGAATATTAGCAATGTTGAAAACTCTTGTGCTGCATAATATGTTTGTGTATTATGTTGAGTTGTGTCTGAATGTTTGTGTCTCTCCTGGTGTTCAGCTCTGTTCGTGGAGAACGTGCTGTCGGAGGTGAAGGGTAAAGCGGCGCTCGTCTCCACACATATGACAGGGAGTCATGCTCTGGAGCGGCTGCTCTCATTGGCCAGTCTCGCTCAGGTGGCGGAGGTGCTGGCCGAACTGGGAGGAGAGACGGGGTCAGAGTTCAGAAGCGTGTCATGTGATCAGTGCGGAGGTCATGTGATGGAGAGCGCGCTCAGACAGGCCCACCGCTGGACGGGTGAGATTATTAATAATAATAATTATTATTATTATTTATTATTTATTATTATATTCATGAATATTGTATAATATTATAACTGAATATTGTTTTTCCAAACAATAATAATAGTTGTTGTTGTTGTTATTGTTATTGTTATTATTATTATTATTATATTTATTTAATTGAATATTTATTATTATTTTTCCAAATAATTATAGCTATTATTATTATTATATTTGTTTAATCAAATATTTATTATAATTTTTCCTAATAATAATAATAATAATAATAATAATATAGTTTTTATTATTACTATTATTATTATTATTATTATTATAATTATATTTATTTAATTGAATATTTGTTATTATTTTCCAAATAATAATCATAGTTATTATTATTATAATAATTATTATTATTATTAATATATTCTTTTAATTGAATATTTATTATTATTTTTCCAAAATAATTATAATAGTAATAATAATAATTATAATTATTATTATTCATTTAATTGAATATTTATTACTATTTTCCAATTAATAATAATACTTATTATTATTATTATTATTATATTTGATTAATTAAATATTTATAATTATTTTTCCAAATAATAATAATAATAGTTATTATTATTGTTATTATTATTATTATTATTATTATTATTATTATTATTATTATTATTATTATATTCATTTAATTGGATATCTATAATTTTTCCAAAATAATAATAATAATTTTAATTTGTATTAGTAGTAGTAGTATTCATTTATTTGAATTTTTAGTGTTATTTTTCCAAATAATAATAATAACAGTAATAATTATTAGTATTATTAACAATATTAATTACCAATATTATACTACTGTTATTATATTTGCAGTTATTATTATATTTTAATTACTGTTAATTCTTTTGTTCTTATTTTTTCCTTTGGCTTTCTTTAGCATTTGTAAAGAACATTATGCATTGTGAGAAGTCTCTTGTTTCGTCAAAGAGTGTTTCTCATCGTCTCATTTGTTTTCTAAAGAGGAGAGCCCTGCGGAGGAGGACGCTGACGCTACCGAGGAGGAAGAGGAGCATTGTGGGATGCTGGAGGCTCAGGTGAAGCGTCTGTGTGAAGTCGTCAGAGAGAATATCGTGGAGTTCCTGAAGGATCCGTACGGATCGCATGTGCTCCGGACGCTCATACAGGTGCTGGCTGGATCTCTGACTCAAGACGCACCTGCTGCTCAAACAGGTCAGAAACACAGAATCCTCAGCGCTTCATCACGGCATGTTCTGCCATTTTCTTTCTGGTTTTGTGTGAGTGTTTAAGAGGTGATTTCTAGGGAGTTTCTGGGCTGTTCCTCACTGTCTGAAGTCTCTGTGATATTCCGTTTTTTTTTTTTTTTCTTCAGTGTGTTGTGCTGATTTTATTTATTCATTTATTTATTTTCATTTGCTTCTGTTGTCAGCAAATAATTCAAATAGAAATAATAATAATAATAAAAACATCTGATAATATTTAAACAAATTTTATTTGCTTCTTTTATCAGCAGAAAAACACAAAAAAAAATCTTTATAATATTAATAAAAGCTTCTGATTTTTTTTTCTTTTTTGATTCTGAAAACCAAAAAAAAAATCTTAATAATAAGAATCTGTTTATATATATCTTCCATATTATATATCTGTTAATATATAATATATTTGCTTGTTAACAGCCAAAAAATGCAATAAATAAATAAATAAACAATAAAAGCATCTGATATTTTTTTTCATTTGCTGCTTTTATCAGACAAAAAAGCACATGAAAATCTTAATAGTAGTAAAAGCATCTGATGATTTATTCTTCTTATTTTTTTCCCATTTGCTTCTGTTATCAGCCACAAAAAGTATATTCATAATATTAAATGCATCTGAGATTTTTTAAAATTGTTTGTTTTTACATTTTTTTTCAATTGCATCTGTTATCAGCCAAAAAGCATGTAAATAATCATAATAAGAATTTGATTTGTAAAATTATTTTTATTTTTCATTTGTGTCTGTTAGCCAAAAAAACACTAAAAAATCCTAATAATAGTAATAATAATAAACAAATATTTTCTAACTTTTTAATTTTTTAATTTGATTTTATCAGCCAAAAAGCACTACATTATTTTTTTATTATAATAAACACATCTGATAATTTATTATTGTTTTTCAGTTGCTTCTGTCATCTGCCAAAAAGCACAAAAATTATCTTTATAATATTAAATGCATCTAAAAAAATTTTTAATTGTATTTTTTTCAGTTGTGTCTGTTATCAGCCAAAAAGCATGTAAAAAAAATCTTAAGAATCTGATTTTTAAAATTCTTTTTATTATTTTTCATCTCTGTTATTAGCCAAAAAAATACAAAAAAATCTTAATAGAAAAAAATTTTTAATCTTTTCATTTTGTCATTTGATTTTATCAGCCAAAAAGCACAAAATTAATTTTTATAATAATAAAGGCATCTGATAATTTATCATTACTGTTTTGCATTTGCTTCTGTTATTAGCCAAAAAACAAAAAAAAATCTTTATAATAAAAGCATAAGACATTTTTTATTCTTTTACGTATTTTTAATTTGCCTTCTATTATCAGCCAAAAAAAAACGCATCATCTTAATAATAATAATAATAAGAGCATAGATTTTATTATTTTAATGTATTTTTTAACTTGCATCTATTATCAGCCAAAAAAGCACAAAAAACATCATAATCATAAAAGCATCTGATATTTATTTTTTCTTCTTTATTTTTTTTCCCCATTTGCTTCTGTTTTCAGTCATTAAAACACAAAAATTTTTTTTATAATGATAATAAAACCATCTGATAATTTGTGTTGCATTGTTTTTATTAATTCAGTTTCATGTGCTTGCGTTATCAGGCAAAAAGGCCAAAAAACCCAAAACGGAGGTGCTGGATTTCGAGGTTCCCGTCTCGTTCTGGTGGGAGCTGAAGCATCTGTCCGACTGTCTGATGGAAAACGTGAACGGTAACGATCTGAACATCTAAACGCCTTCATACGTGTGTGTCGTGTTGCTCCTCTTCATCTGTGGTGTGGATTCTCAGTGTGCGTGACGAACCCGAGCTCCAGCGCCGCTCTTCAGACGCTCCTGACCGTCACTCACAGGAAGAGACCCATCCTGTGCAAGAAGCTGATCAAGGGAATCATGGGATACCTGACGTCGCTCAGCTCGGCTCCTGGAGTCAGGTGAGGAGGATGATGATGATGATGATGGTGATGATGGGTCAGTAGATGATGCTGAGATGCTCATAACGTGTGTTTCTCCTTCAGTCCGCTGCTGGTGTTCTTGAAGGATCCGTCCTGCAGTCATCTCATCCAGACCGTCTTCAGCTTCTCCCATAAGGCTCTGCTGCGAGACGTCTACAAGAACCACCTGAGAACGCAGCTGATGCCTCTGGCCCTTCATCGCATCGCAAACTTCACCGTCCAGAGCCTGATCGCAGCTTCAGCGCACTGCAAAGTGGTACGGCCCTTCTCAGGCTCCTTAAAGAGTCTCACAGTTGCCTTGATCAGATTTAAGGCTATAAAAAGTCTTAATAGAATAACAAAGGTCTTAATTAGCAATTTAAGAGCTCTTAAATTTGGGGACAGAAAATACAGATGTGTGATTATTAACCTTTCTCATTTTTTTTACTAAAATAAACTGAAACTGAAATAAAAAATTATATTTCTTAGAAAAATACAAACAAAAATACTAACTTGAAGTAAAATTGAACTGAAAATAAAACTATAAAAATACAGAAATGCTTCAAAATATTAATTAAAATGAAATATTAATAAAAACTATAATTGTGTCTTGACTAAAAAAAAAAAAAAAAACTGTGAATAATAATAAAATAACACTAAATAATGCCTAATAAAAATTTGAAAAACAACAAAATTACTATAATTTTAATTAAATTAAAATGAAAACAAAATATAAAAATACAGAAAGTTTTTTTTTTTTCGAAAAATATTAATAACTAGAATAGTGTCTTGATACTAAAATAGCACTGAATAATATTAAAATAGCACTGAACAAAGGATAATACAAATGACAAAAACAACAAAACTAAAACCTGAACTAAAATGAAAATGGAAAATATAAAAATACAAAACTTTTTTAAAATGTTAATAAAAAATTAGAATAGTATCTTGATACTAAAATAACACTGACTAATATTAAAATAACACTAAACAGTGCCTTATATAAAAATGAGAAAAACGACTACATTGCTAAAACTTTAAAATTAAAATAAAAACAAAATATAAAAATACAGAAACCTTTTTGAAATATTAATACAAACTATAATAGTGTTGATACTAAAATAACACTTAATAATATTAAAATTGCACTGAACAAAGGCTAATAAAAATGACAAAAACAACAAAATAACTATAAAAATACAAGACTGTTTCAAAGTAATGATAAAAAAATAAATATTAATTATATTATTAAATATTAATAAAAACTATAAGTGTAAAATAACACTGAATGATGTTAAAATAGCACTAAACATTGCCTAATAAAAATGAGAAAAACAACAAAATTACTAAAACTTTAATTGAAATTAAAATGAAATATAAATATAAAAATAAAGAAACTTTTTTTGAAATATTAATAAAAACTATTATAGTATCTTGATACTAAAATAACTCTAATATTAAAATATTACTGAACAAAGGGTAAAAAAAAATTAAAAACAACAAAATAACTAAAACCTGAACTAAAAAAAAAGGGAAATATAAAAATACAAAAATTTATAAAAAATACATATTAAATTATTAAATTGTTAAAAAAAGTGTAAGTGTTTTGATACTAAAATAACACTGAATGATAAAAAAGAGAAAAACAACAAAATTACTAAAACTTTAATTAACAATAAAATAAAAACAAAATATAAAAATACAGAAAACTTTTTAAAATATTACTAAAAGCTATAATAGTGTAAAATAATGCTATTATTTAACTTCAAAAGCCGATGATTCAGTTAAATAATGAATAATGTGAGCACTGAACGTCTCAAAGTCAGACGAGGTGTCGCTGCACATTCGACTGGATTGCAATCAATTAATACCACACATTTACACCATTTATACCATATACTTTCTTTAGTCTTTTTAAATGAGCAGCTGGAAGTAGTAAAGCAGAGACATTTCAAAATAAGAGTTCCAGTGTAGTTCCAAATTAATTATGATTAAAAGTTCCTCATTTTGCATTAAATCTTTTTTCCTTTGGTCTAAATTGTTATTTTGGTTCCCATATTTCTTTCTTTTTGAATGAGGAGCAAAAGTAGTAAAGAGTAGACATTTCAAAATAAGAGTCCCAGTGTATTTCAAGCTTGTTTGTGATTGAAAGTCAGTCATTATGCATAAAATCCTGGTGTTTTGGTTACATCATAAACGGAATCTAGCATTTAAATCAACATAAACTCTTGTATTTTCTTTCTAAACTGTCCTTCACAGTAAAGAAAGACTAAGAATGTTGTTTAACACATTCAGTATGGAGATATTTTACTTTGCTTTGCTGTTGGATTTTAGTCATGAGTTTTGCGTCTTCTTTCCTTTGAAATGTGTCTTTCCATCATGCGCTCAGTTTCTGAAGATCTTCGATGAGCTGATGGAGGGATTCGAGGCGATTCTGGCCGCGGATCACATGGGTGTGGTGGTTCAGATGGTGGAGAGCTGCGCTCACTGGGAGGAGAAACAGAATGAACTGCTGCAGCGCCTCCTGCAGGTACACATCAGCTACTGCACTCATCTCAATCAACTTAGAATGTATGGATCTGCTGCTGCTGTAAAAGTATTTAATGTCTAAATACACATTTCTAAATAATTAATTTTCTTTTAGTTTATCTAAAATATCCAAAATTAAAGCTGAAAATAAATAAATAAATAAATAAAAATTATAGACGTATTAAAAAATAAAAGCATTAAAGTGAAAATATAAAAAAAAATACTAAAACATTTTCAGAAATAATAATAAAATTATATTTTATAGTTAATGATATTTTCCTGATGCTAAAAGGCTAATAAAAATGACAAAAACATACGACGAAATTACTAAAATGTTAACTAGTACTATAATGAAAATATTAATAAAAAGGTTCGCACAAGGTGCTTAAAGTGCTTGAAGTACTTGAATTTGACTTTTAGAAATGTAAGGCCTAAAAAACTCTTGAAAATAGCAATATTCCTGAATATTCCTGCTTAAAAAAAAAATCATGCAATTCAATAAAAATGGAGAAAAAAGGAGAAAAGAAATATACACAGATACAAATCTCAAATATTATCTGTGGTTTTACAATAGTAAAAGTGTAGTATACTTTGTAATACTTTAGTAGTTATCCTTTTCATGTGCTTCACTTTATTTTTTATTAGTATTTTTTTTTTTTATTGATACCTTCTTTTTTTAGAATTTGAAATAGAAGACATTGTTTGGTTAATCATAAAAGCAGTGCTTGATTTAAGTCCTTGAAATTCCTGGAATTTCATTTTGCAGTATCGGTACACACCCTGTCATAAAAACTATTATAGTATCTTGATACTTAAATAACACTGAGCAATGCTTACGATTAATGACAAAAAAAAAAAAAAAACCTGAAATGTTAACTAAAATTAAAATGAAAATGGAACGTTTAAAAATACAAAAACATTTTTCAAATATTAATAAAAGTATACTAAAATAACGCAGAATAATATTAAATTAAAAAATAATTTATTTATTTATTTAAAAAATGTATTTAAAAATTAAATTAAAAATATATTTTTTAAATAAAAAAATGTAAAAAATATACATTTAAAAAGTTTAAATTAAAATTAAGATAAAAAAAATAATAAATAAAAATCTAAATATTATTAAAACCTACAATAGTATCATGATACTAAAATAACACTGAAATATTTAGCACCAAAATATATTGCAAAGCTACTACCATATTACACTTACTACTTCTGTAATGTACAGTATTCAAACTGCAGCGTTCAAAGGATGAACACCTAGTCTTAGAGAACACATCATACGTCAACTTTTTATATTGTTTGTTTTTGCATACTATTCCTCGTAAGTAGTTGGCCGTGTCCAGTATGTGCTGTCCGGTAAGAATATCTGAACACCAGGTTAACAGAATTTGAACTTCATTTCCCATCAGGCATTTCACTGCAATGAACCGGCGTCACTGCAGGTCTCCTGTCTGCCTCTCTTCCTGTCCTTACTGACGTATGAAGTGTACTACAACACTGAGACAGCAGAGGGAGACGCCGGCAAACAGGTGCTCAATCACACAAGTAACGGCATGTTATTCAGGCTGCAGTACTCATACTAGATTTAGAGCATCTATATTGTGCACAGTATGTAAAATGATGTCAAAACATGCAACCGGAACACAGCTGCACGAGATACCGTATCCCACAATGCCTCACACATATGACTTGACCCCTGGGTTGGCAGGTTTTCACAACAAAACCCACCCAATTGCTACTTCCCCTGTTAAAAATCTCATTTCGGCGGATAAAATACATGTTTTTTTTGTTGGGGTTCCCCTGGTATATTCGTATACAGGGGCTAAAGATGACGTTATCGGGGTCGCTTCAACCCATGGACATCAAAAACAACCCACAGCAACAGTGGTAAAGTAGCCCAATTCCGCAGGAAAACCATGGACTTGCCAACACTGCTTGACCTTTCATTTCCAGTGTGGCAAATGAAGCAAGAAGTCACAAGTTTGACTGGTTAATTGATAAAACTTTTTGCACATAAAAATGCATTATTTGAAATTTAACTGGATGCTGTTTACCAGGCTACACAATAATTTTTATGTGATATATTGTGAGGTGAACAACAATTTTTAATTTAGAAAGAATTAATAATTCTCAAATGAGTGGGGTGATTTTGTGCAGTAGTGCATCACCTATAGGGAAAAAAAAAAAAAAAAAAAAAAAAAAAATAATATATATATATATATATATATATATATATATATATATATATTTTTTTTTTTTTTTATATATACAGTAGTCAACATTTGAAGTGGATCAAAAAAGTTCATCAAAGTTGTCCTAAGACAAGAACGGGTATTATTTTAGTATTAGGACAACTTTAATAAAAAGTTTTGATCCACTTCAAATGTTGACTACTGTATCTGTGTTTTATATATATATATATATATATATATATATATATATATATATATATATATATATAACCAAATATATATAAAAAAAAAAAACAAACAAACAAAAAATATTAAAACTGTAAAATTAAAAAATTTATATTTACATCTTTTTTCATATTCAGATGTTTTGACAACATTCACATCAAGATTTACTCTAGTGGTTTTCTGGCAAATAAACTCGCATCAAATTTATTTATTTATTTAAATACATCAGCGTTTATGAATTGCAAATAACAGACATATTGCAATATTGATTTTATTTCAGTTTATGAAGTTTAAATGTAGCGGTCACTGAATTAATGATAAGGTCATGTGGCAACGTTGTATCAAGCTACTGTTTGAAATGTCTATCTTCATATGTGATCCTGGCCCACAAAACCAGTTGTAAGTATCACAGGTATATTTGTAGCGATAGCCAGTTTTCTTTTATGCCAAAAATCATTAGGATATTAAGTAAAGATCATGTTCCATGAAGATATTTTGTATATTTTGTACCGTAAATATATCAAAACTTTCTGGACAACTTTAAATGTGATATTTTGTTTTTTGTGCACCCTCAGATTCCAGATTTTCAAATAGTTGTATCTCAACCAAATCTTGTCTTATCCTAACAAACCATACATCAATGGAAAGCTTATTTATCCAGCCTTATTTCTCAGCCTGTGCAGCGCAGTCTGTCCATATGTTATCACGGATCTCGACTGGTTCAAGCTCTGGCCGGATTCAAAGACCGAACCGTCCTGATGAACAGCCTTCACGGCCTCAGCTCCGCCGACCTGCTGACCCTCGGCACCGACCGCATGGGCAGCCACGCGCTCCAGATGCTGGTGACGACGGCCAGCGATAAGGGCCGAGGAAAGATCTTGAGAAAGCTGGAGGTAAAACATCACAAACTCATTTGATTCCTCAAACGGTGACGAGACGAGTCTCACGATTGAATCTTCCTTTACAGGAGCTTTACGTTCAGCTGGCCTGTTCCAGCTGCGGCAGCCGTTTGTTAGAAGCCGTGTGGAACAGCGCCAACGTCAATCAGAGACAGAGCATCGCTGAGAAGCTGGGTGAGATGACTTTTACATTTCCTTTTGCATTGCAAAAATGAAACTTTGCTGAAAATGTGCTCAAGTTTGTTTCATCAGATTTGGAGAAATGTAGTATTGCATCACTTGCTCACCAATGGATCATCTGGAGTGAATGGGTGCCGTCAGAATGAGAGTCTAAACCACTCCAGTTCATCAATTGACGTCTTGAGAAGACAAAAGAAACATTTTTAACTTCAGCTGTTTGGACTCTCATTCTGACGGCACCCATTCACTCCACTGGTGAGCAAGTGATGTAATGCTACATTTCCAAAAAAAAAAATGTTGCAACTTTTCATTCAGAAGACATGTTATGCGCTCATGCCAGAGTTATGTGAAGTTGTTTTAGGTAGAGTAAAGCATGGCGTCGTCTTTGCACAAGTTGGTCGGTGAGAGCGGCTCATGTTCTGATCAAAGTGTGTTTTGTCGTCTCTCTCCTCTCTCAGTCCCCAGTGAAAGTCAGCTCCGATCCGATCAGTTCGCGCGGCACGTTTGGGCCAAATTCGGTCTGACAAACTTCATGAGGCGACGGGGCGAGTGGCAGGAGGTTCAGACGGGAGAGTCAAAGAAAAGGAAGATGTTTAATGATATTCTGCAGTAACTCAGAGAGACTTTAAACAAACTGTAATGGTTTCCCCTGAATGACGCCAAACGAGAGTCATTTTAGTAAGTGAGGAATTTGCATTGAATCGCCCTTGAAGTTGCATTTTATTAATAAAAACATCAAAATGCTACAGTTGCGTATCTCTATGCACACAATGCGTATTTGACTTTACCTTCTGTTTCTGCTGTGGAAAACTTTGAGGAGTTCATTTCTGCTACAGAATATGCACAATTCTGACTTTTTCTTGCAATTTTAAGTTTACGCCTCACGAATCGTGAATTTATATGGTGCAATAAAGTGTCGACAAATAAACTCAAGAATTGGCACGTATAAACTCAGAATAGTGAAGTATAACTTCCAACATATAAAGTTAATATGTTGCAAGTTATAGATTGCAATTCTGAAATTATATGATGCAATTCTTGAGTTTGTCTTGCAATTCTGAGCTTATACGTCTCAATTTGGAATTTATATTTCACAATTCTGAGCTTATGTCTCACAATTCTTGAGTTTATTTGTTGCAATATGTTGATAAATAAACTCAAGAATTGCAACGTATAAACTCAGAATCGTGAAGAATAACTTGCAACATAAACTTAATATGTTGCATGTTATACATTGCAATTCTTGAGTTTGTATCTCGCATTTCTGATTTTACAGAACTGCAATGTAAACATTGCAACATCTGAGCTTACGTCTCACAATTCTTGAGTTTATATGTCGCAATATGTTGACAAATAAACTCAAGGATTGTGACATAAATTTAGAATCGTGAAGTTAATACGTTGCAAGTTATACAGTGCAATTCTGAGTTTATATGATGCAACTGATACTTCACAATTCTGAGTTTCTACATTGCAGTTCTGAGCTTGTACACCGCGAGATTGAGTTCGATGTCGCAATTCAGTGTTTATATTTCACAATACTGAGTTTAAACGTTGCAGTTAAGTTTATATCTCAGAATTCTTAAATATCTCAATTCTGAGTTTGTCACAATTATGAGCTGAAATGTCCTAATTTTGAGTTTATACGTTGCAATTCTTGAGTTTATATCTCACAATTTATACATTGCAATTCTGAGTTTGTCACAATTCTTGAGTATCTTGCAATTTTGAGTTTATATGTTGTAATTCTGAGCTTATGTGTTGCAATTTTGAGTTTATATTTCAATTTATACATCACAATTCTGAGTGTATATCTCAGTTCTTGAGTTTACGTTGCAATTTGAGTTTATATCTCACAATTCTTGCAATTGTGAGTTTATACGTCACAATTCTTGAGTTTGTATCTCTCAAGTTATACGTTGCAGTTCTGAGCCTATACTTCACTATTCTGAGTTTATACATTGCCATTCTTGAGTATCTTGCAATTCTTAGCTTATATGCTGCAATTTGGAATTTATATTTCACAATTCTTGAGTTTGTCACAATAAACTCAAATAAACTCAAGAATTGTGAAGTATAACTTGCAACATATATACTTAATGTGTTGCAAGTTATACATTGCAATTCTTAAGTTTGTATCTCGCATTTCTGAACTTATACGGTGCAGTTCTTAAGTTTATATCTCGCAATTTATACGTCACAATTGTTTTTTATGTAACTCACAATTATGTGAGATTATGTCCCAATTCTGAGCTTATATGTTGTAATTCTGAGCTTATGTGTTGCAATTTTGAGTTTATATCTCACAATTCTTGCAATTCTGAGTTTATACGTCTCAATTCTTGAGTTTATATCTCGCAAGTTATAGATTGCAGTTCTTGAGTATCTTGCAATTCTGAGTTTATACGCCGCAATTTGGAGTTTATATCTCACAATTCCTGAGTTTATACATTGCAGTTCTTGAGTATCTTGCAATTTTGAGTTTATATCTCTCAATTCTGAGCTTATACGCTGCAATTTGGAGATAAAATTTCACAATTCTGAGTTTGTCTCACAATTCTAAGTTTATACGTCACAGTTAAGTTTATATCTCACAATTCTTGAGTATCTTGCAATTCTTATCTTACACTGCAATTTGGAGTTTATATTTCACATATGAGTTTATACGTTGCAGTTCTGAGCTTATACATCACAATTTTAAGTTTGACGTTGCAATTCTTTAGTTTATACATCCCAATTCTGAGTTTATATCTCAATTCTTCCGTTTATACGCTGTAATTATTGTATCTTGTAATTCAGGTATCTTGTAATTATGAGTTTATTCATTGCAATTCTGAGTTTATATCTCACAATTTTTGAGTATCTTGCAATTCTGAGTCTGTTTTTTGCAATTCAAGTTCATACATCACAATTCTTGAGTTTATGTTTAAATTCTGAGCTTTGCAATTCTTGAGTTTGTATGTTTCAGTTCTGAGCTTACTCTGGGTTTATACATTGCACGTCTGAGTTTGTGCGTTGCAATTCTTACATTTACATGTTGCAATTCTGAGCTTGTGAGATAAAATTGCAAGGAAAAAGTCTGAATTGAGAGATAAAGTTTTTTAATTATTTTTATTCTGTGACATAAATGAGCAATTTTAGTAAGTGAAGAATTTTCATTGAATCGCCTTTGAATTTGCATTTTATAAATGAAAACGCCCAAACTGCACACAGTGTTGGTTTGTGTTGAGCCGTTGTTTGTGCACATGAAGCGTCTGCAGCGAGTTGTGTGAAAGCATCTTCAGAATGAGGTTTGATGTTGTTCGCTCAGTTTTGTCCCACTGGGTGAAGGTCAGGTCGCGCTCACGGGCCGCGGATACGGAGCGCAGCTGCGCTCTCCCTCTATCTGTGTGGGAGAGACGGAGGGGAGGACCGTCAAGCGGCCGGAATCCGATCACCGGGGCGACGTGACATTCAGCTGGCAAATTCTCCTGATGCAGTCAAAACCAAAGCGCTGATAGAGCGCCGAGCGCAAGGACCTGGGAACTTCACGCAGGAGAATGTGAGATCTGCTCTAGTTGTGATTTCTGAGCGATGGCGTCATGTGGAGATCAGCGAGGACCCATGTGACGCTGCAGTGATGGGAAATCTATGACTTACAGTGTCTTTCACTTTTTGCCTTCTTATTTTTAAACTTTTACTTTCAGGGTCTTTATATTTATATATTTTTTTTACTTTCACTCTTTAATCTTTTACTTTTACTTTTTTGCATTTTTTTTTTTTACTTTTAAGTTTTCTTTTACTTTTTAATGTTTTACTTTCAGTGTCTTTTTTTAGTTTTACTTGTGATATTTTACTTTTAGCATCTTTTTTGCCGTAAGTTTTTTTTAAATATCCTTTACTTTTTAATCTTTTGCTTTTAGCATCTTTTACTTTTTTTAATGTCATTTACTTCTAATTTTTTACTTTTAGCATTTTTTAACTTTTTAACTTGTTTTCTTTTACTTTTTAATGTTTTTTCTTTCAGTGTCTTTTTTTTTTTTTTGCTTTTACCTTTTAATATTTTAATTTTATCATCTGTTTTTATGATAATCTTTTATTTTTTTATCCTTTATTTTTGATGTGATTTCATTTTTTTACTTTTAGCCTTTTTTTAAAGCGTTTTTACTTCTGTTTTCTTTTACTTTTTAATGTCTTTCTTTCAGTGTTTTTTTATGTGCTTTTACTTTTTAATATTTTACTTTTAGCATCTTTTTAACTTTTTTTAATATCCCTTTTAATCTTTCACTTTCAGCATCTTTTACTTTTTTTTTTTTTTTTCTTTAATGTCATTTACTTTTAATCCTACTTTTTTGCTATTTTTTTTTTTTAACTTTTAGGTTTTCTTTTACTTTTTAATGTTTTACTTTCAGTGTCTTTTTTAGTTTTACTTTTTGATATTTTACTTTTAGCATCTTTTTTTTGCTTTAAGTTTTTTAAATATCCTTTACTTTTTAATCTTTCGCTTTCAGCATCTTTTACTTTTTTTTAATGTCATTTAATTTTTTTTACTTTTAGCATTTTTAAAACTTTTTTACTTCTGTTTTCTTTTACTTTTTAATGTTTTTCTTTCATTGTCTTTTTTTTTTTTACTTTTACCTTTTAATATTTTAATTTTATCATCTTTTTTATGATAATCTTTTATTTATTTTATTTTTATTAATGTCATTTACTTTAAATTTTTAACTTTTAGCCTTTTTAAAAACGTTTTTACTTCTATTTTCTTTTACTTTTTAATGTTTTTCTTTCAGTGTCTTTTTTTTGTACTTTTTAATATTTTACTTTTAGCGTCTTTTTTTTACTTTAACTTTTTTAATATCCTTTTTAATCTTTCACTTTCGGCATCTTTTACTTTTTTAATGTCATTTACTTTTAATCTTTTACTTTTAGCTTCTTTTTTAACTTTTTTACTTCTGCGTTTTCTTTTACGTTTTAACATTTTTCTTTCAGTGTCTTTTTTTTTTTTTTTTTACTTTTTAATATTTTACTTTTAGCATCTTTTTTTGACATCAACTTTTTTAATCTTTCACTTTCTGCATCCTTTGTTTTTTCACTTTCACTTTTGTCTTTCACTTACATTTAAAATCTTTCACTTCTTTTTTATGTTTAGGTTTTGTTCTTTACTTTTAATCTTTTACTTTCAGAGTCATTTACTTTCTTACTTTCTAATCTTTCGCCTTCAGCATCTAGGTTTTCTACTTTTCCCTTATTCGGTGTCTTACTTTACTTTTACTTTATCTTTTTTTAGTTTGAGCACACATTGAGGATGAACAAAGTTTTTTTTTATAATATACTAAATCAAACCTGTTTGATCAAACCCTTAGTATTTAACTGTGATGCAATGCAGAACCCTTTAGCAACCTCCTATGAAACCTAAGCATCATTCTGATGAGTTTTGTACAAGCAAATACCACTCAAAATCATTCATATTAATGCTAATTATGTGCAACTTTACCACCAGTAATAGAAATGTGTTGTCTTGAAGGTTTTATGCGTAAAAGCACACACATGCAAGCGTGCATGACTGCGGTTTGTTGTCGCAGGCCTGTATGGTGCCGGTCATCGGGAATGATTTTCCCAAAGGGTCGCAGTGATAGGGATTTCCTGAGCGCTCATTAGTGAGCTGTTGATGGAGAATGAAGCTAATGATGGATCTGCAGCTGTGAACGAGCTTCAGCCGAGTCATTCCAGCTGCTCTCACCGTCTGGACTCGCTCAATTACGCCATCACAGCTCGCTACAGCTTCATTAATATTCACACAACAATATCTGACATCAGTGTTTGTGTGAGTAAAGTGTGTTTCCGTTTGTTTACTATTCAACCTGCTATGCGAAGGTCAGAACAGCAAGATAACCTATCTGAGTCTTTCTCATTTCATAAACAGTTTTTTTTTTTCTTTTGTTAGGCTATTGTTGTGCACCGAAGACGTTTTGTGACCTTTTTTCCCCAAGTAACCTCATTTGTTTTTTTCCTGAAATCTCAAAGTTAGACCAGGCCCTAGAAAAAGTCCTTTCAGGGTTTTTAAAATTACTAGTAGTAACAGTATCCACGTTACTCAAGCTCCTCTAGTTTTTGAGAAGTTTGTAACAATACTTGTCTAATCTGTTTTCCACTGTAGAGCTGATAAAGCTCGTAATACAAATGCCGTTGCCTTGGTATGCGAGTGTTTACATACCGTATGAGATGTAAACTGATCGCAAACACGCATATATTAACGGTTCTTGGAACCGTTCGGTGCAGTGGTGGAAAATAAAGCAATAAGCCCCAAGAAGCCATGGTTTACAGTGATTTTATAACAGCTATGGAGCATAAAACCCTCCTAGCTTGTTATAAATTCACTGTAAACCATGGCTTCATGGGGCTCATTGCTTTTATAAAACGGTTATTCCATATACGTAGTGAGGTTTCACAAAATAAAACAGAGCAAATAACTGTAATGATATAAAAAAAAAAACATTATTCTTCCATCAAACAATGTAGTTCCTCGGAAACAGTTGTGGTTGCCAAGCAACACAGATGTAAACAAAGGTGTGTGTTTGTAGAGTAATTTACAACAGCTTCGAACGTGGCTCAGCCAATCAGAATCAAGGAATGGAACTATCCATTTTATAATAATCGTTCTAACTAAATTGTAATCTAATCTGTCTCACTCTAACATATCTTAGTGTTTCTTATTTCATAAACAGAATGCAAGAATAACTTGGGGTATCTTTCTGTTCTATTTTAAGCCGCTTTTCCAATTAGTGTTTGCATATGGTGTGAGATGTGAATAGCGATCGTGAACACACACACTACTGTTCAAAAGTTTAGGATCAGTAAGACTTGTAATGTCTCTAATGCTCATCAAGGTTGCGTTTATTTAATCAAAAATACAGAAAAAAGTGTTATACTGTGAAATATTATTATGTAAAACGTCATTCTTCTATTTTATTATACATTAAAAATGTAATTTATTCCTGTGATGCGCAGCTGAATTTTCTGCATCATTACTCCAGTATTCAGTGTCACATGATCTTTCAGAAATCATTCTAATATTAGAATGATTTCTGAATGATCATGTGACACTTAAGACTGGAGTAACAGCTGATGAAAATTCAGCTTTGCATCACAAGAATAAATTCTATTTTAAAGTATATTAAAATAAAAATCATTATTTTATATTGTAATAACATTTTGCAGTATTATTGTTTTTTTTCTGTATTTGTGATCAAATAAATGCAGGCTTGATGAGCATAAGAGACTTCTTTAAAAAACGCACCAAGTCTTACTGATCCCAAACTTTTGAGCGGCAGTGTATATTAATAGTTCTTAAAATCGTTTGGCGAAATGTTGGAAAAGCAGCTATGAAGATGCTTTGTGACCTTTGTCATATCTCAGATTGACCATTCATTTTCGATCTGAAGTCACTGGACTGTTTTTAGGTTTTTAAATGTAAAGTTAGATCTTACAAAAAGGACAGTTGTCATTTTAACAAAATCGCGTACAGGCAAATGTTTTAGCGATATCGGAATCGTAACGTGGAAGCGGTTTTCTGTTGCTGTGGTTAACAGGAATTATTTTTTTGTGATTACTGAAACATATCCTTTATATGTGCAGTTCTGCTAATTTTTTTGCTAATGTGTATTAATAAAAACGATCAGAACTACACATTTATGTACCCACCTTTTTCTTCTCGTAAGAGTGAGCGTGGCCATTTGTTCATTTTATGGGCTTGGCTTCCGATCTCATCCGCATCTAGCTATTTTTAGCTGTACCAGCTGGTTTTGCAGCTTGATATTGCAGATTGGTATGTCTTACCATGTTATTTTAATGGGTCATTCCGTGTCAAATCAACCAAATTCCAAAAACTTCCCCGGCTCAAATTTTTGATTTTGCTAATATTTTTTTCTGTAGAAAGATAGACATGTATAATGAGGAAAGCCAAAATATTAAATGATATGGATGAATAGAACAAAGATTGGTAGTTCTGTTAGTAAAATATGTTGACTTTAGCAATCTTTGTTGCATTATGTGTCAATGGTGACCATTCAAAAATGGGGAAACAGCACTTTTCAAGTTTTTCTCCAAAGTTTGCATGACCGTAACTCAAGAAGTATTAAAGATATCTCAGTGCCCTTTTAGATATTGGGTCTCAACAAACTTTCCTTTTGGCATCTTCATTTTTAATACCCTATGAGATTCGGTTCCAGAGATATTGACATTTCAATATGGCTCCAGGAGTAAATTATTAAAATGTATACATTTTCAATGGTTAAAAACCAAATGTGTCAGTTTGCAAAAATATGATTCTTCTTTTCTTTTAAAGAGGAATGTCTAAAGAACACATAATGTTAAAACTAGAAATGTATCTCATTTCTTTCTGTCAAGACAACTGCATTGAACATATCTGTCTGAGTGCCATAAATATTTTTTACAAAGTTTGTGCCTATAACTCAAGAGTATTAAAGATCGCAATATGATTTTAGATTCTAGTTCTTCATAAAGTGATTTCAACATTATTTCTTTTTCAGTCATTGTTCTTTAAATAAAATAAGTGTCAGCTGCACACAAATCGACCAACATTTGGTTTTCAACCGCTGAAAATGGGTAACATTCAATAAACTAGACATGAAGCCTCATTGAGATCCCCATATCTCTGGGACTGAATGATGTAGGGCCTTGAAAATGAAGATTCCAAAAAAAAAGTTTATTAAGAACTAGAATCTAAAATCATATTGCAAAATCTTTAATATTTCTTGAGTTATGGTTATGGTGTTCAATGCAGTTGTCTTGACAGAAAGAAACAAGATACATTTCTAGTTTCAAGATTATTTGTTCTTCAGACATTCCTCTTTAAAAGAAAAGAAGTTTCATATTTTTGCAAACTGACCCTCATTTGTTTTTTGACCACTGAAAATGTGTACAATTTACTCCTGGAGCCATATTGCAATGTCAATATCTCTGGAACCGAATCTCATAGGACCTTAAAAATAAAGACGCCAAAAGGAAAGTTTGTTAAGACCCAATATCTAAAAGGGCATTCAAATATCTTTAATATTTCTTGAGTTACGGTCATGCAAACTTTGGAGAAAAAAAACGCAAAGTGCAGTTTCCCCATTTTTGAATGGTCACCATTGGCACAAAATGCAACAAAGATTGCTAAAGTCAACAGATTTTACTAATAGAACTACTAACCTCTGTGTAAAAATAACATTATAATGCTGCCATCTTTCTAAAATCATTTTTTACCCCCCTGTAACTTGACTCTGAATTTAAGGTGAAAATTGTCATTTTGACCTCCCGTTACAAAATAGTGGATTACTCAGTAAATACTCATCCATGACATTTTATAATTGGACTTTCATCACTATAAATGTCTATCTTTCCTTAGAAAAAATATTAGCAAAATCAAAAATTTGAAACGGGGACCTCTGGTTGAGTTGACACGGAATGACTTTAATGTATCATCTTAATTATGAACACAGTGGTTTGTAGTGCAACAGTTTTACCGTTTACTGCATGTTGTTATCCTTCCCGTTATTTTCCTACAGCGGCTAATGAACTGGAAGCAAAGTGTGTATAGCTGCAAAAAAGGTCATATTTTTCATATTGAATTAAACACGTGGGTGTTTACTGATCTCTGTAATGGGTGTTGAATGTAAATCTGCCGAGTTTTGCTGTGGGCCCGATCATCTGCCAGGAGAACAAGTCATTTAAGAGCGCTCCAGCCGTTTGTTTTGACTCAGGCCGGCTTTGGGGGGTTCGGGTCTTAAGCGGCGGGGTCAGATGACCCTCCAGACCTCCTGAATTCACACTCCGCTTTTGTCTTCTCAGATTTCGCCGAACCAGACGTTGTACTTGAGTTTTGTTGGTGGTTATGATCTTTAATGTATCTCTCATTCCTCCACCCAGGGGTATCAGGCTGCTTCTTATCTGCGTGTGAGGCGTTCTCTATCTTTATTATGAGAACACGAGGAACAGACAGCTGTCCAATGAGAGATCGGCGCAAATCAGACACACAAACGCCCACAAGACTTCCGAAGGCCACCAGGAGCAAAACCACAGCAGATACAGTCTTAAGACATATTGAAGGAGAACTGGGCCGATACTGTCGGCGATGAGATTTAGGGTGCTGTATTTCCAAATAATACATTTTAAGAGACTTTGATCACAAAATACAAAAAAAAAAAAAGTCTCTTAAAATCTATTGTTTCCAAAAGGAAAAATCCTGTAGGCTTGGTTTGGATAGGTGGATAGATATTAGGTCTCCTGATCTGGGAGTCAATGGGCGTCAAGCGCAGGTCATGAAATCGCCAACCCGGAGCGCGTCACGCGTCCATTAAGCCGCCGGCATGCGATCTGCATCCGAAGGCCATTTCCTGCGAGGCGCGTTCGCGGCACACAGTCGACTCGAGCGCTTCACCGCGCGTCACTCACAGGAAGCCTGATCTCGAATAGAGACGCTCGCGTCCGCGTCCGCGCTCGCACTCACAATGGAAGGATGCCCAGTGTTTTTGCAGCTCCGCAGCTCGTGATGACGGACGGCTGGAAGCTCATTTACGCTCCTCTCAGCCGTAAATCTATGGCTAATCAGCCTGCCATCAAGAGGCTTGAGACGTCAGATATTTGATTGAGTTTGAAAGTCCCACATTTATCCCTAAAGTTATCCAGCAGGCCGAGTCATTCATGTTTTGAATAATGTTTTCAAAAGGGATTTATTTTGCGTGTAGAAACTGTTTTTGAAGTAGTAAGACTGAAACTGTATTTTCTTACTCTAGTACTCTCCATAACAACATGCTCCAATAATCTTTGTTTTATTTGAAGAGTTTATTTGCAAAAACAGATAACTCACAAAATCATGTTTTTATTATGTGATCTTATATATCTCATGTTTTTATATATGTTATTATTATTATTTCATTTATTTATTTATTTATTTTTGTATTTTTACTTAAGTGAAGACACTGCAGGCAAAAATGCTGTTTTTTCATGCACCTGTCAAGTTTGAGATTTTAGACTTTTTGGTTTTTCATAAAAAGTGTCTTTTTTTCAGGCTAGCGTAAAGAAAACATCCAAAAGACGCTGTTAAGTGTTTCTTTTATAGCACTTTATCTATTTGTGTCAATAGATTTCAATTACTATACAGATTTTTAAAGGCTGTTTTCTCAAGATGAGTTTTTTCTGCTACACTGAGCCATAAATCTCCACTTCAGCAGCACTTACACACACCACACTTTACAGAGGGATTTGTTCATAATTTACTTGATTTTATACATTTTAATCCCCCCAAAAATTTAAAAAATCAGTTTTCAACTAAAGTTTACCAACAATTGTAAACATCTGGCAGCAAAACTCACTGTAATGCTGCTAAAAGTTTACAGACCTCCATATAATACATTGCCATTGCAATGTGTTTGATTGCTAATTTGCTCAAGAGAGAAGGTTATAAGCCTTCGGTTTTGATTTCATTTATTTTCATGTACATTTATGCATTTGGCAGATGCTTTTCATTCATAGGAACTGAAGCAATTCATTAAAGAGCCAAAAATATTCATAATATACTGCCAGGTTTATTAGACAAATAGATTTCTATTTGCAATTGTCCTTTTATTTATTTATTTATTTATACAGGGTTTCCTAGTTTGTTTTCTGTAATTAATTTTTTATTTATTTTTATTTTTTTAACAGTTTTTCTAGTTATGTTGGTTTTTATGTGTGTTTCTGATTTTTTTTTTTCAGTGAATTTTTGTTTGTTTTCTGTAATTAAAATGTTTTTAGTTTCACTTTTCCATGTGTTTATTTTTATGTTTTTTTTTTTTTCAGTGAATGATTTTTTTGTTTGTTTGTTTTTGTTTTGTTTCCTTAATTTGTTTTTCTTTAATGAAAATGTATTTTAGTATTAGTTCTCCCTCCTTAAATGTGCAAATTGTGTTTATAGCTGCTTTATAGTGAAAATGGTGTGCCTAAACACAAAATAAAACTAAAACTGAAACTATAATAATAAAAACAAATACTTAATAATAAATCTGAAATAAAATCAAATAAAATAACCTGGACCGCAAAAGCAGTCATAAGTAGCTCAGGTATATTTGTAGCAATAGCCAAAAATACATTTTATGGGTCAAAATTATCAATTTTTCTTTTATGCCAAAAATCATTAGGATATTAAGTAAAGATCATGTTCCATGAAGATATTTTTGTAAACTTCCTACCATAAATACATCAAAAAATAATATTGTCCAAATATTGTCCTATCCTAACAAACCATAGGTCAATGGAAAGCTTATTTATTTAGATTATGTATAAATCTCAATTTCATAAAATTGTTTTATTATTATTATTATTATTATTATTATTAGTGTTTTCTAATTTGTTTTCCATTATGTAAAAATGTATTTTAGTATTAGTTTTTTAAGTATTGGTTAATCTGAACACAAAATAACAACAGGGTTAACTATAACTAAAACTGAAACAAAAAAAAAAAAAAAGTTACTTAAAATAAATGCTGTCTAAAATAAAATCACATTTAAAAAAAAATATTCAGCAATGTTTTACAATGTTACATTTCTCATGTTAGTTTAACTTGAACTAAAATAAGTAAACTGAAGTAAAACAAACATTATATAGACAAATATAAAAACACCAAAAACTATTAAAAATGACAAAAACACACATAAAAAATTCTAAAACTTTGACTTAAATTGAAAACAGAAAACATAAAAATAAAAACCGATTCAAAATATGAATACAAACTATAATACTATCTCAGTCCTCTCCTGCACATGATTTAAGGAATCATTTCATGTCAAACGCTGAACTTTAACACTGGTCTGAACACATCACTAGGTTGACTAGTGCTAGAGATAATTGACTTCATACACCCGAATGCCATTTAGGGAGTACTAAACTAATGCACTGCAACATTTGCCCCGAGTTTACACATAAAAGAGCTGACGTCAGCGTCCCGTAATGAAAAGGCCATGGCGCCCACCTGAAGCCGAATATTCCCTCACTTCTGCTGAATCAAAACACCAGGATAGACTTTCATGCAGGAACGGCACACTGGCTGACCTCATGACGTGAAGAGCGAGAGCCTTTGTGTTCTCCAACCGGACGGAAATTTGATTAGTAACCTTGAGAACGTGACAAAGAGGTCACAATAGTCCTCATAATCAGAGATGACGGCTAAACGTGCATCAGAGATAACACACATGCAGCTCATAACAGTGTTCTTTACTCAGTTTTACACATATTTTCCTGTAGCTCGACGGGCAGATCGTGGCATGAGCAGCGGCGAGGTCACAGTTTCACAAATCAGAGATTGCTTTAAATCACTTCTTTCAATGTTGCCTGTGTTTTTGGACTTGATTTGGTAGAAATATTACACAAAACCAGTGATGTTCGGCCACACGTTTTTCCAATTTTTATGTTTTTGCACACCATAGATTGCATTAACTGGGTTTCTGCAGGTGTTTAAAGTCTTAAGTCCTTAAAAAGATCTTAAATCAGAGCAAATGTTGCATGCATGCACTGCAACAAAATAAAATAAAATAAATAAATAAAATAAAATAAAAAAATTATATCTTCCTCAGTATTTTTGTCTTGTTTTTCTTTTGTTTTCATCCTGCAGTTTCATCATTTTCCATTCAGATGTTGCATATTTGCATGTTTGGGCTTGATTCTGTGATAATCTGTGATATTTTTCTCATTTTTGTGTATTTTCTTGGCAAGGAAATGGCACAAGCAAAGGCAAAAACACAGGATTTTCTTTATGGTTGATGAAATCAAAGATTACTTTATAAAATTATCCATGCTTTAAGTGTTGCACATGTTTTTGAGTTTGATTTGGCAGAATATTAACAAATCTTAGAAGAGTATTACACAAAGTCTGTAATGTTTGTCAATGTTTTTCTCATTTCTACAAATTTCTACTGCATGAGCAGCGGCGAGGTCACAGTTTCAAAAATTGCTTTTAAAGAGATTGCTTTAAACAGTTATGATTTTTTTTTAATGTTGCATGTGTTTTTGGACTTGATTTAGTAGAAATATTACACAAAACCAGTGATGTTCGGCCACACGTTTTTCCAATTTTTACGTTTTTGTGCATCACAGATTGCATTAACTGGATTTCTGCAGGTTTTTAAAGTCTTACGTCTTTAAAAAGATCTTAAATCAGAGCAGAAAGTCTTAAATTCATTGTCATAGCATTAAATGTTGCATGCATGCACTGCAAAAAAAAAAAAAAGCGCTTTTGTTTTCATCCTGCAGCTTCGTCAGTTTTGTCAGATGTTGCATATGCATGTTTTTGGGATTGATTTGGTATATTACACAAAATCTGTGATATTTTTCTCATTTTTGTGCATTTTCTTGGCAAAAAAATTGTAAAAGCAATAGCAAAAACTGGGTTTTCTTTATGATTGATGAAATCAAACATTACTCTCTACAATTATCCATGCTTTAAGTGCCGCACATGTTTTTGAGCTTGATTTGGCAGAATATTAACAAGAGTATTACACAAAGTCTGTGATGTTTGTCAATGTTTTTCACATTTCTAAAGATCATGGCACGAGCAGCGGCAAGGTCACAGGTTTTTGCACATCATAAATTGCTTTATTTGTCCTTTAAATGTTGCATATGTTTTTAAGCCTGAGTTTGGTAGAAATATTACATAAAATCTGTGATGTTTGTCTACATGTTTTTCCAATTTGTACATGTTTTTGCACATCATAGATTGCATTAACTGGGTTTCTGTGGGTCTTTAAGGTCTTAAGTCCTTAAAAAGATCTTAAGTCAGAGCAGAAAGTCTTAAATTAATAAAGCCATGCCATTAAATGTTGCATGCATGCACTACAGAAAAAATGAATATCTTCCTCAGTGTCTTGTTTTTCTTTCGTTTTCATCTTGCAGCTTCGTTGGTTTCCATGCAGATGTTGCATATGCATGTTTTTGGGCTTGATTTGGTAGAAATATTAGACAAAATCTGTGATATTTTCTCATTTTTGTGCATTTTCTCGGCAATAAAAAAAAAAAAATAGCAAAAGCAATAGCAAAAACAACGTTTTCTTTATGATTGATGAAATCAAACATTACTCTATACAATTATCCATGCTTTAAGTGTTGCACATGCTTTTGAGCTTGATTTGGCAGAATATTAACAAATACTACAAGAGTATAACACAAAATCTGTGATGTTCGTCAATGTTTTTCAAATTTCTGAAGGTTGCGGCACAAGCAACGGCAAGATCACAGGTTTTTGCACATCATAGATTGCTTTATTTGTTCTTTAAATGTTGCATATGTTTTTGAGCCTGATTTTGGTAGAAATATTACATAAAATCTGTGATGCTTTCATATTTTCCTGGCGGAGCATGACATGAGTAACAGCGAGGCCACAGGGCTTTTTTGTGATTAATGAAATCATGCATTGCTATAAACACTATTCTGTCCTTCGAATGTTTTTGGACTTGATTTTGGCAGAAATATTACACCAAATATGCGATATTTGTCGTGTTTTTCTCATTTTTACATGGCATGAGCAGCAGTCACAGTTTCAGAAATCGAAAATTGTTTTAAAGAGTTATCTGTACTTTAAACGTTGCATATGCTTTTGAGCTTGATATTGTATAAATATTACATGAAATCTTCAATGTTTTTTCTACTTTTCGCACATCTTCCTGGCAAAGAAATGGCACCATAATTCACCTGAATCACTTTTCATGCATATGCATGTTTTTCTGTAGGAATATTACACAAAATCTGATGTTCCCCTTATGTTTTCCTCTTGTTTTGGTTCTGCAGCTCATCAGGCACAAGCATGTCAAAGCGTTTGATTCCCAGGTAACATGCACTCATAAAAACATGTATCTTGAATGCATTTTTTTTTCTCCCAGCATCATTTTGTGGCTTCATTGAGGTGTTGGCGTGGCGCTTGAGCGATTTAGCGTTTAAAAAGCGTGCTCGGATGGCTCCGTAATGCGATAAAGCCCCGGAATAAGAGGAAACAGCTCCGCAGACGCCAATGTGTTGACATCTGTGACGAGGCTTTTGATGTCACCGGTTCGACGGCGTCCGTAATCGGAATGTGCTATTGAGGAAAAAAATAAAACAATGTACGGATCGTTTGGTTCCTTCGGAGCTCCAGCTTGAGTCCATTATTGATGTCATCTTGATCCAATTTAATGAATTTCAGAGGGTTCGCCCAAAGAAAGGGCCCATCCGGAGCAAAGCGGGGTCATTTTTCTCAGCATTTCATCCTTATTTTTGCACCAACGCTCTCTAGTTAACAAAGCTGCCTGGTGCATTTGCTTTAGTCCTCAGCGCATCTCAGATGATTCTACACGTTGATATATTGTGTTTCCTTCAGTTTGGTACTTATAATTTCTTTACTTAGTCTTAAAAAGGTCTATAAAAGGTCTTCAGAAACACTGATTAAATAGACATCAGTCCTTCAGATATTGCATGGTTTTTTGGGGGCTTGATTTGGTAGAAATATTGCACAAAATCTGTGCTGTTTTCTTTATTCTGACATATTTTCCCACAGATCACTGCATACTTTAAACAATTATCTGTCCTTAAGATGTTGCATATGCATGTTTTTAGACTTGTAATATTACACAATATTTATGATGTTCATCCTCATATTTTCCTGCGGATTATTGCATGCTTTAAACAAACTTGCTCTGAACAGTTATCAGTCCTTTATATGATGCATATGCATGCATTGAACTTGATTTTGGTGGAAAATTACACAAAATCTGTGACATTCGTCCTCATGTTTCCGTTTGTTTTTGTCCTGCATCTTCATCAGTTTCTTTGCTCATGGCACAAGCAATCGCAAGGTCACAGTTATCTTTTCTTTAAATGTTGCATGTGTTTTTGAGCTTGATTTGGTAAAAATATTACACAAAATCTGTGCCGTTTTCTTCATTTTGACATATTTTCCTGCAGACCACAGCATGCTTTAAACTGTTTTCTGTCTTTAAGATGTTGCATATGCATGTTTTTAGACTTGAAATATTACACAATATTTATGATGTTCATCCTCATATTTTCCTGCGGATTATTGCATGCTTTAAACAAACTTGCTCTGAACAGTTATCAGTCCTTTATATGATGCATATGCATGCATTGAACTTGATTTTGGTGGAAAATTACACAAAATCTGTGACATTCGTCCTCATGTTTCCGTTTGTTTTTGTCCTGCATCTTCATCAGTTTCTTTGCTCATGGCACAAGCAATTGCAAGGTCACAGTTATCTTTTCTTTAAATGTTGCATGTGTTTTTATGTATGATTTGGTAGAAATATTGCCCAAATCTGTTTTTTTTTCTTCATTTTGGCATATTTTCCTGCAAATCATGGCATGAGCAGCAGCAAAATCACAGTATAACAAATCATAGATCGCTTTAAACAATTATCTGTCCTTAGGATATTACATGTGCCTGTTCTTAGACTTTAAATATTGCACAAAATCTGCGACATTCATCCTCATGTTTTTTTGCAGATCATTGCATGCTTTAAACAACTTTCTATGAACAGTTATCAGTCTTTAAATGATGCATATGCATGCATTGAACTTGATTTTGGTGGAAAATTACACTAAATCTGTGGCATCCGTCCCCATGTTTTCCATTTGTTTTCGTATTGAATCTTCATCAGTTTCTTTGCTCATGGCACAAGCAATCGCAAGGTCACAGTTATCTTTTCTTGTGTTTTTGAGCTTGATTTGGTAGAAATATTGCACAAAATCTGTGCCATTTTCTTCTGCAAATCATGGCATGAGCAGTGGCAAAGTCACAGTATAACAAATTATATAGTTATCGGTCCTTAAGATATTGCATATGCATGTTTTTGGACTTGAAATACTGCACAAAATCTGTGATTTTCATCCTCATGTTTTAAACAACTTTAAACAACTTGCTCTGAACAGTTTTTAGTCCTTTAAATGTTGCATATGCATGCATTAAACTTGATTTTGGTGGAAATATTACACCAATTCTGTGACATTCATCCTCATGTTTTCTATCTGTTTTCGTGCTGCATCTTCATCAGTTTCTTTATTGATGCCACGAGCAATGGCAAGGTCACAGTTATCTTTTCTTTAAATGTTGCATGTGTTTTTTTCTTCATTTTGACATATTTTCCTGCAAATCATGGCATGAGCAGCAGCAAAATCACAGTATAACAAATCATAGATTGCTTTAAACAATTATCTGTCCTAAAGATATTACATGTGCACGTTTTTAGACTTTAAATATTGCCCAAAATCTGTGACGTTCATCCTCATGTTTTCCTGCAGATTGTTGCATACTTTAAACAAACTTGCTCTGAACAGTTATCAGTCTTTATATGATGCATATACATGCACTGAACTTGATTTTGGTGGAAAATTATCCCAAATCTGTAACATTCATCCTCATGCTTTACATTTGTTTTTGCCTTGCATCTTCATCAGTTTCTTTGCTCATGACACGAGCAATTGCAAGGTCACAGTTATCTTTTCTTGTAATATTGCATGTGTTTTTGTGCTTGATTTGGTAAAAATATTACACAAAATCTGTGCCGTTTTCTTCATTTTGACATATTTTCCTGCAGACCACAGCATGCTTTAAACTGTTTTCTGTCTTTAAGATGTTGCATATGCATGTTTTTAGACTTGAAATATTGACTTTCTTTAAATGCTGCAGATGTTTTTTTTTTTGGCAAGAATATTAGAAGAATATTACTAAAAATCTGAGATGTGGCCCATCCGGAGTATTTTTCTCAGCATTTCAGCCGCTCTCTAGTTAACAAAGCTGCCTGATGCATTTATTTCGTGCATTAATCCATTGAGATGTGGCGTATCTCTTTTAAGTCGGCCTTCATGCAATTTCTCCCTTTATGTGATTGCAAATGAATGCCAAGTGCTCCGAATCTCATTCGAGACTAAACAAGAAACAGGTTGTACTCGCTCTAAACGTGCTGCTGATAAATCTAGCGCTAATGCGTCTCCTGAGATCTCGGGCCGCGCAGAAACGCGTGATTCATCGCGACTCCCGTGGATGGGTTGGGTTGCATAATAAACTGGTTACCAATTTGTTTTCTAAATTAAAATCCGTTTACCTCCACCCTCGCTCGACCCCGGACCCCGGCCCAATTCTTTAAATCTAATTGACTTTTTTTGGCCGATTTGCGCGCGGCTTTGATCCTCCCGCGCGCCGCTGAGGTAATGCTGCGATCTCTGCCATGTTGCATCGGACGATGACATGCATCACGACAGGGGAAGTGGGGTTGCGGCCTCCGATCGCCACGGGCTGTTTAGCGCGTCAGCCTTCATCGAGTCTGGCAGGAATGAACTCTGGGCCGCTTTATATGCAGTTACTGAGGTGAAGGGGTGAAAGTGCAGCGTGGTTACGGGTGCAACGGGATATTTTTACCATTTGAAGAGAACATCAGAGAGAACATGAGTTCAGCTCTTTGTTCTCTGATAGTTTGCCATAAACGCTCTGATATTTGCCTGATAAGACGATTGTTCTCTATTGTGCCTCTACATATAAATGAGAAATGGTTTAGATTTAATGCTCAATAAATGAACATTGTAAAAAAAAAAAAAAAAAAAAAAAAAAAATTGAAAATGTGCTGATAATTTCTGCTAGGACATTATCCATTAATTTTACAGACATTTTTATTAAGACTAAAATACAACCCGCAGTACAAAATTCAAAATGCAGGTAAAATACGTAATGAAAAATACAAAAAAATTCCTTCATGTTAATACAGTACATTGTGCCCTATTTTTATGTATTTTTTTACAAGGCACCTTTTTTTTAAAAAAAAAAAAGTCTCTTCTGTTCACCAAGCCGGCATTTATTTGTTCCAAAGTACAGCAAAAACAGTAAAATTATAAAATATTTATACTATTTAAAATAACTGTATTCTATTTGAATGTATTTTAAAATGTAATTTATTCCTGTGATTTCAAAGCTACATTTTTAGAATCATTACTCACATGATGCTTCAGAAATCATTCTAATTAAAAAAAAACACTTATTATTGTTATGATGTTGAAAACAGGTGACTAGAATTGTTTCAGATTTCTTTGATGAATAGAAAGTCCAGAAAAAAGCATTTATTTAACATTGTAAATGTTTTCATCATCACTTTTGATCAATTTAATGCATCCTTGCTAAATAAAAATATTAATTTCTACAATTGATTTCCCCCCAAAAAGAAAAAAAATAATAATAATATTAATAAAATAAAATAAAATAAAATAAAAATAAAGCGGCAAGCTCCAAGCTTTTAAATAAAACCACATCCCAGCTTTTTTTTTTCTTTCTTTTTTTTTCAGATAAATGCTGATTTTTTGGATCTTTCTATTCACCAAAGAATCCTAAAAAAATACTCAACTCTTTTAAATATAGATAATAATATAATGAGAAATGTTTGCTGAGCAGCAAATCAGCATATTAGAATGATTTCTGAAGGATCATGTGACACTGAAGACTGGAGTAATGATGCTGAAAATTCAGCTGCGCATCACAGAAATAAATGACATTTTAAATAGTAAAAATATTATTATTATTATTATTATTTTTATTATTTATTTATTTATTTATGTATTTTTACTGTTTTTGCTGTACTTTGGATCAAATAAATGCAGGCTTGGAAAGCAGAATACACGTCTTTAAAAAAAAAAAAAAAACATTTAAAAAAACTTTTGACTGGTATTGTATATTTTTAGCAGTTGGAGACAGAGATATTTGTATCATTATAATTGTTAATTATTTAGTATAAAGTAGAACATTTATTATTTTATGCCAGTCTAACATCAGTCATCTGTCCAGGCTTTATGTATTTATTTATTTATTTATTTATTTACTTACTTACATATTTACTTAAATTCCTTTTTTGTGTGTTTTAAAATTTATTTATTTATTTATTTATTTATTTATTTATTTGTTTGCAAAAGGAATGTTTGGGAATTTCTTACAGACACTAAAGTGAAACATAAATAATTAAAAAATCTTAAATTAAATGAATCCACTACCTATATTCAAATAATCTCCAATACTGTCCTAATGTCATTTCTGCTTTTAATAACACATAATATGTCCACTTTAAACTCTTTAAAATGGCATATTTTAAATATTTTGTTAGCTGAACAGTTTTTATAAGGTTGTTTTTTTTTTTTGCCTTTTCCATATCTGCTGTTTAATTAATTGTTTTGCATTTCATAAATGTTGCAGAAAATTATTAATAGTAACTGACATAGTGCAGCTACAAGGTTTTATGATAAACATGTTCTGAATTAATGAATTAATAACTAAAAACCGTTACATGTTCTAGCTGCTATACTGCGGTTTAATGTTAAACAGGGAAACATTGACAGGACGTGATACAGCCAGAAGCTCAGAAATGAGCATCAAGAGCGGCACAAACCAGGAAACAAGTGTTTTTACAAGCTTTTCCGCATTTCAAATACAATAGCTGTCATCAGCCGGCACTTTCAATAAGAGTTTCATCTGGACGAGAGCCAGTTCTTTGACAGGAAGTCACATTACGACAGGCATTTAGAGCTCGAAATAGAGTACTGCTAATTTAAGACAAAAAAAAGAAGTTTATTGTTTTTAATGTTAATCAGTTACAGCACATTATGCGTCATATAAAACTCTTTTAAACAACATTTTTCTTATTCTTATATAATTATTAAATGAGTTTGAGAGATATTTGGCCTATTTTTGCAAGTTTTTTTTTTTCTTAAATTAGCAACACTCTGTTTAGAGTACTACTATACTATATTTATATTTACGACATTTGTGTGGATATATATAATTGTTATATTCTATAATTTATAGAATATATTTATATATTTTATAATTTTTTTATCAATTTATTAATATTTAATTTTTATATGGTTATTTATTATATATAAAGAAAATATGATATTCATTCATGCCATTTATTCTTACATTCAAACAATCAACTAAAATGCTTCTTTTGACCCTCTTTTTTACTGCAGACTCGGATCTCATTCCCAGCTCTCACGTGACGGTCGCAGCAGAACTGGCTCTGGTTGAGGTGACAGTGGAAACAGAAGCATCAGCTCACACTCGCTGGCAGAGCGACCCTCTTAAGAATGAATTCCTTCCTCTGGCTTTTAACACCTGCTGCTGGGAGTCACTGGGGGCCCGAGCGGGAATGAGGGACGCAGGAACACCTGGGTGGCCGTGAGACGCAGCTGCTGTGAAGAACACAGAACCACACACTGAGCCTTTACATCGCAGCGTAAGCTACTAAAGCCTGTTATGAAAACACGCGCGTACAGTGCGCTCACGCTAACCAAATGTTAGCCACTTCACTAATTAGTCCATAAACCGAGCGATTAATCATTCTGCCCACATTTACTGCTGCTGTCAAAGTGCAATTATTGCCGACAGTCACACGCTTATGAAAAAACCACGTCCCGGCTGACAAACGTGCTAAGAACGTTATTTCTGAATGTTGTCGGAATGTTCAAAATGTCCAAACATTTTGAACATTTAAAAAGATGTTACTTTTGAAAATGTTACTTTTGAATGTTCTCTGAATGTTCTGAAACCAGTAGTATCATTTACAAAATGTTACACAAACTTCCAGCTAAAGCATTTCAGACAAAACATTCAATGAATGATGTATAAATAATGTTTTTGTGCCAACGTTTCGAAAATGTTACTAAAGACCAGATCATTTCGATTGAAAGTTTTATTAACATTACTAGAATAACATTTGTTCATAATTTTGAGAGAACATTGCCTGAACATTCTGAGAATTTTCCCTGTTAGCTGAGGGTGGTACTAACATTGTTACTTCTTGTTACTTCTTTGCATACAAGTTCATGCATTTCCACAAAAAGCATGGTAGCACCTGTTTTATTAGTTTTCTGCTATATAAACAGCAGCTGAAAAAATATTTAAGAATGTTACCATTTAGTTAAAAAACATTATTTCAAAACTTTATCTGAACCTTCAAAACATCCAGTTATTTGAAAGTTTTAAATTGTTTTTTTTTTTTTTTCTTGATTATGCAACATTCCATTTTGCAAATATTCTGGGAACAATAGTTTAAATGTTATCTGAACATTCTGAAACAACATTTTTAGAAATGTATTAACATTCAAAAAATAATACTTGTTTCTTGTTTATGAGAATGTTACTTTGAATGTTCCCTGAACGTTCCAAAACAAGTAATAAAAAACGTTAGATGAACATCCAGCTAAAATGTTTTGGAAAAATTTATCTTTGGAAAAATTTCTCAGCTAAAATGTTTTTTGGGAAAAAAAAACAAAAAAAAACAAAAAAAAAAAACATTCCATTAGTGATGTATAAGTTATATTTTTGTGCTAATGTTTGCAGAACATGATAACTGAATGGATGTTCTATTAATGTTTGTTCATAACTTTGAGAGAACCTTGATACAACGTTCTGAGAATGTTCTCTGTTAGCTGGGATGGTACTAACATGGTAAAACATTCAAAATACCATTTTAATACTTTTGTTACTTCTTTGCATGCATATAAGTTCATGCATTTCCACAAAAAGCATGGTAGCACCTGTATGTTTTGTTAGTTTAGCTGCTATATAAAGCCCCATAGTATTTACACAAAACAGCAGCTGACAAAATATATAAGAACATTGGCATTTATGTATAAAAACGTTCTTTCTAAATGTTCTCTGAACCTTCAAAACATCCAGTTATTTGAAAGTTTAAATTTTTTTGATTATGCAACATTCCAATTTTAGTAAAATGTTACTTGTTTCGGCAAATGTTACGGGAACATTCCATTTTGCAAACATTATAAGAATTTTACTTTGAATGTTCTCTGAATGTTCTGAAACAATATTTAAAAAAAAACATTAGATGAACTTCCAGCTAAAATGTTTTTGGGAAAAAAAAAAAAATCCATAAGTGATGTATAAGTTATATTTTTGTGCTAATGTTTTGAAAACATTATTAAAGACCTGATAACTGAATGGACGTTCTATGAATGTTTGTTCATACCTTTGAGAGAACCTTGACACAACGTTCTGAGAATGTTCTCTGTTAGCTGGGATGGTACTAACATGGTAAAACATTCAAAATACCATTTTAATACCCTTTTGTTACATCTTTCATGCATTTCCACAAAAAGCATGGTAGCACCTGTATGTTTTATTAGTTTTCTGCTATATATCCCCATAATATTTACACGAAACAGCAGCTGACAAAAATATGTAAGATAAGAATATTCCCATTTAGTTGTAAAAACGTTCTTTCTAAATGTTCTCTGACCCTTCAAAACATCCAGTTTTTGGAAAGTTTACATTTTTTGTTGTTGTTGTTATTGATTATGGGAACAATAGTTTTAAATGTTATCTGAACATTCTGAAACAAAATTTTCAGAAATGTAGTATCATGTAGGTACTTGTTTCTTGTTTTTGCAAATGTTCCGAAACAAGTAATATTTAAAAAATGAATCCAATATTTTGAACATTCTATTTTGTTTATGTTCTTAATTATGCAACATTTATCTAAACATTCCAAAACAACACTTTCACATTTTTAAAATGTGTTTTAAAAACATCTTTTTTCTTTTGCAAACATTATGAGAATTTTATTTTGAATGTTCTCTGAACGTTCTGAAACAAGTAACATTTAAAAAACGTTATATGAACGTCCATCTAAAATGTTTTCGGGGAAAAAAACATTCCATGAATGATGTAAAAGTGATATTTCTGTGCTAATGTTTTTAGAACATGATAAATGAACGGATTTTCATTAACGTTATTGGACGGATGTTTGTTCAAACTTCGAGAGAACCTTGCCAGAACATTCTGAAAATGTTCCCTGTTACCTGGAATGGTACTAACATCTTTTTTGTTACTTCTTTGCATGCATTTCCACAAAAAAACATGGTATCTGGTATGTTTTAGTAGTTTTCTGTTAACCAAATGTTGTCGAGTTTCCTAATTAGCCCATTAATTAATCGATTAATCGTGCTGCTCATTTACCTCTGGTGTTAAGGTGCAATTCAATTATTGCTGACAGTCACTTGCTAATAACAAAGCACCATGGTATTTATCATGGTATTTGCATGATGCTAACATGGTAAGTATACAAAAAACCACAATGATACATTTTTCCGTCAAAAGCATGGCATTTTTCGTAGTTTTCCGATTGTCTGCCCTATCCGAACAGTTGTCTTTGTGTGTTGCTTGATTCTGGTTGATGTTCTAAAGCGTTTCACACTCTTTCACCTCTGAAAATAGCATCTTATCGGCCGGTGATCTGCCTCAGCGCCGGTGGGGGAAGCCCGAGATGCCCCGCTCAAACTCCAGACAAATCTGCCATCTGGAAGTCTGTCACGAATACCAGCATGTGTGGATGGAGTTCAGGCGCTGAACCCAGCAGTTCACACCCGCCTCGAGCCCTTATCGCCAGCATCGCATCCTCCCCCTCAGACACGGAGCACGAGAGGTGGGCTCGCTTTTGTTCCTTCATTCGGGCTCATTGATTCATCCAAGAGCCGCGCACCGACTCGCGCACGGCCGGGCTTGTGTTCTGATGATGAGGAGCGCACGGGAATTTTCCCAGTTCAGAGAAAGGCTGAATCGTCTCGCTGTCTACATAGGGAGCGCCCTTCAAAGGCAGCACACTGACTCAAACATAGACAGCAACTCACAGAGTATCGAAGCTGATGTTCTTTGCCTTTAGCATAATAATAAACTGTATCTGCACTCACAAAATATGTAAATAGTCATTTAGAATTGAATTGGATGGAACTATTTTTATTAATACTGCTTGCTCAATATTGAATTTATTGCTGTCAAACGATTAATCGCGATTAATCGCATCCAAGTCTTTGGTTACATAATATGTGTGTATACTGTGTATATTTATTATGTGTATATATAGATACACACACACACACACACACACATATATAATTGATATTATATATAAATATTTTTAATATGTAAACATAACATATTTTTCTTAAATATATACATCGGTGTGTGTATTCATATATACATAATATATATGCACACGCATATTATGTTATTATTATTATTATTATTATTATTATTATTATTATTATTATTATTATTATTATTTATTTATTTATTTATTTTTATTTATTTATTTATTTATTTTTTGGATGCAATTAATTGTGACTAATTGTTTGACAGTAATAAAAAAAACTAAAAAGCTAAAAAAAAAAAAAAAAAAAAAAATTAAACTTATTTTATTTCAGCTAGTTGCCAACATTTTTTGTTTTCATTTAGCTTGGGTGTTCTCGATGTACTAAAATAACTAAAATAAAATAAATGCATAAATGCACTGATACATACAATATAGACCTATTTATATATATATATATATATATAAAAAATAAAAGTTACAAAAATAACATAATAAAGTTTACAAAATTACAGCAATTACAAAAAAAAAAAACAAACAAACAGAAAATTAAAAAATAAAATATAAATCAATATACAAAAAACCCCCAATGTTTATCAACACCAATGTATTTTTTTCCCTTTTTATTTGCCTTATTATTATTATTATTTATCTTTAGTTATTTTATCTTTGGAACAAGCTTCCAAAAATATATATTTTAAAATATTTATTTTTAGAACACCCTAGCAGCCATAAATCATTACTCAAAACAAAATGTTGACTAGAAAAAAACTAAAAAACTAAAATATTTTGGAAAATCTTAAACTTATTTTGTTTCAGCTAGTTGCCTCCTTGCCAACAGTTTTGTTTTGTTTTTTGTTTTCATGTAGCTTCTTGATGTACTAAAATAACTAAAACTAAATAAAATAATAAAATAATAATAAAAGAAACAAAAATTAATACACACTATATTAAAAGGAAAAAATGATAAAAATTACAAAAGTAAAATAATACAAACTTACAAAATTACAAAAAAGTACAAAAACTCAAAAAAATTGTAAACTTGATCAAAAATGAAAGTGAAAACAGAAAATTTAAAAACTAAATCAAAATGCCAACAAAAACAATGTTTACCACCATCAAATAATGTTCAAAACTCAATGATACGAAAATAACTACTTTTTGCATGATTTGTTTTTCCTTTTCAGTCACCTTGAATTATCATTATTACTTTAAGTTATCTTATCTTTGGAACAAGCTTCCAAAAAATTTTTCAAAACACCCTATATCAAGCGTAAACGCTGTGTGTGGAGAGGCTCAGAAGCGTTTGTGGTGGTCTGGTGGTGGTGGTTGATCTGTATTTGTGCTCCTGATCCTCTGTCTGAAGGCCTAAGCTTCTCGTCGGCTCGCGTCAGTCGTGTTAATCTGCAGACGGCGATGACTCTCTCTCAGTGTGATAGCGCGGATCATTTCTCCTGCAGCTCCGGGCCGCTCTGAGGCTCGGGCGGGTCTGAACAGGCCCGTATGGAGGAGGGTTCAGCGCGGCCAGAGAGAGAGAGACATTCCTCTGGTTATCTGCTCTCAGCGGGAGCTTTATCTGCTCTCATCTGCTCTCTTTCTGTCTCTCTGTCTGACTCTCTGAGCTTCTGATGTGCTGTTTAACGGTGTTTACGAGGACGGTCGTCAGCATTATGTGATTGTTACTAGTTGCTGTTCAAATAGAGACCAATGATCAAACCCCAGCATGAACCACTGAAGTATTCAGAAGTCAGTGCGCAATGCTTTTAAAATTCTGATTGGATTTGAATTGAGAAAACAAACAGGATGCAGGCGTGCGATTAGAATTTGAATCTCACTTCAAGTTCATACTCAACTTCCTGTACAAATCTGATCAAATTCCCAAACATGAATTGAACGGAGGCCAATTCTAAATTCCGAATTTCTGGATTTTGGAATGACAGTAGACCCGGAAGCTGGACAATGATGCTATTGTCTTCCATAGAGGTAGTTTTGAATTTGTTTCATAATTGATGAATTTTTATTCAATATTGAGACTGTAGAGCTGCTTTACAGCTTAAATTCATTTCACTGATTGTCCAGAAGAGCTGTTTGGACAAAACTCCAGTCCTTCAGTATTTGTTCTATATTTTTCCTCCTTTTGAAACAAAGCTCCAAGTGTTTTACAGTAATATTTACCAGCATCTCAGTAACAATCAGAAGTGAGCAATCTCTCCACAGGACGCTTGTGATCTTATCAGTCTGAGGAGAGTCTGAGTAAAAAATCCAGATGTCTGACACATCCTGTGAGTATGAGTAAGGGACTTTTATTTCTTTTAGTTATTTATTTAGTTATTGTAAAATAAAACAATTACTTTTATTTATTTATTTGTTTGTTTGTTTGTTTGTTTGTTTATTGTAAAATAAGTATTTTTTTATGTATTTATTTATTTATTTGTATATATTTACTTATTTATTGTAAAATAAATACATTTATTTAACAAGATAATGTATATAAAACAGGTTTATATATTTATTTATTGTAAAATAAGTACATATTTATTTAGCAAAATGATGTATATAAAATGGGTTTTATTTATTTATTTGTATTTATTTATTTAGCAAAATAATGTATATAAAACAAGTTTATTTGTTGTAAAATAAAATGTTATGTATTTATTGCAAAATAAAGTTATTTATTTATTGTAAAATAAATACATTTGTTTATTTCACTAAATAATCTGTATAAAACATGTTTATTTTATTTATTTACTGTAAAATAAAATTAGTTATTTATTGCAAAATAAAGAAAGTACTTTATTTATTTATTTAGCAAAATAATGTATATAAAACGGGTATATTTACTTATTTATACATTTATTGTAAAATAAAATGTTTATTTATTTATTGCAAAATAAAGTAAGTTATTTATTGTAAAATAAGAACATTTATTTATTTATTTATTTAGCGAAATAATGTGTATAAACAGGTTTGTTGGTTTGTTTATTTATTTACTTATTTATTTATTTGGGTTGTGTTCTTTTTTTCAGTGCAAATGTTTGTTGAACAATATCAGGAAAAAAAGGTTCAAAATCCACCACTGTGGTGGTACCCTTTCTGAAGGTACTAATATGAACACTTTTAGGTACTAATCTGCACTTTCAGTGATAAATAAGGCACAAAAATATAGCAGTGATCACTTCTGTACCTTTTTTTCCTGAGAGTGTCCCGCCCTTTGCCCCACCTCCTTGTCTGTGATTGGCCAGACATATGTATAGCCCCACCCACACACCACTGAAACATTAAATTATAAAACAAAAACAAAAAATATAAGAGTATTGTGATACTCTGAACTGTACAATGTGAATGTTTCAAATGAGGTACATGAATGTTTAATTGTTCGTCTCTCAATCATCATTGCATTGCATTAAATGCTTTGATCACCAAACATAACATTTAATTCTCATCCTACTAAGACATATTATTAGAGATGTAGAAGTGACAAATGATAGATTAATTTAGATTGCAAGCATCAGAATTTTATCTTGCTGTTTGGCTGTATTATTACGAGAATCAGTGACTCCTCAAAAGATTTTTTTTTTTTGATAATAAGAAACCACCTAACAACCCCTATATATATATATATATGTGTGTGTGTGTGTGTGTGTGTGTGTGTGTGTGTGTGTGTGTAGTGTGTGTGTGTATGTATTTTATTATTATTATTATTTTTTTTTTTTTAAATGTATTAAAATAAATTGTGAAATATATATATATTATTTATTTATTGTGAAAATTCTTGTTTTTCATCATTTTCACAATAATGTCAGTGTAAATAAAAATAATAAAGAATTGCCAGTTTTCTTTATGCAAAATATCTTTTTTTTTCTTTCAAACATCAATGACTCATTGAAACATTTTTTTCATTTTTTTTAAAAAAGCAACCACCTAATGAACACTTATTTATTGATTGACTGATTGATTGTAAATGTGCTTAATTTTCATAAAAATTAAAATGAATCTAGAAATAGGCCTAATTTTCTTTGTGCAAAATATAATTTATTATTTATTTATTGTAAATGTGTTTAATTTTCATAATAATGTCACAGAGTAAAATCTAACAATAGGTCTAATTGTCTCTGCAAAATGTAATTTCTTATTTCTTTCAAACATCTTTTTTTTTTTGACATTTGATTTTTGGCATTTGACTTTTGTCAATAAACAACAACCTAACGACCACCCAAATTGTCCTAACAGCTCCATCGCAACATCCTGACAGGCTGAAGTTTGATAATCAGGTGCAGGAGTTTATTTCAATCAGTGTGAGCAGTAGCAGAGATGTTTGATTGAGTCGGAGCGGCGCTGCGGTGAGATGTGAGGCCTCACGTGTGTGTGTTTTCTGTCTGTTGTTCTCTCTGACACTCGAAGCTGCTGCCGTTCACCCTCATCGGTGTCACGGGACGATCTGCTGAGCTGTTTAGCACAATGCCGCCGCACACCTGCAGGGCTGGAGGTCGGGGGTCCGGGGTCTCAGAGCTCCTCACAGGTGCGTCCCGCTCACCTGTCACTCACCTGCTGCCTTTGATTGCGGCGAGCGCTCCTGACGCTTCCTGTGCAGCTTAACATTCCTGCGCGAGGCCCTCCGTCAGCAGACGTTAAAAGGCAAGCGTTCGCTCGAGGGCAGCGTGAGTGTCAGCCTGACTCTCTGGAGATTAGCGGCGCTTTCTCTAATGCTTATGCTGAGTGCTGAAGCTGCGCTTGTGTTTCTGCGGCTTTGTGATTTTGAACTTGTGCACAAAATTGTGTAAATAGTCCTGCACTGCTTGTGCTCTGGACATCAGTGATTCTTCAACTGAATTTCATTTTATTTTTGATTTTATTTTAGACATCAGTGATTCCTCAAATGAGTTTATTTATTTATTTATTTGCTTGCTTATTTATTTATTTGCTTATTTATTTAACAACAGCAGCAGCAAAAAACAGGCCTAATTTTCCAGTCAGTTTTGCCTAGTGATGCTTGACTAATCAACTCCTTGTGAAGAATTTGATGGGAAATATTCAGATCTCATTTGTGATATTTTTTTCACTTTTGGCCACCTAACAACCATTTTGTTTTGTTTTGTTTTGTTTTAATTTAATTTAATTTGATTTAATGTAATTTAATTGAATATTAGACATCATTGATTCCTCAAATGAGTTTATTTATTTATTTAGGCAACAAGCAGCCACCTAACAAACACTGTATTTCATATTATTATTATTATTATTATTATGTTTTTTTTTTTTTTAGGACTTTCAACTCTTGGCAATAAACATAACACCATTTTTTTTATATAGCACCAATGGTAATAGTAACAGTGATGCTTGACTTATCTACTCCTTGTAAAGAATTTGATGGGAAATGTTCAGATTTTTTTTGTTGTTGTTGTTGTTGTTTGTTTCGTTTTATTTTGTTTTTTGTTTTGTTTTTTCACTTACGGCCACCTAACAACAATTTTATTTTATTTTATTTTATTTTATTTTATTTTATTTTATTTTATTTTATTTTATTTTATTTTATTTTATTTTATTTTATTTATCAACAATCAGCCACCTAACAACCAATTATATATATATATATATATGTATATATATGTATGTATGTATGTATGTATATGTGTGTGTGTGTGTGTGTGTGTGTGTGTGTATAAAATGTTTGTTTGTTTGTTTGTTTGTTTATTTATTCCTTTCAGACAACAATGATTCTTTTTTTTTGAGTTTTGAGTTTTGGTAAACAACCACTCAAGAGCCTTTATTCACATATTTGTTTATTTATTGTAAACATGTTTATTTTTATACATTTTGATAATCACGTCAATGAAACAACAAAAAACATTTTTAAAAAAGGCCTAATTTTCAAATCATTTTTGAAAATTGTGATGTCATCATCCAGCTCAGTTCAGTTCAAATAGCATACAATATCGCTTAAAAAAATAAGTGTCCTCAACTAAGCAAGCCAGAGGCGACAGCGGCAAGGAACCAAAACTCCATCGGTGACAGAATGAAGAAAAAAACCTTGGGAGAAACCAGGCTCAGTCGGGGGGCCAGTTCTCCTCTGGCCAGACGCAGACGCAACTCATCTGGTTCCCGTGGTCTTGTGCCGACGGCCGTCTAGGTGACGAGGTCTTCACTGGGGATCCGTCTCTGGGGCTCATCTAGTCGATGTGGACTCCGCTGACATTCAGGGCTGTAGAGGTCGTCTCTAGGTGCCGATCCACCATCTGGGCTGGGTACGGACTGGATCTGGTGGTTAATGTGACCTCGGAATAAGAAAGAAACAGACTAATATTAGCGTTGATGCCATTCTTCTGACGATGCACTGAGTACATCGGGTGTTATGGGAAGTGTTCCTGGTTCCAGTTGACCTAATTAATGCAGCCTAACAATCCTTTAATGGATTTGAATTATAGAAATGTGTTATGTGTAAGCAAGGTTAAAGAGATGGGTCTTTAATCTAGATTTAAACTGACAGAGTGTGTCTGCGTCCCGAACATTGTAGGGTAGATTGTTCCAGAGTTTGGGCGCTAGATAAGAAAATGATCTCCCGCCCGCGGTTGATTTTGATATTCTAGGTATTATCAAATTGCCAGAGTTTTGAGAACGCAGCGGACGTGAGGGACTATAATGTGATAGGAGCTCGCTCAGGTACTGAGGAGCTAAACCATTCAGGGCTTTGTAAGTAATTAGCAAGATTTTAAAATCTATACGATGTTTAATAGGGAGCCAGTGCAGTGTAGACAGAACCGGGCTAATATGATCATACTTTCTGGTTCTAGTAAGAACTCTAGCTGCTGCATTTTGGACCAGCTGGAGTTTGTTTATTAAGCGAGCAGAACAACCACCCAATAAAGCATTACAATAATCTAACCTTGAGGTCATAAACGCATGAATTAACGTTTCAGCATTTGACATTGAGAGCATAGGTCGTAATTTAGATATATTTTTGAGATGGAAAAATGCGGTTTTGCAAATGCTAGAGATGTGGTTTTCGAAGGAAAGATTGCTATCAAATAGCACACCTAGGTTCCTAACTGATGACGAAGAATTAACAGAGCAGCCATCAAGTATTAGACAGTGTTAGACAGGGAGGTTTTAGGTCCAATAATTAACACCTCTTTTTTAACTCTTTTTTTAACTCAACTACACCACAATCCGTTTTTCAAAGTGGTATGTTCCGCCGGGCCGTGATGAAATATAGAGCTGAGTATCATCAGCATAACAGTGAAAGCTAACAACATGTTTCCTGATGATATCTCCTAATGGTAACATATAAAGCGTAAAAAATAATGGCCCTAGTACTGAGCCTTGCGGTACTCCATACTGTACTTGTGGTCGATATGATACCTCTTCATTTACTGCGACGAATTGATAGCAGTCAGATAAGTACGATTTGAACCACGGCAATGCACTACCACTAATGCCAACATAATTCTCAAGTCTGTTTAAAAGAATGTTGTGGTCAACAGTATCGAATGTAGCGCTAAGATCCAGTAGCACTAACAGAGAGATACAACCACGATCGGATGACAAGAGCAGATCATTTGTAACTCTAATAAGAGCAGTCTCAGTACTATGATACGGTCTAAAACCTGACTGGAAATCCTCACAGATACCATTTTTAGGAAGGATACTACCTTTTCTAATATCTTTGACGGAAAAGGGAGATTCAAGATTGGTCTGTAATTAATTAATTCGTTGGGGTCAAGGTTTTGGGGACATATCCTAATGACAATGATGAATTAATAATATTCAGAAGAGGACCTATGACATCTGGAAGCACCTCTGTTAGTAGCTTAGATGGAATAGTGTCTAACATATATGTTGGTTTAGATGATTTAACAAGTTTATACTGGGAAATTGTTCCTCAGGAGATCTATTTAATGCAATACTGTAGTTGACAGCTGCATGGTGACAATTATGTCTCTAATAGTATTGATCTTGGAAATAAAGTAATTCATAAAGTCATTACTGCTATGCTGATGGGGAAAGTCAACGTCTGTTGGTTCTTTATTTTTTTGTTAATTGAGCCACTTTATAAAATAAATATCTAGGGTTATATTTGTTTTCTTCTAAAAAAGACGAAAAGTAATCAGATCTTGCAGTTTTTAATGCTTTTCTATAGAATAGGGTACATTCACTCCAGGCAGTATGAAAAACCTCTTGTTTTGTTTTCCTCCAGCTGCGCTCCATTTTCCGGGCTGCTCTCTTTAGGGCGCGAGTGTGCTCGTTATACCACGGGGTCGGACTGTTTTCCTTTATCTTCCTTAAGCGCAGAGGAGCGACCGTATCTAGAGTGCTAGAAAAAAGAGAATCAATAGTTTCTGTTACATCATCAAGTTTTTCTGAGCTATTTCACATGCTGAGGAATTCAGATAAGTCAGTTGTGGTAGAAGTGATAGTTCTAGCATACTTGTAATAAGGAGTTGAATTTTACAGTTTTAGTTATCTGGAGTATACATGAAACTAGATAATGATCTGAGATGTTATCGCTAACGGCATTAACATCAATTCCATGTGACAGTATTATTTCGACAATGAGTAGGTCCTGACACGTGTTGTCTAACCCCAACAGAGTTCAGAATGTCTATAAAAGCTGATCCCAGTGCATCGTTCTCATTATCAACATGAATGTTAAAGACATCAATTAGATTGTTACTATTAAATTGGTTTGGCTAGCAGACGGTTGGATTAGCCAGTCTGTCTGCTTCCGGACCTGGGCCCCAGTTAGTCAAGTGCAAACTCTAAGACTATATGCCATATTACTAGAGAGAAGAGCAGCACCACCCCTGGAAGAATTTGATGAAAAATGTTCAGGTCTGATTTTTGATTTCTTTCTATTTGCTGAAGCGTCAGGGATGAAGCACTGAATCATCTGGTTGAGCGCGAGTAAATCTGGAGAATCAGATGTTTTCATGATCATCTGAACCACAGCGTGTTCTCAGAGTCAGAGCAGAGCGAGCAACTCTCAGAGATACAGCAGATCTTCACAGCGGCATCAGCATTCGTCAAGGTCAGCAGTCAGAAACGCCTCACTGTCACATGATGAAACCGTCACAAGGTCGAGATATCAGCATCAGTACAAATCCAACTACAAATGCTTTCATACGTGTAGTTCACATACTTATTTATTACTTTATTTAAATTTACTTATTTATTTATTTGTAAAACATTTGGACACATTACAGTACTTAAAACAACATTTATTTATTTATTTATTTTGGCAACAAGCAGTCACCTAACAAACATTGTATTTATTTTATTTATTTATTTTTTTATTATTATTTATTTATTTTGGACTTTTAACTCCTGGCAATAAACAACCACCTAAGAGTCTTTATTTACATGTTTATTTATTGTAAACATGCTTATTTTTTAAAAAAAAATTGACAACATCAATGCAGCAACAAAAAACAGGTCTAATTTTCAAGTCATATTTGGCTTTTGGTAATAACAACAGTGATGCTTGACTTATCAAACCCTTGTGAAGAATTTGAAGGCAAATGTTCAGATTTCTTTTTCTGGCCACCTATTTTATTTTATTTTATTTTAAATAAAAATCTTGAATGTTTTTATTATTTATTTAATTGTAAAACATTTGGACACATTACAGTACTTAAAATAACATTTATTTATTTTTAAATACATTTATGGTAAATAAAAATAAAATAATGAAAATCATCATGAAATGTTTTTTTTTTTTTTTTATGCAAAATGCAATTTTTCTTTCTTTCTTTTGATAGAACGCAAAATGAACCTTCAATTGCTGGAACAAAGTTGAATGACACAAATCACTAGAGTGTTTTTTGTTTGTGCGGCACTAAAAAACCAAACCATTGTTAATTAGATGAGGACCACTGCATACTTTTTCCTATAGTGTAGTTCAGTACACAAACTCAACTGTGAAGATCTGTTTCTCTTAATGGGTGTCGTTTCTGTTCCTTGTCCTTCTCCTGACTCTCTCCTCTCTCTTCACGATTAATGAGGCGAAACATCAATGGAAGAAAAAGTCCAGCTGCAGCTGGACTGAAGGAGCGCTGGAGGTGTGACAGGTAATAATACAGCAGGTTTAGTGATTATAATTTGTAAAATCTATTATATCTTATTTCTCTTTCTTTTTTCACTGGAGTGAGGTATTTTGGGTTTCGTATTTTGTAAATACTGCACATTATCATTTGTTTACAAGGAACTTAAAATGGAAACATTGTCAAAAGTAGCAACAGAAGCTGTTTTTCTGTGCACGCAGCAGCTTTTTTTGTTCTCTCTGTTATAAATAGCTTCATAACATATATCAGTGTGAGTTTGTTGATGAAGGAGGCTGCAGGAATGATAAACATGAGAGGAGTGTTGTGTCTACTGATGGCCGGCAATGAACAGTGCTGATCTTACCTGACAACACAACCTGCTGCATTACAGTCAGTGCTTTAACAGCAAAAATGGTTTGTTTGTTTTTTGTGTGTATATATATATATGAAGAGTTCAGATGCAAAACCAGATAAATCCATCTGACGGCTTTCTTTAAAAAATGCATTTTTATCAGGCTCAGATGTAAAGGCTTCTATGTAAGTACCGGTACTTCTGATTGGGCTGAGGCTGGTATTTTAGCGAGTTTGAAGAAAAAGTATTTGATGGACATATAATATGTGTCAAGAGCATTCAATCAGTATCATTATCTCATTTTTGACCGAGATGGCTTTTATCTGGTTTTATATATATATATATTCTCACATTTGTTTTATTTGATTATTTAATTCTCAATTTATTTATTCATTCATTCATTCATTTGCTGAATTCGTTTTTTTTTTTTTCTTTTCTTTTTTTCACATTATAGTAAATGTGGGAAAAAATAATTTTCATGAAAATAATGCCAAAATGGACTAGAAAAACAAGCTAAACAATAAAACTAAAACAACCTTACATTTTTATTTAATTATTTAATTCTTAAGATTTATTTTTTTATTTATTTGTTGAATTCATTTTTTTTTTCACATTATAGTAAATGTGAAGAAAAAAAATACTTCATTTTCATGAAAATAATGCCAAAATTGACCAAAACAAGCTAAACAATAAAACTAAAATAAACTCACATTTTTTATTTAATTATTTAATTCTCAAAATGTATTTAATTATTTAATTCTTTTTTTTTCCACATTATATTAAATGTGGAAAAAATACTTAATTTTCATGAAACTAAAGCCAAAAACTATGCACAAAAACAAGCTCAACAATAAAACTACAGTATACTTTATATATTTTTTTATATATGTATATTTATTATTATTATTATTTATTATTATTATTTTATCTTTATTTTATCCAAAAATCTGGGCATTGAATTGAATTTAATTAAAATAGTATTTATTTACTTATTTATTTATTGTAAATGTGGGGGAAATCCTAGGATCAATAAATCCTAATTTTGTTTACATATAAATATATAAATAAATTAACAGCAAAGACAATAACATAAATTAAGCTCTATTAACATTTATTTTATTATTTATTAAATTGATATCTATCTACCTATCTAAACAATAAAATAATCATTATTTTAGTCCATATACCTTTATAAGGTCTTGCCTCATTGTTATAGATTTTACATGTGCTATAATAATGGTAAATTATGCATACAGTACATGCAGCTAACCCTGAATCAAACCCTAATCCTAACCTTACGCCCACATGTTTGTAATAAATATTACTTAATACTTATTTGTATAATTACACTGTGGAAAAGACAAGAATGCCATGAAGCAGCAGTCAGAATATCTGGAGTAAGTGGTGTTTTGGTGGAAGTGTTATTTACCGTGGTAAATCCACAGAGTTTGATATGTTTTGTAATGATATGAGTGAGATGAGTAAGCGTCTCTCAGACAAACACTCTTGTGTGCTTAAGATCACCTCTTTTACCATAATCTCATTTTATCACTCAGTGAGACAAAACACGGCAGCGTCTCGCTCTTCTTCACGCCTGACGGCAGAACCAGAAAGAGTTTGACTCGGTCTATGTGAAAATGATGAATCGCCTCGAATCCGCAGGATACGGATGGATTCGTGCGCTTTATCATCGCTCGATTTCCTCTTCCTCACTTCTGTATCGATGAACAAACGCAGATTCCTGTGGACGTGTGCTATGGTTCAGAAGCGTTTTGTTTTAAATAGTTTTATAAATATAATAAAAATAGCTGTATTGAGAGAGATATCATTATTTTGCAGTAAAATTTCTCATTCCGTAAAATCTTATTTTATTTCGCGATTATCTTGATAAAGATTTTATTTTATTTTTGTTATTAAAAATAAAAACAAAGATGCAAATTACAAACACTACAGAACAAAAATGCTAATTAAATAAATGTACACTTTTCAGCGACAGTATTAAGAAATACTATTGAATAATCAAGTGTATAACTAAAACCATGCATAGGTCTTCACTGTATGAATCAAGTGCGAATTGATTCTTTTAAAGATCCAAAACTGATTCAGTCAGGAGCAGTAAGTGATTTTCTCTGTCTTTTATTTAATTCACATTAATGACAGCAGCAGGTAAATTAGTCTGCTGTCACTTTAAGACTGACTGCACAGGTACAATATACTGAAGCACAGCCGGATTTTACCCTAACTCTTCATGTTTATGTAACGCTTAACTGACTGTGTTTACTCCACACGATGGGCATTTTGACATAAGTGCGTGCACATTTGACCATTCAAGCGCAATAAGATGCAAAAGAAATTTGAATTCACATTGCATGCTTTCTGAGAGAGACACGTGCTTTGTGCACGCTTTTGTAGCACGGCCCACTTTGCATTTTCTCATAAATATTATTATTATTTTATTTTATTTTATTTTATTTATTTTTTTTATTTATTTATTTTTTTTTTTTTAATCACTCTTTAGTCAGGTGTATAAGAATTTTTTTAAGTAGACTATGCAGATATATATTTTTGGCTAAGGAACTGTCATTGAAAAACTGTATAACTGAAAACTTGTGACTCAACTGTGTTTGTTTGTATTTTTCCTAAGGAATTTCCTAAAGATCCCAAAATACAAGATGACGGACAAATCAAGAGAAATGTAAATAGATTTCAATCTTTGATTAATGTGCACTTAGTACACCACGCTTCTAACAGAATCTGATGTTGACGTGCTACTATCACTGCCATGATTAAAATGATAAATTTGACATAATTAACTGTTTCTATTTCAGCATCTCACACATAAACTGTAAAAAAAAAAAAAAAAAAAAAAAAAAACACAATTTGTTAAGTCAACTTGAAATAATTTGCTCCCCAGCAGACTTAAAATTTTAAGTTCAGTTAACTCAAATAAGTTAAACTGTGTGAAAACTTAGATATTTGAGTTGATTCAACAAACAATTTGGTTTGTTAAACTTAAAATTTTAAGGCAGCTGGGTAACAAGCCCAGTTTTTAAGTTGAATGAACTCAGATATCTAAGTTGCCACTTAGCACAACTTAACATTTCAAGTTGACTAAATTTTTTTTGAGTTGACTGAACCTAAAATTTTAACAAATTATTTTAAGTTGAATCAACAAGTTGTTTTTATTTATTTATTTATTTATTTTTTACAGTAAACTTGGCTATTAGTTTCACTCATAATTCAGCATTCTACAGCATTATGTCCTGCTTTTTTTTAGGTGTTATAGTTGTAGAAGTAGAAGTTAATGATTCATTTTGTGGTGATATTGAGAAGTATGGAATCTGCAAATCTAAGTTTTGTTTTAGTTTGTAATATTTTTTGATGTCATGACAAGCCTAATTACCATCACTGCCATGATTAAACTGATGCATTTGACATATTTGACCACTGTGACATATTTCACTTTTAATTAAGCATTTTGCACCATTTTGAGCTGCATTTTAAGGTGTTTTTGAGTGCATAGATTGTCCTGTGCCACTTGAAGTTAGTGATTTGTTTTGTGTTGATGTTGAGGATTATGAAATTTGTAGAGTTTTGGTTTCAATTTAACATTTTGGTGTCTAAATACTATCACTGCCATGATTAAACTGATGCATTTGACATTTCACTCTTAATTCAGCAATTCACATCATTTTGTGCTACGTTTTAGGTTTTATTGAGTGCAATGTTCATGCTGTTTTAATTATGACATCTGTAGAGTTTTGATTACAATTTAACATTTTGACATTGTGACAAGCCAAATTACTGTCACTGCCATAATATAAAACATGACCAGAACTACCCATTTTCATAAATATGCATTTGGCAAAAATAATCACTGTGACATTGTTTACTCTTAATTCAGCATTTCACACTATTTTGTGCTGTTTTTGTGTTTTTGAGTGCAATGTTCACTTTAAGTCAGTTGGAGTTAGTGATCCGTTTTGTAGTGATATTAAGGATTGTGAAATCTGTGGGGTTTTGGTTTCAATTTATAACATTTTCTATTGTCGTGACAAGCCTAATTACCACGCATTTGACATTTGTGACACAGGACCACAAAACCATAAGGGTCAATTTTTTTAAATTGAGATCATCTGAAAGCTGCATAAATATGCATAAATTTCCATTGATGTATTGTTAGGATAGGACAATATTTGGCTGAGATGCAACTATTTGAAAATCTGGAATAAATGAAAAAAAAAAAAAAAAAAGATATTTGAGAAAATCACCTTTAAAATTGTCCAAATGAAGTTCATAGCAATGCATACTACTAATCAAAAATTAAGTTTCGATATATTTATGGTAGAAAATTTACAAAATATCTTCATGGAACATGATCTTTACTTAATATCCTAATGATTTTTGGCATAAAAGAAAAATCGATAATTTTGACCCATATAATGTATTGTTGGCTATTGCTACAAATATACCCGTGATACTTAAGACTGGTTTTGTGGCCAGGGTCACATTTTTGATTACTGCAACATATTTCACACTTAACTCAGCATTTTACATCATTTTGACCAGCATTTTTATTATTTTTTTTTTTTGGGATGTTATCTATGTTTTTGAGTGCAAAGTTTGACCCATTTCATTTGGAGTTAATGATTTATTTTGTGGTGATATTAAGAAGTATGATATCTGTAAATCTGAGTTTTGGTTTTAGTTTGTCACATTTTTTTGGGGTCATGACAAGCCTAATTACCATCACTGCCATAACTAAACTGATGCATTTGACATATTTGACCATTGTGACAGATTTCACTTTTAATCAAGCATTTTGCACCATTTTGAGCTGCATTTTAAGGTGTTTATGAGTGCAACATTTGTCTTGTGTCAGTTGAAGTTTGTAATTTGTTTTGTGTTGATACTGAGGATTATAAAATCTGTAAATCTGAGTTATTGGTTTCAGTTTGTAACATTTTTTGGTGTCATAATGAGCCTAATTACCACCACTGCCATGATGCATTTGACATATTTGACCACTGTGACATATTTCACTCTTAATTCAGCATTTTGCACCATTTTGAGCTGCATTTTTAGGTGTTTTTGAGTGCATAGATTGTCCTGTGCCACTTGAAGTTAGTGATTTGATATTAAGGATTATGAAATTGTTTTTGGTTTCAATGTAACATTGTGGTGTCTAGATACTCTCACTGCCATGATTAAACTGATGCATTTGACACATTAGACCACTGTGACATATTTTACTCTTAATTCAGCAATTCACATCATTTTGTTCCATGTTTTTAGGTATTTTTGACTGCATGTTCATGCTATTTCAATTAGAGTTAATAATGAGTTTTTGTTGATATTAAGAGTTATAAAATCTGTAGAGTTTTGGTTTCAATTTATAATTTTTTTGTGTCACTCTTAATTCAGCATTTTGCACCACTTTGCACTGCATTTTAAGGTGTTTATGAGTGCAATGTTTGTCTTGTGTCAGTTGAAGTTAGTGTTTTGTGTTGATATTGAGGATTATGAAATGTTTTGGTTTCAGTTTAACATTGCGATGTCTAATTAGCATCACTGGCATGATTAAACTAATGCATCTGACATACTTGGCCACTGTTAATTCAACATTGCACCATTTTAAAGTGTTCTCGAGTGCAATAACCTGCGCTGCTCTGTTTTGCCGTGTTGTGACAGAAGTCATTACCTGTCATCTGTCACTCATTAGCGACGGCTGGCTCTTAAGCCGTGCGTTTGTTTGTTTGGTTTAACGCAGGCCGGGCCGTGTCGCACCCCGAGAGAGACGCGCACCGGAGAACGTGGAGCGGCCGGCGCTTCTGTCTCTTGTTAACAACCAAGGTGTTTGTTTTCCTTACCTCTCCTTTCCTTCTTTTCTTTCTCTTCCTCCGTCTCTCCAGGAGGGATGTGTGCTGCCGGTGTGCGGTGGGTGGCGTTAGTCCAGGATCCCCCAGATCTCTGGCCTTTCTGCAAATCGGAGCCTTGTTTGTGTTTCCTCTGATTGAGAACACATTGGCCGGACCGGGGCGGCTGGGGTCCGTCTCTCCGGGGTCGCCCGAGCGGGACGCGTCCCTCTGACCCCCGGAGAAGGTCCTGCGGGGAAGTAACCCTCCGCTGCCCTCGGAAGGGGGCGACCCGCGTGCCAGCGAGACCAAACCTGGCAAACAAACGTCTGGCGGTCTTGAGTTACTACACAATCTCTTCCTCAGCCATTAGTGTGAATAACACTCATGTGAAATATGACTTTGCAGTTACGTTTGGGGTCAGTAAGAGACTTGTGCTCACCAAGGCTGCATTTATATGATTAAAATGACAGTAAAATCTGTAAAATTTTGAAATGTTTTTACTATTTCAAATAAGTATTTTCTATTTGAATATACTATAAAATAGAATTTATTTCTGTGATGCAATGCTGAGTTTTCAACATCATTACTCCAGTCGTCAGTGTCACATGATCCTTCAGAAATCATTCTAATATTCTGATTTGCTCTATTTATTTGTTCAAAAATACAGTAAAATCTGTGAAACTGTAAAATGTTTTTACGATTTCAAATAAGTGTTTTCTGTTTAAATATACTTTAAAACAGAATTTATTTCTGTGATGAAAAGCTGATTTTTCAGCATCATTACTCCAGTCTCTGTTGTTGCATGATCATTCCAAAATTCTAATTTGATAATTTGCTGCATTTATTTGATCAAAAATACAGTAAAATCTGTAAAATTGTGAAATGTTTTTATTCTTTCAAATAAGTATTTTCTATTTGAATATACTATAAAATAGAATTTATTTCTGTGATGCAATGCTGATTTTTCAGCATCATTACTCCAGTCTTCAGCGTCACATGATCCTTCAGAAATCATTCTAATATTCTGATTTGCTGTATTTATTTGTTCAAAAATACAGTAAAATCTGTAAAATTGTGAAAATGTTTTTACTATTTCAAATAATTATTTTCTTTTTGAATATACTTTAAAATAGAATTTATTTCTGTGATGCGCAGCTGATTTTTCAGCATCATTACTCCAGTCTTCATTGTCACATGAATCTTCAGAAATCATTCTAATAGGCTGCTTTCCTGCATTTATTTGATTAAAAAAAAATCAAAAATTTTCTTATAGTTTAAAACAGCTGTTTTCTATGTGAATCTATGTTAAAATGTAATTTATATCCGTAGTTAAATCTGTTTTTCTTCAGTCTCACATGAATCTTCAGAAATCATTCTAATACGCTGATTTGCGGCTTAGAAAGCATTTCTAATTATTATCAGTGTTGAAAGCAGTTGTGCTGCCCGATATTTTTGTGGAAACCATGATGCATTTTATTTTTTCAGGATTCACAGATGAATAGAAAGTTCAAAAGAACAGCATTTATTGGAAATAGAAATCTTTTGTAACATTTTAAATGTCTTTACTGTTACTTTTCATCAATTTAATGCATCTTTGCTGAACAAAAACATTAATTTCTTTCAGAAAGATAAAAGTCTTACTGACCCCAAACAGTAGTGTAATTGGCAACTGCTCATGTTTCTTACACATCACAAATGCATTATGTTCATGAGCTGTTATTATTATTTGAAACTAGTATTCAAAACAATGTGCAGTACAAAATGATGAATGTTTCAGAATATAGTGACTACATTGTTGTCCGATGACCTGATTATGTCACGTTTAATTTAAGTGGCGTAAATAGATAATCATCTCAGAAATGAAAACAGCTTTGCGTTTTTGTGTAAATATACCTATACATTTTTCAAATAACATACCAAGAAGGAAATAATATCACGTCCGGTTCATTCGTCACACTAGAAATAGAAGGTCAGGTCAGGTGCACTGCATTGTGGGACGCAGCTCTGGTTGTCGCTGCACGTTTTGGCAAATGCAGCACATGATCTCAGAACAAAAATGTGCTTCATGCAGAGATTTGCTGTGTTATTCAGATCATTTCCACGCACTTATTGTTTCTAATGTGAGTTTGCGTGTGTGTTTGACTGAATAGATTTGGACAAACAGATGAAGCGATTCATGCGCTGTGTGGCTGAACTTCCTACAGGAAGACGAGAGTGGAATTCAACATAAACAGGACGCTGAAGCGCGAGACTCTTCCATCACAGCATGAAGAGCGATGTGATCCACACACTCGTGGGCGGCGCTCCTGTGAAAGGTACTTTAGGTGCTAATATGAACACTTTAGCTTTAGGGGCAAATAAGGAGCAAAGTTGCTCCTTTTGAAACTGTAGCACCCCAGGGAGAGCTCTTGTAGATTTTTTTTTTTTTTTTTTCTGAAATTGCACATTGCAAATTAAGCTTCGAAATCATTTTGTGCATTTTGCATGAAAATTATGAATTAAATCTTGTTACTGTCCTAAATGTTTTTTTCTAAACAGCAATATGATTAAACAATATGGAAGCCTGTTTTTGCCACATGTCAAACAAACAAACCAATCAATAAATAAAGGTAATTGTGACTTTTTTTTCTCATAATTTTTATTCTATGGCAGAAAACTGCCTGCACATTACTTATTTATTTATTTATTTATTTATTTTATTTTTTCTCACAATTTGGAGTGTATATCTCACAATTATCTTTTTTCTTACAGTTCTGAAAAAAAAAAAAAAATCAGAATGACAACTTTATAATTGTGAGATATAAATGCAGAATTTTGTAAAGTGTCAGAAATGCCAGAAAAGAAAAAAAAAAAATCACAACTGCCAGATATAAATTCAGTATTGTGAAAAAGTCAGAATTACAGAAAAAAGTCAGAATTGTGAGATTTTAATGTGAAATTGCAAAAAAAAAAAAAAAAGAAAAGGTCAGGATGAGGAAAAAAATCTGAATTGCGGGATATAAACTCAGTATTGTGGAAAAAAGTCAGAATTGTAAAATATAAATGAGGAAAAATGAAAGGAAAAATCAGAATTGTGAGATTTTTAATGCAAAATTGCAAACAAAAAAAAGTCAGAATTCTGAGGGAAAGAAATCATAATTGCGGGAGATAAACTTATTGTAAGATGTAAATGCATAATTGCTGGAAAAATCATAATTGCAAGATATTAATGTAGAATTGCAGGGGAAAAGTCTAAATTGTGAGATATAAACTTCTAATTGTAAGATGCATAATTGCAGAAAAAGTATGAAGTAACAGGAAAAAAATCAGAATTGGTAGATATTAACTCAGTATTGTGAAGAAAAAGTCAGAATTGCAAAATTTTAATGCAAAATTGCAAACAAAAAAAAGTCAGAATTCTGAGAAAAAATCAGAATAATAAGATATAAACTTATAATTGTAAGATATAAATGCATAATTGCTAAAAAAAGAAAAAAAGAAAAAAAAAACAGAATTGCAAGCTATAACCTCAGTATTGTAAAAAAGGTCGTCAGAATTGCAGAAAAAGTCAGAACTGCCAGAAAAAAACATCATAATTACCAGATATTTAAAAAAAAAAAAAAAGTCAGAATTGCAAGATATAAATGCAGAATTGCAGAAAAAGTCAGAACTGCCAGAAAAAAAACATCATAATTGCCAGATATTAAAAAAAAAAAAAAATCAGAATTGCAAGATATAAATGCAGAATTGCAGAAAAAGTCAGAACTGCCAGAAAAAAAACATCATAATTGCCAGATATTAAAAAAAAAAAAAAATCAGAATTGCAAGATATAAATGCAGAATTGCAGAAAAAGTCAGAACTGCCAGAAAAAAACATCATAATTACCAGATATTTAAAAAAAAAAAAAAAGTCAGAATTGCAAGATATAAATGCAGAATTGCAGAAAAAGTCAGAACTGCCAGAAAAAAAACATCATAATTGCCAGATATTAAAAAAAAAAAAAAGTCAGAATTGCAAGATATAAATGCAGAATTGCAGAAAAAGTCAGAACTGCCAGAAAAAAAACATCATAATTGCCAGATATTAAAAAAAAAAAAAAAAAGTCAGAATTGCAAGATATAAATGCAGAATTGCAGAAAAAGTCAGAACTGCCAGAAAAAAAACATCATAATTGCCAGATATTAAAAAAAAAAAAAATCAGAATTGCAAGATATAAATGCAGAATTGCAGAGAATAAAAATCAAAATTGTCAGAACTAATGGAGAGTGAATGCAACTGTGTGATGTTTTGGTTCTGTTGAACAAAGATAAAGATATTTTAGGAAATGTTTTGTTTTTTTTGTTTTTTTTTATGCAGTGGAAGTCAATGGGCATCATTTTTGTTTCCAACATTCATCTTTTGTTTAAAAGAAAAAGTAAGTCACACAAGTTTAGAAAGTAAAATAATGACACTTTTGGGTGAAGCACCACTTTAGAACCCAAATTCAGATCTTTGCTCCTTATTCTTTAACTTAATAAAAGCATCCATACTGTATGTGCCATCAGTGTGATCCTGAAACTTGATGCTCATCAGTGTGTTTGTGAAATCCATCATTGATTACGGTCAGATCCGCACACCTGCTGACCGACACATTCGTACGGTAACACAACAGCCCACAGCCAAACTGTCAACACATCACGACATCACACTGATGCTCATGACATGAGTCGCTTTGTGTGTGTGTGTGTGTGTGTGAGGAGCTGTATTCTTCAGCTGTTACACACACACACGATGAAAACCTTTGGGTGACGACTGGTGTTTATTTATTTGTGTGTTTAACTCAAAAACCTTATTATTCTCTTACTGTAATTTATAGGATTTTTAGGAAGACTCATTTCAGATTAGGACAGTTGTTATATTGGGAGCCATTATGAGAAAAATTAGACTTTTTTTATTATCATTTAGCGTGTGTGTGTGTGTGTGTGTGTGTGTGTTTAAAGTAGTGCAAACTAGTTTTTCAAATAATCATTTTCCCATTATTAGAGTATATACAAAATAATTTCTGATAAACATACAACATGCAGTTTACCATATAAAATCAATGTGATAAAGTGTGTTTAAAAATAATCATTGTACACCCTAATTGTTTAGTTAAAAAAAAAAAAAACTCTAAAAAATATAATGAAGTTTGTTTGAGGCTAATCAGTGTAGACCCGAAATATTTATGAAAAATAAATAAACTTTTATAGGCTTAAAAAAAGTAATGAAATTAAAATAATAATAATAATAATAACTTTTTTTTTTTCATTTTTATTTTTAAATATTAAATGTATATGTAATATATTTAATAAAATAATAAAAATAGTATGTTAACCATATTAAAATCAATACATATGACAGGAAACAAAACAAATTGTATACAAATAAAGCAATAATAAATAATATTAATATAAACAATTAAACAATAACCACATTTTTTCCATGAACAGTTTTATGCACTGAAAAAAAAAAAAATAATAATAATAATTTTTGAAAGTTGTAAATAAAATAAGATTATTGGAGTACATTTTACAAGATTACTTCTAAATTTAATTTAATTCAATGTGTTAGCTGCTGTTGTCTTTGTAATTATTAGTGAAATTTACTAGCAATTACTGAGTGGAAAAAAATAAAATAATATTTTAATTAAAATAATAATAATAATAATATCTCAAAGTAAATCCTACACCTTTTTTTCAGGTTGGCCATTCTGTCTTTTGTAAAGACTAAATGAGTGATGTATGTGTTTCTGTCTTTCCAGGAGTTGCAGTTTGGTCTCAGCGGTCAGTGAGATCATCATGGCTTGTTTACTCTGGGCTGATCTTCAGTAAAGTGCAGCATGAGCTTCGACACCTTCACCTGCTGCTCGACAGAAACAAAAGAGCAGAGGTGAGCCAGAAATAGCCGTGCGAGAGCGTTTCCTCTTGGCCGATCAAAGGCACGTTTGTGCAGCTTTAACTCCCCGCGGCTGTGCAGCGCAGATAAGCATCAAACCGCGCGGCTCACGCACACACTGCCGTCTGCGGCTGCGCGTCTGCGCTGGCTGCAACCAAGCTGTTTGCCTTATTGTCTCATTTAGTTTTCCTCCAGCGTCTGCGACGTAGATCGTATCTGTGCAAAGTAAATGGATTCGACATGATTCTTAAGCAGATACACAGTGATGAAGGTGTGAAAGGTTTGCTACATCAAAAATGCCTGTTTGCAGTTCAAAAGGTGACTTCTACAGTAAATAAAGGCAAGTTTTTACTAGCATCTAAAGAGGTATCGGACAACAAAACTCTTTATTAATAAAATGTATTATTTATATTAGTATATTACGTTAGATTAGTTTCCTGTCATATTTTTGGTTTAAATTGCAATATATGATTAATATATTATCTTGTTATTTTGTTAAAAATACTAAATAATATTTTCAAATATTTAATTAAAAATGTAAAACAATTTTATTAAGTACATTAAATTATTTTTTTTAAATATATTACTTTATAGAAATTATTTTATTTAATAAATTACACTTTTCAAATATATATTAGTTTATTTTATTATTTTATTAAATCTGTTAAATAATATTTTAAAATATTTAATTAAAAATTTTACATATTTTTTTATTTCATTTAATATATTAAATTATTTTTTTAAGATTTAAGGGTTTTTACTTTTATTTATTTCTTTTGTATTAATAATGGCATTGTGTTGTCTTGAGTTCATTTGTACGACTAGTTTTTCGAATGATAATTTTCCCATTGTTAGAGTATAGTATAGTATAGTATAGAGTATAGTAAGTTAGAGTAATTTCTGATTAACATGAAGAATGCAGTTTATCATATAAAATCATATAAAATACCAGTTTCTGGCCAGTTTCAGCATCTAAAGAGTTGTTAGACAACAACATTTTTTATAAATAAAACCTATTATTTATATTAGTATATTACGTTAGATTGGTTTCCTGTCATATTTTTGGTTTTAATTGCAATATATGATTAATATATTATTTTATTTCATTCGAAAAACGAAGTAATATTTTCAAGTATTTAAAATTAAAAATGTAAAACTATTTCTATCATCAAGTACATTAAATAGTTTTTAAATATTTAATTAAACGTTTTAAATAAATATATATATATCAATCTGTTAAATAATTTAAAATATTTAATTACAAATTTTACAAACTTATTTCATCATTTCATTAAATATATAACTTTTTTTTAAGTTTTAAGGTTTTTTATTTGTATTTTGTTTATTTATATATTTATTTATTTTGTATTAATAATTGTATTATTAATTGTATTAATACTGTCTTGAGTTTTGTGCATTTGTGCATACAGAAAAAAGACAAAAACTAACTTTTCTGCCTACATGTTTTTCAATTAATATTTGCATATTTGATCATATATTTGAAAACACAGGTGGAGAAAGCTTAAAAGATGCTTTTATCCAAATAAATGTCAAAATAAAACAAAAATGATTAAATATTCCAATAACTATATATATATATATATATATATGTATATATATATATATATATATATATATATATTGTTACTGTCAGTTATTAATTTGTTAAAGTCACATTTTAATAAACTTGCTGACAGATGTCAGTTACTTAAAGCAGTGTCATTAACTAACCTGCTTTACCAGTGAAATCAGTCTTTTATTCCATTTAATCACCTGCAATCATTGAATTATTAATCATTCATATGGTAATGCGTTTGAATCACGGTTGAATGTGTACAGATGCTCTTGCTGGCTGTAATGTATTATAATAATTTGACAGGCGGTTGTTAGGAGAATGGCTGAGAGCTTCCCATACGCTTCCTGCGGGTGATAAGAAAGGAAAACAGGCGCTCGCTCTTAAAGGAGAAACGCTTCAGGAAGAGCGAGTGCTCTATGGGCTTTGTAATTTAAGGCAGAGGTCAATCCCGGCCTTTACAAAGTGAGGAAGCCCCTCCACCCCACATTAACGCTCCGCCGGCTCGGACCACAGAGAAACACTCGCTCGCTCTCAAGAGTAAAGCTGAGTCTGGCTTATATGACAGAGATGACATAATTTTAGCATGAAGTATGTGTTTTTGCACAAACAAGGTTTCAATATCATTTTCCCACTATTTTGTACTATGAAGTCATTTTTGATTAACATACAGCATGACCTTTATTATTTTAACTGAATATGGTACAGTGTGTTTGAGAATAATCAATGTATATTTATGAAAGAAAATAAATTAAATGAATAAATAAATACAATAAATTATATATATATATATATATATATATAAATATATATATATATATATAATTTTTCATTTTTGTTAACTTTTAATTAAATATTTAAAAATATTATTTAATATATTTATTTTTATATTTTATTTTATTAAAATGTTAAAATAAATAATTATTAAATTATTAAAACAATCAAATAAATATTACAAAATTAAATACACACACACACACACACACATATATCAAATATTTTATATATATATATATGTATATATGTATGTGTGTATGTATATATATATATATATATATATATATATATATATATATATTAATATTTAGAAATAATATAAGAATAATTTAATAAATGTTAATAATATTATTACTAATACAATATTAAAATTATTATTAATAATATAAATACTTTAATTAAACATTAACCTGGTAGTTTGTTTTTTTTACTCTATTTAAATATTACTTTTTTTTTTTTTTTTTTTTTTTTTAGGAATGCAACCAAAATAATAGTCATTGTCATTTTGCATGCAATAATATAGTATATTATTGCATACAAAATGTCTGATGATATTATATATACATGATATTAAATATACGTGTGTTATAAGAGATCTAAATGTTACATTGTAGGTGTTTCTGATGAGTATTTTAGATTCTGGGCTCTTTGAATCATTGATGGATACTTTTGTTGAGAACTAAAGATCTCTTATAAGAACTTATAAAGGATGCAAAGCTCTTTTTTTTTGGTTCCATTAGAAACTTGTCTGATTTAAATGTTTTCTGTAAATTGAGACATAATGGTGCACATAAACGGAATCAGGTCTGCCGTATTCTGAAGACAGTTATAGCCTCCGCTGGCCATTATTTTATAGAAACACCTTGAGCGAATGTCTGCGTGCATTGAATCTGAGGGCTGATGTTGAGGTTGTGATGTTGATCAGGTCTGCGGCGTCCCACTGACCCGGAGCTTCAGTCCATCTGCATTCTTGCACTTTGAACCATAAACATCCTCCTTTCAAAGAGCTTGGCAGGAAGTTTCTGACTTTTCCCTTAAATGTGCTATAGTCTATTGAAAATATGAGCCTGCTGGATTGCTTCGGCATCAGTATTAATGTCTGTATTTAACATGCTCGGTGTTCCTGTGATGTGATGCTGTGTTTGAGATTGCACTGCAGTCTAATCTATAAAATAAGTCAATATATATGAACAAATGTGACCATGGAGCACAAAACCAGTCTTATTGTATGGGTCAAAATGATCAATTTTTCTTTTATGCCAAAAATCATTAGGATATTAAGTAAAGATCATGTTCCATGAAGATATTTTGTAAATTTGCTACCGTACATATATCAAAATTTAATTTTTGATTAGTAATAGTCATTGCACTTTATTTGGACAACTTTAAAGGCGATTTTCTTAAGATTTCGAATTTTTTTTTTTTTTTTTTTTTTTTTTGCACCCTCAGATTCCAGATTCTCAAATAGTTGTATCTCGGCCAAATATTGTCCTGTTTTTAATGTGCGTTTTTAAAAGTCAATTAAGTGATTAAGGCCGTCAGGTAAGTGAAAGCGCGACAGATCGACTGCGCGGTTTCCACTAAAACACTAAACAAACGCGCGCTCTCTGTTCAGTTTCAGAGGCGTGAAGGAGCCGATAGATGCTGATGACATACAGAACACACAGCTGCTACACCTGAGACAGATAGACAGAGAGACAGAGAGAGAGAGAGAGAGAGAGTCACACTGCGGTCTGAATAAACTGTTGCATAAATAGCCTAGACTTGGCGATCAATATCTGCACCTATTATTTTAAAAAAAAATAAATAAATAAATAAAAAAACACACACTTTTTTGTATTAATGCATTAAATAGTAATTTGTGCAACAAAGCTGTCGGCTATCTTATTCTTTTTTTCTAGACCTCATATAATAAAACAAATAATTTAATATACTATATTTATAAAATGTATTATTTAAAATGTTTATTTCAATTTATGTTATTTGTTTTTTTTATATATTTTATGTTAAATGGGCTTGGAGATAAATATCGAAATAAAGGAGGGTTATTATATTAATGCTTAACGCATGAAATATCGATCTGAAATTATTAATTGCCTCACGGTATGATTTATATATATATATATATATATATATGTGACCCTGGACCACAAAACCAGTCATAAGGGTCAATAAAAAAAAGCTTTCTGCAGATGTATGATTTGTTATGATATGACAATATTTGGCCGAGATACAACTATTTGAAAATCTGGAATCTGAGGGTGCCAAAAAAAAAGAAAAAAAAAAAAAAAAAAAAAAAAAAAAATTGAAAAAATTGCCTTTAAAGCTGTCCAGATGAAGTTCTTAGCAATGCATATCACTAATCAAAAATTAAGTTTTGATTTATTTATGGTAGAAAATTTACAAAATATTTTCATGGAACATAATCTTTAATTAATATCCTAATGATTTTTGACATAAAAGAAAAATCGATAATTTTGACCCATACGATGTGTTGTTGGCTATTGCTACAAATATACCCGTGATACTTATGACTGGTTTTGTGATCCAGGGTCACATACAGGCTATTTACTAGTAGGTGGAGTTAAATCTTTTAAAGTATTAAAAACCATTTTTTATGTGTATAATATGTTTACACACAATAATTTATCGATTACGAAAAATGCGATAATATAGAAAATGTAAGATGATGGAACAGGGGAAAGATGATGTGCAAATCTTTGCTGGAATCGTAAAACATAAATAAGTGATAGTAAAGAGGCTGTTTTAAATATATAGCCGTGAACGCGGTATATAAAGTGTCTAAAAATCATAGCCTACGGTGCGTTCAGTGACAAAGGTGTTATTCTGGCGGAAAGCGCGTCGGTTGGTTTGCGAAGCGATGAGAGAGACGTGACGAAAGCGGAATATGATGATGATGATGATGATGATGAGAACATCAGCGCGACTTGAGTCTGACGACAGCAGAGTTTCGCCTTTCACACGAGGGGGAAAAAAAAGTTGCAGGATCTTCCAGAAGAACCTTCGAGCTTAAACGACATCGAGATCTCGAGTCCATCACAGCAAAAGTCGAGCGTTAGCGGAGCAGGAGCTGTTATTTCATTCAAAAGTCTCGTCATTTATGGATCCGCGGTGACCTGATGCGTGAACCAAACTCCCAGAGCAAGAATCAGGTACCGAACAGACCTTTATCACCGTATACACGCTTACACTGGGGTTTGTTTTGATGTTTTGTTTGCTTGTGTTTTTCAAGTGATGGCATCTTACCATAGCTTAGATGATGACGCAATGGCTTTGATGGTCCACGACACGAACGCGGTGAAGAAAGAAGAGTTCGCGAAGGACGAGCCGGTCCAGGAGCCGAGTTCGGAGAAGGTGGATCCGTCTCAGAAGCCGCCGTACTCGTACGTGGCTCTGATCGCCATGGCCATCCGGGAGAGCTCGGAGAAGAGGCTGACCCTCTCCGGCATCTACCAGTACATCATCACCAAGTTCCCTTTCTACGAGAAGAACAAGAAGGGCTGGCAGAACAGCATCCGACACAACCTGAGTCTCAACGAGTGCTTCATCAAAGTTCCCCGGGAGGGCGGCGGGGAGCGCAAGGGCAACTACTGGACGCTGGATCCGGCCTGCGAGGACATGTTCGAGAAGGGCAACTACCGGCGCCGGAGGCGCATGAAGCGGCCGTTCAGACCGCCGGCGGCTCACTTCCAGCCGGGCAAGTCTCTCTTCGGCGGCGACGGATACGGCAGCTACCTCCCCGCGCCCAAATACCTCCAGTCCGGCTTCATGAACAACAGCTGGCCGCTCGCGCAGCCGCCGCCGCCGCCGATGAGCTACGCGTCGTGCCAGATGGCCAACGGCAACATGGGTCCCATGAAAGGACTGTCCGCTCCGTCCTACAACCCCTACAGTCGAATGCAAGCCATGGGCCTGCCGAACATGATGAACTCGTACAGCGGCATGGGGCACCACCAGCACCAGGCGCAGCAGCAGCAGCCCTCGCCGGTCCCGTCCAACTCCGCGGCCGCTCTGCAGTTCACCTGCTCCCGGCAGCCGGCCGAGCTCTACTCGTACTGGGACCACGAGGCCAAAAACTCCTCGTTACACTCGCGGATTGACATTTGAAACGTGGGGGTGTGCGAACGGGACTTGGAACTGGGCACAGGGTCTGTTTTACGCATCCAGCAAGGTAAACAGGGTAACTTTTGTTGCTGAAGAACAAACACAGATCTGAACTATCTCAGTCCCTAGATGTTCTGGACTGCATGGATAAATGGTTTCTTGAAATTCTAAATCAGTAGTTTTGATTTGATTGCTTCAGGATAAACACGTTTTACAAAAAAATGCCTACAGTTTCGAAAATTCTCGAAAATTCCTTCGAGGACGGTGTAGAAAGAAAAACGGTTGAAAGATTGTTTGGGACCATTGTGATTTTTACATTTTGGATTGTCAAGCCAGCACTTACTATTTTCTATTTGCTTTCAATAAACTGTTTTGATTAAAATGTCTTCGACACTCGATACGATGAACACTGAAAAAGTGGAATGAGTGCACTCTTAAAAATAAAGGTTCTTTGTTGGCATCTGTACGGAACCTTTCTTTTCTTTGTAGTGGAATAAGGCTCTACAGAGTATAAAATAATTCTTCACACTAAGACAAAAAAAGGTGTTTTTTAAGAGCTGATCACCGAAATGTTATTTGAGGAACCCAAATGGTTCTTCTGAAAAAACTTTTGGAACCTTTATTTTTACGAGTGTATTCTTTAATTTTTTTTTATTCTAGAACGAGTCTTTCGTGTCATTTTGATATGGAAAGATTAGAAAATCACAGATTTTTAGTTTTTCTTCTTCCTTTTTTTTCATAAAGATCTTTTCAAATCAAGGTACTCATAATTCGAAGGATAAGAAAGAAACTAGACGTGAGAAGGTTCAGTATGTGCTGTTATTCTAAAATATACACATTTTACAAATTAAGAGATGAAATGACCTCAAAACGCGCTGTAAAATAAAAACACCCGGTTAAAATAATTGATATTCGTTCTTCTGGCGGAGGATTTGATTAATCAGTGTAAATGTAATTGTAAGGGCCGTTAGCTGATGACAATCTTCAAATCTGTTTCATTTCGTTCGTGTGAACAAACAGACGTAAATAAACTCAATTCAAATAATGCATCAGTGTTTATAGTGTTCTGTCACAAGAAAGCTTATCTTGTTTTAAAAATCTGTTTTGAATTTTGATTTAAAGAAACGATTTTTGTTTATAAAAAAAAAATAAAAGAATTGGTCAATGGACAGGTTTTTTTTTTTGTTTTTCATCAGACACAAAAAATCTGTTCTCGTGAACTACATCAGCCCGTGCTGTTTTTATATTTTGTAGACTATTTAATCTTAATTATTTCCAGTAAAACTGAAGTTTTTTATTCTTTCTTTAATTCATAGCATTTGACTGCAGTCTGTCTGCTGGTTTTGGCCTTTCCTAAAATATTAGGCCTAGATGTCTCATAAATGCATTAATTCGTTTCTTGAAAATTGAATTTATTACGGTTGTATGAAAAGTGAAAATTAAATCGTGTAATGTAGGCCCATTATCGTATGAGAACAATAGGCCTACATTAAAAAAAAAAAATAAAATAAAAAAATAATAATATGGGTTAAAATACAATTACAGTGATTGCAATCATGTAATAACAGAAGTGATTCCAAACAGCAGACAGTCTGAAGGATAGGCCATTATTTTTGTATGAATACTGTACTAATGTTGGCAGTGAGTGTCTTTCATTCCTTCATACTGTGATCGAGGCCTGATTTAACGAAAGTTCATGAGAAAACACGCCTGAATCGCTCTCATTCCAGCCGCTCTATATTTTCACATCAGAGGAAAACAACAGCTGAAAATCCTGTAGTGAGACTAAAACCGAAGCAAACGCGAATTACACTGCAGTGCACCGCCTGGAAATTAATGATGCATGTAAAGCATGGTTTTTATTATTGTTTGTTTGCTTTTGTTACAGTAACTAATCATGCAAATGTGCATCTCCTCAGATGTATTGTCTTATTGTTAAATGACACCCACACGATATGTTTTAATGAAGTTATAATAATAATAACATTGAAAGCTTTTTTATGCAGGTCTGATTCTGCTTTTTTATATTTGCGAATGAACAAAAAAGCAACTAAATGCTTCATAAGCATAACTGATCGTTCGAAACCTTCTTGCATTCATTTTCATTTCAGACCGTCCGTGAAAAGCTTGCATTAAAAAAAAAAAAAAAAAAAAAATGTTATTTTATAATCTTTTAAAACATCAGTCATATGTTTTTATTAAATTTCGTCTGCATTTTAAGATGCGCGTCACTTCAGCTGATGTTTGCATTTCACACTCATTCTATTGTAATTAAAATAAAAGGGCTGATCAATATTTATCTCACTGTAAACAGGGTCTGAATTTCCGCTGAGAGACGCTTTGCTTTTAGATTCCGGCAATTGTGCAAAAACTGTAAAGGCGAATACAAAAACGGCTCAAATCACACGTTTTTGTGAAATAATTTATACGAGAACACTAAAGGCTGCATTCTTGTCTGAGTGTCACGTGACTGACCGTGAACACGTGATGTAAGTGAATCCACCTGCCAGGACTAATTAGGAAAAAGTAGAATACTGCATATAAATCAAAATAGGCCTATCTTAATTTTGGATTCTAGAACGACGACACTTGCGTGTCATTTTGGTATAAAAAGATTAGAAAATTACGCAGATCTTCAGTTATTTTGATACTATTCCAGAGTTCAGAAAAAAATGTCTTCAGGTCAAGATTGGATTTAATGTAAGGTGTTTTTGTGAGCTGAGATGATGCTTTTAGAAAATGAAACAAACACAAACAGCTGATGTCTGACCACTAGATGGCGCTATACGCACATCACAAAACATAGACCTGAATAATTCCGCACAATTTATTTGTTTGGTTGTTTTTTATGTAGCCTATATTTGGGTTTATTTTAGTTAGTCAGAAAAAGTGACTTAGGATAATCTGTGACATTTAGTATAATGTAATTATTATTACAATGGTTAAATGCTTAAAATTAGTTTTGTAGACAAATATAAATTGTGACTGTGCATCAATCTGTTTATGAAACTAAAGCTGTCTTTTTTTTTTTTTGTCTATTTTGAGTGTGTGAAATAATGTGTCTTTCAAATAATATGAACTCATAAAAGCCTGATAAAATAAATAAGATAATTGCTTATTAAAACATAAAAATATGAAAAAAACATAAAAAGTACATTGTCCTATACTTCAACTTTCCAAAAACATTTAATGTAAACTGACTATTCAGCTTATGATTTATTAATAATTATGCATATTTTTGGGCTGATGCTGTTCCTGCAGTATTAATGATTTCAGTGCTTGATTTCAAGGATTTTTAATGCTAAGGTAAATGATAATTCTGCTATTTTTTGTGCATTTAGGTGTTTTTTTTTTATATACGTTTGAGTTTTTATGCATACAAATATGTATGTCTTAAATAATAGGAGCTCCAAAGCTGCTAAAATATTTAAAAGCAAATTGCTATGTAAAATATATGTTTGTAAAGAGCACTTTATTTCAGCTTTACAAATATTTAATGCGAACAGCTATACACAAAATTGTCAGTTTTCCAATGTGCCAATGCAGTGTTAATAATTTGACATATTTTTGGATTGATGCTGTTCGTGCAATATGATAAAGATTAAGCTTCATGTGCATTTTTTTCAAATCTTCAAAGAATTTTATTTACATAAATAGTGGCATGTCACAAAAAAAATGATTTTGGTTTATGCATAAATTATATAATGTAGCCATGCACTATTTAAAACTATGGCATTTTTTTACTCTGTGTGTGTGTAAGTGAGAGAGAGAATATTAGTATTTTTGTTGAAGATTCCAGTGCTGTAGCGGTAGATATTCTCTCATGGAGAGACTGAAGCCTTTTTCCAGGACTGTGATGTGTGTTTGTGATCACATACGGATCATCAACATCAAACCAGAGCCACAATTTTGAACCAGGATGAAGTTAAACCTGAAATCAGTCCTGAATCCGTCATTGCTGCACAGGGACAACAGCATCTACAGGTTGGTCTCATTTATGATTCATCATTCCTGTTGGCATTTATTTCGCTCTTTTATTTGAAATAGATTTGGCAGGATGTGCACATTTTGTAAATGTACCAAATATGAAATAGGGTTTATATAGTCTGCAATATTGTGTGCAGGTTCTTTTAAAATATTACATCTGTTCCTACAAAAATAAACTCTTCACTAGGTCTGATTTAATGTTGTAGAATAGTACTTTAATTAGCACACATATATGCATTTGAATTGACATTTCAGACACATTAAAACAGATTGTTGAAGCAGCATGTTAAGAGTTACAATCATTCATATACTGTAAAAAATTATTCTTCAAAACTGTAAATACAACAAGATTACTGGAGTACGCTTTACAAGAAATATTCAGTCTTTTTACTTCAAAATTTTACATTTAATTCAATAAATTACTTGCCATTTCTATGTAATTATTTGTGAAATTTCTGAGTGAAAAAAGTTTCTATGGTGTTACAGCTGACACTTCAGTAATAAAAGACAAAATACATGATGTGCAAATAAAATGCATTATAACAGTCATTTATCAGCATCAGGTTGACTGTCAATGTGGAAAATGATGCATCTCTGTATATCCAGTGGATTATTTCAGTAGTTCAGACACCGGACAAACGCATATACATATTTATCTTGAAATTAGATACAAAATATCAAATCAAAGCATCTGATCAAACGAACGCTGCAGATTTTCTCAGAACTACTTTCAATTTTCTGAGCCATTTCATCTCTCTGTATAAAGAGAAAGGAGTACAGTACTAAAGTGCGGTCAGATTCGTTAGGATAATAAACGCTCCTGATGACCCCAAAGTGCAAAATCAGAAAGTGTGATGAATCACAGGAACACATTCATACAGCTCATGCATGAAATCATCACAGGTTTGTTCTGAACGCCGAGAGCAAAGAAAAAACATGTTGAATGCGAACAATAAATCATATAATTACGCATATAATTACAGCAACATAAAGAGTCTGTTGTTGACTGTTAAAAGGCCCCAATATATTTTTTTCTATGCATTAGTTGGAATGATAATTCTGCTGTTTTTATGCATTTGGGTGTTTGATGCATAACGTGTCAATGAATATCAAGATTTTATGTTCAAATGTGTATGAGTGTAGAAGGAAAGGTCTTTATTTCCCATTTTAATCATTTGTCTTCACTAGTTTGTTTTTAATGGCCTTTGTAGTGTGAACACTTACATTTTAATACAAATGTTGCATCTTTCAAATAATTTAAGCTCATAAAAGCTCATATAAGCAAATTTCTATTTAAAATATATAAAACATAAAATATATAAAAACACATCATTTTAACTTTCCAAAGGTATTTAATGTGACCTATACACAAAATGATCCGTTTTCCTTTTCAGTCTGTGCTGTGTTAATAATTTTGCATATTACTGGGCTCATGCTGTTCATGCAATATTAATGATTTCAATGCTTGATTTTAATTTTTTTTATCATTTTTTTAAAATCCTAAGTAGGTAAATAATCATTTTGCTCTTTTTATGCATTTGCTTATTTGATGCATAATCAAAATTTTAGGTTCAAATGTATATGAATGTAGAAATCACTTTAAAATTTAAATCACTTGTCTTATAGTTTGTTTTAAATGCCTTTATAGTGTGAACGTTTAAGTTTTAATACAAATATTCCATCTTTCAAACAATAAGAGCTCATCAGAGCTATAAATAAAATATTCATAAAATAATTAGCAAATATCTGTACTAGCAAATATACACAAAATTATCAATTTTCCTGTTCAGCCTATTCTGTGTTAATAATTTTGCATATTGTTGGGCTTTAATTTTGCATATTGTTTCAATGCTTTTTTTTAAATGCTGCCTTCTGCTGTTTTTATGGATTAAGGTGTTTTTGTGCATACAAATATGTAGCCTTTCATATAATATGAGCAGCTCATTAAAACCCATAATATATATATATATATATATATATATATATATATATATATATATATATCATTAGAAAATTGCTGTTTAAAATATAAAAAGCACATTATTTCACCTTTCCAGCCGTATTTATTGTGAATATACACAAAATTAACAGTTTTCCTATTTGGCTTATGCTATGTGCAATAATGCAATAATAACAATTTCTACACTTAATTTAAAGGACATTTTTGTTTATTTTTATGCCAAGTATGTCAATGATAATCCTGCTTTTTTGTGCATTTAGGTGCTTTTATGCAAATATTCCAAGTAGTCTTGGAATAGTATTTCAAATAATATGAGCTTTTAAAAGCTCATAAAATAACTAAAATGCATTTTAAAATATAAAAAGCACATTATTTTAAAAATATTAAACATGTACTGTATGCTAGTATAGACCTACACAAAAATATACGTTTTCTTATTCAGCTTATGCTGTTAATGTTTTTGCATATTATTGGGCTGGTGCTGTTCATGCAACATTAATGGTTTGAATGCATGATTTTAAGGACGTTTTTGTTGTTTTTTTCAGTGTAATGTAGAGTCCGGGTCTGTCAGACGTTACTGATGCGCACGCTAACGGGCCCGCCGTCCGCCTGTCTCTCATCCTCTCGGTAGCTCTGCTCCAGCCGCATCTTCTCCGGGTCCGTGCCGCTCACGTCTTTATGGCAACCGTCAGTGCCGCTGGGCGGGGTCTGATTGAAAAGGGGCGGGGTCTTGGTTTTCACCACCTTGTCGAAGTACGCGAGATCCGCCACGTATTTGCCCATCGGAGAGAGAGACACGATGGGCGGGAACTCGTAGCCCCACAGGATCTCATCAGGCAGGTATGAGGTTCGCACCTGACAGGTGGCCGATGTGGGTTCCACGGTGGAACTCATCATCACCAGCAGCTCGAAATCAGCCGGATCCGGTTCCGTCCAGCCTCCGCCTGATAGCGAGAAACAGAATGAGTGTATCAGCAAGATATTCACGCATAACCGCCCTGTCAAAGTGTGTGCAGCTATTTCCTTAAAGGTGAAGTCACCTGATTTAAAGGGTCGAAGCGATCATTGTTTTTGCAATTCCGTTTGGTGCCACTGGAGGCGCAGTGTTTACAAATGACAAGATTTCAAAACATTTTTCAACATTCAGATTCAGAGATCAAGCTATTCTCAATTAATTTAAAATGCAATCTACTTGTCAAGTTGATTGCTTTGAATTAGCACCGGTTTTGTATTTCTTTTTGGAGCTGATTAATTAGGCCTCATTGATCTGAGATCATGCACCTCAGTTTTTGAGTTAAAAAACATTATATGTGGGTCATTTTTGGTAATGTTCACTCTGTACCTTTGTTGGCCCATCCGTGCAGCGGGCTCTGCTCGTCGATGATGTGGTAGAAGGTGAGCGGGAGGATGAGGAAGGGGCTCTCGGTGGCCGTGTCCACGCTGAAGGTCACGTTCTTCTGGTCCAAACGCACCGTCTCGCCCTCCTTCGGGACACACGGCTGTAAAAGCTTCCCAGTCACCTGGAAAAATCACTTTAATTATATTTGAACATCTTTAGGGTAGCATAAAAACAGCCTGCTGTCTTTAGCTGATTTCTCATGTTGACAAAATAGTAAATCAGCATTGCATGTGCATGTTTCCTTTGTGATGAATGCAATACCAGAATGCATTGCATAGATAAAGACAGAAAAGGAGAAACGTTCATTATTAATGTAATCAATTCAAAACATGATAGTATGAATAGGTATATATATAATAATCTGCATTTTGCATCCAGAGTGTTCATGAGCAATGATGCCACGTTTCATGTTTATGTGTTTTAGATTTAATCTGCACTTTGTAATTCAGTGTCATTTTCTTCTCTCTGGTTGTGTGACAAATCGTTAAATAAAAAAAAAATCATTAATTGGCAATTTTGATATAGTAATAATTCTCTCCTCTGGTTACCTGGCAGCCCAGCAGCAGACTCTTACGCATGTTGGCGATTCGTATCATGAGACACGGTCGGCCGTCGTGATTGGCTATTACAGCATGCTGACTGAACCGAATCGTCTCGCCGCGCTTCTTCGGCCGAGCCACCTGAGAGAGAGAGAGAAAAAATATATACATATTTAAATAATAATAACATTTGCAGTGATAAGAAATTAAAGAGAATCTGTACTGAGAAAGAATTACATGAATGCATGAAAATAATGAGAACTTGGGGGTTAAATGTGTTCAACTGTGAAGAAAGTAATGCCACAGGGGGAAAAGTTTTAGCAATGTAAATTTAAATTTTTATTTATTTTTAAGCAATTAATGTGTATATGTTTCTTTAATATACTTTTTTTTTTTTTGAGTAAAGTATTGAATGCATGTTTTCTGTGTTTAGGCATGTAAATTGATGTGTACCTTGGCGAGGAAGGTTCCAGTGATGAAGATCTCCATGGCGGTGGTGATGAGGAGCTGGATGATGAGCAGGACGATGGCAGACGGACACTCTTCTGTGATGCAGCGGTATCCGTATCCGATGGTGGTCTGAGTCTCCAGCGAGAAGAGAAAAGCTGCGGTCATTGTTTGCATCTGCATCACGCACACACTGTGGTTTGCTGGAGGATCAAACTCTACAGGAAGCAACACAAACATCAGACACAAAGTGATGCACACAAAAGAGCACATGCACAGGGGTTTTCTTTCATTGGATGGACTCTGGCTTATGGTATCACAGAGGAATGCTATTTTTAATAACATCTTTTTTTTCATTATTAAGTTTATAATTACGTTTTAAGCAACTTTGCATGTAGCATTTTATTAAATGAATTTTAATTTAATTATTTAATACATCATTACTTAATAATTTCATTATTAATTTTAATTATAGTTAATAGAGTTGTCATTTGTTTTATTTAACCGTCAACCTGGTCTCCTAAATTTTGTTAGTAGAAATAAAAATTAGGACAATAATTTCATTTTGATGAACAATTAGGCCAAAATAAACATTATTTCTTTATAGTAACATGTTTGGAATATCAGGCCTATTATTGTTAACTAAAACTAAAATTAAAACTGTAAATGGACCATTTTTGTTACTTGAAATAAAATAAATGTTAACTAAAATAATATAAAATATTTAGCTTATTGTATATCAGCCAGTAGCCAAACAAAATTAAAAATAACAAAAAGATAACAAAATTACTAAAACTTTAACTAAAATGACAATATAAAACATAAAAATAAAAAATAATTCCAGTTATTGTAAAATAATGCTGTCATGGAAAAATCATTCACAATAAGTCCAGGAACATTAAGAAAGTCACTTTATGTTGATTTTTACTTTATTTCCGTCTCTTACCGAGCAGGTCTCCATGCACCAAAGCCAGCAGGTACCACAGCAGTCCAAAGGTGAACCAGGTTCCCACAAACGTGGCGCTGAACAGAACCAGTTTATACCTCCACTGCATGTCCACAAAGGTGGTCCAGGGGTCACGCAGGTACAGAGCGCCACGCCCACTCACGTGCTCGATGCGGACGTTGCTCCGCCCATCCTTGGATAACACCCGCCTCCGGCGCGCCACCTGACTCCCGTGCCCCAACGCACCGAGCAGAGGCTTCAGGACTTCTGTCTGCGTCTGGGAGTGGCACACTTTCTGAGGGGCGGTGCCGTGAGAAGAAGGGGGTGTGGCTGACGTCATCTAGGGGAGAAACAAGTGTCGAAAGCTAATGTGAGTGATGCTCATACGCAAGTATTGAGGTCTTAACAGTTACGTTTATATTTATGCATTTAACAGATGCTTTAATCCAAAGTAACTTGTACTGCATTCAGTTGTTTTTTACTTTAAGGTAAGATGCCACAGGTGAATTGAGTAAAAAAATACAAAAATGGCGTGAAATCTACAGGCGCAAATAGATAAAGTGAAATAATAAAACAAGGCAAATGATATATGAACAAACCCTTCAGTAAAAACATTCAGAATATAGAGGGGAATAAAACTGTAAGTTTTGGTGTTTGTAAGTGCTGCTGTAGTAGAGAGAAAACTCACAGTTTTTTTAAAAATATATACGTTTTCACCATGTTTTTAGGAATAACATGTTATAGAAATCAGTGTAAATGATATATGAACAAACCCCTCAGTAAAAACCTTCAGAATATAGAGAGGAATAAATCTGTAAGTTTTGGTGTTTGTAAGTGCTGCTGAAGTGGAGAAAAAACTCATTGCCTTTCCATTTTTACCAGGTTTTTAGGGGTAAAATATTGTATAAATCAGCGTGAATGATATATGAACAAACCCCTCAGTAAAAACCTTCTGATTATAGAGAGGAATAAACTTGTAAGTGTTGGTGTTTGTAAGTGCTGCTGTAGTGGAGGAAAAAACTCAAAGCTTTTAAAAATATGCGTTTTCACCATGTTTTAAGGAATAAAATGTTATATAAATTAGTGTGAATGATACATGAACAAACCCCTCAGTAAAAACCTTCAGAATATAGAGGGGAATAAATCTGCTAAGCCTGGTGTATGTAAGTTTTACAGTAGTAGAGAAACAAACTCATTTTTAGGAAACAGCCTAAAATCTACAGACGCAAATATAGATTATACAGGGGTTGGACAATGAAACTGAAACACCTGGTTTTAGATCACAATTAGTATGATATTGGGCCTCCTTTTGCAAATAGTCCTGCAAAGCAGCCAGAGGGATTTTGAGCCATTTTCCTCTTGCAGAACAGTGGCCAGGTCACTATGTGATGCTGATGTGGGAAAACGTTTCCTGACTCGCTCCTCCAAAACACCCCAAAGTGGCTCAATAATATTCAGATCTGGTGACGATGCAGGCCATGGGAGATGTTCAACTTAATTTCCATGTTCATTAAACCAGTCTGTCACCAGCCTTGCTGTGTGTATTGGTGCATTATTATCCTGATACAGAGCACTACCTTCAAGGTACAATGTTTGAACCATTGGGTGCACATAATGAAACTTTACACTCTGCTCTAACTGGTGTAATGTACAGTAAGTGGAGATTGGGCACCAGACAGCGCAAATATAGCCATGAAACCTCCAATACTATATTGGCGAGTGTTTCAGTTTCATTGTCCAACCCCTGTAGATAAAGTGCAATAAAATTCACACTTAAATATGTATTTGGATGCTTTCTGTCCCAAAAAAAAGGAGCAGTGCAAGAAAAAACAATGTTTTTGCCTGTAGTGTCTTGCCTTAAATGAAAAGAGAGACCGTAAAAAATAATGGAAAAGAATGAGAAAAGTTGTTAAATTATTGGCTGTTGAACCAGATATAAGGCTGCATTACATGCATCATTGTGCATTATATCATAGTTTGCATTGACTAATAGGCCACATCTCAAACACAATGTCTTTTACTGCTTGAAATACAAATATACACGTTTAGATGCCATGATATTCAGCTCATTCAGTGGCCTTCTGTGTTTTTCTGCAGTACTTTTGTCTTGTGGTGTAGATTTCAGTCTGCAGGGAGAAGAGCTTGTTGAATACAGTTTATCTGGTTAATCAGGTGAACACACCAGATTATTTTACACGAGAGAGACTTTAACCAACAATAAGCTGAAAGAGACACACTAAATGAGGGCATGTGAAAAAAAAGTCCAGACTGTCTCTCCTCATCCGCCACACTGCAAAAAAATGATTGTCTTCTTTAGTATTTTTGTCTTGTTTTCAAGTGCAAATATCTAAATATATTCTTAATTCAAGACACATTTGCTAGAGAAGACTAACTAAATGACTAACTAAATGAGTTAAGATTTAAAAAATCTGTCAAAATTAATTGAATTTATGCTTAAATGAAGACTAAATAGTTGTTAATAAGGTCAGAAAAATAATACTCTTTTCCCTTTGAGTTAAGTTTATTTTTCTGATCCCATTGGCAGTACTTGTACTTGACTTTAACATAAACTCACTTAATTTTTATACTTTTCTTTTCAGAAAACAAAACAAAATATCTGAATATAAACGTGTATATCTGAATATTACTTAATAAAAGTCCAAACACGTTTAAATGCATTAATGTCCAGTAAATCAAAGTCTCTCTTCTCTTTTTTTAGCAGAGCACTTATATAACAGCATTAATTCTATTCAGTGTTATGCAATTTGATGGATCACCATCCTTTCACATACATTATCCGATCTCATTCCGTGTCAAATGTGCCGTATCCTTGCTTTCTTTTAAATGTCCCACAATAACCATAGTTTCTGCCAAAACACTATAGTGTAAAATGATTCTTCAATGTAGTAAATATGAAACAAAGATTTTTGGAGTACAAGAAAACCACTATTTCAGCTTTTCTACTTCAGAATTTTAATTATTTGCTTTTTTGTTGTAATTGTGAAATTTACTAGAAATTTCTGAGTGAAGACAGTTTCTATATCAGTAAAACTGTAAACACGTTATTCCAAAAAAAGGAAAAGAAACAAGTTCTGAAAGTGTCTTGCATGATTTAAAGCAGATCACATATATCATTTATTATGCTTTTACACTGGCAATGATGCTGTTGCATTTAGTCTATAATGACTGAAGGTGTTTCATGTGTTTTAGTGTCTCTGCTTCCACCTTATCAGCACTTCCAGTTTCTGTCTGTCTGTCTCTGTCTCTCTCTCAACTGTCTCTCTCTCTCTCGGGTACAAAGGAATGTATTGTCTGAAACACTGACCAACGGGACAAAACCAACCACTGACAAACATATCTTTGTGTGTGTGTGTGTGTGTGTGTGTGTGTGTGAGTGTGTTTGAGTGTGTGTGTGCGACACAATAGCAGCTCATTAGTATTCCAAAGTGGATAACGATCCCCCCTCCGCAAATCTCAACCCGCAGTCGCACTTTCAAAACTCTTTCTCTCCTCTTGCTTTCTTTTTCTTTCTTTCTTTCTTTCTTTCTTTCTTTGTCTTTCATATTTTTAAATGCACACAGAAATACACACAGGGTCAAACTCTGAGCTATTTTGGTAAGTTTTCACATGGATTTTGCCATTTTCCTAATCTGAGCTCATCTAGTAGATCATTGCATTGCAACACCAAATTAATGCATCTGTTTCCCAGAACATGATAAAGTAATAAAATGCGCTGGATAAAAGTATCTTCCAAATGTATTAATGCAAACAGTTTCTGTAACATCCAACAAAGCTTTCATGTCTTTGAAGTTCTTGTTACAAATGTTACAAATGTTGCAACTGTTGCAAAGATGTATCAACTTCATATTTTTGCATATGCATAAATCAGTACAGTGTAAAGAATAATTTTTGAAATTGTTAATAAAACTTGAAAATTGAAGTATGTTTTAAAAGAAAATACAATTTCTGTCGTTCTACCTCACAATTTCATGTTAAATTCAATGTGTTACTTTCTGATTCTTTATCATCACGTTGAAATGTATCATTTGATACAGTGAAAATAGTTTCAAAGTAAATTCCACACCAGTTTTTTCAGTGTAATGAGAAAATAGATTTATCTTTTAGGAGGAACGCATGAATGTGTGCAGGTTGCATGATGTGTGCAGCACCTGTTGTTCAAAAGTTTAATCAGACACACCAAATTCTGACCTTATTAATCAGGAGCTTCGTCAAACTCATTCAGAAAGCTGAGCTTGCACAAGTGCATGTGAAATCCAGCGTCTTACCTTGAGAGCTGTGAGGCTGCAGTCTATTAACACATGCGCTCAGGTGTTCAGATGCTGCGATTCATCAGATTCTACATTCAGGTTTGCTGATCTCAGCTACATGTTGATGTTCAGTAAACAAATGTTAACTTTACTAAAAAAGTTACTAAACAGAAGCTCTGCAGAACGACTGAATCTCTCAGGAGCAAATGACATGCTTTTATAAACTGGACTCTCTCTCTCTCTCTCTCTCTCTTTCTCTCTCTCTGTCTCTCTCCCTCTCTCTTTCTCTTCATTCAGCTCTTTCAGCACATTTGTTCTGCTGAACTCTATTTAAAACTATTATACATCAGCTTTTGCATTTTATTTAGTCTTTTATTATTTTATAATTATTATGCAGGGTTTATGCGCTCATATTAAACAGCAAAGTACACTGAATATTTGCACTTTAAGAAATTAAAATATTAAAATAAACTAGTGACAACAAATAGGTTCAATTAAGATTAAGATGAAAATTGGTTGCAAAACATAATATAAATAGAAACCAGTGAAAATCTTTACATTACTAAAAAAAATTATTGTGCATTTTGCAATAACAACCCCAATATTATATTATATATATATTTTGATTTTATTTTAAATATAAACTATTTTGTAATTAATATTTGGATGGCAGTAAAATTTGGGTAATATTTTATTTTTAATATGCACATTAAAATGACGTGTGACCAAAATTTTTATGCTGCACCAATAATTGCCCTTTGGGCTTATAATAAATTTGAACCTTGAACCTTGAACCTTGAAATTTGAGGAGGACATATAAATAAGAAACAAATTTTTGAATATTAAAATTAAGGCAGCTTATTTTTAGAACTTTTTTCTCCAAATTTAATTTGAAAAGAGATCAAAGTTTGAACAGATGTTTGCTGTAACTTTCTTAGTAGTTAATAAATAAACATTCTTATTTTTCTAAATAAATAAGTAAATAAATAATCTCAAATAATGCATCCTAAATCTTTCTTTGGTGTAAAAATCTAATATTCCAGTGATGCTTTGATGCTTTAGTGTTGGTGTGAAAGCTGAAGCTGAATTAAAGGGCTTTTCTTCCACGCTCTCATTCAGTATTTGTCTTCATTTGGGGGTTTTTGTTCTGATTCAGGCACTTTGCACAAACTTCCTCTACACGTGTGGATGTCAGTGGTTTTTGTGAAGGGCTGGAACAGAACATCCTGAGAACAGCAGCTCACAAAAGAGCCCGTGAGAGGAATGAAAACTCCAGAGTGACGAGGCGTTTCATTAATGAGAGATGCGGGAGGAGAGAATACTGAGAGAATGACTGAGTGATGCTGCTGCTGCTGCTGCTGCTGCTAAACACTGTGAGCTGCAGGAGGCGCTGTGACGCATCCATCACACAAACCTGCCACCGAATCCACTGCTGCATGGTAAGTACTTTAGAGAACTTTTTAATTAATATTTTGTATTTTCTAAATGATAATTAGATTTTGTCATTATATGCACACAAAACATTCTATATTAAAACCTGAAATGCTCAGTTATTTAATGTTTAGATATAATGTTTATAAATATAATATAATATAATGTTTTAAATATATTAGATGTTCAAGAGAATATTACAGAACACATATGTAATAAAATCCCGGTCTCTGAACTTCAAACATTTAATGTTACAAATTAAAATGCTCATTTTTGGTAGTTCATGTAAATTTGAATTTTATATATTTCAAGTGCTGTGATGTTCATATGTTTCTTTTTGACTTTTTTTTTTTGACTGTTGTTTTGTACATATTACATTTTTATTTTGTATACATTGTAAAGTATCTTTCATAAATACAGGACACTTATGACAAAACCAGTCTTGTAGCAATAGCCAAAAACACACTGTATGTGTCAAAATTATTGTTTTTTTCTTTTATGCCAAAGACATTAGGATAAATAAAGATCATGTTTCATAAAGATATTTTGTAAATTAACAGCTGTAAATATTTCAATTAGAACTTCATTTGGGCAATTTTAAAGGTGATTTTCTCAATATTTAGATTTTAATTTTTTTTTTTTTTTTTTTTTTTTTTTTTTTTTTGGTCTTGTTGTCCCATGGAAAGCTTATTTATTCAGCTTTCAGATGATATATAAATCTCAATTAAAAAAAAAAAATCACAATTCCAGGGTCACATACTGTATGTAATATCCAAGACTCTTAAATAAACAAATGATGTCATTTGTGTTGCAATACTTCCTATGCCAACTCTAAAAATATTTCTGCACTATTTTTTTTTTCACTGAATATTAAAATACAACTTCTTTAAATGCAATTGAACATTATGCAGTAAAACAGGGGAAAAAAAGACAAAAGCAACTACAAAAATTAATGCTGAGATTATTATTTTTTTTTTTTACAATTATAGAAAAATAAGAATAAGGGTACAATCGGGTATAAATATGTAAATAAATAAACAAATGGCTCACAAACCTTTAAAGTCTTTATAGGTTTCTTACTCAGGGTGTCTAATAGTGATTTTATAATTGCAGATACATTTGGTGTCCGAAGTCATTCTTTTTTTTTTCTGCTTTTTTCAAATGGTTATATTTTTAATTATTTTAATAATGTTGCAGTCCATAACAATGTAACAATTTCTTCAAAGAGTGTCTTAAATGGATGAAAATCATGATTTCTTGTTGTCTGAATTAGTCAGTGCATTTTTTCATCGTGTATCATTGTGTAATCAAAATATTTTATTGTACTTTTGTTTTGGTAATATTTCATTGATTTTATTTTTAAAAGCCATAAAGAGTTCAAAAAGAGTCATTTACCTAATTCTACAACATTTTTTTTTTTAATAACCTTTTTTTTATAAAAATGTGTGACTGTAAATCTTGCGTCAACTCTGTTGCAGTACTATACTTTCCCTTTAAATTAGTGGAATTACCCACAACTAAGCAAGATACAGGAAATGATGTCACTTTCCCTCAATGAAAAGATCTGAATCACTGAAAAGTCTATGTGCTCTCTCTGAGGAAATATTTTAATCTGTAAAGTTCTTACACCAAGAGTTATTTTATAAAGTGTCCAAACTGTTACCACAATATCAAAAGGAAAATTGATCATTGATCACACCTTGTTTATTTAAAGGTCTTTTAATCATGATTTTATTAGTGCCATGTGCTCTTAGCATTTATGCTAGCAAGAGGAGTTTTTGGCACAAAATAAATAAAATTGTCAATTCTGTTACCGTCAAAATTTGTTACCAAGGTAGAGCTACAGTGCAATTCTGTCTTTAAAATACTTCACAATTTTGTTACTTAAAATCTCAACTTTTCTTTTTTAAAATGTTAACCGTCAAAATGTTTATGAACGATTTTCACAAAAAACAATAAAATTGTTGTGTAAAATCTCTGATTTATTTTTGCACCCTTATAATATTTTAACAACATTTCTTTTTTTTACTAGATATTATATATAATACAGTTTCAGATAACAAATATTTGCTCCAAGTGGACGTTCTCTGAACACACAGGTATTTGTTTAATTTTTAAGGCATGTATAGGTAAAATATTATCTCTGTTTCAAGTGTTGGAATGTAAGGACTGTTTGTATAATGAAACAAGAAGGATTTTTCCTGTTATGATTTATTGTTATTACTACACACTGCCTAATTTGTGCATAACAGAGTTGACAAACAATCCCATAAAGACATCTGTTTTTTCATTTAACAGAAAAAAAGGAAGTAACTTGTGTTTGGCAAGCACTGAATTATTAAAATTAAATACGTTTTTAATAAGATACCAAAAAAAAAAACAAAAAAAAAAAAAAAAAATATGTTAGTGAACAGTTTTTTCTTAACTTCCTGAAATGGCAAATGTATCTCCAATTATCCACCTTATTTTTCAATGCGGAAGTAAGCTGTTTTCTGGTAATGTGTTGGACGTCCGGTTTATAATCCGCCATAGGGAAATAACGAGAAGAATATCGAAGTGCAGTAAACGGTAAAACAGTTTGCACTACAAACCAGTGTGTTCATAATTAAGATAATACATTAAAATAATATGGTAAGACACAGAAGTTTGCAATATCAAGCAGCAAAAGGAGCTCTTTGTGCAGCTAAAAATAGCTGGAAGTGGATGAGACCGGAAGTCAGACACAAAAAAATTACAAATAGCTGTACCCATTCTTATGGAAAAAATAAGGTGGATAGAATCACCCTTTTATTAGAAATTTGCTTTTATGAATTTGAAATTTGGTCAAAAGTGAAAGTAAATGGATTCAACAGTAGCGCCTTTTTTCCACATTTGTAGCTGTTCCGTTTGTCTCGGAGGTGCGGCGAATGACGTCACAAAGCATCGCGCTCCAGGAAACGCGCGCATCCTCCTCCGGAGACACACACCCGAGCGCTCAGCCAATGAGAGCGCGTCTCATGACTGCGAAGGAGGAAACGCATTTTATAAGGTCATTCTGTCATTCCCACACACATTCTCAGTCAGAGGAACGAGTTCAGCGGAACACAACCGACATATAAAGGCACATCGACTGCTTCTTTTTCATTCTTCACTCACTGAAACTCACAAACCCGTCGTGATGTTTCCTGATTCGACTACAGGGTGAGTTTGAAACAGCTCATTATAGGAGGTTTATACTATAATCGGTTTAAAAAAGTGATGTGGGTAATTTTAGCTTCACATTTCAAATGGCATAGTAGTGTCTGTGACGTCATCAGCATTAGCTGTTACATCAGAAATCATATAATAAGCGCTGTATCCTCGTTATGCTATATTTCTTTACAGTTATTTCTGAATTTAAACGAATAGATGGATAGTGATGAAACTTGTTAAACAGGTTTGACAGCTTATATTTCATATCTGACATTCATGCGCCACATTACGATGATGTTTTCACATGAATAAAGCTAACATAGGAGGACCTGAACATGAGAGACAGTTGGATATAATACATAGATGTAAAAGCTCAAGTGATGAAAAGTGAGGTAGTAAGATGCAATCCCGCGTGTTGAGATGCACGTGTACGTGTATTGCGTGATGCTGGGATACTCAGTGCGTGTCGCGTGGGCTTCAGCACGTATCACTGAGATCAGGCACCTGATGATGATGATGATGATAATGGGAGTAGAGCTTCTGTGCCTTTTTATACATATTGTGGATATGTTATAACTTTTGTTTGCTTGTATGCATTATTAACTACATATTTATTATATAGGCAAGCCGTCAGCGATTACAATCATTTTTCACTAAGGAAGAGGGTGATAATCCAACTGAAAACTGAACGTTCTGCCAACGTTCTCTCAAAGTTATGATCAAGTGCTCTTCCAGAAACGTTGATAAAACGTGTTTTTAAAATGTAACTAGTTTCAGGACATCCAGAGAACATTCAAAAGTAACATTCTCCTAATGTTCGCAAAATGATACAATGATACAATGCTCCCTTAACATTCCTTTAATAAAACAAAACATTTTGAAACATTGTGAACTTTCATAGAACTTTCAGGGACGTTTTTGTAACAGTGTAACATTCCTAGAACATATTTTGTTAGATGGGAGGCTTTCGATTCAGTCACCCAGCAAACACAGAATGTTAATATCTGTTTTTTTTTTATCTGTTTGCTAATGACAACATTCTAGCAGCCATAAAATAACGTTCTCACAACGTTCTGAAAACCAAGAATCGTTAGTTGATGATGGTGATGGGAGAAAAGCATGTGTGCTTCTCAGAAATATTCACAATATGTTGTAACTTTTGTTTTTAGTATAACTTTTGCAAATATGTATCATGAACTATGTATTTATTATATAGCCAATCAGTCAGCGATTGCAATCATTTTTTACGAGCAATAGTGATCTTGTAATGATTCATCTGAAAAATGAACGTTCTTGAACAAATGCTCTTCCGGTAACGCTCTTAAAGTTGTTCATGTAGCCTAACTTTTTCTTCTAAAAACTTTTTAGTTGGACGTTCATCTAACATTTTTTTAAATTCGTATGACAAAACAGAAATTTTGAAACGTGCACTTTCAGAAGTGATGTTTTTTGTAATGATGTAACGTTAGAAAAATATTTCTTGAACATATTTTAAGATGGGATGCTTTCCATTCAGAAACCCAACAAACTGGTTCCCTTTTGGTTTCTTGGGGAACCAAATGACAACATTTAAGCAATGTTCTTTTAATTTTTTTCAACCATAAAATAACATTTGTGAGTCATGTCGAAGGTGAGTCATGTCAAAGGTTGATTCAGTGACAGCTTTGAATGATTCGTGGAGTTTCCTGTGTGAATCATTCAAGTCTTTCATTAAAAGTATTATTCACAGGAGTCATTTGCGCACAAATCGGACTAATCCTGCCATTATTTCGCAGTCCCCGGTTATTTATTTCATCACGTTGAGCTCGGATGAAGAAGTCAGACTGAACACATGATTTGTTGTTATGAAAACATTACATGGGAAAGAAGGCAGACAGAATGACTCCAACACAAACTCTCATTCTTCATTTAAACAGATTGTTTCAGTCATAAATACAGTACTTTTCCCTTTCAAACACTGAGTCTGTATAAGGCATTTGTAGGTTGATTTAAAAACAGTGCTATTTATGTTTGAGAGTAAAACATAATCTATTAAAGCTTAAAATGAAATTAAATAAACATGTCTGTGGGTTAAAAAAATATTCTTAACCTTATCCAGAAAAATGTTATTTTGGTATGAATATAATGCTAGTTTTTGCTAATATTCTGAATTAGATTTTTATGTTTTCTTCATTTTTATTTATTTGAACGTTTTATTAGTTTTTAGTGTGTTTCTGTTATTTTTATTATTTTTTTTATTAATTATTTGAGTTAGACTAATTAAAATTTAATTTGTTTGGTCTGAAATCAAATAAGTCTAAGTGTTTTATATTTTATTTAGTTAATATTTTTAGTTTATTTAAAGTATTTTTTTTTTGTTTGTTTTTACTTTTAGTTAACTATATTAACCCTGTTCCAGAAGCTTTATTATTTTACAATTTTTTTAAAGTAAATCTAATGGATCATTAAATTAAAATGTAATTTTAGTAAAATTTTTAGTAATGTTTTGTGTGAATATTTTTGTTAGAGTTTTTATGTCCATGTAGTAATTAAATTTTCATTTAATTTTTTTCAATGAAAATGAGAAATGTTTGACAGTGTAATCTTTTAATAATACATTTAATGTTTATTTTATTTAAAGTAATGAATTTTTTTTTTTGTTTTTAGTTTTAGTTAGGTATAATAACCCTTATTATCGTACACATTTTGCTTCTCTAATAAATCTAATGATAGCAGATGAGATTAAATAAACATTTATTTCACTAAAAATCTCATGACTCATTCTCTCTTCCAGGTACACTTATGAGGAGTGTAAGGCCACAGCTGATTGGCTGCTGGCTCAGGCTCCAGTGCGCCCTCTGGTGGGGATCGTGTGCGGCTCTGGTCTCGGTGGACTGGCAGAAATGCTGAAAGATCAGCTGGTGATCAAGTACAGCGACATCCCCAACTTCCCTCAGAGCACCGGTGAGTTCAGATGATGTGCTATAGCGGTTTGATGTGCTGTAAACGTCTCCACACTGACTCCTGCTCGTTCTAACCGTGTTTTCTGTAGTTCACGGTCATGCTGGAAAGCTGGTGTTTGGCACGCTTAAAGGAAAGCCGTGTGTTTGCATGCAGGGCAGGTTTCATCTGTATGAGGGATACCCCATTCAGAAGGTGATTAACACACTAACAGTTCATCTGAAATAGACCCAGCTAACTAAATGTGTGCTAATGTGTGCTTCTAACATTTCTATTAAGTTTTGAAAATGTTAATTCTGATATATATATATATATATTTTTTTTTTTGAAATTGTTTTATTTTTATATTTTCATTTTAGCTTTAGTTTTTTTATTAGCTATTTTTTATTTTCATTTTTAATGAATTCATTTATAAATGTCTATAGAGTTTTCATTCATTTTTGTTTCAGTTTTATTTATTTTAGAACATCAAGTTAAACTAAATAAAAATGAGAAATGTTTCTGAATTAAAATTTTATATTTTACTTATTTTTATTTTTGTTTTAGTTTTTTTTAAGTATATCTATATAATTTTCAGTCATTTTTATTTCAGTTTTAGTTTTACTTGTTTTAAAACATTAAGTTGAACTACATCCAAGTAGAAATATTACCATGGCAACTAGCTGAAATTAAATAAGTTTACTTTCTTCATATTTCATTTTAAGTTTTTTTTTTTTTTTTTATTTCAAGTAAGAAGTTTTTTTTGTTGTTTTTAGATTTAGTTTTAGTTCATTATAATGGATGGAATGTTACATTGTATCATTTTGCAACAATTGTATCAGTTTGTATCATTTACTTCTGAACATTCTTTAAACGTTCTGAAACAAGTTGTAACATTTAAAAAACATTAGATGAACATCCGACTGAAACATTTACAGAAAAACCTCAATGTATAATTCCTGATCTTTGAGAACATTATTAAAGACCAGAGAACTTTGAGCAAATATTTGAGCGGTAGAGCATATTCCTAATGTTGACAGAACGTTCTGAGATCATTCGCTGTCAGCTGAGGAGGAACTGGTGTCAGACAGCTTCTGCTCGTGTCTTTATCAGTATTCGCTGAATGTAAATATCAGTGGCGTTTTTACAATGTCTTTATTATTACAAAGCAAACTTTACACGTGTGAAACGTCTTACACAGTCAGCTCTCTAGTTCAGCTCTTTTGAGAATAATGTCAATGCAAAAAGTCCTAATTATGCTACAGATGTTTGATTGTGTTGATTTTAAGATGAAATGTTGTTTCTGATGTCGTGATGATGTGGTTTTGGCAGACCACCATGCCGATCCGTGTGTTTAAACTGATGGGAGTGGAGACGGTCATCCTGACCAACGCCGCCGGCGGACTCAACCAGGACTTTAAAGTGGGCGACATCATGGTCATAAAGGATCACATCAATGTTCCTGGATTCGCTGGAAACAACCCGCTAGTGGGAGCAAATGACGACAGGTGAGATTCTGCTGCGCCGGATCTGATGTGTGTGTGTGTGTGTGTGTTTATTTGGTCTGATCATAATTTGATCCATCCTTTACTGCATAAATAAGAGCAGAGACAGGCCACTCATACATGTTTGATTAGGAGCAGTGCTGTCATTGTTATCTAAAAACAATATTGGTAATGGAAATGAAGCTGAAATAAATGGTAAAGATAGCCAGCAATATTGAAGTACTAAAATTAAATGAAAAGCTATGATAAAATTAAAAGAAAAAAGGATAAAATTAGTTAAAGCTACATAAATATAACATCAGAAACAATATTGGTAATTGAAATGAAGCTAAAGTAAATTATAAATATTAAATGAAAGACTTAAAACTTAAATGAAAATGTGAAATATTGCCCTAGCAGCAAAGTTAAAGTACTAAAATAAAATAAAAATACAAATACAAATAAAAGATAAAATTAGTTAAAGCTACATAGAAATATATTTTAAAAACATAATAAGTTAATAAAAATGACAAAGGCACTGTTGTAAAGTTACTACAATTAAAACTGAAATAAAAATGAATTAAAGCTGTATAGAATATTTTTTTTTTTAAATTATAAAATGATAAAAGCATATAACAAAATTTCTAAAATTACAATTAAATAAAAATTAATTAAAGCTATATAGAATAGTAAAAAAGCTAATAAAATGATAAAAGCACATAACAAAATTTCTAAAATTAAAACTAATATAAAATGAATATTTAAAAAAACAAAATGATAAAAGCACATAATATTTCTAAAATTAAAATGAAATAAAAATTAATTAAAGCTATATAGAATAATAAAATAAAATAAAAGCAAATAACAGAAATATATACAGAGACATAATTAAAACTGAAATACAATATTAAAATAATTGAAAATCACATGACAAAATTCTAAAACATGACTTGAGCACTGTTATAATTATTAGCTGAAACAATTATAATTAAAATAAAGTTAATAATAAAATATAAATACCAGATGAATAACCAAACTTAAAAAAAAAAAACATAAACAAAAATGTAATGTTGTCTTGGTAACTAACTGAAATAAATGATAAAAACTGAAACTGAAATAAAAATTAATTAAAAGTAAATAAAAATAAAATAAAAAAGCAAAATCACCAGACAAAAATGATTAAAATCTAAGCTTTTCATAAATAATAAATGTACAAATAATAGACTGATACATTTTTTTGTTATTGACATGGTGTTATTTTCCTCGTGTTCTCTCTCTGTCAGGTTTGGCGTGCGTTTTCCGTGCATGTCGGACGCGTATGACCGCGATCTGCAGCAGCTGGTTCATTCGGTGGCGGCGGAGCTGGATTACTTGACGTTCACGCATGAAGGCGTGTACAGCGTGCTGGGTGGCCCGTCCTTCGAGACCATCGCCGAATGCAAAATGCTGCGCGTCCTCGGTGCCGACGCCGTAGGTGAGTTAAAAACTTTCTCAGCACGTGATTCTGATCAATTCTGAATGATTCATGACTGCATGTTATGCACTGAAGTTGTCATGTTGAGCTTATTTTAAACCAAGAACATTTGTTCAACAAGTGTTTTTTTCCGGTGGAAACGGACACTAAAGTCAGGAAGCAACAGATCTTGAAAACACAGAATACAGTCAATATAAAAGGATGTTTGTGTGTGTGTTTTCAGGCATGAGCACGGTTCACGAGGTGATCGTGGCGCGTCACTGCGGGATGAGGGTCATGGCTCTGTCTCTGATCACCAACCAGGCGGTGATGGACTACGACAGCGAGAAGAAAGCCAATCACGAGGAGGTCCTGCAGACGGGCAAGTTGAGAGCGCAGCAGATGGAGAAACTCGTCTCCACCGTGGTGTCCCGCATGGAGCTCCAAAACAACAAAACACTAAAAGCCTGTCAGTGATTGTGCGAACACATCCACACGCAAACCGCTAGTCGCTTGCTACAGACGCTAGTCATAGATTTTTCCTTAACAATGTTTACATTCAGGCACAAAGTGTTTTAGGGAACATTTTGCCATCAAACAAACCAGAATGATGAATGGAGACATTCCAACAAACAGTCATCAACTGCGGCTCTATTCATTGCCAAAGTTTTATTTAATGGTATCTCTGTTTTAATATCTATTTATTGTATCTAAAACGTGATTTATTTAAAACTTAAGTCAAACAAGTGGGAAATAATACATAAAACATGTCCAGTAATGTAAATGACGACCTGTTACTGAGTTCACTGTGAGGTAGTGAACGGAAAGATTACTGTATTTATGTGACCTATTTATGTACACTTAAACTGTCAGGTTATTGAAGTTGTTTTAAATTGCACTAAATGATGGGGTATTTTGGTGTTTTAAGATTTGTATGGACTTTCACCAGCACTTTTCCCAAAAACTTATCTTTTATAGACCAGAACTTTGAAACTGCACTTCAAGCTTTGTGTTTTATAGTTGTTTCTGTGATCTGCTTCAATGCAATAAAAAATTGTTGTACCAACATTTTTCTTGATTTGTTTCATTGTGCTTTTGTCATTTTGATCATGAACCTGTTTTATGCTTTTTGGACAGTGGAGTCCTGTTTTTCATCCAACCAGCTCCAATTTCCTCAATTTGCATGATTTCCATTTTCCTGTCCAGAAATGGCTACATTGTCCTTTTCTTTTTTTTTTTTTTTTTTTTTGAACAGACGTTTATTTTTATTATTTATTTATTTTTTTTTTTTTTTGCTTCTTATGTGACTTTATTATTTTTATTTTTGTTTTTACTGCAGACATAAAAATACAGGGAAGCTGTAATTAAATGACAGCATAAAAATTTATGCCATCTGCAAATAAAAAGTCATCTCTGACGTCAGATCATTCTGAAACAGGATCACTGTGTCCTTCTAGTGGATGCAATGAAAAAAAAAAGCATGTAAAACTTTCTTAAAAAAAAAAAAAAACATTTTAAATATTAAATAGCCAATGTTTATAAAAAATACAAATGCTATATTTTTAACTGTATACAGTCAATTAACTTTATGCGAGCAACGGAGGTTTTATTTAAGATTAAACATCAACATCATCTCTTTCGTTTTTGTAAGTCCCGCCCATCATAACACACAGCAAACACGCACTAAGGAACTCAACTGGAAAACATGTCCAACGAAGGTAATTAAAGATCATTTACTCATTTAAAATCGTTTTTTATTAGACAGCTACATTGCATTATTCATGCATTTAGTAGCAATTCAGGATTGTTTGTTTTGGAAAAGGCTTGATCAAGAGCGCGTATTGTATGGAGGCGGGCATGGGGAAGTATTTTTACTCTGCTTTAGAAGTACTTTTCAAGTGTCTGTACTTTATCAGCGTGTTTTTCATTAGAAAACTTTACTTCACAACATTCCAAAGCATAATATTGCATTTTTACTGCACTACGTTTCATGTTAAATATCATTTCATACTAAACTACATTAGAAATCTAGTACTTCAAAGATTTAGTGATGAACACCTGCTGTTAACAAGCCGAATCTCTGAAGAAACGAAAAACACAAGAACCACAACTGATTTCAGCCACAGATTAAATCAGCTGAAATAAAATAAGCCATTAAATCTCTCAAGATCTCAGCAGATGATGATTAAACAACTCCACTAACAGCATCACCAGCTTCACTCATTATTAACCAGACTGACTTGATTTCTGTCACACGTCTACAGAAGCTCATATTGAGAATTACAGAGGATCAGATGTTGATGTTTTAGTGGTTAAAATGATGCCACCATCATGAAAATCAGCATTTGCTTTAGTTGTGCTCTTTACTCTTGATTTCTTGGGTTAGATCTCTCTTTTTAACTATGCATATGGTGTTGTAAAGCAGAGCGGTCAATGCTTTACGTTAATGACATGTGAGCTGCTTCTACATGATGAGATTTTTATCATGAGCTGGTTTGAATAAATGTAACTTTTTTCCCAATTTAGGTGTTTAGATTTTGCATAACCAACACTATGGAACTATAGCAGGCAAAAAAAGACCTATGCTTTAATAGTGTTTGGAGACACACAGACATGAAATACCCGTATATGACTCTCAACAATGGTGACAATCAACAAAATGCTTCGTGCTGCAATGCATGCTGGGTAACAACATAGTAAAAATTCTCATCATGCACTGCAGTATGAATAATTATTGTCACCACTGTTGAGGATCGTATGATAAGTGTTCATGTCTAAATACCTGAGCTAATGCAGCTCTTTAATTTCAACTATAAAGCATTATGGTGTTGCTTATTTAATAGGACCGTTTTTTCAGTAATATGTCAGTCAATAAACCAAAGAAAGTGTAGAACGATCTGCTACTTCAAACATTTGATTCAGCAATACACAAATGTTTGCTATGAAACAATATTGCAACTGCTTAGAAGCAAAATTAGATGGGTCAAGAAACAAACTAAAGCAAACCTTGACCACAATTATGGTGGCATCAGGTTTTTTTTTTTCCAATTGACCAATAAAACATCAACTTCTAAACCTCTGCTAATTCTCAATTAGTGCTTCTGTAGACATACAATAAAGTCAGCCTGGTTAGTAGTGAGTGAAGCTGGTGATGCTGTTTGTGGAGTTGTTTATTCGGATTTTGAGAGATTTCATATCTTTTATTTCAGTGGATTTTATCTGTGGCTGAAGTCAGTTGTAGTTCTTGTGTTTCTCGTTTCTTTAGTGACGCTGCTTGTTAACAGCAGGTGTTCATCATTAATCCACAATCATCATTTAATTGATCACTTAATTATCTCTGTTTCTGTCTCTGAGTTAATTTTACTCTGGGGATTTTACTGTGTAGTGTAGTTAAAAGTAAGATATAACGCATAAAGTACAGATGCTTTTTAAATCTACAGATACTTCACTACTGTCCACCTCTGTATGCTGTACACACACAGTGATGATTGTAAGCTCATTTTTTTCTCAGGTGCATTGAGACAAAGGTCAAACAGAAACTCCAATGAGAGTATTGAGAGTAATGAAGGACCTGCGCAATCTGTTTGTTCACCCTCTCCAGTTCTGAATGAACTGCGACTGGTTCTGCTGGGAAAAACTGGTGCAGGGAAAAGCGCAACGGGAAACAGCATCCTGGGAAACAGATGCTTTGATGAGAAACTGAACATGAGTTCAGTTACAAAACACTGCAAGCAAAATTGTGAAACAGTGGAAGGACGAAAGCTCGTTCTTGTCGACACCCCTGATTTTACTGACTTAGACCAAACACTGGAGGAAATACAGCGTTGCCTGGCCTTGTGTTCTCCTGGTCCACATGCATTTCTACTCGTCGTACCAATAGAACGATACACAGAGGAGCAACAACGCACCGTAGAAATGATTCTGGAGATGTTTCATGAGGACATCGATAATTACGGCATCCTGATATTCTCACATGCCGACAGACTCGGAGGAGAATCCATTGAAGGGTTCATTTCAAGACAAAATCGAAAAGTTCATGAGCTCGTGGGGAGATTTGGAAGGCGTTTTGTGGCCTTTGACAACACAAACCCTACAAACCGAGATCAGGTGCGTCGACTCTTGCAGAAAGTGGACGAACTGCTGGCTGTGAATGAGAACTGTCACTTCACTAATGAAGTTACAGTGCAGGAAGCCCAGAGGATAAGAGAAGAGACGATGCTAGCTGTAATGGCTAAAACAATGAGGAAAATAAAGGAGGAGGTCAGAACAATGGCTGATGTTCGTTGGCGTGCGATCGTTTCTGACATGAATGAACAGAGGCAAAAAACAGAACAAGAAAAGAAACACATACAAGACAGGATTGATCAGATTGACATGGAAATAATGAAGGAAGAACAGAATGTCCAGCCGATCACAGCAAGACTGAGACGGTTCAGAGTGTCTCTGCAGGAGGAGCAGGATATCCTGAGGAGACTGCAGAAAAGAGGAATGGAGAAAGAGAGGCAGAGAATTAAAAGAAAGAAGAAAGAAAAGAAGGACTTGAAAAACTGGATCCAAGAAGAGGTGCAGAGGAAACTGAGTGAAGCAGGACAGAACAATCAACATTCTTTAGAGGACAATAACAGAATATATTGGATCTTTTTGCTGGTGTTCGTTGGATTTGCATTCATATTCATACTTCTAGCATTGGTTTATTTCTTGTTCAGAACAGAACAGTCATCATCAGATGCTCAGTCGAGCGCTTGGCAATCACTCATAAAAACTTTATTTAATTCAGCGGACAGTGCTGACTAGAGAGAATCCTCAAAACCGTTAACACAACTTGACTTTAGAAGAACTCCTTTCACAATGTACATTTTAGTAACTTCCTCTTGATTGCGCATACTTTAAAGTGTAGTTTAGTAGGTTGTTTACTGAATTTTCTACACTTTTTCCCTGTGTTAGTACATTTATATTCAATAAAATGTCAATCTAAATTATGGGAAGGCATATGAGTAGAATGTGTATAGAATCTCTCTACTTTATTGTGCAATGTATCATAAGGTATGGTGCATATTTAATTATGTTTTATTACTGTACATTGTTCGTAGGACCAAATTATGAAATACGTTTTTAAAAAGCAACTGTTTGGTTTCCAGGTTCTGGTTGTTTTTTAACTGCTTCCCTAAAATAATTGGTTAAGATTATTTGTGATGGATTAATTTTGACCTCAGTTTTAGGAAAATGTGATTTCATACATGACATTTAATGATGTGTTTATATATGTAAGTGTAAACAACAGACTGTATAATAAACTATGAATGTTTATTTTCTCCAATTATTTCTCAAAAGCTAGCATTACTTGTGTTTATTGCAAAATTGCAACTGTTCCGCCACTGTTAATCATAGACTTTTACTCAACAACTTCTGGCTTCATAGCGATTACGTTTCAGGGACAAAGAGTTTTAGGTAACATGTTCACATGAAACAAACTAGAGTGATAAATGGATAGGTTATCGACACTTTATAGACAAAAAAAGTGTGCCAAAATACAAAAAACTTTTGCTGAGCATTTATTTTACCACAGCAAAAGGAAATTTCTGGCTGAAGTAAACTGTTCATCTCAGTTTTTAGTATACATTTAAAACTAGACAATTATTTTAATCTCCAATCTGTTGTTTATCAGGTTTAATAGTTTTTTAATGCTTCGCTAACTATCAGAAGACGCCATTTTTTAAATTGTTTACTATGTGCAGGTAACTAACAGGTATTGTAGTGTTTTGGCCTTTTCCTTTATTTACCTGTGGGTAAATTTAAAAAGGTTCTGTAACTGCTTTAACACAGAGAATTAATAGGGAAGTAGAGAGAGAATGCCTTTTCTTTTGTGAATGACTTTTTTCCCCCTGTTTTTGGTCAACAAAGAAGTTAAGGAAGTTTATCTTACTGATTTTCATCTTTGTTTTTGTGAAGGGCAGCTCCTTGAAATTACTTGATGGTTTGTTTGTTATTTTAGGCAATATTCTCTCCTGATGATTTACTATCCATTTAGCCATCTCTGGGTCTGCCTGAGCACTTTTAGCATAGTTTAGCATAGATCATTGAATCTGATTAGACCGTTAGCATCTACGCAATTTTAGTGCCGGTCACTTTCAGGCGCTGCGTAATATCATTGCGCCTGCTGCACCCATGGTATCGCAGCGAAGTTTTTTGATTATTACGCCGGAATGAGAGTATAGTTCCTAGCCATATCAGCCTATATAATCACAACTTTTCATTTTCCGTCAGTCTAAGTACACGATGTAACTACAGAAGAGTCAAGTTTTAAATAGGAAAAATATCGTCATTATATGTGGTCATTTTTGAGCGGGAGGTTATCGGTCTAATCAGATTCAATGATCTATGCTAAGCTATGCTAAAAGTGCTACCGCCAGACCCAGAGATCAGCTGAATGGATTCGAAAACGGTAAAACTCAACTGTTTAACTCTAGGGGACTTGGACAATGAGTCTATTTTCAAAAAAGTGCAGTTTTCCTTTAAATCTAAGTCTACGTCTACATTAATCCGGGTACATTTGAAAACGGAGTTTTCGTTTTAAAACGCTCTTCGTCAACACTAGAGTTTTCCAAATGTTTCTCATCCACACTGAAACATAGGAACACGTTAAATTCGCCATACTGCGCATGCGTAAAAACTCACTGAGATGATGCAGACGGAACTGACATAAAACGTTTTCACGCAATTCTTGGCAGGATCATTTTATTTACGGAAATATCTCATCATTCACTGACGCGTCCATGTCGCGTGCTCTCGTTTTTTTTTTTTTTTTTTTTTTATCTAAAGCAGCTGCAGAAGTCAGGACGGCAACCGTGAGTACATTGTCTGTCATATTTTTAGGACTGTAATATGAAGAGTGTACAAATATATCTTTATCGGTATAAACATAGATATTTATTGGTGCGATATGCGTCACATGACTGAACATGCGTCATCGTTTTCAAAAGCCTCCGTTTTCACAGTCCACACTGCAACGCGAAAACGGCGTTTCCAAAAAGCTCCGTTTTCATTGACCAAAAACGCCGTCTCAGTGTGGACAGAAGGCCAAAACGGAGAGAAAAAGATGCGTTTTCAAACGAAAACGTATTAGTGTGGACATGACCTAAAGAGATCTTCTCATTTCCTCCTCATTGATTGCAAAGTATTGAGCCATGAATCAAACCAAACAGATCTGAGATGAATTACAACATTACAATCATTTGATCTGAAGGGAAAAGTGTATGAAGGTAGGTTGAATACAATATTGTGGCATTCGACCACAAAGTGGCGCTATAATCACTAGAATGTTAATCTAAAGTAGAACGTGTGTGGAGTTTCTTTATTGTGCAGTGTAATATGAAGTATATTATATATTTAATTATAATTAATTTCATTACATTGTATGTAATTATTAGGATCACATTATGAAAAAATGTTTTAAAAAGCAACTGTTTTGTTTCTGGGTTTTAGGTTTTTTAACTACTTTTCTAAATTAATTGGTTTAGCTTATTTGTGATGTATAAATTTTGGCCTCATAGCTAGAAAAATATGATTTATACATGGCAATCAAGTGTTTAAATGCATATATAGTAAGTGTAGACAATGCACTGTGAATGACTAATAGACTATAAATGTTTGTTTTCTAAACTTGTCTCAAAGGCAAGCATGGCTTGTGTTTATTGCAAAAATAAAAAAGCAAGTGGTTAGATATATATATATATATATATATATATATATATATATATCTTCTTATTCATAATTCTTGACTTGTTTGTTTGGAAAGTTTTTTTAAGTAGGTTGTTTTCGCTGTAAATGTGTTTATCTTTCACAGTGAACTAAATTACGACTGTAGGCTAAAATTTGATTAATATTTCATCGTGCTTCATGATATTTGCTTAATGAAAATCTTTTTGGGCCGCTGATTCAAAAAGAAGAAGAAGAAGAAGTCGTTGTCGCACTTCCTAGTAAAATACGATGCATTTCTTTGCATTTATGTTTTTACAACCATTTGTGTGGTAAAGAAGTTTGATATTCTCAATTAATCAACAGAAAAACACCACACACATGATTCCTGTCTGAATCTGAGCCACATTACAGCTATTTCTTCAGCTGTCACATGTATAAAAAGCAAGCAGGAGTACACGAGAAGAATGCACCTTGACAATACCAGAAAAAAACTGAAAGAAAAACAGGATAATAACAAGCCAGCTACACAAAAGACACAAAAGGAAGTACTTAAAGGAGAAGTCCACTTCCAAAACAAAGATTCACATATAATGTACACACCCCCTTGTCATCCAAGATGTTTATGTCTTTCTTTCTTCAGATTAAAAGTTTGAGATTAAAAAGTATATAAATTGTATTATTTTAATGAAAATAACCAATTGTTTTGCTAGAAAAGACCCTTCTTCCTTGGCTGGGATCGTTTGAAGCCGCATTTAAACTGCATTTTGGAAGTTTAAATTAGGAATGCAGAAATGTTTTCCTCTAAAAACATAATTTCTTTACGACTAAAGAAAGGAAGACATGAACATCTTGGATGACAAGGGAGTGAGTACATTATATGTAAATCTTTGTTTTGGAAGTGGACTTCTTTAATGAACAAATTAGTAAACAAGAATCCACTAATGACACCAGCTATTTTATGCCTCAGCCTGATTTCCACTTTTCCATTCTTTTGCGGGTTGTAAGATAAATACTTATTTTTGTCTTTAAAATGGAAACATTTGATATTTGACTGATTAAGTGCATTAAAGCTGATACATAATTTTTAGAAAATGCATTCTCGTTTTGTGGAAAAAAGTTATGCGGTGAAACGTTTTGTAATATTGTAAACTCAGCATCATCAAATTATATATAATAGTAGGTGTTTTTTTGCAAATCTGCAGATATTGTGCTGTTATCATCATCATTTGCTTAATACTTTGATTTGACATAATCACTTTATCCTTAGGCGCAAATGTTGAGTCTGAGACTTCCAGCAGAAACTCAAATGCAAGGAAGAGACCTGCTCAAAACTCTCCATGCGGTAATGCAGTAAATCCAGTACCGGATGAACTGCGACTGGTTCTGCTGGGAAAAAACGGTGCGGGGAAAAGCACAACGGGAAACCGCATCCTGGGAGAAAATCATTTTGATGCTGAACTGAGCATGGGTTCAGTCACTAAAGAGAGCAAGAGAGAATGTGGAACGGTGGAAGGACGAAAGCTCGTTCTTGTAGACACACCTGGGTTTTTTGACACCGACTTAACAGAAGAACAACAAAAACAAGAAGCAATACACTCCCTGGCCTTGTGTTCTCCTGGTCCTCATGCATTTCTACTCGTCGTACCGATAGAACGATATACGGAGGAGCAGCAGCGCACCGTACAAATGATTCTGGAGATGTTTAGTGAGGACATCAGCCATCACACCATCCTGATATTCTCACACGCCGACAGACTTGGAGAAGAATCCATTAGAGAGTTTATTTCAAGGCAGAATGCCAATGTCCAAGACCTCGTGGGGAGATTTGGAAGGCGTTTCGTGGCCTTTGACAACACAAACCCTACAAACCGAGATCAGGTGCGTCGACTCCTGCAGAAAGTGGACGAACTGCTGGTCATGAATGAGAACCGTCACTTCACTAATGAAGTTACACAGGCAATGCAAACAGTCCTGAGGATAATAGAAGAGAGAATGCAAGCTGAAATGGATAAAAGACTGAAGAAGATCAAGAAGGACATCGAGAAAAAGGCTGACGTTGGTTGGCGGGCGTTCACGTCTGACATGAATGAAGAGAGGCGCAAAACCAAAAGAAAAATCAAACGCACACAGGACAGGATTGATCGGATTGAGACGGGAGAACAGAGTGTGCGGCTGATCCTAGCAAGGCTGAAACGGTTCGAAGCATCACTGAAGAACGTGAGACGACTGCAGAGAAGAGAAATGAAAAAGGAGAGGAAGAGAGTGGAAAGAAAGGAGAAAGAAAAGGAGGTCTGGATCCTAGAAGAGATGCAGAGGAGACTGAGTGCAGCAAGGGAGAAGAGTCTATTTTCTTCACATAATATGCTAACTATGCTTACCTCTTTTTTGCTTGGCTTTGGATCTTCGTATGTACCTAAACTCTTTGCGTTCCTGTTCCCTGCAGCTCCAGCAGTGGAAACTGGATTGTCAGTCGAGTTTTTGTCCAACTTGTTAACTGCAGAAAGTATGAGGTTTATTGCAAAGGCTGCAGAAGTTGCGACGAAAGCTGTGTTTGCAAGTTGTTAGCGATAACAGACTGCTGCATTCAGTAACTCTAATGATTGAGCTTTATTAGTGAGCTTTTTCACCGACTTTAAACAGCGTCACAGCGAATGCTCATTTCATCAGCAGTCTTGGGTCTTAAGTATTTTTCTCATTCAAGTCCACTTCCAAAACAAAGATTCACAGATAATGTACTCACCCCCTTGTCATCCAAGATGTTCAAGTCTTTCTTTTTTCAGTCGTAAAGAAATTATGTTTTTTGAGGAAAACATTTCAGGATTTTTCTCCATATAATGGACTGATATGGTGCACCAAGTTTGATCTTCCAAAATGCAGTTTAAATGCGGCTTCAAACGATCCAAAATGCGGTTGTAAACGATCTCAGCTGAGGAAGAAGGGTCTTATTTAGCCAAACGATTGGTTATTTTAATACAAGTAATACAATTTCTATACTTTTTAATCTCAAATGCTCATCTTGTCTTACTCTGTGTATTCTGGCTCAAGACAGTTAGGGTATGTCGAAAAACTCCAATCATATTTTCTCCCTCAACTTCAAAAATCATTTCAAAATCATCCTACATCACTGCAGAAGTACTGACACAGTGTTTGCAAAGTGAACATGCAAAGAAGATCAAACACCCTTAACAAAAAAGGTATAACAGTGATATAGGATGATTTTGAAGTTGAAGGAGAACATGAGATGGGAGTTTTTTTGACATACCCTAACTGACATGAACCAGAACAAATGGAAATGGACTTCTCCTTTAAGGATTTAGTGAAACAGAAAAGTGAAACAACCTGTCGTTCCATGAAGCATTGCAAATGGATGAATCATGTATGGCTGTATATGCCACGATGTGAGAACTGACCACAAAGTGGTGCTAAACTACATCAATCCACATTTGTGACCCTGGACCTCAAAACCAGTCATAAGGGTTTTTATAAATTATATAAGATTTATATATATTTATATTAAATTTATATATGTATATTAGATTTATATATATATGTATATTTATATTAAACAAGCATCCAATTGATGTATGGTTTGTTAGGATAGGGCAATATTTAGCCAAGATACAACTATTTGAAAATCTGGAATCTGAGGGTGCAAACAAAATAAAAAATAAAAATTTTGGGAAAATCACCTTTAAAGTTGTCCAAATGAAGTTTTTAGCAATGCATGTTACTAATTAAGTTTTACATATTACAGAAATTAAGTTTTGATATATTTTCTTGACTTAATATCTTCATGATTTTTGGCATTTTGACCCATACAGTGTATTTTTGGCTATTTCTACAAATATACCCATGCTACTTATGATGGGTTTTGTGGTCCAGGGTCACATTTGTGCTTTTGGAACCATATGTACTCGAATCTAAATCAGATTTTCTTCTGAATCCTTGAGATTGCCTGAATGGAAAAGAAGAATCAGCTATTTTTAATTTCCAAGGACACAATTTAAACAACATTAATTGCAGGTGTGGTGTCGTGGAAAACATCTTTGCAAGTTTGTAACAAAAACCTTTACTCACCCCCCGGATGATGGGTGCAGTTTATTGGACTTCTATTGGACTATTGAATAATAACACCCATTCACTACCATTATAAAGCTCAGAAGAGCCAGGAGATTTAAGTAATATAACGTTGATTGTATTCATTATTGAAATATGTCCAGTAAAAAATCTATATTTTTAATATAAATATTTTTCTAAAAAATTTAACTGAAAGTGAATGCAGTATTTGGAGTATTTTGATTCAGTTTTAAGATCTCATTGCTGTTTTACTGAATTTCTCCAGCACTTTTACCTTAAAGCATTTATTGAACTTTGAAACTGCACCTCTAGCTCTGACCTGCTTAGATGCAATAAAACGCTATTGTTGTACCAACAGTTTTGTTGGTTTCCTTACATATTAACCTGTTTTATGCTTTTTGGACTGTGTTGCCCTGTTTACAATCCAAACTTTTCTTATTATCATGATGTCATATACTTCTTTGTACAGGCATTACTCACCCTTTTTCCCTATTATTCACTATAAAGATATAAGGTGAAGCTGAAAACAATAAAGAAATAAATGCACATAATAGGTCTGCGCATTTTGAACATGCTGCTATATGTGACCCTGGACGACAAAACCAGTCTTAAGTATCACGGGTATATTTGTAGTAATAGCCAAAAATACAATGTACGGGTCAAAATTATCGATTTTTCTTTCATGCCAAAAATCATTAGGATATTAAGATCATGTTCCATGAAGATATTTTGTAGATTTCCTATCGTAAATATATCAAAACCTAATTTTTGTTTAGCAATATGCTTTATTTGGAAGGTGAATTTTAAAGGTGAATTTCTCAATATTTCGATTTTTTTTTTTGCACCCTCAGATTCCAGATATTCAAAGAGTTGCATCTCGGCCAAATATTGCCCTGTCCAAACAGACCATACATCAATAGAAGCTTATTTATTCAGCTTTCAGATAAATGTATAAATCTCAATTTTGAAAAACTGACACTTATGACTGGTTTTGTGGTCCAGGGTCACATATGTAATTAATCAGTTTTGAATGGAATTTATCTGTGATGTCATTTCATTTCTGAAACAGGCTCTAGTTCATGTATAATAGATTTGAAGGGGGAAAAAAAAAACACGTAATTTAAGTTATAATTAAACACTTGTGTCCATATCTTACATGAAGTGTGTCTGTAAATATAAATGCTTTTATGGTTCATTGCATACACTCAGTAAGCAACTGTCCCATCTGTTGCATCGTCGTTTGGGGTTGTGTCTAGTTTCGTTTCTGTCAAAGTCCCGCCTGTCTAAATAACAGTCCAACATCACAACAGACTCACCACAAACTCACAACGAGCCCTTCGAGACCAAACTACACAACATGTCCAACCAAGGTACTGTAACTATGTTTATTACGTGTATTTAATAATTAAAGTTATCCTTCTAAAATTCTGTTTTTGTTTGTAAAAAGCAAATGTATTGGTTATGTATATTTTTGCATATTTTAAGCTTTTTTGTTGTTGTTAAATAATATCAGATGGGAAGTATAGTGAAGTACAAATACTTTACATTTTCAATCCAGGCTCATTACTTTAGTTTTAATCTGCATTTTGTAGATCACCATTTTATAACAAATCTGTAATAAATCACAAATTGCTTAGTCTGTACTGGCAACGCGATTCAGCTCAAACCGCCAAACAGTTTCAATCAGAGTAATCAAGTGCCCGGGTGAATCAGAGAGGCAAAATACTGACCTGTTCAGGACATCAAGTGCAGTGTAGTTTTGTCTTTGCTAACTAGCATTAAACTACTCTTAGCAGTTGCAGCCAGAGGATTAATAAAACTGTAAACTAAACTAAATTAATATCATCACTCAAAATATTGTACACTAAAGGACATGTAGTTGTTCGTGCGAACAAATGAACACAGATTACATCAAAATTGGAGATGGCGTGGAGATTTTCCGGCCTGAAATGTTGTCCCAGACCTGCCCTGTTCTACATGGTGGTTGTTCAGCCAGTTGATGCATTCATTAGCTAATAAAACTTTGCATTTAAGTTATTTTGTATTAATGTGTCAATATGACGAGGTCCAGTTACCAGCGTGACACTAAAACAGGTAGTAGTAATGAGTATGTTTTACATAAGTACATGACAGAGCCCATACTTCTTTACTTTAACTTGAATAAAAAAAAGTGCAGTCAGTACTCCTACTTTTACTAGAGTATTTTCAAACATGAGTATCTTGAGTGAAGCATGTGTGTACTTTTGCCATCTCTGAATAATATATGCATTTTACACAGTAAACTAAATTAATGTTCTTCTGACCACAACAGATCATCTAGAGCACTTTTGTGGCGTGACGATCAGAGAAACCTGGGGAATATAACTGTAATAAATAATAATGAATGTAATTTTTCTCAACAACAAACACTTTTTCCTCAGAATCAAAGACGCCACACTTGCAAAGTCACAGGCAGTGGTTCAACAGGAGCTCAAATGAGGAAAACAGACCCACCAATTTCATTTTTTCGCCCTCTCAAACTCAGATTCCTCCCAGCATGAGTACACCAGGTTTACCTGGCAGCAATCTATTCGCAGTAAGTCCAGCTCCGAATGAACTGCGACTGGTTCTGCTGGGGAAAACCGGTGCGGGGAAAAGCGCAACGGGAAACAGCATCCTGGGAGAGAATCGATTTGATACTGAACTGAGCATGGGTTCAGTCACTAAAGAGAGCAAGAGAGAATGTGCAACAGTGGAAGGGCGAAAGCTCGTTCTTGTAGACACACCTGGGTTTTTTGACACCGACTTAACAGAAGAACAACAAAAACAAGAAGCAATACACTCCCTGGCCTTGTGTTCTCCTGGTCCTCATGCATTTCTACTCGTCGTACCGATAGAACGATATACGGAGGAGCAGCAGCGCACCGTACAAATGATTCTGGAGATGTTTCATGAGGACATCAGCCATCACACCATCCTGATATTCTCACACGCCGACAGACTTAAAGGAGAATCCATTGAATGGTTTATTGCGAAACAAAATCAAAAAGTTCAAGAGCTCGTGGAGAAATTTGGGAGGCGTTTCGTGGCCTTTGACAACAAAAACCCTACAAACCCTACAAACCGAGATCAGGTGCGTCGACTCCTGCAGAAAGTGGACGAGCTGCTGGTCGTGAATGAGAACCGTCACTTCACTAATGAAGTTATAGAAGCAATGCAAAAAGCCCAGAGGATAATAGAAGAGAGAATGCAAGCTGAAACGGCTGAAAGAATGAAGAAAATAAAGGAGGAGGTCAGAAAAATGGCTGACGTTCGTCGGAGTGCGTTTCTTTCTGACATGAATGAAGAGAGGCAAGAAACTGAACAAAAAAGGAAACGCATACAACGCAGGATTGATCAGATTCAGGCGGATATAAAGAAGGAAGAACAGAACGTGCAACCGATTCCAGAAAGGCTGAGACGGTTCACGACGTCTCTGCAGGCGGAGCTGGAGAACATGAGACGACTGGAGGAGAGACTGATTGAGGAGGAGAGGGAGAGAAAGGAACGAGAAGAGAGAGAGCAGAAGGACCTGGACATCTGGATCCAAGAAGAGGAGCAGAGGAGACTGAGTGAAGGAGGACAGAAGAATTTGCTTTCTCCAGATCATATTAAAATTGTGACTATGCTGACCATGTTTATGTTGGGGATCGGGGCGACATTTGCACCCCCGCTCTTAGCGTTCCTGTTTCCTGCAGCTCCAGTGGTGGAAGCCGGGTTTGCGGCCACGATTTTGTCCAACTTGTTAGCTGCGGAAGGATGGGGGTTCGGTTGGGTGGCCGCCAAAACCGCATTGCTGACCCAATGCACCATCCAGTGATCCATTCATTACTGAAACTCAAAATGAGTTCCCAACTCCAGGAGCCTTACTAAGACCTGAACGCATACGTTCATTTGCATCTCAGGAGGGTTAACCAGCTAACAGGGAACATTCTCAGCCTTTGACTAACATTCTGGCAAGGTTCTCTCATAGTTATGAGCAAACTTTCAATTTGCAATTTCAGACTTGATTTCTGTGATCATACACTTTTTTAATATGTTTGTAAGATTAGAAAACTGCATTCACTACAATATTTGTCTCACTGTAAAAAAAGAAAAAAAAACAATTTGTTGAGTCAACTTAAAATAATTTGTTACCCTGCTGCCTTAAAAATTTAACTTCAGTCAACTCAAAAAAGTTAAGTCAACTACAAATGTTAATTTGTACTAAGTGACAACTTACATTTTTGAGTTGATTTAACTTAATTTTTTAAGGCAGCTGGGTAACAAACTGAAATTTGAGTTTAGTCAACTCAAATATCCAAATATATGAACTATTTCAAGTTGACTAAACTTATTGGAGTTGACTGAACGTAAAATTTTAAGGCAGCGGGGTAACAAATTATTTTAAGTTGACTCAACAAATTGTGTGTTTTTATTTTTTACAATATATCAAACATGTAGTTTTTGGGCATTATTGTGTACAGTAATGAGAATCTAAGCATCTGGGTTTTCTAGTAACCTGTATGTGTAGTTTATGTAGTTAAGAGAGAAACCACATCTTGATTTTTATGTTTTTGTTTTTCACTTATTTGATATAATTTCTTCCTTTCAATATTGCTTCTAGTTTTACATATTTTAGGTTTTGCGATTATGTCCACCTGTATCTATCTAAATAAAGGGAAGGCCTATTGATGTGCATCATGCCTCTGGACTTTATTGTGTTGTACCATAAAATATATATACCTATATTACATAAGTATTACCAATCACATTATAAAATAAGAAAATTATAAAAAAAAATATATATTTTAATTTTTTAAAAATGCCATTATTTTATTTGAAAAGGTTAATAGTTTTATTTTACGGATAAAATATTTTAGTTTGTCTTGCATTTTTTTCTTTAGATCAGATAACATTTTAAGCTGTCATTTGTTCACGTTACAATGTGCCCCATTGACGTGGCATGTTGTCACATTTCACTTCCATTCTTTTAGGGCAAATAAAGAAAACCATATACATTGTAATTATGAAACAAAGTGACATATTTGTACTAGACAAGTGTGAAATTAATTGTGCCCCGCTCTCCCCTACTTGTTTTATGTTTTTTGGACAGTGGCGCCGTTTACAATCCACACCTTTCCAATGATCATGACGTCATATACTTCTTTCTTTTGTACAGGCATTTCTCATAAACTTTCTTTAGTATTTTTTTATTGTTCAATAAAGATATATACTTCCTATGTAAACATTTATCTTCATGTAACTTTAGTTTTAAGTTTCGTTTTTATTGCAGCCATAAAAATACAGTGAAGCTCTAAACGGTAAAGAAATAAATGCACCTAAAAGGCCTGCGCATTTTTCCATGTGTAATGAATCAACATTGAAAGGAATTTATCTGTGATGTCAGTTCATTTCTGAAACAAGCTCACTGTGTCCCTCTAGTGGATGCATAGTGGACTCGAAGGGGAAAAAACACGTAATTAAGATCTAAGACTTTTTCTATGTACACAAAAGGCCTATTTCTCTCAAATATTGTTCACAAATCTGTCTAAATCTGTGTTAGTGAGCACTTCTCCTTTGCCGAGATAATCCATCCACCTCACAGGTGTGGCATATCAAGATGCTGATTAGACAGGTGTGCCTTAGGCTGGCCACAATAAAAGGCCACTCTAAAATGTGCAGTTTTATCACACAGCACAATGCCACAGATGTCGCAAGTTTTGAGGGAGCATGCAATTGGCATGCTGACTGCAGGAATGTCACCATAGCTGTTGCCCGTGAATTGAATGTTCATGTCTCTACCATAAGCCGTCTCCAAAGGCGTTTCAGAGAATTTGGCAGTACATCCAACCGGCCTCACAACCGCAGACCATGTGTAACCACACCAGCCCAGGACCTCCACATCCAGCATCTTCACCTCCAAGATCATCTGAGACCAGCCACCCGGACAGCTGCTGCAACAATCGGTTTGCATAACCAAAGAATTTTTGCACAAACTGTCAGAAACGTCTCAGGGAAGCTCATCTGCATGCTCGTCGTCCCCATCAAGGTCTCGACCTGACTTCGGTTCGTCGTCGTAATCGACTTGAGTGGGCAAATGCTCACATTCGATGGCGTCTGGCACTTTGGAGAGGTGTTTCTTGACGGACGAATCCCAGTTTTCACCGTACAGGGCAGATGGCAGACGGCGTGTATGGCATCGTGTTGGTGAGCGGTTTGCTGTTGTCAACGTTGTGGATCGAGTGGCCCATGGTGGCGGTGGGGTTATGATATGGGCAGGCGTATGTTATGGACAACGAACACAGGTGCATTTTATTGATGTATCATTTAGCATGATTGTCACCACCCACTGGCTTAATTATGCAATGATATCTTTATCACTACCATAGACAAGTGTTTATATCCTAAATAAACTTTTATCCCAGTACTTTTATTATTTGAGTGATTGTAACAGAAAAAAGAAGCTAAAGACTGTTAAGCCATTTCATACATGTCAACTGCTCTCTCTGGATCTGAATGTCCATTTGAATAGAGTTTGAGATCTTTCAATGTGCAGCTCTAAACCATGATTTGAATCAGAATTAGTTTTATTCGCCAAGTGTGCGCAAACACATGAGGAATTTGTTGTGGTTTTTTAAGGTGCTCCTGGTACATACATACATACATACAACATTTAAATAAAATAAAAACTTAAAAATAAATAATAATGTATGAATCTGGAACAGATGATTTATGTACAGATTTGTGCATTATTTTCTCTATATACAGCTATATAAATAAGAGATGTGCATGAGTATTTACATAATAATACTACAGAAAGAGACATTAATTAGAATGGAGAAAGAAATACAGAAATGAATTGTAGAACCCAGGTAATGATTTATGTTTATCTGTTTAAGCTGGAGATGGCATTTGGGAAAAAGCTGTTTTTATGTCTAGATGTTTTAGTGCTCAGGGATCTGTAGCGTCTGCCTGAGGGGAGAAGTGCAAACAGGTTGTGTCCGGGGTGAGAAGGGTCTTGGATGATGTTTCCTGCCCGTTTGTAAAACATAATTACATTTATTGTTAATATGAGTTCAGACAGTTAGACATAATTAAATCATAAAAGCTCACAGGATAAGAGATTGCGCATGCATGACTCACCATAAAATTATGGAGTAAATCCTGAGCTGTGGAACGTCCAAGAAATTGGGAGCCAAAATATCGAACGCGGTCATCAGCCCAGTAGCGAAGACACAGATTCAATTTCACCATGTAGCCCATTATGTCTTTTCCACATGAAAATGTCGCTGCCAGTTCTGAATCAGGAAACGTAACACGAAAGATCTTTTCGATATTGTCGTTTGACTTGTAGGAGTCGTGGCAGCATACTGTACGCATTGCCCATAACACTTCTGACTTCAGTGTTTGTAAGGCTTCAGTGCTGCCAAATACAACCCTTAAGTCATTTTGGTCGGGTGTTTTTGCAGCGGGAGACTCACGTGTGGAAGAAACCGTCGCAGGGGGAGATTCATGTGTACACGAAGCTGACAGGCTCGTTTTATTTTTTGCGGTTGTGTCTTGAGAACAGTATTGTAATATATTCAAAGTCTGGGCGACATCTTCTTGCTGTTTGTGTCTGGAGCTGGCTAAGTGTGAATCGACTGCTTTTATCCCCATCATACTCAGCTGTAAAGTCTTTCGACATGTTGAACCGATATATCCATATTTTTCCCGTTATTTAAACATTTTACCAGAATCGTTGTCGGTTTTGTAATATCGGGTTCACCAATAAATGCCGGCAATAAACGTGATTGGATTTGGATATAGGCTTAAACCATCATAAGAAATAGCTCAAACTCACAGTCACGTGAGATAATCCGTCAAGTTCTGTCCCAATAAATGTAACTTTGCATGAATTAAATCTAGTCAGGTTCTGGCTCGGGAGCAACTGGATCTGGGAAACATGATTCCTCTGGATCAGGCAGATCCACTTCAGGTTGCCCAACAGGCTTTGGCAGTTTTCCTTTTTTCTTGGTCTTCCATCCAGTGGTGCATTCTGTGAAAATAAGAAAACATACTAGATAAGTAAAGTTTGATGACAAACTTAACCAAAGCCTTGTCTGAAAGTTTAAAGTGACTTATTAAAGCCTGCATTTTTAAGGTTAATTCAGAATTCAAGTTACTTCAAACCTCAATAAACCTCTAAACAAGTCATTAGTTGCAAAAGTTTGGAATGCAAATATTAAAATTGTGTAAGTCCGATCAGTTAGAAAAGTTAAAGCAACAAAATTGAGATCAGCCTGAAGGTCACTGCCAAATTTGGTGGATAAGTTCTAAGCAAGTTATTAGTGCCAAAAGTTTTGGAAGTTCAAAATCAGGGCACCAATGAAGTCCATTAAATGGAGAAAATAAAGCACATAAATGCATACTTTATAAAACGATCTTGTGGCCATTTTCATTTGAAAATGTAACTTTCAATAGTTTCTAGTGCATGTGGCAAAGAGGTTTGCAACTTCGGGCTTGTACTAGAAATGCAAACAGTAAAATTTTGTATTTGTACAGTAAACAGATGTGTGTGTGAGATCAGAAAGACTTGTATTTGGCTTATTCAGTACCCAAATGTTATACCTATCTATACAATACAGTGGAATATTGCAATAAGTCTAGTATACCACCCCTATTAGTCAAACATTTTTTATTTCATTTATTTATTTTTTGTTATTATACCCTCATTGGGAGCTGAGCCCCCCTAAAATGAAAATCCTAGAAACGCCCCTGGTGTGCTATATAATTTTACAGTTTGTTTTAGGAAGACACTATTGTATTCTTTGGCCTACCATTCACAATCGTAGAACTGAGGTCTAACAGTTATCTGTAATCTTTGTTGACCACGATTGGTTCTATATATATTCAAGTTTACATGTCTTCTGATACAGACGTTACTAAATTATTGAAATTAAGTTTGATATTTCCAGAGAAGTACTGAATCTCATTTTTTAACCGTGCATTTTCCAGGCTGCAGATTAGGGTTGGGTATCGAAAATCGATTCCGATTCCAGAATCGGATGCTTAAGGTCAGGAATCAGATACTTCTTGTGAAATTAAAATTTCAATTCCGCCTATCGATTCGTATGTGCGGTTCTTTTTTTTTTCATCTGTGAGGACCCCAGCTAGCGATCTGCCAGGACCTTGCTCTCTAATCTAAGCACATAGCACTCCAAAGAATGGCACATTGGTATTTGAATCGTGTTTGTAATCTTTAACGATCTGTTAAACTAAAATGCTTTGTCAAATTGGTGGTGACACATCTATTGCAACATGTTTAGCTTATCACAAATATTATACTTTGCTTTTTCGACTTCTGATCGCGAGTGTAGCCATTCTTTGGAGTGCTATGTGCTTAGATTAGCGAGACTGATTCTTAGATTGATTCTGTTCCTAAATTACAATGATTCATCTGTTTGATTCCTCAACCATTCTTCCGTGCAGCGAATGATCATACTAGTGTGATTTGAACATTCAAATCTGCGTTCGTGCTGCCGCTGACCTAAAGAGAGCCACTGTCATGTAGACTATATGAATGATGTATATGAACAGTTTCACAGTCTTTTCAACCACACAGATGATTATTTCTGTGTTACAAACATTCAAATAATCACAGAAGTACTGGGATAAAAGTTCATAATCTGGATATAAACTCTAATATGTACGCTAGAGATCAAAACAGAGTAAATCATCCTTTTGAAAGTTAATTTGACATTCCAAATAATGTTAAAGATTTATCAATTACGTTGTTATGCCAGTACGTGGCGAAAGTGGGCTGTTAATAATGTATTTGTCTTTGGTCATTCATTCAGAAACACTGAATCATTCATTTATAAATTAAGCCTACATGTGATTTTGTTTAGTTGTCTAATGTTTTTTTTTTTTCGTTTAGAATCATAAGAGAACCACAACTTCCATTTTTAAAAAAAAAAACAACAACAACCCAATTTATCCAGAATCAGCTCTATTTTGCAAACAGCTTCTGAATTTTGTTTTTATGTAGTCTGTTGATTTTTGTTCATGGTATTTAGCTGCAACTAAATTTTTAGCAAAAAAGAAACAGAATAAATATGCTTGATATCATTTTATATTAAGCTGGCTCGAAAAAGCTAACTTACTGATATTCTATTTAAACAACTTCTTCTTTTGAGACCATTTTTTAAAAGGTATCTCCTCCTAGATTTTTTAAGCTACAACCACCAAACTCGGCCCAGACCTGACTCGGGTTCCTATATATTTTCTAACTGATACGGCTTATGGTTTTCGTAAACCAGATTGTCAAAACCACCAAAAAATAGACTTAAACTGATGGAATGTTCAAATGAGCCAACTCCAACTGTCAAAATTCAAATCTAAACTCCAAGAATCCTTTGAGACTAAATCAAGCTTCACTTCTATGTACTATTACTAATCCATTTAGACTCATTCAAACTCATCTAATATTTCTAATCTGTCAGGACAAAAGAGTCAGGATTCAATAGCGCGATGCAGTTTAACAGTTTATTTAGAACGAGCAAAATACTGAACACAGTAAGTCCGAAGACTGGTCGAGCCGCCGATGGAGAACTGCTGGTGACGCAGGGATCAGTGGACAACCGAACGCCGAAACTCCGGAACAGGAAACAACGAGGGACCAGGAGACCGGAATCCAGACACGGCAGGCACGAGGAACACACAGGAAACATCCAGGGCAAACGATAACAACCAGACGATCTGACAACAAAGGACAAACAGAGCTGAGCTTAAATAGCGGTGTCAATGAGCTGCAGCTGAATCAGATCAGCTCGTCAACGAAGCCCAGCCACGCCCACACAACAACATACACACACACAGACACCAGCAAGGAAGAGTAAGTAAACCCATAAACCGTGACAGTACCCCTCCTCCTAGGAGCGCCTCCTGGCGCTCTCAGAGGAACTTACCCGTAGATTGTAATCATCAATAAGGGAGTGATCCAGAATGTCCCTAGCCGGAACCCAACTTCTCTCCTCCGGACCGTAACCTTCCCAGTCCACCAAGTACTGAATTCCACGTCCCCTCCGCCTTGAGTCCAGAATGCGATGGACCGAATAGGTAAGTTCCCCATCTACGAGACGCGGCGGTGGGGGAACCGGGGCAGGCGGATTAATGGAAGAACGAAAAACGGGCTTGATTTTGGAAACGTGAAAGACGGGGTGAATTCTCCTGTACGCTGGAGGGAGTTTGAGGCGGACTGCCACTGGACTAAGGATCTTAGTGACAGTGAAAGGGCCTATGAATTTAGATGCTAATTTATTACAAACGGAGCGGAGCGGAATGTTACTGGAAGAAAGCCACACCTTTTGACCAACGACGTAGACGGGAGGCTCAGACCGGTGGCGATCGGCCTGAGCCTTGGTGCGTGCTCCCACCTGGAGCAGAGTCTCTCGGGCTCTCCTCCAGGTGCGATGGCACCTCTGAACGAAGGCGTGGGCGGAGGGGACCGCGACTTCGGAATTCAGACTGGGAAAAATAGGTGGCTGGTAGCCTTAACTACACTCAAACGGTGAGAGGCCCGTGGACGAGACTGGTAACGAGTTATGTGCGTACTCAACCCATGAGAGCTGTTGGCTCCAGGAAGATGGGTTCTGAGAGACTAAACACCGCAACACTCTCTCAAGATCCTGATTAGCCCTCTCAGTCTGCCCGTTGCTCTGAGGGTGGAAACCAGAAGATAGACTGACACTCGCCCCCAGTAGACGGCAAAACTCCCTCCAAAATCTGGAAATGAACTGGGGACCCCTGTCGGAAACCACGTCCATCGGGAGGCCATGAATGCGAAAGACATGGCCAACGACAGTAGCCGCTGTCTCCTTGGCAGATGGTAATTTGGGCAAGGGAATAAAATGGGCCGCCTTCGAGAACCGGTCCACTACGGTCAAAACAACCGTATTTCCCTGGGAGGGTGGGAGACCAGAAACGAAATCGAGTGCAATGTGGGACCAGGGTCTCGAAAGGACTGACAGCGGCTGAAGTAACCCCTCCGGAGGTCGATTAGACGTCTTAGCACGCGCGCAGACCGAACAGGCCAAAACAAAATCCCGAGTGTCGCGGGCCAAGGAAGACCACCAGAACCACTGTTTAACGAGAAACTTAGTGCAATTAATTCCCGGGTGGCTAGAACAATGTTAGAACAATGAGCCCACTGAATAACGTCGGACCGTAAGTTCTCCGGCACAAATAACCGACTCGGTGGGCACCCGGACGGGGGCGTTACCCCTTCTAAGGCTGCGCGGACCTTAGTTTCCACCTCCCAAGTGAGAGCAGAAATAACCAGCCTCTCAGGAATGATGTACTCGGGAGTGGAAGGACGTTCCGAACGATCAAAAACACGAGATAGCGCTTCGGGCTTGATGGTTTTAGACCCCGGACGATAAGAAATGGTTACCAATATCGTAATTACGTTCGGCAGTCGACATGCGGTGAAAAAAAACGCGCAGGGGTGCATCTTGTCGTCCGAGGAAGAGCGCTGGGAAAGAACCGCACCTATCCCCACCTCCGACGCGTCAACCTCCACCACAAACTGACGTGTAGGATCAGGGGCAACGAGAATGGGAGCAGAAACGAAGCGGCTCTTGAGGTTGGAAAATGCAACGTTAGCTGCATCAGACCACCTGAACGTCGTTTTGGAGGAGGTTAAGGCAGTCAGAGGAGCGGCTAGTTGACTGAAATTGTGAATAAAACGCCGGTAGAAATTAGCGAACCCCAAAAAGCTCTGCAGGGCCTTGTGGGAATCAGGGGTTGGCCAATCCACCACAGCCTTAACCTTATCGGGATCCATGCGAATTCCCTCGGACGAGACGATATACCCCAGAAATGGAATGGACTGTGCATGAAAAACGCATTTCTCCACCTTGACAAAAAGCCCATTCTCTAGCAGCCTCTGGAGCACTCGCCTGACGTGCTGAACGTGATCCTGGAGAGAAGAAGAAAAAATCAATATGTCGTCCAGGTAGACATAAATGAAGCGATCGACCATATCTCTCAACACGTCATTAACGAGTGCTTGAAAGACCGCGGGCGAGTTGGACAGCCCGAAAGGCATGACCAAGTATTCAAAGTGCCCCCTGGGGGTGTTAAAAGCGGTCTTCCACTCATCACCCTCCCTAATGCGAACCAAATGATAGGCATTGCGCAAATCCAATTTGGAAAAAATGGAAGCTCCCTGCAACCTCTCGAAAGCTGAAGACATCAACGGCAAAGGATAAGTATTCTTAACCGTGATGCTGTTCAGTCCTCGGTAGTCAATACAAGGTCGCAGGGAACCATCCTTCTTCTTGACAAAAAAGAATCCTGCCCCAGCGGGAGAAGAGGAAGGACGAATGAGCCCGGCTGCCAGAGAATCAGAAATATATTTCTCCATGGCCTCCCTCTCTGGAGCAGAAAGCGAGTATAATTTGCCCTTAGGCGGAGACGTACCTGGCAACAATTCTATGGCACAGTCATAGGGACGATGCGGAGGGAGAGAAGCAGCCCTGGACTTACTGAACACTTCCTTCAGGTCGAGGTACTCCGTGGGCACGTTTGACAGGTTCACTGACTCCTCCTGCAACAAAGAACGAGACACAGAAGGACAGGCAGACACAAGACAGTTAGAGAAACAAGACTCCCCCCATGAGGACACGGAATCGTGGCCCCAATCCACTTTAGGATTGTGGTGAACCAGCCAAGGATGGCCCAGGACCACCGGAACCATGGGGGATGTAATGAGAAGGAAGGTAAGCTTCTCCTTGTGGTTACCAGAGGTGATCATGGTGATGGGGGCAGTAGTGTGAGTTATGCAAGGTAGAGATTGTCCATTCAAAGCATTAACAGAGATCTTCAGGGTAAGAGGAGTTATGGGAACGTGAAGTAAACGAGCGAAATTCCAGTCCATAAAATTACCTTCAGCCCCGGAGTCCAGCAAGGCCTTACAGTGGTGGGCGTCGGTTGTCCACTGCAAACTCACCGGGAGGAGCGTCATCGACGAAGGGTTGCTCTGTGATAGGCCGCCCGACAGTAACCCTCGTCCTACTGTCGGGCCCGGTCTTTTAACGGGCAGTTAGACAGAAAATGTCCCGCGGCACCACAGTACAAACAGAGGCCCTTAGATCTTCTACGGTCCCTCTCCTCCCGGGAGAGCCGAGCTCTACCCACCTGGATGGGTTCGTGATCGAGAACCGGGCTGACCGTGTTGCTGACCGCATGAACGGAATGGACAGGTAACTCCGATAATGAGGATGGACGGGTCAACTGATCGCGACGCTGAAGTCGGGAGTCCACCCGAAGAGCCAGGGAAATAAGTCCATCCAAGTCTGCGGGTAATTCCAAGGTGAATATTTCTTTTTGAACACGGTCAGCCAACCCATGCAGGAACATGTCCCACTGCGCCGCCTCGTTCCATTTGCATTCGGCAGCCAGTGTCCGGAACTCGATGGAATAATCCGAGACGTTACGATCCCCCTGTCGTAAATCCGCCAAGACACTGGCCGCCTCACGACCCAGGACGGCACGATCAAAAACACGTCTCATCTCCTCAGAGAGCAGTTGGAACGAGGCACAGCACGGATGTTGGTTTTCCCACACCGCCGTTCCCCATTGGGCGGCACGCCCAGAGAGCAACGTCAACACCAGAGCCACCTTAGAGGGTTCCGATGCAAAGGTGACAGGCTGCAATGAGAAATACATGGAGCATTTAGTCAGAAACGCTCTGCAAAGATTAGGCTCACCCGCGTAAACCTCTGGCGTGGGTAGACGAGGCTCGTGTTGAACGTTGCGACTCTCGGGAACGGAGGGGGAAGGCGGTAGTGGGGGGGGCGCAGCGGGCGATCTCAGTTGTTGCAGTTGGTTGGTGAGCTCGGACACCTGCATCACCAAAGCTTGCACGGCTCGACCAGTAGCGATCATTTGTTCATCCTGTCGATCCATGCGAGCGTTATTGGCCGTCAAAATGTCCCGAAGCGTTGGTGCATCCGCTGAATCCATAGTGGTCAGATCGTTCTGTCAGGACAAAAGAGTCAGGATTCAATAGCGCGATGCAGTTTAACAGTTTATTTAGAACGAGCAAAATACTGAACACAGTAAGTCCGAAGACTGGTCGAGCCGCCGATGGAGAACAGCTGGTGACGCAGGGATCAGTGGACAACCGAACGCCGAAACTCCGGAACAGGAAACAACGAGGGACCAGGAGACCGGAATCCAGACACGGCAGGCACGAGGAACACACAGGAAACATCCAGGGCAAACGATAACAACCAGACGATCTGACAACAAAGGACAAACAGAGCTGAGCTTAAATAGCGGTGTCAATGAGCTGCAGCTGAATCAGATCAGCTCGTCAACGAAGCCCAGCCACGCCCACACAACAACATACACACACACAGACACCAGCAAGGAAGAGTAAGTAAACCCATAAACCGTGACACTAATCTATTTAAGTCATGTTAGCAGTATGCTAATCATGCTAATTATGCCAGCAACATGCTAGTAACATGCTAATCATGCTTGAAACATGCTAATAACTTGCTGATCATGCAACCACCCCAGGTACCCTAGCAACCACCCTGAGTAACCTAGCAACCACATAGCAACACCCTAGCAACCACCCCAGGTACCCTAACAACCACCCTGAGTAACCTAGCAACCACATAGCAACACCCTATCTATCTATTTTTCTAATAGACTGTATTGCCTTCAAAACATTCAGACTTTAATCTTTCAAACTATTTTAAACTGAAAACTATTTCAAACTGAAAACAGCCAAACTTTTTAAACTTTTAAAACTTTCTGGCTAGGCTTTTTCAAGCTAACTTAAAGTTTGTCTACGAACTTTACTATCTAGTTCACATTGGAATTGAAACTGGGAATCGAAAAGAATCGGAATCGTTAAGCGGAATCTCAATCAGAATCAGAAATGATCAAATTCTAACAATACCCAATCCTACTGCAGATGAAGCCCTCATCCCAAAATGCATTGAGGAGACAATGCCCATACTAGCGAAAAATCTTGCGACTTCTTGGACAAACCATGGCCCTGGAAAATTCCTATTGGAAATTGGAAATTCCTATTTTAAGTGCAAGTATTAGCATTATAAATGCTAAATTAATACCAACATTGGGGCAGCCGTGGCCTAATGGTTAGGGAGTCGGGCTTGTAATGGGTTCGAGTCCCAGGCCCGGCAGGGGTTGAAGGTGAGGGGAGTGAATAACCAGCGGCCTCTCCACCCTCAATACCACGACTGAGGTGAGTAATATGGCTGCCCACTGCTCCAGGTGTGTGTTCGCGGTGTGTGTGCGTGTTTGTTCACTACTCACTACTGTGTGTGTGCACTTGGATGGGCTAAATGCAGAGCACAAATTCCGAGTATGGGTCACCATACTTGGCCACACGTCACGTCATTTCATTTCCTTCCTTTCCTATCTATAAAATTAAATTAAGGACATGTATCAGAAAATTGGGAATGTTAGACATATACATAACAGACAGATATATAACAGCTTCACAGTAAACTGTTTTTGCAGTATTATATTAATGTCTGTTAAAGCATGACTGTAAACAAACAAAAAAAAAACTTTTATGTAACAAAATAAAAACATACCCAGCAAACACAACAACGTTGTAAAAATGTTTTTTTTTTTTTTTTTTCACGTTGTGATAACGTTTTTCCGACGTATTTAATACGACAAATGTCGGCTATTTAAAACGTTATAAATACGTTTTTTCACAACGTTACAGAAACGTTTTTATAACTTTTTTATTACGTCTGTATGTCTCCTCCCAACGTTTTAAAAACGTACTTACCACGTACTTCACATGCTTCCATCAAAATGTTTTCTTTACAGTGTTAAATCTGAATCTTGGTCTTGTTTACATTTCACCTTACTTGTAGCGTTACTGACCTCGTCGATTTTATAAGGCAAGGTTAACATATGTATGCCTAATAATTTATACTACACAAAATTGTTGTCAGAAAGTGTCAGGAACAGTTGTATGTATTATTTTTGTACTTTTCGGGACAAAACTTACCGTGAACCAGTGTGACAGACGAAGATTTGCCGTTTGTCAGTTAAGCTGCTGCCCGTTTCCATGGTGACTCTCTCTCTCTCTGCTCCAGTTTAAATGCAACTAGAATGTTCAACGCGCATGCCCGTTTAAAAATGCAGCGTTTACATAAATACACGCATTGGAGTACAACGTACAGATGGAGTGAATTATCAGAATGACAGATAAAATGTCCTGAAACCTGATAACGTATATTGTGTAAGTGGATAGTGTAGGCCTAATGTAGGTAATCAAACTGTAAATGCAGTGAGACTATGAAAGCAGTATTAGCAGAGAATATAAAACAATGTTTGAAGTCAGTATATAAAAGGTTAATAATATAATATAATATAATAATAGCTTTAGAATATTTATTTATTTAACTACCTAAGGAAAAACACCAGAAATGGTAAACAGTGTGTAGAATAAAAGTACGCTATCTATTGCAAAACACATTAAAAACAAACATAACGTACAATGGGAGAATGGCACGGTTGTATTTTGGTACTGTCATGACGTTTGTAAAAAATAAATAAATATTTTTTTAAACATTCACCCGTCATTCCTATTCATGTGTCGATACCCCTCCCCTGCATTTCATTTGTTTACACCACAGACTGGTTTAAACTCTGAGCTGTTAGCTCGTGATGACAATTAACTATGAAACAACAGTAATCGAGTGGGTTGGATTCAAATATACTGTATCGATTAAATGAGCAAAGACAACTGAAAGTAAGGATTCACATATTGCTTTTAAGTCATTTTGATATTGTTCAGGCTGTTACTCAGTCACTGAATTGCGTTAATGTTAAAATATCACTGTTATTTTACACAAACAGAACGTAGTTTTTTCAAGGTTGTATTTGGGTACTTTCATGACGTTTTTAAAACGTCTTATTCCAACGAGCATATTACGTTATTTTAACACCTGAATAAAAAGCCCTCCGAAAGTTGTAGTTTGGTCTAGTTTCATTTTCTTAATAGACGAACGTGATTTTTTGACTACTTAAAGAAAACGTTCCAGGTTGGTATTTTTACAACGTTTTATTTGAGTTACATTTTTTTTTTATTTTAAAAAACGTTTTTTAAACGTTGTACTACAACATTACCTAATTGCAACCAAAATACAACGTTGTGAAAAGTTGTAAGGGCAGGGCAGTCAGCGCCATCTGTCGCATCATCGTTTGGGGTTGTGTCCAGTTTCGTTTCTGTCGAAGTCCCTCCTCTCTAAATAAAAGTCTAACATTATTACAGACTCACCACAAACTCACAGCGAGCCGTTCGAGACCAAACTGAGAAACCAAACTACACGACATGTTCAACCCAGGTGCTGTAACTATGTTTATTACGTGTATTTAATCATTGAAGTTATTATTCTAAATTTCTGTTTTTGTTTGTAAAAAGCTCTGATGTATTTGTTATGTAAATTTTAACCTTTTGTTGTTGTTGTTGTTGTTGTTTGTTTCTTTGTTTCTTTGTTTTAATAATATTGGTAATACTTTACAATAGGCATTAATTCTTTACAAATATGCATTAATTCATGCTTAATTAATGCACAGATAATCACGAGTTAATGCATAATCCATGAAGAACTAAACCATTTATTAATGATTACTACATCAGCAACTAATGAACATTCTATATAATTCATAGATTAAGTAATAAATAAATTGTTATTAGTTAATGTATTAGTTCCCTAATAACATATTATATTAACTAATGATGTAAATTCATATGTGAGTTACCACAGTGGTCAAAGCTATATGTACTTCAGCTTCCAGTTGTCTGCTTTAATTAATCATTAGCTAATGATTTGCAAATGTATCATTATGTTATGACTTTACTTGTTGAGGCACAGAACTATTAACTAATTGTTAACTAATATGTCATTGTGGTTATGGATTTAGAATTAGTTAATCATGTGCCTCAATGGGTTGAAGCCATGCATTTCAACTTTCAGTTGTCTGCTTTAATTAATCATTAGCTAATGACTTTCAGAGATATCATTATGTTATGACTTTACTTGTTGAGGCACATGACTAACTAACTAATTCTAAATCCATAACCACAATGACATATTACTTTGCAAATCATTAGCTAATGATTAATTAAGGCAGACAACTGGAAGCTGAAATGCATGGCTTTAACCCATTGTGGTAATTGACAAACTATTAATTAATATAATGTTATTAGGGAATTAATACATTATGACACATTTAACTAATAACAATTTATTGATTACTTAATCTATGAATCATATAGAATATTCATTAGTTGCTGATGCAGTAATTATTAATAAATGGTTTAGTTCTTCATGAATCATATATATTAACTCATGACTATCTCTGCATTAGTTAAGCTTGATTTAATGCATATTTGTGCACCCGTATTGTAAAGTGTGGAAGTAGTGAAGTACAAATACTTCCTCGCTGTACTTAAGTAGATTTTTCTGGTATCAGTACTTTACTTCACTATTTATTTTTCTGACTAATTTTTACTTTTATTCCTTACATTTTTACACAAATATCTGCACTTTCCACCTTTTACATTTTCAACCCAGGCTTGTTACTTTAGTTTTAATCTGCATTTTGTGGATCACCATTTGATAACAAATCTGTAATCACGAATTGCTTAGTCTGTACTGGCAACGCGATTCAGCTCAAACCGCCAAACGGTTTCAATCAGAGTAATCAAGTGCCCGGGTGAATCAGAGAGGCAAAATACTGACCTGTTCAGGACATCAAGTGCAGGTCATTATAAATAGGCTACTGTAGTTTTGTCTTTGCTTACTAGCATTAAACTACTGGTAACTCTGAGTACTCTGGCTCAATAACGTAGAGGATGTCAAAAAACTCCATCTTATTTTCCCCTACAACTTCAGAATCGGCCGACATCGTTGTACCTTTTTGTTTGTAAACAGCGTTGCACTTTCTTAGTCTTTGCACATTCGCTTTGTAAACACTGGGTCTGTAGATCCGCCTACGTTCCGCGTGACCTTTCAACGTGATTCAATAGTACGTGAACGCGCATCCCAGAGCCTGTGCTACATCTGCTTTTGTGCTTAAAAAGTATACAAATTTTTATTTTCCGAAAATGAGTGATCATTTCGCTAGATAAGACCCTTCTTCCTCGGCTGGGGTCATTTAGAGCCCTTAGAAGCTGCATTTAAACTACATTTTGGAAGTTCAAAATCGGGGCACCAATAAAGTCCATTATATGGAGAAAAAGCCTGAAATGCTTTCCTCAAAAAACATAATTTCTTCACGACTAAAGACAGACAGACATGAACATCTTGCATGACAAGGGGGTGAATAAATTATCTGTGAATTGTTGTTCTGAAAGTGGACTTCTCCTTTAATATCATCACTCAAAATATTGTATGCTGAAGGACATCCGTAGTTGTTTGCGTGAACAAATGAACACAGATTACATCAAAATTGGATGAAAAGCCATGAACCGGGTGTTTCTGTCACATCTTCAACACTATTAGAAATCGCTGTAGATTTAGCAGCACAGTACTGTAAAAACCTACAGTACAATACCACATTTATACATTACAGTAAAATACTGTAATTTATATTGCATTCTGGGTCTTTTTGACTTGGCGGTACATAATATTTTACAGTATATTTTGGTGTTGCTTACAGAACTGCTGTAAATTTACAGCAAACATAACTTTTTTACAACTTTTCACAACATTGCATTTTGGTTTCAATTAGGTAATGTTGTAGTACAACCTTTAAAAAACGTTTTTTAAAATAAAAAAAAAATAATGTGACCAAAATAAAACGTTTTAGAAACGTTGTAAAAATACCAACCTGGAACGTTTTGTTTAAGTAGTCAAAAAACGTAAATATCACGTTCGTCAACTATGAAAATAAAAACCAGACCAAACTACAACTTTCGTGGGATGTTTAAGTTTATATGCACGTTGGAATGAGACGTTTTAAAAATGTCATGAAAGTACCCGAGTTTTTACAACCTTGCAAAAACTACGTTCTGTTTGTGTAAAAATATTAGTAAAATAACAGTGATTTTGGTTGTTCATTGGTACATGGTGGTTGTTCAGCCAGTTGATACGTTCATTAGCTAATAAAACTTTGCATTTAAGTTATTTTGTATTAATGTGTCAATATGACGAGGTCCAGTTACCAGCGTGACACTAAAACAGGTAGTAGTAATGAGTATGTTTTACATAAGTACATGACAGAGCCCATACTTCTTTCCTTTAACTTGAATAAAAAAGTGTAGTCAGTACTCCTACTTTTACAAACATGAGTATCTATACTTCTACTTGTACTTTTGCCATGTCTGAATAATTTATGCATTTTACACAGTAAACTAAATTAATGTCTCCAACATCAGTTCTTCTGACCACAACAGATCATCTAGATCACTTTTGTGAGAGAAACCTAAAATTAACAACTGGGGAATATAACTGTAATAAATAATAATGAATGTAATTTTTCTCAACAACAAACACTTTTTCCTCAGGATCAAAGACGCCACATTTGCAAAGTCACAGGCAGTGGTTCAACAGGAGCTCAAATGAGGAAAACAGACCCACCAATTCAATTTTTTCGCCCTCTCAAACTCAGATTCCTCCCAGCATGAGTACACCAGGTTTACCTGGCAGCAATCTATTCGCAGTAAGTCCAGCTCTGAATGAACTGCGACTGGTTCTGCTGGGGAAAACCGGTGCGGGGAAAAGCGCAACGGGAAACAGCATCCTGGGAGAGAATCGATTTGATACTGAACTGAGCATGGGTTCAGTCACTAAAGAGAGCAAGAGAGAATGTGCAACAGTGGAAGGGCGAAAGCTCGTTCTTGTAGACACACCTGGGTTTTTTGACACCGACTTAACAGAAGAACAACAAAAACAAGAAGCAATACACTCCCTGGCCTTGTGTTCTCCTGGTCCTCATGCATTTCTACTCGTCGTACCGATAGAACGATATACGGAGGAGCAGCAGCGCACCGTACAAATGATTCTGGAGATGTTTCATGAGGACATCAGCCATCACACCATCCTGATATTCTCACACGCCGACAGACTTAAAGGAGAATCCATTGAATGGTTTATTGCGAAACAAAATCAAAAGGTTCAAGAGCTCGTGGAGAAATTTGGGAGGCGTTTCGTGGCCTTTGACAACAAAAACCCTACAAACCGAGATCAGGTGCGTCGACTCCTGCAGAAAGTGGACGAGCTGCTGGTCGTGAATGAGAACCGTCACTTCACTAATGAAGTTACAGAAGCAATGGAAAAAGCCCAGAGGATAATAGAAGAGAGAATGCAAGCTGAAACGGCTGAAAGAATGAAGAAAATAAAGGAGGAGGTCAGAAAGATGGCTGACGTTCGTCGGTGTGCGTTACTTTCTGACATGAATGAAGAGAGGCAAGAAACTGAACAAAAAAGGAAACGCATACAACGCAGGATTGATCAGATTCAGGCGGATATAAAGAAGGAAGAACAGAACGTGCAACCGATTCCAGAAAGGCTGAGACGGTTCACGACGTCTCTGCAGGCGGAGCTGGAGAACATGGGACGACTGGAGGAGAGACTGATTGAGGAGGAGAGGGAGAGAAAGGAACGAGAAGAGAGAGAACAGAAGGACCTGGACATCTGGATCCAAGAAGAGGAGCAGAGGAGACTGAGCAAAGAAGAACCGAAGAACCTGCTTTCTCCAGATCATATTAAAATTGTGACTATGCTGACCATGTTTATGTTGGGGATCGGGGCGACATTTGCACCCGCGCTCTTAGCGTTCCTGTTTCCTGCAGCTCCAGCGGTGGAAACCGGGTTTGCGGCCACGATTTTGTCCAAATTGTTAGCAGCAGAAGGATGGGGGTTCGTTTGGGTGGCCGCTACTGGAGTTGCCAAAGCCGCAATGCTGACCCGCTGCTCCATCCAGTGAGCCGCTTGAAAACCGAAAGATGAAGTTCACAACTCCAGGGGCCTTGCATAGAAACATCAAGATTCATTTTCTAAACAAATCCAACATTGTAAATCGCAGCTTATCTTAAAGCATTAGCCAGAAATGAAAGTCCAGTTATTGTTTACTTACCTTAAGCCTTGTTTTGGCATTGGAACAACACCAGGGAGGTTTAGTTTTTGGCTAAACTATCCGTTTATATTCAAGCATCCGCATCAACACCACAAACACCCACAAGGGTTTAGAAGAGGTACGTATATTTAGAAGTAGGACTATACTACCAGTCAAAAGTTATTGAACAGAAGTCTCTTCTGCTCACCAAGCCTGCATTTATTTGATCCAAAGTACAGCAAAAACAGTAAAATTCTGAAATATTTTTACTATTTAAAATAACCGATTTCTATATGAGTATATTTTAAAATGTAATTTATTCCTGTGATTTCAAAGCTGAATTTTTAGCATCATTACTCCAGTCACATGATCCTTCAGAAATCATTTTAATATTCTGATTTTCTGCTCAGAAAACATTTATTATTATTATTATGTTGAAAACAGCTGAGTAGAATTTTGTAAGGTTTCTTTGATGAATAGGAAGTTCAGAAGAACAGCATTTATCTGAAATAGAAATCTTTTGTAACATTATACAATGTTTTGTATAAAACAAGTCTTTATCTTTATCATCAGTCTAAAGTCTTTATCATCACTTTTGATAAATTGAAAGCATTCTTGCTAAATAAAATGAGTAAGTCTTAATTTAGAATTAATTTCTATAATTTCTAATTCATAATTTCTAATTCATAAAAAAAACAATATATATATATTCACCAAAGAATCCTGAAAAAAATATACTCAACTGTTTTAAATATTGATAATAATAATAATCAGAAATGTTTATTAAGCAGCAAATCAGCATATTAGAATGATTTCTGAAGGATCATGTGACACTGAAGACTGGAGTAATGATGCTGAAAATTCAGCTTTGATCACAGAAATAAATTACATTTTAACAGATATTCAAATAGAAAAGTTATTTTAAGTAGTAAAAATATTTCAAAATTGTACTGTTTTTGCTGGATCAAATAAATGTAGGCTTAGTGAACAGAAGAGACTTTAAAAAAAAAAAAAAACTCTAAGAATCTTACTGTTCACAAACTTTTGTCTTTATAAATTCCAACTGATATTAGGATCAAATCTGTGTGTTTTAAAAATGAGGCCCCAGTTTATTTAGTTTTTTATTTTTTTGTTATTAATAATCCTCCTTAAGGAGGCCAAAGAAGAATTCTTTAAAAAGCAGCTGTGAAACACTAAGATGAAAATGTTAGATGAACTCCAACTAAAACGTTTCAGTAAAAAACGATGATAATGGGTACAATGACCATAGACATTCAGAACTGCCCCAGCCAAAAATAGTTTGCCTAAACATGCTGCTTAAAACATCACATTCCAGAAGGTAGTTTAAAAATAATTATCCTATGATCTGATAGGACTTTAAAGGATGTTCATTTGTCCAGTCTGTGTGTGTTTCATTTCAAAGACAAAGTGTTTTAGGGAACATGTTCATATGAAACCAACTAAAAAGATAAATCAAGAGGTTTCACTAAACAGTCATGCATTGCTGGTCCTGTCATTGCATCACCTCACCCCTATTCAGCACAAACTGTGCTATGATAATATGTGTGCAAGATGAATGTACATGTTTGCATTTTTTAGAAAAAAAAAAAAAAAGATTATGCGTGGTTGGTAAGTTTTGGGAAAATAAATGTAGCTGAAATAAGACCATAAAACCCATACTGAATAGTCCTGAACAAGGTTTTTGAGTAATCACTCTTGTATGCTAGAATGTTTACTTCAAAATGATGTGAAAGTTATCCTGCTTATTCATTCACAGAAAACAATATATTCATTTAAATTTTCTAAGACATGTTTTGTTATAGAAAAGGAATATGCAGGGAGTGACAATGGCCATGAATATTTAGTGATTCACACCTGAGAAACAAAAGGCCGTCCTCTAATGGCCCATCAGGGTGACTGTCACTATATGGCAGGTAACAAAGAATGTGAGGAGAGTTTTTGTCATTTGTATTTTATTTACAACACAGTATAATCAAAACATAGGCATACATAATGAAGGTCAAAGACACATTATTGTACTCGCTGATCTAACCACAGACCTTGTGCCAGTCTGAAAACAGAATCTGTTCAGCAAGTGAAAAAAGCAAACCATACCTGATATTTAAGTGTTTGCTGCTTCTTTCCATTTATGTTAGTACAGTGCTCTCAGAGGAAAACAGCTTGAAGAGACTCGATTGAAAATCAGCAAGATTCATCTGTGATGCAGGTATCAGATCACTAAATAACAAACGACAAAAAAACATCTCTGAGCAAGTTAATATCAGAAGCATCTATAATTATTTTGTAGTCATAGACTCACGGATGCCCTGCACTATTGTAAAAAAAAAAAAAAAAAGGACATTTTATATTATTATTGTTTAGCACGTTATTTCCAAACGCAGAACCTGATTTTACCAAGTACGACATGTTCCTGGATCAACATCTTTGTTGACCCTGGAACAACATTGTGATTAACCAATCAGATTTGAAAAAACAGTTTATAGTTTTTGTGAAGTTTAGGCTTACAATCAGTGTTTAGTACTTGCACATCAGTGTCATTCATCTATCATTTCCTCTGATTTTAGGGATTACTCATGGGTAAGGTTAGGTTTAGGTGTAGGGATGTGGTCAAGTTTAAATTTTTGTATTAAAATGTTGTTCCAGGGTCAACAAAATATGTTGACCCAGGAACACATCTAACTCAGTAAAATCAGGACGTGCATTTGCAAACAGAGTAATAAACATGATCTAGACATTCTTAGACTCGTAGCATTCATAATGTGTACACTTATATTACCTTTATATGGTATTTTGTTTTATACTATATAGAGTATGAACACTTTAACGTCCTAAGACATTTAGACACAATAAAATTTTAGTCAAGAATTATAGTTTGTGAAAAACCCAGCTAGTATGTGTTCATGTTTATGTCAGAATAATACGTTACCTAATGCAAAAAAGTAACATTACTTACAGGATCAGACGTCTGTAGCATTGTGATATTCATCTGAAATTAATTCTGTTATTCCTCTCAGCGCCTCTTCTTCCAAAAACGAACTGTAGCGGAGATTAACTTTATGAATCTTCAAACTTTATGGTAATGTGGGCGTTTTCATGCCGCGCATCTCACTTGGATATTTAAGTCTATAATATCAAAAGCGAAAGTAGCTTGTGGGCGAGACCACATTAAAAATAATTAGCTCTGATACAAAACTGTACATGGCCTTGGTTTTATACGAATTATTTTATCACAGATTATTTGACTTACTTTATTTAAAAGTACATATTTCAAGCTTTCTATAGATATATCTCTCCTGTCTATGTGCAGAGTATTCACTTAGTTTAGGTTCATTTTAGTTCATTTTAGCAATTCGCGGAGACAGTGAAGACAGAGAGGGCACCCGGTTTGTTTTCTTTATTTTAAAAAAGCACAAAGTTCTGTTGTTATTGTGAGTGTACACAAAAAAAGTATACACTTAACAGTTCCGAATAATGTATAACTCTTATTTGTGTGACCAAAATCGACAGAGTATTTTAGTGTCTTTCGCAATGATCCTGAAAAAAAGTGAGCTGGTATTGCCGGCAAGACCGTCGACCCCAGGGAATATTTGTATGGTGTCCAAACGTCTTAAATGTGATTTTTTAAAACTAAGTTAAACAAGTGAGAGATGATAATAATATAGAAACATGCCAAATATCTTTATATAAACATTTCTAAAAAATTGCACTTCAAGCTTTGCGTTTCAAAGGTGTTTCTATGATATGTGTAAATGCAATAAAATGTACCAACCATTTTCGTGGTTTGACATTGAGCTCCTATAATTCTCCTACATCTTTCTAACATATATTGTCTGAATGTCTAAACAGACATTTCTCATACCTTCTCATAGACTTTATTTTTAGTTGTTTTTATTGCAGACAAAAATTAGCTGCAAACAAATTAATAAATCCAAATAAGTGTCCTGCGCATTTTGTACAAGATAGAATATGTAAATAACCAGTGACCTCAGTTCATTTCTAAAACAGGTTCACTGTGTCCCTCTAGTGGATATGTTGGGAAAAAAAATAATTCAATTGGATCTATTGGGATTTTTTTTTTTTTATTAAACATATAAATAAACCCTTATGTGTACAGCTTCCATGAAATGTGTTTATAAATACAAGATACAAATGCATTTTAAAAAATAAAATACATTTATACAGCAGAAGTCGGATGCATTAGTATTTAAGTTCAGTTTCGTTTTTGTAAGTCCGGCCCATAAATCAGTCAAACTACACACGACAACCACACGCACTGAGAAACTCCACCGGAAATCATGTCCGGCGAAGGTAATTAAAGATCAGTTATTAATTTAAGTATCATTTATTCATTAGAATAAGTGATATAAAGAGAATAATTTAAACATTATTATTCCTGTATTTAGTTATAATTCAGGATTGGTTGGTTTGGAGAAGGCTTGATAAAGAGCGCTGTACACACACAGTGAACCCAAAAAGTGATTGTAAGCTCACTTTTTTTCTCAGATACACTGAGGCAAAGGTCAAACAGAAACTCCGATGAAAGACCTGTGCAAAATGTTCGTGCACTTCCTCCAGTTCTGAATGAACTGCGACTGGTTCTGCTGGGGAAAACCGGTGCGGGGAAAAGCGCAACGGGAAACAGCATCCTGGGAAACAGATGCTTTGATGACGAAGTGAGCATGGGTTCAGTCACTAAAGAGTGCAAGCGAAAGTGTGAAACAGTGGAAGGACGAAATCTTATTCTTGTAGACACACCTGATTTTATTGACTCAGATCAAACACTTAAAGAAATGCAGCGTTGCCTGGCCTTGTGTTCTCCTGGTCCTCATGCATTTTTACTTGTCATACCGATAGAACGATTTACGGAGGAGCAGCAGCGCACCGTACAAATGATTATAGAGATGTTCAGTGAAGACATCGCTCATCACACCATCCTGATATTCTCACATGTCAACAGACTTAAAGGAGAATCCATTGAAAGGTTTGTTTCAGGACAAAATGCAAAAGTTCAAGAGCTCGTGAGGAGATTTGGGAGGCGTTTCGTGGCCTTTGACAACAAAAACCCTACAAACCGAGATCAGGTGCGTCGACTTCTGCAGAAAGTGGACGAGCTGCTGGTCGTGAATGAGAACCGTCACTTCACTAATGAAGTTAAACAGGTAATGCAGGAAGCACAGAGAATAATAGAAGAGAGAAAGCAAGCTGACATGGGTGAAAGAATGAAGACAATCAAGAAGGAGGTCAGGAAAATGGCTGACGTTCATAGGGCTGCATTCATGGCTGCAGTGAATGAAGAGAAGCAAGAAATAGAGAGAAAAAGGAAACAAATACAAGGCAGGATTGATCAGATAGAGACAAATATAATGAAAGAAGAGCAGAATGTGCAGCCGATCTCAGCGAGACTGAAACGGTTCAAAGCATCTCTGAAAAGAGAGCAGGAGAACCTGAGGAGACTGCAGAAAAGAGAAATGAAGGAGGAGAGTGAGAGAATGAAAAGAAAAGAGAAAGAAAAGAAGGACCTGGACGTCTGGATCCAAGAAGAGGAGCAAAGGAGGCTGAGCGAGGCAGGACAGAACAATCAACTTCCTTCACATTCCAACAAAAAAATATTATTTATGTTTTTGCTGGGGTTAGTAGTTGGATTTGCACTCACAGTCCTAATGTCTCTGTTCATAGCTCAGAAAAAAATAAAATAGAAGTCTCAAAATCAGGGGCGAGGCCAGAAATGGACTAGAGTGCTTACTCTTCAACTAAAGTACAGACAAAAATAAAATAACTAAATAAATAGGGATGCAAATTTCAACAGCAAAAGGTTTTGTCTAAAAAAGAAAAAGGTTGAGGAAAAAAAAAATGAAAATACATTTGCCTAATTATATGCCTGTATAAATAAATAAATGAAGTGGCAACATTATACAAAAAAACTAAACAAACCAAAAACAGAGGAATAAATGATGCTGTATGGACATGCACAATGCCTTAATAAATTAAAATAAAATAATAAAAACGCTGCAATAACATGCACTATGCTTTTTCATAAAAAAAAACATAAACACACATATTGCACTATGCCTGTATAAACAAACAAACAAAATAAAACTGCAACATTGTACAAAAAATAAATAAATAAATAACCAACAACAGGGGAATTAATGATGTTGTATGGACTTGCACAATGGCAAAAAAAAAAAAAGAAAAAAAAAATACAGTAAAATAAAATAAACCCCCATCAGAACGCTCTATTTGAGTAGACCTGATGGACTGTAGACTCAGAAGTAAACACTCTCTGCTATGATTGGCTAACAGTCCCAGATGGACACCGCTGTGATTTAGGTAAAAAAAAATGCATAAATAACTCAATACATATCAAACGATCTGTAAGAAGAGACAAAGCCATAGTGACCACGTAGTAAACACCCCCTAATTAATATCATTAGCATATAAAAGCGCATCAGTCAATGTCGAAACCGTTAAATTGAGAATGGCGAGTGGAAAGAAAAATAACTTTAGTGAGGCCGAAGTTAAAAAAATAATGTACACATTAGGCTACAGTGGTTTGAGCTAATTTGACTAAAGCACTTATATCTGAAGAACTGTTACAAAATGTAACAAATTCTGAGCTTGAAAATGACTGTATTTATGTTACAAATTTATGTAAACAAGCTGTAGTTCTTAAACTGAGGGTGAATGTGGTTTTAAATTGCACTGAATAGTGGAGTATTTTGGTATTTTATGTGTCAGTTTTTACATCTGAATTGCTGTTTTTCTGAATTTCTCCAGCACTTTAACCATGAAGCATTTATTTACCTGAACTTTGAAAACACAAAGCACTTCAAGCTTTGTGTTTCATAGTTGTTTCTATAATCTGCTTAAATTCAATAAAACTATGTTGTTGTACCAGCAGTGTCCATTGTTTGACATAATTACTTGATTTATTATTTTTGGACAGTGGCGCCCTATTTACAATCCAAATCTTTCCAATTGTCAAGACATCATATAGCCTACTTCTTTCTCTTATACAGTCATTTACTGATATGGGCGGCGACAAAACACGCCCTGCCCAAGCTCCACTGACGCTGACGATGTGAAACAGGTGGTAAAGACAATCAAATCTGCATTTTTACCGCTGCTGTTCCAGAAAGAGCAACACAAACAGTCATTTCAACTACATTAAAATCATTATTTCTGTGTTACAGATATTTAAATAACAGAAGTACTGGGATAAAAGTTTATAGCCCTTTTACACCAAAAGTGAAATGAATTCACCTCAGGCTGAAAGAAAAGTACATTTATGCAGGAGATCACTCTTCAGCTATAAAAAAAATTAAGCACAAATGTTATTTTATCTAAAGTAATTTTTGCTTATTAGTATGGTTGAATTGCATCATCGAAGGTCAGTACTGGTTATAATATGGGATTAAATACATAAAGGATATTTGTTTTATTTAACATATTTAAGTATTGCAGAGTTTGCATTTCACTGTTTTTATTTATTTTGAGGAATACTGAATCTGTTTTTTGTGAGTAAGATGAATTAATGCATGTTCACATTTAGTCTAGAATACAGTAACATCATGTTTTCCCCCAATTTCCCGACAGGGGGCTTGCCAATCAATAAATGGGGAAAAAAGTAACTCAGATGTTTTGTTAGAAATTCAAAAGTAATGCGTTACTTTACTAGTTACTTGAAAAAAGTAATATTAATACGTAACTGGCGTTACTTGTAATGCGTTACCCCCAACACTGTGTTGTAACGCTTATCGTCCTCAGTCAGGAGGTGGCGACAACTGCTTTAAAAAAGTATGTCATTTTTCTCCATATAATGGACTGATATGGTGCCCCAATTTTGAACTTCCAAAATGCAGTTTAAATGCGGCTTCAAACGATCCCAGCCGAGGAAGAAGGCTCTTATCTAGTGAAATGATCAGTTATTTTAATAAAAATAGTTTGGCTTAGTGAAAGAATGTGAGTTGAGAGAAATTGACAGATATGCACTACAGAAGTCTCTCTCTTACTATTACTCTTTGTTGTTTAAAGTTATAAAATATAGCTTTATTCCCACCAGATTTCTGATATTATCCATCAAACTAATCGTTCGCGTTTGACCGCGAGTGCAATGCCGTGCTGTGCGTTAGCATTCCGTTTGCCGGTTAGCCTGCCATTCGCGTTCCCACTCACGTCTCTATTCATGTCTACTACTGCTTTGCTTTTTTCGCTCTCGTTGATCACTCGTTTTTATCCTACAACCGCGAGTGCAGTGTGCCTGCAGGGCGTTAGTCGATTAGCTTGCCATTCACGTTTACTTTTCATTTCTAACCGCATCTACAACCATTGTTGTTTTTCCCTTCTGCCTTTCTCTTCACAAGTTCATCAAACAACAGTGGTGAGTTGAAATCGTTCTACAACCACAGTGAATAATGGCTTCACCTTTTCTGATAGTTTGCACCGCCTGCCATATGTATAGCTTATCTATCTCTGTCGGCAGTGAGGGATTCACATCTGATAAATGCAGGGAAATAGTTAGGCTGACAGAGAAGATTTCAGAACTAGAGACACGCATCCAAACTTTAATCGAGGATAGTAAGAATGCAAGGGCATTAGATACGGCTTTGGATGTGACTAGTTTAGGAAGTCCCGTACATTGTTTGGTTCCGGTAACTTCGCCTTTGCAGCAGGGCAACTGAGTGACTGTGAGACGGCATAGTCGCGGGTCAAAACACCGCTCTTCCGTTCCGATCAGAACATCAAACAGGTTCTCCCCACTCAGTAACGCACCCACTGAGAAACCTGATGAAAGTGCTCTAGTTATTGGCGATTCTATTGTACGGAACGTGAAAATAGAGACACCAGCCACCATAGTCCAATGTTTCCCGGGAGCCAGAGCGCCTGACATCTTGGCAAATTTAAAAGTGCTGGCTAATGCTAAAGGTAAATTCAGTAAGATTACGTTATTCACGTCGGCACTAATGATGTTCGACTTCGCCAGTCGGAGATCACTAAAAATAATGTTAAAGAGGTGTGTGAACTTGCAAGTACGATGTCAGACACTGTAATTTGCTCTGGCCCCCTCCCTGCGTATCGTGGTGACGAGATACATAGCAGACTGTCGTCACTAAATGGCTGGATGTCTAAGTGGTGCCCGCAGAATAACATAGGTTTCATAGACAATTGGACGAGTTTTTGGGGCAGACCTGACCTGTTGAAAAGAGATGGTCTTCATCCCTCCAGGGGTGGTGCCGTTCTTCTCTCTAGTAATATGGCATATAGTCTTAGAGTTTGCACTTGACTAACTGGGGTCCAGGTCAGGAAGCAGACAGACTGGCTAAACCGACCGTCTGCTAGCCGCCTCACGTCACCAAAATCAGTTAATTCTCAGCACATAGAGACCCTTTCACCTAGATATCATGCTATAGAGACTGTGTCTGTTCCCCGAGCTAGACAATACAAAAAACGTCCAAATCAATTTAAGAATAACAATCTAATTGATGTTCAACAAATAAAAAATGTACATAATACAGAGAAACAAATGATAAAACTTGGCTTATTGAATATCAGGTCCCTTTCTACAAAAGCGCTTTTTGTAAATGATATGATCATTGATCATAACCTAGATGTGCTCTGTTTGACAGAAACCTGCTTAAATCAGAAGATTACATTATCTTAAACGAGTCTACCCCTCATGATTACTGTTATAAACATGAGCCACGTCTAAAAGGTAAAGGGGGAGGTGTTTCTACAATTTATAGCAATATTTTCAGTGTTTCTCAGAGAGCGGGCTTCAAGTATAACATTACCCAGAGAAACAAGTGTTAATGATAAATCCCCTGTGACATTTGTACTTGCTACTGTATACAGGCCACCAGGGCACCGTACAGACTTTCTTAAAGAATTTGCTGATTTTCTATCTGAGTTAGTGTTGGCTACAGATAAGGTCTTAATAGTAGGTGACTTTAACATCCCTGTTGATAATAAAAACGATGCGCTGGGAGCAGCTTTTATAGACATTCTGAACTCTATTGGGGTTAGACAACAAGTGTCAGGACCTACTCATTGTCGAAATCATACTCTAGACTTAATACTGTCACTTGGAATTGATGTTAATGTTGTTGAAATTCTGCAGCAAAGTGATGATATCTCAGATCATTATCTAGTTTCGTGTATACTCCAAATAACGAAAACTGTCAATTCTACTCCTTATTACAAGTATGGTAGAACCATCACTTCTACTACAAAAGATTTCTTTCTAAGTAATCTTCCTGACTTATCTGAATTTTCTCAGCATGTCCAACAGCTCAGAAAAACCTGATGATGTAACAGAAACAACATACTAATTATTAGACCTAAAACCTTTGCGTGTAATAACATAAAACACAGTCTAATACTTAATGGCTGTTCTGTCAATTCTTCGTCATCAGTTAGGAACCTAGGTGTGCTATTTGATAGCAATCTTTCCTTCGAAAACCACATCTCTAGCATTTGCAAAACTGCATTTTTCCATCTCAAAAATATATCTAAATTACGACCTATGCTTTCAATGTCGAATGCTGAAACGTTAATTCATGCGTTTATGACCACAAGGTTAGATTATTGTAATGCTTTATTGGGTGGTTGTTCTGCACGCTTAATAAACAACCAGAAACCAGAAAGTATGATCATATTAGCCCGGTTCTGTCTACACTGCACTGGCTCCCTATTAAACATCGTATAGATTTTAAAATCTTGCTAATTACTTACAAAGCCCTGAATGGTTTAGCTCCTCAGTACCTGAGCGAGCTCCTATCACATTATAGTCCCTCACGTCCGCTGCGTTCTCAAAACTCTGGCAATTTGATAATACCTAGAATATCAAAATCAACCACGGGCGGCAGATCATTTTCTTATCTAGCGCCCAAACTCTGGAACAATCTACCCAACATTGTTCGGGACACAGACGCACTCTATCAGTTTAAATCTAGATTAAAGACCCACCTCTTTAACCTTGCTTACACATAACACATCAACACACTTCTATAATTCAAATCCGTTAAAGGATTGTTAGGCTGCACTAATTAGGTCAACCGGAACCGGAACGCTTCCCATAACACCCGATGTACTCAGTGCATCGTCAGAGGAGTGGTTTCAACGCTAATATTAGTCTGTTTCTTTCTTATTCCGAGGTCACCTTAACCACCAGATCCAGTCCGTATCCAGATCAGATGGTCACTGCAGTCCTCCGGATCCAGTCCGTACCCAGCCCAGACGGTGGATCGGCACCTAGGGCGACCTCTACAGCCCTGAATGTCAGCGGAGTCCACATCGACTAGATGAGCCCCAGAGACGGATCCCCAGTGAAGACCTCGTCACATAGACGGCCATCAGTAAAAGACCACGGGAACCAGATGAGTTGCGTCTGCGTCTGGCCAGAGGAGAACTGGCCCCCCGACTGAGCCTGGTTTCTCCCAAGGTTTTTTTTCTCCATTCTGTCACCGATGGAGTTTTGGTTCCTTGCCGCTGTCGCCTCTGGCTTGCTTAGTTGGGGACACTTATTTTTTAAATGATATCGTACACTATTTGAACTGAACTGAGCTGGATGATGACATCATTGAATTCAATGATGAACTGCCTTTACCTGAAAATTGAGTGTTTACTGTTGCCCTTTTGCAATATCGATGCACTAGTTCCTATTTAATACTGTACAGCCGCTTTGTCACAATTCTGTATTGTTAAAAGCATTATATAAATAAAAGTGACTTGACTTGACTTAAAAATAATACAGTTTATATATATTTTTTTAATGTCAAACGCCCGTCTTGTCTTACGCTGCCTGGACTGTTTTTGTTCCGGTTCATGTTAGTTAGGGTATGTCGAAAAAACTCCCATCTCATGTTCTCCCTCAACTTCAAAATCATCCTATATCACTGTTTTACCTTTTTTGTTAAGGGTGTTTGATCTTCTTTGCATGTTCACTTTGCAAACACTGTGTCGGAACTTCTGCAGTGATGTTGGATGATTTTGAAATGATTTTTGAAGTTGACGGAGAAAACACGATTGGAGTTTTTCGACATACCCTAACTGTCTTGAGCCAGAATACACAGAGTTCAGGGAGAGAAAGACAAGACGAGCGTTTGAGATTAAAAAGTATTTAAACTGTTTTTTTTTTTTTTTTAACGAAAATAACATTGTTTCGCTAGATAAGACCCTTCTTCCTCGGCTGGGATCGTTTACAAAGGCATTTGGGATCGTTTGAAGCGGCATTTAAACTGCATTTTTTGGAAGTTCAAAATCGGGGCACCATATCAGTCCATTATATGGAGAAAAATGCAGAAATGTTTTCCTCAACAAACATATATTCTTTATGACTGAAGAAAGAAATACATGAACATCTTGGATGACAAGGGGGTGAGTACATTATATGTGAATCCTTGTTTTGGAAATGGACTTCTCCTTTAATGAATTGAGACACTGCTCCTTCATTGAATTTTTTTTTTTTTTTTTTCTTGCTTTTATCTTGCCTAAATGAATATGTTTTTAAAAAACTTGCGCAATGAACATTTTGTCAGAACCACTAGTAAATTGCGTTTTGTTTAGTTTTCTAATCTTTTTTTCTCCAGAATCGTGAGAGAATCATGGTCTCCAATTTAATAAAAACAACTGTGATTCTCAGTTTATCCAGAACTGTGAAGCTCTTGTTTAAATGTTGTTTATTACTGCATATAATTCATTAAAATGCAAGTTTAATTTCATAAATTTCAAAATGCACCTACATTTTTTTGCATTTTGTCTTTTTCAGTTGAATAAAAGACTATTTTTCTTATATATTTAATTACTGAGGATTTATTTAAAAAAGATTAAAAATCTCGTCTCGTGGGTAAGTGTCTCGTCACACCCCTATGAATCAGAATTGAATGGAATTTATCTGTGATGTCAGTTCATTTCCGAAACAAGCTCATTGTGTCGCTCTAGTGAATGCATAGTGGATTCGAAGGGGGAGAAATACGTATAAATAAACACTAAGACATTTGTACATGTCTTACATGAAGTATGTCAGTAAATAAATATAAAAGCATTTATTTTTCATTGCATACACTCAGTAAGCATCTGTCTCATGTGTCGCATCATCGTTTGGAGTTGTGTCCAGTTTCGTTTCTGTCGAAGTCCCGCCTCTCTAAATACCGGTCCAACATCATTACAAACTCATCACAAATTCACAGCGAGCCAATCGAGACCAAACTGAGAAACCAAACTACACGACATGTCCAACCAAGGTACTGTAACTATATCTATTGCGTGTGTTTAATCATTAAAGTATCATTTTAGTTATTTGACGGATATATTTATTTAAACAGTTCCGTTTTTTATTTTAAAAAGCTCTAATGTATTGGTTATGTTTTTATGTTAAATAAATGGGTCATTCCTGGGATTCTGTAACATTTCAATTTGGAATATTATTATTTCTTTCCAATTACATATTTCATTTTCTAAATACCCCATATAATTAGGCACGTGTCAAACCTCTAAAAAATAATATTTTCTCACCTCAGGTATGAACGACCTTTTATTATTTTCAGGGTTTCTCTCTCTCTCTCTCAACCCTGTAACAGACAAAATGAGATTGGTTAAAAAAGGATTTTACACAGAACTTGTTATAAAACAGACATCTACCTACTGCTCATGTATCCCTGATAACAATTTGATGATAACAAATGTTATATTTACCATATTTTTTCACATTTGTACAGGACTAAAGCTAAAAATACAAAGTGTGTGTCTATGGTCTCTTTAGGTTTGTAAAAAGAAGTTTAACTAATACCACAATTTTATTGTTTTAGTCTTTAACATGTCAGAGTAATCAGCAAGAAATGCTTTCATTCTTAATTTTCTTCCCTATATTTTTCTGAAAATATTAATGTGATAAGGTGTGACGGGGTTGAAGTCTGTAACATATTTGAAGGCATACATTGCCTTCAATTTTAATTTTTGGTTTTGTTTCTCTCCCATATTGTCCCCTTATTTCTGGGTCAACATATCTGCACACCCAACACTGTCTTTCTGCTGCAAATGTGGTGCAATTTCTGATGTAGGATGCTTGTCAAAATTATCGATTTTTCTTTAATGCCAAAAATTATTAGGCTATTAAGTAAATATCATGTTCCATGAAGATATTTTGTAAATTTCCTACTGTAACTATATCAAAACGTAATTTTTAATTAATAATATGCATTGCTAAGAACTTCATTTGGACAACTTTAAAAGCGATTTTCTCAGTATTCTGATTTTTTTGCACCCTCAGATTCCAGATTTTCAAATAGTTGTTTCTTGGCCGAATATTGATGATGATTAAATCTCAGTTTTAAAAAATTGACCCTTATGACTGGTTTTGTGGTCCAGGGACACATATAGTTGCTGAAACCATGACTATTTTATATATTTTTTTTATTCACTAATAAATAAATAAATAAATAACTCCATCACAAGTTTACAACCCTGTTACAATGAGAAACACATATATTTGTGACTGGTTGACTCAAAATGGTCACTGCTCCTCATGTAGTTAGGAGATCAGACCATATATGGCAACAATAAAATAACTACTAATGGATTAAAATAAGATGTTGAAAAAAAAAAAAAAACATTTTCCATCTTAATTTTATGTGACGGGGTTCAGTTGTTATGCGTGACAGTACCCTCCCTGACTATAATATGCTTCAAAACTATAAACAAAAAGTATGATGCTACTAACCATTTTCTCCACCATTAAAGAGACCTGAATCATGTCATTTCTGGTAAATTATATCACATATGTTAAATTATTATGGGTATAGAATGGTTAGTGTGACGGAGTTGAGTTCAGACTTTAAAGTCTGTTTTTTTATCAAATATCTTGCAGTTTTTTTAGAAAAATATTCTTCACAAGAAAGGAACACAAATAAATCTTACATTATTGCAAAAAATCACAGACGCTATGCACATTTTGTTAATCATTTTCTAAGTACAAACTCAGTGAAGTCCCTCTGGGACATGACAAAATGCTTGGTTTAAGAGATATAACACATTATTTTATGCTAAAAAATATTAAAATGCTGGAACAATTATTTGTATTCATTATAATGAGCGTACCAAAGTGTTGTTAAAAGCTTCAAACAATTAATTTTGGTGAACCACCACTTTAAAACTCTGGGGGACTGAAATGTTACCGAATCCCAGGAATGATACATATATATAAACATATAAATGGGTAAACTAAATAAATGTCTCCAACATCAGTTCGTCTGACCACAACAGATCATCTAGACCACTTTTGTGGTGTGGTCTGGGTCTCAGCAGTCTTGTATTAGATTAGTTATGCATAAATAAGGTTATTTTCATTCTCTCAGAGTCATTGAATGGTATATGGGACGACCAGAGAAACCTGAAATCTACATGATTGTGGAATATAACTGTAATGTAATTTTTCTCAACAACGAACACTTTTTCCTCAGGATCAAAGACGCCAAACTTGCAAAGTCACCACGGGCAGTGGTCCATCAGGAGCTCAAATGCACGAAACAGACCCACCCGAAATGTTCGTTCACCCTCTCAAACTCAGATTCCTCCCAGCATGAGTACACCAGGTTTACCTGGCAGCAATCCATTCGCAGTAAGTCCAGCTCCGAATGAACTGCGACTGGTTCTGCTGGGAAAAACCGGCGCGGGGAAAAGCGCAACGGGAAACAGCATCCTGGGAGAAGATCGGTTTGATGCTGAACTGAGCATGGGTTCAGTCACTAAAGACAGCAAGAGAGAATGTGGAACGGTGGAAGGACGAAAGCTCGTTCTTGTAGACACACCTGGGTTTTTTGACACCGACTTAACAGAAGAACAACAAAAACAAGAAGCAATACACTCCCTGGCCTTGTGTTCTCCTGGTCCTCATGCATTTCTACTCGTCGTACCGATAGAACGATATACGGAGGAGCAGCAGCGCACCGTACAAATGATTCTGGAGATGTTTCATGAGGACATCAGCCATCACACCATCCTGATATTCTCACACGCCGACAGACTTGGAGAAGAATCCATTGAAAGGTTCGTTTCGAGACAAAATCAAAAGGTTCAAGAGCTCGTGGAGAAATTTGGGAGGCGTTTCGTGGCCTTTGACAACAAAAACCCTACAAACCGAGATCAGGTGCGTCGACTCCTGCAGAAAGTGGACGAGCTGCTGGTCGTGAATGAGAACCATCACTTCACTAATGAAGTTACAGAAGCAATGCAAACAGCCCAGAGGATAATAGAAGAGAGAATCCAAGCTGAAACGGCTGAAAGAATGAAGAAAATAAAGGAGGAGGTCAGAAAAATGGCTGGCGTTCGTCGGTGTGCGTTACTTTCTGACATGAATGAAGAGAGGCAAGAAACTGAACAAAAAAGGAAACGCATACAACGTAGGATTGATCAGATTCAGGTGGATATAAAGAAGGAAGAAAAGAACGTGCAACCGATTCCAGAAAGGCTGAGACGGTTCACGACGTCTCTGCAGGCGGAGCTGGAGAACATGAGACGACTGGAGGAGAGACTGATTGAGGAGGAGAGGGAGAGAAAGGAACGAGAAGAGAGAGAACAGAAGGACCTGGACATCTGGATCCAAGAAGAGGAGCAGAGGAGACTGAGCGAAGAAGAACCGAAGAACCTGCTTTCTCCAGATCATATTAAAATGCTGATTATGCTGACCATGTTTTTGTTGGGGATTGGGGCGACATTTGCACCTCCGCTCTTAGCGTTCCTGTTTCCTGCAGCTCCAGCGGTGGAAGCCGGGTTTGCGGCCACGATTTTGTCCAAATTGTTAGCAGCAGAAGGATGGGGGTTCGTTTGGGTGGCCGCTACTGGAGTCGCCAAAGCTACAATGCTGACCCGCTGCTCCATCCAGTGAGCCGCTTGAAAACCGAAAGATGAAGTTCACAACTCCAGGGGCCTTGCATAGAAACATCGAGATTCATTTTCTAAACAAATCCAACATTGTAAATCGCAGCTTATCTTAAAGCATTAGCCAGAAATGAAAGTCCAGTTATTGTTTACTTACCTTAAGCCTTGTTTTGGCATTGGAACAACACCAGGGAGGTTTAATTTTTGGCTAAACTATCCGTTTATATTCAAGCATCCGCATCAACACCACAAACACCCACAAGGATTTATTTGATCCAAAGTACAGCAAATACAGTAAAATTCTAAAATATTTTTACTATTTAAAATAACTGATTTCTATTTGAGGATATTTTAAAATGTAATTTATTCCTGTGATTTCAAGGCTGAATTTTTAGCATCATTACTCCAGTCACATGATCCTTCAGAAATCATTCTAATATGAAATCAATCTGTTCTAATTTTCTGCTCAGAAAACATTTATTATTATTATTATGTTGAAAACAGCTGAGAAGAATTTTGTCAGGTTTCTTTGATGAAAAGAAAGTTCAGAAGAACAGCATTTATCTGAAATAAAAATCTTTTGCAACATTATAAATGTCTTTATCATCACTTTTGATAAATTTAAAGCGTCCTTGCTAAACAAAATCTAGAATTTCTTAAAAAAAAAAAAAAAAACTTACTTACTCCAAACTTCTGAATGGTATAGTGTATAATGTTACAAAAGCTTTTTATTTCAGATAAATGCTGATCTTTGAATCTTTTTATTCATCAAAGAATCCTAAAAAAAAATGTACTCAACTGTTTTAAATACTGGTTATAATAATAATAATAATCAGAAATGTTTGTTGAGCAGCAAATCAGCATATTAGAATGATTTCTGAAGGATCATGTGACACTGAAGCTGAAAATTCAGCTTTGATCACAGAAATGAATTAATATATATATATATATATATATATATATATATATATATTTTTTTTTTTTTTAATATATATACATATATATATTTTTTTTTTTTTTTTCTAGGAAATCATATATAATTAATTAATTATGATGCATATTGTGAGTTTATTTTCATAATCAGGCTATACAAAGCTACCAAAATAGTATAGTATCTCTGGACTTTGCAGTGTAACACAAGGTGTGTTGTATATTTAATTACTGTTTACTGAATTATTATGTAGGACCAAATTATGAAATGTGGTTTCCAGGTTCCGGATGTTCTTTAACTGCTTACCTAAATCAATTGGTTAAGGTTATTTGTGATGTAATAATGTTGATCTGATTTATAAATGACAATGACGTGTTTAAATGCATATATCAAATGTGTAAACAATGTAAAATGGACTATAAATGTTTGGGTATTTTTTTTTTTTTTTTTTCAGATTATTTCTCAAAAGCTAGCATTACTTGTGTTTATTGCAAAAATAATTTTAGAGCACAATAAAAAGTCCATGTGATTTATAAAAATGAAAAGTGAGTGGTTAGTGTTTTTTTGTTTGTTTGTTTTAAAATGCATGTTTTTTTGTTTGTTTGTTTGTTTGTTTTCTGTGTGCACAGATGGTTAAAACAGCTTTAGATGTAGTAGTAGAGTATGTCAGGGATGCAAACAGGTAAGGGGTAAAAATGGTGAGAACATTGCATGGATAGAGAAAACCTGACACAACTAGGGGGGTCCAGGACATGCTCCGCACAGAATGTTTTTGCTTTACATGCAGGGCTGGACTGGGACAAAAAACACCAGCATTTTTGGTACAAGCACATGCCTACGAACAGATTCGGTCCACTTGGGCACCCTCACATATATACATTGTCATTCAAAATACACACATTAACAGTGTGTGTGTGTTTATGTGTGTGTATTCCTATACTGCGTATACCAGTTTAAGTGGACAAGTGTACTCACTCGCCCTTGACTTATTTTTAATAGTCAAAGTTGAGCCTGTTTGAGGAAACCAATATAGGCTATGTACGAAAACTAGAGATGCACCGATCATTATTAATCATGGCAAATTCTGAATTTTTAACTAAATGGATCAATTCTGATGCTGACCGCTAATTTTTTTTTTTTTTTTTAAGTAAGAGACAAGAAAGTATGAAAGATTACAGGATCAAGATGTTTATTTGATCTATTGAGGCTGAACTGGCCTCAAAAATATCTGTAGCTGTTTGAAATTAGAGGCAAAAAAAAAAAAAACATTCCAAAAAAGATGCATGAGCATGTAGCATGAGCTTTTTTATTATTATTTATTTAACTGCATAATTTCAAGATTTAAGGCAAACAGAATTGATCTGACTTTAGCAAATCCACTCTTGGACAGCTGGTGGCGCTTATGAAACAGACGCAATCTAAAGTTTCCTTGTTTACCGCCGCGTTTATAAACTGCTTTAATATGCCTTAAACGGAGATAAAATGAAAAGAAAATGCTGTGCTGTGTGGAAAAAAAATAAATAAATAAAAAAACACAATCAACATCCCCCAGCCCAAAAAAAAAAAAAAAAAAAAAAACTAAAAAAGTGTGCTCCTGCTGCATTTATGGTATGCTCAGAATCATTGGTGAGACGCCTCACACACACATGCCTATTGAATATCGTGCTCATGTTGATATGCTAATGGAAATGTAAGTGGAAAGCAAGGATGTCCATTTTTCAGGGTTGAACAGCGTTCATGAGGTGATCACGCCACACAGTGTTCGAATTGAGGGGGGGCTGGGGGGTCCCGGACCTCCCATAAGCATTAAGGGACCCCCCATAACACCCCAAAAAATATGTAGCTGGCGCGGATAGGTCAGTTATGGGTTACAAATGATGTATTTGTGGTTTCAGTTGATTAATGTTTATATTGTGTATTTTTTCATAATTTCACAATTGTGCATTTTTGTGTATGTGTGTTGATTTTCTAATTTTGTTGGTATGGTATTTGTTTTTGTTGTATTCTTAAGTTTACTAAGTTGAATGTCACGTGATCTGTTTGATTAATTTAACCTGGAAGCGTTTGCACATACTCAATGACGAGATTTGAATTCAGACATGTATGTTACAGCTCCTAACCATTCTACTGCTGGTTACAAGGCCAACACGGTAAATGTGTTAATGTTTTGTATATTTCTTTATTTGTGTTGATGTCCTTCGAATTGTTGTGTGTAAAATTGTTTTTTTTTCTGTTTGTATGTAGTTTTCACGGTGTTCCATATTCAGAAAATAAAACGTATGGACATCAGTATTGGAAGCGTGGACTGTTTTGACCAGCGAGTAGTTGCAAAATATACTTGGAGGGTCCCCTGGTTTTTCAATAAAAATATAATACTTCAAACATAAAACCAGTGAAAATGAAATTAAAATATTCGATTGCTGTATTAAATTTAGACCTGCTCACGTTAAATCATATTTTATTTTTACGCGTTTTTACAGCGTTGCGCATTATAACCAATCACACACGACTCTGCTGAGTTTAGAATGCAGCGGCCAATCAGAGGCGTTCAGAACAGTCATCGCTGAAACCTGGAGTTTTGTTCAGACTGAAACTCGCGAATTCCCTCATCATAAGCAACAAGTGCAGATGTAGGAGCTATGTAAGTAAGAGATTTATTTGTCATACAGTGTATAGACAGCTTCATTGATTATAAGAGGAGTTATGAGTGCTTAAACACTAGCTAGACTGACTGTGCTCATTTAGAGTTCTTTCACTGCGTGATTCAGTCTAATAAAATGCATTTTCCCAAAATTCAGGATATGGGGGCAGAAAATGTATATTTATATAATTTCATAGAGTTAATCAATATCACACGAAGAGTGCTTTTTTTTTTTTTTTTTGCAAAAATCATAAATATGATATAGATTTTATACAACAGTTCAATAAACTAGCCACTGCACTGTTTTGCGTCTCTAAACAACATGACGGTGTTTCGTTCCTGAAAGAATTAAGCGTTTAAATGAATCGGTTCAATCGCAATGACTCACTTATTAACTGTGTCTTACTGACACCTACTGTCGGTTGTAATTCCACATTTAAAGTACCTTTTCTTTTTTTTTTAAATAATTTTAAATATCAGCATTCAACGTTTTAGGAAGTGTTAAAACATTTTTCGTGCATTTGTAACTGCAGGTTAAATGAACACCTTCACAAAAAAAGAATGGCTTTATAAAGGTTAAAAAATGCCCACAAAAGGTAAAAATCACTTTAAACTTGTTTGAAAATATTAATTTCCTCGGCTAGATATTTCATTCTTCTTTGCTTAGTGTTTGTTTGGTACACCTAATTCACTGATCGTCGTAAAATAAGCTTTTATCTTAGTATTGGGTTTTCCCAGTGATAACAAGGGCAAGACAAAAATATGAATCATATTTATTTAAGGTTAATTTTTTTGAGGGGGGTCTGGTTAGGGGACCCCCCAAGAGCTTTGACACAATTCGAACACTGACGCCACATCACAGTTCGCCCTATTATTCAACACAGATAGGTTATACTTCATATATAAACCTCGTTTTGTCTTTATACGACTAGTTTTAAGTTTCGTTTTTATTGCATACATAAAAATACAGTGAAGCTGTAAACAATAAAGAAATAAATGCATATAATAGACATGCGCATTTTTGTAGGCGGGGTTTATTTTTCACAGAAGCAGAGCGCGTTGAAATAAAGCGAGGGAAGATGAAGCTGCAAATCATTAAGTTGGCTTGAGAAAGCCAACTTACTGATATGCTATTTAATTTCTGACTGCTGCTCCTCCTAGAGCTTTAACTCTACAAACTCCAAACTCAGCCCAGATCTTCAGACTGATCTGACTCGAGTTGCTATATAACTGATCAGACTTACGATTTTCCTAAAAATGACGTTTAAAACTCAGAAAAATCCCATAGACTTACATTGACGGAATGTTCAAATGAGCCAACACTTTTCAAATTTCAACTATCAAAACTCCCAGAATCCTTTGAGACTCAATCAAACTTCCCTTCTATGTACTGTATTTCTAATCCATTCAAACTCATTCAAACTCATCTATCTATCTATCATCTATCTATCACTAGCCAAACTAGAGTCATGCTAGTAGCCTGCTAATCATGCTAATAACATGCTAGTAACTGGCTAATCATGCTAATAACATGGTAATAGCATGCTACCATGTTAGAAAAATTCTAGCAACATGCTAACAACTTGCTAATTATGCTAGAAACATGCTAGCAACTTAATCATGCTGGAAACATGCTAGCAACTTGCTAATCATGTTAGAAACATGCTAGCAACTTTGCTAATCATGCTAGAAACATGCTAGCAATTTGCTAATCATGCTAGCAACTTGCTAATCATGCTAGAAACATCCTAGTAACATGCTAACAACTTGCTAATCATGCTAGCAACATGCTAATCCTGTTAAAACATGCTAGCAACTTGTTAGCAACTTGCTAATCATGCTAGAAACATGCTAGCAACTTAATTATGCTAGAAACATGCTACCACTTGTTAATCATGCTAGAAACATGCTAGCAACTTGTTAATCATGTTAGAAACATCCTAGCAACATGCTAACAACTTGCTAATCATGCCAGAAACATCCTAGCAACATGCTAACAACTTGCTAATCATGCTAGAAACATGCTAGCAACATGCTAATCCTGTTAAAACATGCTAGCAACTTGCTAATCATGTTAGAAACGTGCTAGCAACTTGCTAATCATGCTAGAAACATGCTAGCAACATGCTAACAACTTGCTAATCATGCTAGAAACATGCTAGCAACATGCTAATCCTGTTAAAACATGCTAGCAACTTGCTAATCATGTTAGAAACGTGCTAGCAACTTGCTAATCATGCTAGAAACATGCTAGCAATATGCTAACAACTTGCTAATCAGGCTAGAAACATGCTAGCAACATGCTAACAACTTGTTAATCATGTTAAAAACATGTTAGCAACATGCTAGTAACTTGCTAATATTGTTAGAATCATACTAACAACATAACTATCTATCTATCTATCGATCTATCTATCTGACAGACTGCATTCATACTTTAAAACTTCAAAATATTTGAAAACCATCCAAACTTTTTTAAAAACTTTAAACTTTTAAACTTTTTCAAACTTTCTGGTCCGGCTTTCTCAAGCCAATTTAAAGTTTGTCTCGACAGACTTTTTTATCTAGTTTAATATTAGTCACTGTTGCACAATAGAAATGTTAAATGACCGACAGCTATATCCAGTGATGCAAACTACTCGGCTTTTTCTTCTCAAAGAGAGCGAGAGAGACGTGAATTGTCTGCGTTTGTCTCTGTACAATATGAAGACGAGTTTACTTAAAAACACTGACTGTACGCCCCTCGTTGCTGAGAAATATAATGTAGCGATTCAGTATTGATTAATAAAAGTCGCGTGGCAGCGCTGACAACAGGTATGAACTTCTGAATGTTACTTTTTGCGCAGCGCGATCTCTGATCTCTGTGTGCTTGCGGTGGGTGGGGTGTGTGTGTGTGTGTGTGTGTGTGTGTGTACCTGGTATTTATCACGTTATGGGGACCAAATGTGACATTTTTGAGGTCCTCATGAGGAAACAGGCTTATAAATCATACAGAATGAGTTTTTTTGAGAAAGTAAAAGTGTGCACAGTCTCCTGTGAGGGTTAGGTTTAGGTGTAGGGCGATAGAAAACACAGTTTGTACAGTATAAAAACCATTACGCCTATGGAATATCCCCATAAAACATGGAAACACAACGTGTGTGTGTGTGCGTGTATCAAATAAAGCAGCGAATTGAGGTGATTAAACTGAACGGGTTTAATGCATTGGCCTTGTCACAGGGGAGAGCGGAAAACGAACAAGTGTTGCTTTCGTCCCAACAGGAACTCCTGAGATTTAAATCCGAATTACTTCTATGCTGAAAAACACAGTGGTTAACCAGAAAAGTTAAAAATGGCGCATCATGCCGAAAAGGTTGCCGACCCCTGCTCTAGTGATGAATAGTGGACTCGAATTAACAAAAAATAACACGTAAAGTTATAAATAAACCCTTGTGTGCATATCTTACATGAAGTGTGTCTGTAAATATACATGCTTTTATGTTTCATTGCATACACTCAGTAAGCACCAGTCTCATCTGTTGCATCATCGTTTGGGGTTGTGTCCAGTTTTGTTTCTGTCGAAGTCCCGCCTCTCAAAATAACAGTCCAACATCATTACAAACGCGCCACAAACACACAGTGAGCTGTTTGATATCAAACTGAGAAACCAAACTACACGTCATGTTCAACCAAGGTACTGTGGTACTAATGTCTATTAGGTGTATTTAATCATTAAAGTATAATCTTTTTAGCTGTTAGACGATTATATATATATATATATATATATATATTTATACAGATGCAGTTTACGCTATTCATCTATAATTCAGTTTTTAATTGTAAAAAGCTCTGATGTATTAGGTATGTATATTTTAAGCTATTTTGATGTTAAATATATGGGTCATTCCTGGGATTCAGTAACATTCCCATTTTTTTTATTTTTTTATTTTTATTATATTATTCATTTTCTAAATACCCCATATAATTAGGCACGTGTCAAAACTCCAAAAAATCATATTTTTCCATGAGACATTAATGACCTTTTAATATTTTCAGGGTTTTTTTTTTTCAGATTTATACACCTTTTTTCTGAACCTGTAACAGACAAAATGGGATTGGTTTAAAAAGGATTTTACACAGAACTTGTTATAAAACAAACACCTGCCTGTTCATGTGTACCTGATAACAATTTAATGATAACAATTGTAACATTTATCATATTTTTCACATTTTTACAGGACTGAAGCTAAAAATACACAAATGTGTGTCTATGGTCTCTTTATTTTTGTAAAAAAAAAAAAAAAAAAAAATTCACAATGTCATTGTTTTAGTTCTTAACATGTCAGAAATGCTTTCATTCATAATTTTCTTCCCAATATTTTTTCAAAAATATTAATGTGAAAAGGTGTGACGGGGTTGAAGTCTAACATATTTGAAGGCATACATTGGATTCAATTTTAATTTTTGGTTTTGTTTCTCTCCCATATTGTCCCCTTATTTCTGGGTCAACATATCTGCACACCCAACACTGTCTTTCTGCTGCAAATGTGGTGCACTTTCTGATGCATATCCAGTTTAAGTGGACATATTATATCAAAATTCTAGTTACAACAAACATATGAGTTGTCATGATTTTGGTAAGTATTTGTGATCCTGGACCACAGAACCAGGCGTAAGTATCACAGGTATATTTGTAGCAATAGGCAATAATACATTGTATGGGTCAAAATTATCGATTTTTCTTTTATGCCAAAAATCATCAGGATATTAAGTAAATATCATGTTCCATGAAGATATTTTGTAAATTTCCTACTGTAAATATATCAAAACTTAATTTTTGATTAATAATATGCATTGCTAAGAACTTCATTTGGACAACTTTAAAAGCGATTTTCTCAGTATTCTGATTTTTTTGCACCCTCAGATTCCAGATTTTCTAATAGTTGTTTCTCGGCCAAAAATTGATGGTGTATAAATCTCAGTTTTAAAAAATTGACCCTTATGACTGGTTTTGTGGTCCAGCGTCACATATAATTGCTGAAACCATGACTATTTTATATATATTTTTTTTCATTAAAATTATTAATAAAGAAAGTAAATAAATCCGTCACAAGTTTACAACCCCGTAACAATGAGAAATACATATATTTGTGATGGGGTTGAGGTTTTTCACTCAAAATAGTCACTGCTCCTCATGTAGTTAGGAGATCAGACCATATATGGCAACAGTAAATTAAGTACTAATGGATTAAAATAAGATGTTGAAAAAAAAAAAAAAACATTTTCCATCTTAATTTTATGTGACGGGGTTCAGTTGTTATGCGTGACAGTACCCTCCCTGACTATAATATGCTTCAAAACTATAAACAAAAAGTATGATGCTACTAACCATTTTCTTCACCATTAAAGAGACCTGAATCATGTCATTTCTGGTAAATTATATCACATATGTTAAAATATTATGGGTGTTGTATTAGATTAGTTATGCATAAATAAGGTTATTTTCATTCTCTCAGAGTCATTGAATGGTATATGGGACGACCAGAGAAACCTGAAATCTACATGATTGTGGAATATAACTGTAATGTAATCTTTCTCAACAAGAAACACTTTTTTTTCAGGATCAAAGACGCCAAACTTGCAAAGTCACCACAGGCAGAGATCCAACAGGAGCTCAAATGCGGGAAACAGACCCACCCGAAATACACCAGGTTTACCTGGCAGCAATCTATTCGCTTTAAGTCCAGCTCCGAATGAACTGCGACTGGTTCTGCTGGGAAAAACCGGTGCGGGGAAAAGCGCAACGGGAAACAGCATCCTGGGAGAAGATCGGTTTGATACTGAACTGAGCATGGGTTCAGTCACTAAAGAGAGCAAGAGAGAATGTGCAACAGTGGAAGGACGAAAGCTCGTTCTTGTAGACACACCTGGGTTTTTTGACACCGACTTAACAGAAGAACAACAAAAACAAGAAGCAATACACTCCCTGGCCTTGTGTTCTCCTGGTCCTCATGCATTTCTACTCGTCGTACCGATAGAACGATATACGGAGGAGCAGCAGCGCACCGTACAAATGATTCTGGAGATGTTTCATGAGGACATCAGCCATCACACCATCCTGATATTCTCACGCGCCGACAGACTTGGAGAAGAATCCATTGAAAGGTTCGTTTCGAGACAAAATCAAAAGGTTCAAGAGCTCGTGGAGAAATTTGGGAGGCGTTTCGTGGCCTTTGACAACAAAAACCCTACAAACCCTACAAACCGAGATCAGGTGCGTCGACTCCTGCAGAAAGTGGACGAGCTGCTGGTCGTGAATGAGAACCGTCACTTCACTAATGAAGTTACAGAAGCAATGCAAAAAGCCCAGAGGATAATAGAAGAGAGAATGCAAGCGGAAAGAATGAATAAAATAAAGGAGGAGGTCAGAAAAATGGCTGATGTTCGTTGGCGTGCGTTTCTTTCTGACATGAATGAAGAGAGGCAAGAAACTGAACGGAAAAGGAAACTCAAGATGAGTTCGCAACTCCAGGGGCCTAAACGAATCTAACTTTGTAAATCGCAGCTTATCTTTGGCTAGTTCAGCCAGAAATGAAAGTCCAGTCATTGTTTACTCACCTAGCCTTGTTTTGGCATTGGAACAACACCAGGGTGAGTAAACAATAACTAAGGCTTAATTTTTTGGCTAAACCATCCGTTTATATTCAAGCATCCACATCAACACCACAAACATTGTTTTTATTGTTTTTCCTGGATCAAATACAGTTCAAAAAAATTTGACTGGTAGTGTATATAGTTTTTTCAGGAAATCATATATAATTAATTAATTAATTAATTAATTAATTATGATGCATAATGTGATTTTCTGTTTATTTTCATAATCAGGCTATATAAAGCTACCAATATAGTATTCGTATATGCACGCTCTTCAGTTAGGATATGCATAAGAACATCTTTACATACATTTTTGCCTTTATAAATTCCAATCTGTGTGTTTTATAAATGAGGCCCCAGTTTATTTTTTATTTTTTTTGTTATTAATAATCCTCCTTAAGGAGGCCAAAGAAGAATTCTTTCAAAAGCAGCGGTGAAACACCAGATCTGAGATGAATCACAACATTACAAATGTTTGATATGAAAAAGAAAAAAGAAAAAAGCATAGAGAAAGAACAAGTCATTCCAGCCATCAAAAATAGATTCAAAGAACATTTAACTAATTAAGTTATGAAACGTTTCAAACGGTTGGTTATGCAAAAGTTTGCAAACAATATGGAAATGTTACATTTGAATGTTTTTTAAACATTATAACAAGTAGAAACATTTAAAAAACGTTTGAACTCCAACTAAAACGTTTCAAAAAGAAACATTCCATGATAATGTTCCCTGACAGGGATGAGAAGATGAATGAATGAATGTACATGTGTCCTGCGGATGTTTGCCTGACTTCCTTGATTTTCTGATTCTCTTTTCACATTTGTTTTTTCATCATTTCAAATGTGTCTAATAGACTATTAGTCCCTGATTTTTGTAATGCACACTTTTCCTTTAGCAAACAGCACTCACTACAGTATTCATCTACATAAAAAGAAGCCACGTTCAACATGTATGGAGTTTTTGTAATTTATTGTGCAAAGTAATGAAAAAATTTGTTGAGTCATTTTAATTATTTTTCTTCTTATTTTGCTTATTTTAAGATTAGTGATTGTATCAACCTATTCACCTAAATAAAGGTAATGCATATCAGAACAATGTGAACTGTGTCTCTCAACTTTATTGTGTTATGTGGCATATTAGCTCATATAACAACTAATATATCTAATTAAGATCATATAATGAAATCATTTTTAAAAAATCAGCTTTGGCCTCCAGGTCTTGTTTTTTAAACTGCTTCTCCAAATTGATTGATGGTGCACAAATCTAAAATTCACACTCAAAAAAAACCCAACAACAACCAGGGGCATTTCTAGGATTTGAAAACATCTGGCGCTGGTGGCAAAACATCAGGGGCTAGTGGTGGTGGATGGGAGCTCACATCATAATTACATAAGATTTTGTTAGACACAGGTGGGTGAACCTGGATCCTTCTAGGGAGGAGAAAATTTGATATATTTTAAAGTTAAATTCATTAATCTAGTGCACTTTGAGAGTTCAAAAATTAGAGCTATAAGTTAACCCATGTTCAGTGTGCAAACTGAACAAAGAAAAAAGGTTGATGACCTGACTCACCCCTCTTCTGATACTCTGAAAACATCAGATCATGAACTCATCGTGTGAGCAAAGTCATATTTTGCTTTCGATTTTAGTTCATTTGACAGATATTTCAGTGGCACAAAATAACAGTTACACTATGAAAAAATAGTAAATTGTAATCACTACAAAAAGCAAACATATCAAAGTATTATCACAAAATTATAACTTTACAAAAATATATTACACAAATAAAATAATACATTTAAAAATATATATTTGCATGCAAAAATAGGGCCACATCTTTTTTCCCCCCCAAATTCCATTTTATTTTATTTTCTAAATTCAGTTTTTTTTTCTGTTTTAATTTTTCTGGACTCCTTTTTAATGGGTAAATTTAATTTTATTAATAAAAAAAACATGCCTAATTAATTAAAAAAAATTAAACTTATACAATTTAACATCAATCTATCAAAAGTTAAGTTATGTTTAGGGCCCTAAGAAATGTTTTATTTTTTTCTCACCTTATATTTTATTGTTACCAAATTTGTTTTTGTTTTTCTATTTATTAAAATACATAAAACAACTTTTATTTATTTCTACAACAGCCATATGAAATTCTGTATTGTGTATTTACATTTTTCTGGTTGTGAAATAAAGGCATAAAATATTAATTTATTTTTCATGTAATTCATGAAAATTAAAGTCTGCGTCTGCACCATTCATTCATAAGAGACACGCAGAACATGCAGGATTCACATTTAAATGGTATTTTGGGGCTGAATATTTACAGATACTAGTCCATATCGCGATTTGATAAGTGTAATGACCGGCTTTTGATTAATTCATTAAAACTTTGACAAATTCCGTGAATTCCTAGGAAATACAAAAAACATTCAGGGCTCGAACCCCGAATGATTAGCCCTAACGATGCCTCTGACAACAACAAAAAGGATTTATACATAATAATGAAGTATGTTTAAGTGTACACAATAGACTATAAAGGACAATAAAATGGATTATAAATGTTTGTTTTCTCAAACACGGGCATTGCTTGTGTTTATTGCAAATTGAAAACTAGAAAACACTTTTTTTTTCAAATAAAAAACTGCCTTTTTTTCATCTACGTGCGCACAGACGGTTAAAACAGCTTTAGGTGCGGCAATAACGCGGCGCCGCCGGCGGGTGTCGCTGTGGACTTTGTTCGGCGCACCAGCAGCAAATCTGGTGCGCCGAACAAGGGAGCCGGAACCGGAAAAAAACAATCGCTGCTTCAGTTTGATACTGCTGATCTGTGAATGAGGAAGATGGAAGATTTAATATCAATAAACTGCGTTAAACTTCTGATCGCCGCTTTATTTTACACATGTGAGTATAAATATGAGTGTTTAATGTTTAATTGTGTGTTTGTGCGGTCACGACATGATAAAAATTGTTTACTCGCTCAGGCCTGGAATAAAACTGTATTCACTTATAAATTACTATTGTGTATTATTAATACATTCACATTAATATCGTAATAACGGAAAGAGGATGTTAATCTAATGTCAAATTAGTGACTGAGCGAGTGTAACGTTAGTTGTTTACAGCGCACTAACAAAGAAGTTACGAAAAGTACCATGGTAATACCCTGTGTCATGTATGAGTACCATGATATATCGATATATTCTTTAAAGTACCTTGGAGTAACATGTAAATAACATGGTAAATGATTAAAGTCTAAGGCGGTGACATAGAATCCTAAAAATTAAATGATCGTGAATTTTTATCATTTTTACAAAATATATTTTAAAAGCTTATATGTTTCAGGAAATCAAAGTGATTAAATTAGATTCGATGGAATCGTCCTGTGCTGTACAGTCTAGTGTAAATGCATTGTCATTGCATCCATATACAGGTACACAGAGGAATTAAATCTTCATAAATTATTAAATGTTATTAATAATATCATATTAATTTAAATTAATTATAAAATTATATGAGGGTCAAAGACATTAAAATGTTCACATCAAAAGAAATTTACAAAAGTGATTACATTAAAGGTAAGTGAAGTGTCTACTTTTAAGGTTTTAAATAAGTTTGGAGAATAAAATAATAAAATTTGGTTGAAATAATGTTATATTGTCATTCAGTGTAACAATATTTATGTAAAAATTCAAACTACATGTGTATTCTAACTTGTGCATATCAAAATATATAAAAGAATAAGGGAACATATTAAATTTTATTGTTTTAAATGAATAAAAAATGTAAAAAAAACAAAAAAAAACAATGTAATATGTCATAAATTTTTGTTGTAAATATGCCTGACAAGATTGTTACACTGAATGAGATTTTAGTGGATGTCTTCTGTAAATTAGGGAAAAAATGTATGATATTTATTTTTTGCAATTAAATGAATCAGGAAACGTTTTAATTTATATATGTATATTTATTTATATATTATGTTTTACTTCTTTTTTTACTTTCTTTTTATTAAAGTTTGTATATTTTAGAAAGTCAAAATAGATACATTTAACCTAAATTGTCTTATGCTGTGAAATCAGATTTATTTTTATTTCATCCATATACATGTATGAGGAGGAAGGAATTGTTTTGTGGTGATTATAAATGAAGTTAGGTTTTTAAAGACTATTTCATATATGTAAAAACTGAAACTGAAAACTTTGATTTTTTTAACAATATGTTTAATTTTTAAGTATTTTTGGGTTTCTTTTTTAATGCATTATGTTTTGATGTTATAAATCCTAATAATTAAACAGTCAAAAATTATTAATTATTCTAAATAATTTTTAACATTTTAAAAAATTTGTATATTTCAGAAAGTTTAAATAGTTGACTTCATGTGAATCAGCGTAGATTTTAATACAAAAAGAGATGAGTGAGCAGGAATTGATACTGTAACCTTGTGTATTTCGAGGTGAGCAGTAGTATGTCATATGATTGTGTCTCTGCTGCTGTAGGCGTGTCATCCAGCTCAGTGGAACAGAAGATCTATGTTGAACTCAACAATACGGTTCCGTGTGTCCGACTGCTGAACGCCACCCATCAGATCGGCTGCCAGTGTGAGTCCATCAGTTCAGCTGATCGTTGATCTCCCTACATTTCAAACTATGTGTTAGGGTCACTGTAATGCACGGCCTCATTGTTTTATTCGTCTCTCAGCGTCTATATCAGGAGACACCGGCGTCCTTCATGTGCTGGAGACCGAATCAGACCTGGACTGGATTCTCAGCTCAGGACCGCATCCTCCATACATGGTGATCATGGAGACGGCCTTCTTCAACAGGTGCTGTAACACCTGTCTGTCTGTCTGTCATGCATGTGTCTGTCTGTGTCTGTGTGTCTGATCTCATGTGTTTGTCCTGCAGGTCAGTCATGATGAGGATGAAGAACTCGTCCAGAGTGGCTGGAGTTGCTGTGATCATCTCAAAAACAGGCCTTGCTGATCATTTCTCGCCTCACACGACCTGCCCCAACCAGAACACAGGTGTGTGTGTGTGTGTGTGTGTGTGTGTGTGTATGTGTGTGTATGTGTGTGTATATATAATATCTTTTATATATTATTATATATATATTTATATATTAGGGCTGTCAAATGATTAATCGCGATTAATCGCATACAAAATAAAAGTTTGAGTTTGCCTGATAAACGTGTGTGTACTGTGTGCAATTATTATGTATATATAAATACAAACACATTCAGGTACATGTATAAGAAATACTTACAAGTATATATATTTATTATCATTTTTATATAATTTATATTATATATAAATACAAATATTTTTTACATAGATAACATATTTCTCTTGAATATAGACATTAATTTGTGTGTATTTATACATACATAATAATTGCACACAGTACACACACATATATTAGGCAAACTCAGACTTTTATTTTGTATGCGGTTAATCGCGATTAATCGCTTGACAGCCCTAATATATATATATATATAATTTCAAATTGACTTTTTGTCTGTCTGTGAAACTCAGAAATTAGGAGTGCCCATAGATTAAAATAAGTAAATAAAATAAAATTATAATTCAGAAAATAATAAAATAATAATACTTGCACTTTAGGATTCCAGAAGTATCCTTGAGATACTATTATAGTGTTTTATTAATATTTACTTAATAAATATTAACAAATATTTAAATTTATTTGAGTTTAATTGCAAAAACAGATAAATCTTAACATAACACATTTTTTTACATTTTCAAAAATCATGTTTTTTGTTATGTTATCATGTTGTTATTGTGTTTTATTGTGTTAGTTAGCTGTGTTAGCTGTATTTTTTTTTAGTTAATTTTACTTACTTAAAATCACATTTTTTTATTATGTTAATATATATATATATATATATATATATATCACTGAGTTTTAAATATTTAAATCATTTTCAAGATTATTGAAAATGTTGACAACCAGGATCACAGCAAGAAATAAATGTTTATAAAGTGAAGAGTTAATTAGCAAAAATGGATAACTCTGTTTTGAACAATTTTCAGAAATCATGTTTTTTCATTGTGCATTCCAATTAATTTCAGTCAAACTGCATTTGGGTTATTTTGATTAAGCAAAAATAACAAAAAAGAAAACAGCTAACACAACTAACTAACTCAATACAACACAATAAAAACGTGATAACATAATAAAAAAACATGATTTTTGAAAATTAAATTAAATTAAAAATGGAGTTATCTGTTTTTGCAATTAAACTCTTCAAATATTTGTTAATATTTATTAAGTAAATATTAATAAAACACTCTAATAGTATCTCGATGCTTCTGCAATCCTAAAGTGCAAGTATTATTGTGTTATTATTTTCTGAACTATAATTATTTTATTTACTTATTTTAATCTATGGACGCTCCTGATTTTCACAGACAGACAAAAAGTCCATTTTAAATGATTTTTTAATCACTTATGGATGCTTGCAAATGTTGCCAATCAGCATTAAAACAGGATGTAAATGTCAAAGTATTTTCATGCTCATTTATTCAGTTTCATGTCGTGTGATTTACGTTACAGAAAGAGATTTACAGCATTAAAAACCATGATTTTGTGTGGTTTGTTGGAAACAGAATAATCCAGACAAAATATTATAAATTAATTAAATATAATTAGCATCTCATGTAAATATATCTTGATTTAGGAGTATTTATATAAATGTTGAATTATATTTTATACAGCAAAAAGTGATTTTCTTGACATTCAATTTAAGGCTGCACAATTAATCAGCAATTAATCATGATTACAATTACAGATGCCATAATTATGTAATTGTTCAAAGGTGCAATTACTAAATAAATAAATAAATAAATAAAAATAATCCCTACATTATTCTGCTTGCTTAAGATGTGTGTGAGAGTGTGTGTGTTTTTCCTACAGGTTATCTTAAGGCTTTTAATTTTTGCATTTTTTATATGTAAAGAAGAAAATGTGGCATGCAGTTGCTTCAAACTGTGAAAAAAAAAAAATAGCTTTTCTTCAAAGCTGTTAAAAACATCATTCAATGTAAATTGTGATAATCGTAATTAATTATCGCAATTACAATTTCAAGGGAATAATCGACAATTATGATTTTTGTCATAATGGTGCAGCCCTAATTCAAATTTTAAATAAAAAATATATTTACACGAGATGCTAAATGTGTGGGGGGTTTTTTGATAAATGTATAAAAATTAATTGAGGTTTATAATGAAAATTATAAAAAAATATAATAAGAAATAAATAAGAAAAATAATTTAGTTTTTTCCCTTTGAATTATGTTTTTATTTTTTTATTTTTATTTTTATTTTTTTGACCCCACTCGCTGATATCTTGTTTTAAGCGTGAACTCACATCATTTTGTTTCTACTTATCTTATGTGATTTTGCAGCTCAAAAAATTGTCTTGATTTAAGAATATTCAGATATTTGCACTGGAAAACAAAACAAAAACACTTAGTGTGGAAATCTAATCTTGCACTGTTTTATGATGAACTTGTGGAGAAAAGAAGGTGATGAAATAGAGATAAAAATGAATAAAAATACATGTGAAGCTCAGTGTGTCTGATTGCTGTTTTCTCGTGTTTCAGGTGTGTATTCGGAGGATAACGCCCCTGAGCTGGCGAACTGTAACACGAACGTGTGGAATCCTCTCGGGAACGGACTGTCCTATGAAGACTTCGGTTTCCCTGTGTTTGCTCTGAAAGATGAGAATCAGACTCAGGTCATCCGTAAGGTGTGTGTCTCTCTCTTAGGTGTGTACCTGTGTTCATCACAGCGCTGTATGACACCTGTGTGTGTGTGTGTGTGTGTGTGTTTCCAGTGTTATGAGGATCATAACCTGCGTGTGAATGGAAGCGCTCCTCGGTATCCGCTGTGTGCCATGCAGCTCTTCTCACACATGCACGCCGTGACCGACACCGTGACCTGCATGAGACGCACAGACCTGCAGAACAGATTCAGCATCAACCCAGGTACACACACACACACACACACACATCAGACACAGAACACCTGACTGGAACCATGTTGCAAAATAACAGAAGATAAGTCGTGTTTTCTCATATATCTATTGTAAACTTGTATATTTTTATATATTTATATGTATACACGTATATAAAAGAAAACACAGCAAAAATGCACATTACAATTACTGAAACTTTTCATTTCTAGATCAGATAAAGTCTTGAAATTAATAAAATTTTAAAACAGATTTTTTTTTTTTTAATTTATAATGAATATTAATTTTCTAGTTATTTCAAGCTCTAAACTTTTTTTTTTTTTTTTTTTTTTTTAAAAGCTTGAATTAAAAATATTAACAGAAATTATAGTAGTGTATCAATGGTACTAAAATAACACATTTATAGACCTGGAAAACATTAATACAGTTTTAAAACACAAAGAGTATTTTCATAAATATTTTTAGATTCTTAAAAAATATTTTTGCTATATAAAAAATCCTTGTCATTAAATCCAAAAATATTAGCAAAAAATATAGTAGTATATGAATGGTGCTTAAATAACAGATTTCTATACCTGGAAAAGTCTTGAAATTAATACAGAATTAAAACAGAAAAAGCATTTTTAATGAATATTCATCTTTCTATTTATTTCAAGCTCTAAAATATTTTATGACATTGTGATTAAAGATATTTTTAGATTTTTTTTTTTTTTAATAGATTTTTTTTTTAGATTTTTTACTATATAAAAAGTCTTTGTCATTAAATCCTAATCCAGTAAATGACTGATTATGAAGAGCAGAAACCTTGAAGAGCATTCAGCATTATTTTCTATTATTATATTTTACTTTATTTTATTTTATTTGTTTTAATTTTAATTATTTTAGGTAATCTATAGACACTTCTGATTTCTGTAAATATACTAAACCTTTAACTTAAATTCAAATGAAAACAGAAAAAAAAGTTTGACTCAGATATTAACAAAAATTGTAGTAGTGTATCAGTGGTACTAAAATAACAGATTTCTAAACCTGGAAAAGTCTTGAAATTAATATAAATTTTAAAACAGAAAGAGCATTTTTAGAATAAATATATTTATTTTTCTAATTATTTCAAACTTTAAACTATTTTATGACATTGTGATTAAAAATATTTTAAATGTTTACTATATAAAAATCCTTGTCATTAAATCCTTATCCAGGAACCTTGAAGAACATTCAGCATTATTTTATTTTTATTTTACTTTTATTTTACTTTATTTTATTTTAATAATTACTGTGTTTTAATTATAATTGTTTTAGTTACCCATTTCAATCTATACACACTGATAATTTCTGTAAATATACTAAAACTTTCACTTAAAAAAAAATGAAAAAAAGCTTGAATCAAAAATATTAATAAAAATTGTAGTGGTATATCAGTGGTACTAAAATAACAGATTTCTAGACCTGGAAAAATCTTAAAATTAATACAGTTTTAAAGTTTAGATACAATTTAAATTTTCTTTAAATATTTTTATTATATAAAAATCCTGGTCATTAAATCCTTATCAAGTAAATAACTGATTGAGAAGAGCAGGAACCTTGAAGAACATTCAGCATTATTTTTTATTTTTTTTATTATAATTATTTGAGCTCCCCTTTTTAATCTATGGACACTGCTAGTTTCTGTAAATATTTTTTTTTGTTATTATAGCAGACCCACCAGAAAAAAATCACTTACACATGTAGTTCAGGTGTAGTTCTGTGCCTGTTTATTAGCGTCTGCTGAATGATATTTACTTTACCCGTGTCTGTTTTTACTATCAGAGGTCCTGTGTGACCCGCTGAGCGATTTTAACGTCTGGACGTCCACTCGGCCCCTCAACAGCAGCGCCAAGGGCCACGCAGCCAACGAGAGCGTCGTCATCGCGGCCACACGGGTGAGGAATACCCTCAAGATGTTTAATTAAAATAACGTTTGTGCTCATTTTCCTAAATCTTCCAGTCCGCTGGAGGCTTTTTAATCTGTAAACTGAGCACTGTCCTTTTGTGTGTGTTTTTCTGTCTCAGCTCGACGGCAGGTCGTTTTTCTGGGAACAGGCTCCAGCGGCCGAAGGCACCGTGTCTGGTATCGTCACCCTATTGGCCGCCATTCAAGCGCTGTATCCTGTCACTCAGGAAGCTCCACCCCCTCGCAATATCTTCTTCACCTTCTTCCAAGGGGTGAGTGTGTGTGACGCCTGCATCATGACCCTTTTTTTCTTCTTGCTCTTCATGTTTTTCTTGAATTGTTATTGGATTAAACTGCCGGAAGTGAAGATGTTTTGATACAAAATTGCATTGAATATTATGCAGATAACATTTGTAACATAATGAGGTCATGTGACCTGTTTCTTATAAAAATAGCGCACATTATACAGTATATACTGTGCAGTAAATACTGAACTGAACAGTATGCAGTTCACAAGTATTATCGCTACAGTGGAAATACTGTATGAGTAGAAGTATGCAGCAGGCATCTGATTATGTATTTTATTAAAGTTTTATTTTATTTTATTTTTTTACAAACTCTCTTTCTCTCTCATAGGAAGCCTTTGACTACATTGGCAGCTCAAAAATGGTGTACGACATGGAAAAAAATGAGTTTGCTATTGATTTGAACAATGTGCACTCCATCCTGGAAATTGGGCAGGTACTAACATTTATTTGTATTCTTTTATTATAATATTTATTTTTTATTATTATTATGGTTATATTCAAATATTAATATTATTATTATTATATAATTTAAAAAAAGCACATCACTGAATGTCAGATAACTGGTTTGATTCATTTGTTCATTTTTATTATTATTAGTTTCTTATAATATTACTATTAATAATAATATTTTTATTATTACTGCTGTTGTCAATTTATTTATATTCTGTTATTATTATTATTATTTTCTTTTATTGTTATTATTGTTAGTAATAATTACACTAACAGTATTATTTATATTATGTTGTTAATATTATTATTATTATGTTTTTATGATGATTTTTATTCTATTATGAACAGTATTATTATGTTTTTATTATGGTTATTATTTATTAATGTTACATATTTATATATATTTATATTGCACATGTAAAAACAACCATAGTACAAATGGTTAAATAATCAAAAATGTGACATAATAATTATTATTATTATTATTATTATTATTATTATTATTATATCACTTAAAAAGCATGTTACTGAATGTCAAATAACTGATTTATTATTTTATATTATTAATTTCTTATAATATTACTATTAATAATATTATTATTACTGCTGTTGTCAATTTATTTATATTCTGTTATTATTATTATTATTTTCTTTTATTGTTATTATCGTTAGTAATAATTACAATAACAGTTTTATTTATATTATGTTGTTAGTATTATTATTATGTTTTTATGATGATTTATATTCTATTATGAACAGTATTATTATGTTTTTATTATGGTTATTATTTAATAATGTTACGTATTTATATATATTTATATTGCACATTTAAAAACAACCATAGTACAAATGGTTAAATAATCAAAAATGTGAAGAAATAATAATAATAATAATAATAATAATTTTATTATTACTTATTTACTTATTATTATTTATTTATATAAACAGCCATAATACAAAAGGTTAAATAATCAAAATGTATTATTATTATTTATCAATTATTATTTGTTATAAAAAAGCATTGAATGTCAAATAACAGATTTGATTAGACTGGGCATTTGGAATATCATTATCATTCGTTTTCCAGCAAACAAAAAAATGAATAGAAATAATATTTTTGAGTGATGCAGTGAATACAGTGTTTAGCCTAATATTTAACGTCTGTTCTGTCATTAGTTTCCCACTGAAGTAACACACAAGTGTTTTTTTTTTTGCCTGGTTTGGATGTCTTTTGTCTTGTGGCAGCTGTCTGTCTCATCTTTAGTTTGTTCGGTGAGTTTGAGATGCTGCATGTTTGTAACAGGTTTGCTGTGTGTTTATAGATCGGCCTGCGCCGTGGGCAGAACCTCTGGATGCACTCTGACCCCGTGTCCCGCCGCAACATGACTGTGGATGCAGAGGTGAGCGAGGAGGAGAGAAAACTCTCTCTCTCTCTGTCTCATCTGTTATCTCGCTCGCCCTCACTCTCTCTGTGTCTGTCAGGTGTCGACTCTGATAAAGAATGTGAAATCTGCTGCTACTGGTCTGAACGTCACAATGGATCAGCCACCGTTCAGTCAGCCGCTGCCGCCCTCATCTTTCCAGCGCTTCCTGCGAGCCAGACAGATCCCAGGCCTCGTGCTGGCAGACCATAATTCATCATTCAACAACAGGTGTCAATTTAGAAATCATCTGTGATTTTGTTTTTTTAACGTTTCAAGGTTAATCAAAGTTGATCGGATCACGACCGATCTCTGCTGATGAAGCTGAAGAGTCTTGATTCTCTGCATGATCATTTTCTGACGTGATTTTTAGGTGCTAGTAAATCTGAAATTGTGTAAACTTTGAGTAAACACATACGACACTTCAGCTGACGTCCTGCGGTGTGATGTGCTGAACGTCTACAACTCTTTCTACTGTATTTTGTTTATTTTAGTTTAATTCTTACACCAGGGTTTGTACTGCTTAAAGAGCTTGAATTTGACTCCGATTGATTCAAACTCGTGACTTCGATTATTTCGAGTGATTCACTAGCAAAAAAAACAGATCAAATTCATTTTTGAATTTCAGTGTCGCTTGCAACTATTTTAAAAAGCACGTAGTGATGGGCGAAACTGAGTTTTACGGAAACATACGAATCATTTGAAACACTGCATCTTAAAATGATTCACTTCAGCTCCAATTCAGATTGGGCGTTCAAATTGCGTATTGTGAATCATATGATTCAGAACAGGACTTCGGCAGAGCGGGTTTGCGAATCATTTTATTTAAATCAGAAATTAGCGTATAGCAAATCATTTGATTTAGTTCAGCACAGGTCTACGAATCATTTCGTGAATTGAAAGATTCACGATCCGCACTGAGTCCTGGTCTAACGTTATGGTTCGCAAATCATTATTCAGATTGGGACCTCGGAGAGCAGATTGTGAATCATTTGATTCAGATCAGGACTTCAGAGCGGGTTTATAAGTTGTTCTGTGAGTTGAATGATTCGTGAATCATTATTTAGATCGGGACTTCGGACCATATATCGTGAATCATTTGATTTCGTTCGGAACTTCAGAACAGGTCTGCGAGTCATTTTGCAAATTGGATGATTCATGATCCGCGCTCCAAATTCTGATCTGAAATGATGCCTTGTGAATCATTATTCAGATCAGGACTTCAGAGAGCAGATTGTGAATCATTTGATTCAGATCAGGACTTCAGAGCGGGTTTATAAGTTGTTCTGTGAGTTGAATGATTCACGATCCGCACTCCAAGTCCTGATCTGAAATTATGGTTCTCGAATCATTATTCAGATTGGGACTTCGGAGAGTGGATTGTGAATCATTTGATTCAGATCAGTACTTCGGAACGAGTTCATGAATCATTTCATGAATTGAATGATTCACAATCTGCGCTCCAAGTCCTGATCTGAAATGATGGTTCACGAATCATTATTCAAATCTGGACTTTGGAGAGTGGATCGAGAATCATTTGATTCAGATCGGGACTTCAGAGCAGGTTCATGAATAATTTTGTAAATTGAATGATTCGTGAATCATTATTCAGATCAGGACTTCGGACCATATATCGTGAATCACTTGATTTCGTTCGGAACTTCAGAACAGGTCTGCGAGTCATTTTGCAAATTGGATGATTCACGGTCCGCACTCCAAATTCTAATCTGAAATGATGGCTTGTGAATCATTATTCAAATCGGGACTTTGGAGAGTGGATCGCGAATCATTTGATTCAGATTGGGACTTTGAAGCGGGTTCATGAATCATTTCGTGAATTGAATGATTCACGATCCGCACTCCAAGTCCTGATCTGAAATTATGGTTCTCGAATCATTATTCAGATGGGGACCTCGGAGAGCGGCTCACAAATCATTTGATTCAGATTGGGACTTTGGAGTGGGTTCATGAATCATTTAGTGAATTGAATGATTCACAATCTGCACTCCAAGTCCTGATCTGAAATGATGGTTCACGAATCATTATTCAAATCTGGATTTTGGAGAGTGGATCGAGAATCATTTGATTCAGATCGGGACTTCGGAGCGGGTTCTTGAATCATTTCTTGAATTGAATGATTGAGGTTCTGCATTTTGAGTCCTGCATTTTGGGTTCATGAATAACTTTGAGTCCTGATCTGAAATTATGGTTCTCAAATCATTATTCAGATTGGGACCTCGGAGCGGGTTCATGAATCATTTCATGAATTGAATGATTCACAATTTGCACTCCAAGTCCTGATCTGAAATGATGGTTTGTGAATCATTATTGAGATTGGGACTTCAAAGAGTGGATTGTGAATCATTTGATTCAGTTCAGAACTTCGAAGCAGGTCTGCGAATCATTTCGCTAATTGAATGATTCACAATCCACACTCTGGAGTCCTGAACTGAAATGATGGTTCACGAATCATTATTCAAATCGGGTCTTCGGAGAGTTGATTGCGAATTATTTGAGTCAGATCGGGACTTCAGAACGGGTTCATGAATCATTTTGAGTCCTGATCTAAAATGATGCTTCTCGAATCATTATTCAAATGATTTTAATCATTTGCAGCGTGGATCGCAAATCATTGTTTTTTTTTTCATTTTTTATTTAAACGGTAGAAAACATAAAACCATTAAGGCTATGGTTATAAAAACAAAACAAAGAAAAAGACAAAGTAATTGTTTTAACACAACTGAACTCTGTCATTGTGTAAAGCCTTTTTGTTCAGAGAAGCTCTTGTCATGTTCATCAGGCGTCTGAAGCCACATTTTGTGTTTTGTCATTTGTACCTAAAACAGATACTACGAGAGCATGTACGACGACGCAGAGAACATGAACGTCATGTATCCGCCCAACCTGAGTCCAGACGAGCAGCTGGTGTACGAGACGGAAGAGGCCAAGGTGTGTCACTGCTGCGGATGTGTTTACTGTGATTGAATCAGTGTCGGTTTGATCAAACTCGTCTGAGCTCTTCTTTCTGTGTGTTTCAGTCTCTGGCTGAAGTGGCCACACTGGTCGCTCGCTCACTTTACATGCAGGCAGGAGGAGAAAGCACAAGCCTGAGCAACATCACCGCTGACCCGAAGATTGTGAGTCACACACACACACACACACACACACACAGTCACATGATCATGTGACTCATGCTGCTCAGCTGAACTAAATCTCTTTTTCTGTTTCAAGTATTTATGGACATGATTGTGCTTACATGCAATATTGTCAAAGCATTTATTACACAAAAAAATGAATGAAAACAAGAGTCAAGTCAAATTTACTTATATAGCGCATTTAACAATACAGATTGTGTCAAAGCAGCTTTAACGTATTAAATAGAGTCAATAATGCAAAATGACAACAGTAAAGAAGAAGAAAAAAATATAACTTTTTTTTGAATATGTAATATATATATGTATGTGTGTGTGTGTGTGTGTGTGTGTGTGTGTATATATATATATATATATATATATATATATATATATATATATATATATATATATATGTGTGTGTATATATGTATATGTTTATATAATATTTTCATATTATAAATATAAAATATATAAATACATATAAACTATATTTTAGATATGACATTTAAAATGAATTTTTATTTTATTATATATATGAATGTATAGTGTTATATGTATTTAAATAATAATAATGATAATATTTACATATTTATTTACATATTATAAATATAAAATTAAATATACACACATATACATATGTGTATTTATTTCTTTATTTTATACACACACGCATATATTAATTTATCAGATATTTATATTTAAATTTAAAAAAATCATATAAACTGTTGACATTATGACTTTAAAATTTTAGATATGACATTATTTAAAATATATAAAATTGTATTCATTATAACTATGTATGTATATCGTTACATGTATGTGTATATATAATATTTACTTATAAATATATTTTTTTAGAATTTTTTTATATGTATTTATATATAATGTAAATGTATTTTATTTATTTATGTATGTATTTTATACACACACACGCATACAAATATATCAAATTTAAATGTAAAAATGTGACATTATTTAATATGATATTATTTAAAATATATAAAATTGTATTTATTATAAATGTGTATGTATAGTGTTATAAATATAAATCCGTAAATATAATATTTACATATAAATGAAAAATCTTTAAAAAGTGTATGTGTGTATATATATATATTTTTTTTTTTTTTAAATGTAAAAAATAAATACGACATGATATGTGATGATTTGTGATGATTTATGTTTGTCTGTCTCTCTCAGGTCGCTCAGTTGCTGTATGGTTTTCTAATTCAGAAGAATAACAGCTGGTTTCGGTCTCTGCTGCCTCCTGAAGTCACGAAGAAAGGAGACAACAGCATTTTAAGTGAGTCTGTCTGTGTTTATACTCCATTCTCTCACACACAGCACATAAATCACACGTCACTCATCTTCTGAGGATGAATATAGTTAGTTCATAATTCATGAGAATAAATCATCATTCATGTTGTATGTGAGAAACAGATGCAGATATGAGTGGTTTTGACTGAATATGTCCAGCTGGAGGAGCATCAGCACGTTTCTGACTGTCTCTCTTGTGGTCTGTAGGTTCTGGTCCTCCTCAGTTCTACATCGGTCTCGGTCCTCGCATCCACGGCCCCGTTCACAGCGTCACGCGCTTCGTTCAGTACATTCTGGCTAATCTGACGGGAAGCGTCACCAACCTCACAGAGAGCGAGTGCCAGAATCCCAGCGAGGTCAACACTGAGAACAAAGACGTAAGCAAACAAAAAAAATGAAGGGGTTTTCAGTATGAAATCATGAGAATATGAATGAAATTAAAACATTGTGGTGTTTTAATGTTAATATGTTAATGTTAAATAATGTTAATTATTTTTGGTCCATTTATTTTATTTTATTTTATTTTATTTTATTTTATTTTATTTTATTTTATTTTATTTTACCAGTCAAATGTTTTTGGACAGTAAGATTTTTAATGTTTTTAAAGAAGTCTCTTCTGCTCACCAAGCCTGCATTTATTTGATCCAAAGTACAGCAAAAATAGTATAATTTAGAAATATTTTACTATTTAAAATAACTGCTTTCTATTTGAACATATTTTAAAATGTAATTTATTTCTGTGATTTCAAAGCTGAATTTTCAGCATCATTACTCCAGTCTTCAGTGTCACATGATCCTTCAGAAATCATTCTAATATGCTGATTTGCTGCCCAAAAATCATTTATTATTATTATGTTAAAAACAGCTGAGTAATCATCACTTTTGATCGATTTAAAGCATCCTTGCTAAATAAAATTGTTCATTTCTGTAATTTAATCAGCATATTAGAATGATTTCTGAAGGATCATGTGACACTGAAGACTGGAGTAATGATGCTGAAAATTCAGCTTTGATCACAGGAATAAATTACATTTTTAAATTTTAAATAAAAAAAAAAAATATTTCACAGTATTACTGCTTTTGCTGTATTTTGAATCAAATAAATACAGGCTTGGTGAGCACAAGAGACTTCTTTCATAAACGTTAGAAATCTTACTTTTCAAAAACTTTTGACTGGTAGTTTATGTATACAGGCAAAGTTGGATATACATATACTAGCATATGAAAAATAATAGTAATTTTTAAAAATACAATTATTTTTAAATTATTTTTGTTGTTTTTATATAATTTTTTTTATGTGCATATAGGTGAAACTGAAGATACGTATAATAAAAATTAATTATTATTAATTGTTATATGAATTGTGTTTAGTTTTATGAGTGTGTATGTATACAGGTAAAGTTGAATATACATAAGGTGGTGGACAAATGAGGAAAAAAAAAAAAAAAAAGTAATTTTTAAAAATACAATTATTTTTATTAATTAAAATGTAATTCAAATAATAAAATATTAATATTAATTAAAATAAATTTATTTTTATTGATTTATTTATTTCTTTATTTTAAATTAATAAATGTAGATTTTTATATATGCACATGCTAATGTTTGATATATGTATAATAAGATGGTGGACAAATGAAAACTGCTAAAATAATTTTTAAAGATGCTCTGTGTCTGTTCTGTCTCAGTTTTTCTCGTATTTCTGGGTGTCGGGTCCAGCGTCGGTGAACGGCACCGAAGAGCCGTTCTGCGTGCGGGCATCTGTGCGTCTGTCCAAAGCCGTCTCTCCTGCCTTCGAGCTGCTGCAGTACGGCTCTCGAGATTACTCCACATGGACCGAGTCTCGCTGGAAGAGCATCCGAGCGCGCATCTTTCTGGTGGCCAGCAGAGAACTCGAGGTAATTCAACACTCCCGCTGATGCCAGGCCTATGAGAGTAAACTAAAAGCATTAAAAAAAAAAAAAAAAAAAAATTAATAAATAAAAATCAGCTAGTTGCCAAAGCAACATTTTTCATTTTCATTTAGTTTAACTTGATGTATTAAAATAAATAAAGCTTAAACAGAAATTAAAATGTATACAAATTATATGGACATATGTTAAAATAATACTCATAATAATGATGACAAAAACACAAGAAAATGACTAAAAATGAACTTACATTAAAATTAAAACAGAAAATATATTTTAAAAAAATTCTAAATGTTAATAAAAACTGTAATAGTATTTTATCATACTAAAAACTCTCACGGTTGCCATAAACCTGATTTATTTTGATCTCTAATAATTTAGTTTTACATCTATAATGGGGTGAGATCTACTAAAAGCATGTCATATTTCACATAATAATTAAAAGACAAAATAATTTTTGAACTGCATTAGCATATTTTATAAGGTATTTGATTTACAGTATGCTGATTTCAATAAAATGTCCATAGTATGACAAATGTTTTGCATTACAGTATTAAGAATCTGGGTTTAAATGTGTTTAATTCTCATGTAAATAATATCACAATGTAGAAAAATCTTTGTGTTATTTTCATTATGCAAATACATTTTCTTCTTTTTCCTCCTTTGATTTTGAGGTGAAATGCAACCTGTGTATTTTTAATAAAAATAAATAAATAAATCAGCATATTCTTGGTGCAATAAATACAGGAAAATTTAATTGTCAAGTAAATAATGTCATAATAAATATAAATCTTACTGAACATAAAATATATGCTATTTTCTTTATGCAAATAAATTTGCTTATTTTTCCTCTGATTTTAAGATTTCATATTTTCTGTCCTTTTTTTTAAATGGAAATGTGACCTGATTATATCTAATAAAAAATATCTGAAGTTTTCTCAGAACAGTAAATCTAGAAATACAGTATTAACATTATTTTGTTTATGCAAATATATTTTCTTATTTTTCCTCCTCGACATGCAAATGTTCTGTTACAGTATTTAGAATTTAAGGTTAAATGTCATAAATTATCATGTTTATAATGTCAAATTGCAAATGCAACCTGTGTATTTTTAATAAAAATATTGGCATATTCTTGGTATAGTAAATAAAGTAATATTTAATTGTCATGTAAATAATGTCAAAAATCAAAAATCTGTCAAATTTTCTAATTTTTTTCCTCCTTTGATTTTGAGGTGAAATGCGATCTGGCTCTGTTCTGGTTTATTTATTTATTTATTTTTCTGTGTGTTTGTTTCTGGTAGATGTTAACACTGGGGGTGGGCGTGGCCGTGCTGCTGCTGTCTCTATTGGTGACGTACTTCATCAGCTCGAAGGCGGAGCTTCTGTTTAGCTCCGCCCGTGAAACGCCCACTACTACCTACTGAACAAGACCAGAGTCCAGAATCTCCAGCCGCTCATTCGTTGATTCATTCATTTCCCTTCAACACAGAAACACTTCAGTTGACGAGTAATTTATTCAAACCTGATGGGATTCTTGTTGGTTTTGCTGCACTGGTTTTAGCTGGGCTGGTCTGAACTGGTCTGGACTTTCCTGGAAAGTTGTTCATAATTTTTTTTGTCTTTTTTTTTTTTGTTTGTTTGTTTGTTTTATAATTCCAGATGTGTTTTTCTGATCATGATATGAATGGGCACAAAACTAAAAGCTGATTTTAAGTGTTTAATGATGAGACTGAGTGTGGGTGAATGTTAAAGTGTGTGAATATAAATGCAGTGAGAATGTGCAATAGCTTACCGAGTTAAACTTCATCTCTGTGGATCTTTTCATTTGGGAATGTAAAACTGTCTGTTCGGTCGTAACCGAGCAAGACGTGCGAGTCGATTCGCAGACGAGCACAAATAAACTCCAAACACAGACTGTCCTTAATGAATCGCTCATCATGTTTCCAGTTGAGAGACGTGGAGCTTTAAACAACCAAATTAACTGCGTTTGTTTCTTAACTCGAGTTGAATGAAATTTGTTTGATCAGTGATGTCATTATTTTCTCTGAGAAACCGATGCCTTGAGAAACTGAATAAACATGACTTTCTTTTCCAGAGTTTTATGCTGCTTTGACTGCTTAAAGTATTATTTATTTATTATTTAATATTATTAAAGTTATTATTATTATTATTATTATTGAAAGTAAACAGTATGCTCATTAACTTAAAATCCAATCAAAAAAGCTGAAAATAAATGCAGTATTTGGGTATTTACATATTTCAGAATATATCACTTTATGAGACATATGTTATATTATATTATATTATATTATTATTTCTCATAACCAAAACAAATTGAATTAATAATTTTAATATTAATTAATTAATATTTTATTAATCTTTTAAGTATAAAGTAAATGTACATTTTTTTTATTAATATTTTTAAATAGTTACATTTTCAATATTTATTTATTTATATTTGTTAATATTTGCAAACTCTGTGATTCATGAACATCACCAGCAGAGGGCAGTGTGGATCTGTCTAAAGCCTGAATTACACACAAGACTGCTTCACATTGACTTTCCTGCTGTATTCACAACAGTGATATGAATGATCATGTGCATTTACTGTGTTAATGAGATTTATTTTTTCAATACTTGTGAATTACTGTAAATTCTTGAACTGTTAGGTAATGAGCAGCTGATGAGCAGAACATCACAGAGAACTGAGGATGGGCTTGAACACCCTAGCAACACCCTGACAACTACCCACATCCTAGCAACCTCTCAGCAACCACCCAGAACAGAACATTCTAGCAACCTCATTGCAGTGATCCAGAAACCCAAGCAACCTCGTAGCAACAACCACCTACATCCTAATAATCTCATAGCAACCACCTAGAACATCCTAGCAACCTCATAGCAACACCCTAACAACCACCCACATCCTAGCAACCTCTTAGCAACCACTCAGAACATTAGCAACCTTATAGCAACTCCCTGACAACCACCCACATCCTAGCAACCTCTTAGCAACCACTCAGAACATTAGCAACCTCATAGCAACACCCCGACAACCACCCACATCCTAGCAACCTCATAGCAACCACCCAGAACAACCTAGCAACTCCCTGACAGCCATTCACATCCTAGCAACCTCATAGTAACAAGCCAGAATACTCTAGCAACTTCATAGCAACACCCTGACTATCACCCACGTCCTAAAACCTCATAGCAACCACCCAGAATACCTTAGCAGTCCTGTGGCAACTTCCTGACAACCATCCACATTCTAGCAACCACCCAGAACACCCTAGAAACTCTCTGACAGCCATTCACATCCTAGCAACCTCATAGTGACCACCCTGAACATTCTAGCAACCTCATGACAACCACGCAGAACACTCTAGCAACCCCATAGCAACACTCTGGCAACCACCCACATTCTAGTAACCTCATAGCAGCTCCTCCCTGACAACAACTCACATCCTAGCAACCTCTTAGCAACCACACAGAATACCTTAAGCCCCATAGCAACACCCTGACAACCACCCATATTCTAGCAACTTCATAGCAACCACCCAGAACAGCCTAGCAACTTCATAGCAACTCCCTGACAACCACCCACATCCTAGCAACCATCCAGAATACCCTAGCAACCCCATAGCAACTCCCAACGTTGAAAACAGACATTTTTGTGACTTGCAAAAATTGTTCTTCTTCAGTATTTGTGTGCTTTTTTTGTCTCCAGTACAGATATCTGAACATTAAATCATCAAAATATTTAAAATGACAGAAGATAAGCAGTCTTATTTTCTGAAAAATGAAAGAAATGAAATTGCAAACAAACATCAGCCAATGGGAAAAATCAACTAGTTTTTCCTTTTAATCAACATGTTTCTGAGCCCACTGGCAGATCTTTTTCTCAGTTTAAACTCACTTTATTTTGATGAATTCTTCTAATCTAATGTCATTTTTTTGCTAGGTCTCTATAGCTGATTAAAGAGTGTTTAGATAATAGTACTGGAAAACAAGACACAAACGCTGAGGAAGGTCATGACTTTCTGAACTGATCTGTTTGGAGACGTCATCCTTGATGGCAACTGAACTCAGCAGCTCTTTTCCAGTTATTTGTGTGAAACGCTCCTCACCTCTCTGAGAAACAGGAAGTACTCATGCTCTGGTTTCAGCATTGTGTGTGCACGAGAAGTAAAAAAAAAGAAAAAAAGGATGCTGGTGTGAAATTGCATGTATGTGTGTGTATGTGTGTGTATTTCGGACACTTTGTCACAGCCCACAGTTTCCTGTTAAATGACTCTTTTGTCACTGCCATGGTTCACTCTTCCTCTTTACACATCTCTGCTTGACTCTCCCTCTGCCTGTCATTTCAGAGGAAAGATGCAGCTGCTGGACGTCTGTCTGATTCTCCTGCTCAACGCCGGGCGAGTCGGTAAGATCAGATCAAATCAAACTTTATCCGACACTCAATCGCCCGACAAATCCCGATCGATTCATCTGTCACGCTTCTACGGAAAAGTGTAAAAGTTTGTTTAGGAAAGGTCAAATTAAACCACCTCTTCCTGTTGCCCATCAAAGAAATACATAATAATTTGGCATCAAATTGGAAGAATCTGTGAATTTAATTTCAATTTAAATTACTGATTAGAGTAAGATGATTAGATTTTTTTTTTTTGTATGAAATAATCTAAAACTGAATTCCTATGCTTTAAATGTTTAAACATATTTATAATTCTTTAAAAAAGTGAAACAAAATAATATATTGCTTTAAACATCTAAACATATATTTAATTGTTTTAAATATTAAAACATTATAATATATTGCTTTAAATGTTTAAACATTTACTCTAAATCCATCTAATGTATTTCTTCAAAATGAGCATTTCTTTCTGGCTACTTTGTACAGGTTTCTATGTAAGTACTGGTACTTCTGATTGGGCTGAGGCTGGAATTTAGTGAGTTTGAAGTAAAAGTATTTGATGGACGTATAATATGTGTCACTATCATTATCTCATGTTTGACGAGATGGCTTTTAGCTGGTTTTGCATCTGAGCTCTTCAATATATATATTACATCCAAGCATATGTATAATTGTTTTAAATATTTAAATATTACAATATATTGCTTTAAATGTTTAAACATATTTGTAATTCTATTAAATAGTTAAATATTGTAATTTATTACTTTTAAACATTTAAACATATTTAGAATTGCTTTAAATATTTAAACATTATATTGGAATGTTATATAGAGTTATATATATATATATAGAGTATATATATAATATATATTATATATATACGAAGAGTTCAGATGCAAAAGCCTCTAAATCCATCTGACATATTTCTTTAAAATGAGCATTTCTTTCTGGCTACTTTGTATAGGTTTCTATGTAAGTACCGGTACTTCTGATTGGGCTGAGGCTGGAATTTAGTGAGTTTGAAGTAAAAGTATTTGATGGACGTATAATATGTGTCACTATCATTATCTCATGTTTGACGAGATGGCTTTTAGCTGGTTTTGCATCTGAGTTCTTCAATATATATATTACATCTAAGCATATGTATAATTGTTTAAATATTTAAACATTACAATATATTGCTTTAAATTTTTAAACATATTTGTAATTCTATTAAATAGTTAAATATTGTAATTTATTACTTTTAAACATATTTAGAATTGCTTTAAATATTTAAACATTATATTGGAATGTTATATAGAGTTATATATATATATAGAGTATATATATAATATATATTATATATATACGAAGAGTTCAGATGCAAAAGCCTCTAAATCCATCTGACATATTTCTTTAAAATGAGCATTTCTTTCTGGCTACTTTGTGTAGGTTTCTATGTAAGTACTGGTACTTCTGATTGGGCTGAGGCTGGAATTTAGTGAGTTTGAAGTAAAAGTATTTGATGGACGTATAATATGTGTCACTATCATTATCTCATTTTTGACGAGATGGCTTTTAGCTGGTTTTGCATCTGAGCTCTTCAATATATATATTACATCTAAGCATATGTATAATTGTTTAAATATTTAAACATTACAATATATTGCTTTAAATGTTTAAACATATTTGTAATTCTATTAAATAGTTAAATATTGTAATTTATTACTTTTAAACATTTAAACATATTTAGAATTGCTTTAAATATTTAAACATTATATTGGAATGTTATATAGAGTTATATATATATATATAGAGTATATATATAATATATATTATATATATACGAAGAGTTCAGATGCAAAAGCCTCTAAATCCATCTGACATATTTCTTTAAAATGAGCATTTCTTTCTGGCTACTTTGTATAGGTTTCTATGTAAGTACCGGTACTTCTGATTGGGCTGAGGCTGGAATTTAGTGAGTTTGAAGTAAAAGTATTTGATGGACGTATAATATGTGTCACTATCATTATCTCATGTTTGACGAGATGGCTTTTAGCTGGTTTTGCATCTGAGTTCTTCAATATATATATTACATCTAAGCATATGTATAATTGTTTAAATATTTAAACATTACAATATATTGCTTTAAATTTTTAAACATATTTGTAATTCTATTAAATAGTTAAATATTGTAATTTATTACTTTTAAACATATTTAGAATTGCTTTAAATATTTAAACATTATATTGGAATGTTATATAGAGTTATATATATATAGAGTATATATATAATATATATTATATATATACGAAGAGTTCAGATGCAAAAGCCTCTAAATCCATCTGACATATTTCTTTAAAATGAGCATTTCTTTCTGGCTACTTTGTGTAGGTTTCTATGTAAGTACTGGTACTTCTGATTGGGCTGAGGCTGGAATTTAGTGAGTTTGAAGTAAAAGTATTTGATGGACGTATAATATGTGTCACTATCATTATCTCATTTTTGACGAGATGGCTTTTAGCTGGTTTTGCATCTGAGCTCTTCAATATATATATTACATCTAAGCATATGTATAATTGTTTAAATATTTAAACATTACAATATATTGCTTTAAATGTTTAAACATATTTGTAATTCTATTAAATAGTTAAATATTGTAATTTATTACTTTTAAACATTTAAACATATTTAGAATTGCTTTAAATATTTAAACATTATATTGGAATGTTATATAGAGTTATATATATATATAGAGTATATATATAATATATATTATATATATACGAAGAGTTCAGATGCAAAAGCCTCTAAATTCATCTGACGTCTTTCTTTAAAAAATGCATTTTTATCAGGTTCAGATGTATAGGTTTCTATGTAAGTACCGGTACTTCTGATTGGGCTGAGGCTGGAATTTAGTGAGTTTGAAGTAAAAGTATTTGATGGACGTATAATATGTGTCACTATCATTATCTCATTTTTGACGAGATGGCTTTTAGCTGGTTTTGCATCTGAGCTCTTCAATATATATATTACATCTAAGCATATGTATAATTGTTTTAAATATTTAAGAATTACAATATATTGCTTTAAACATGTAAACATATTTATAATTGATTTAAATGATTAAATATCTCGTTGTTTGTCAGCTGCGCAGGACGATGGAAAAGTGTGTTACATTCTGGATGGGATTCTGATTGTTTATGGCATTGTTTTGACCGTCCTTTACTGCAGATTAAAGGTGACACTTCATTTCTATAACCTCACATCTTTATACTGTATGATCAAAACATTTAGTGATATTTTCCACCCATTTTTTGAGATTATATGACATTTATGCTGGCTAAAACATTTTTGTTTACTAGTTACACTTACACAATCTAATTATTAATACATTTATCTTTTTTTGCTGTACAGAAATGAGATTTACAGAAAATACAACAACATTTTCTTTAACATGTTTTCACATTTACCATGTCCTGAAATAACCCTTTAATCAGAAACATTATTTCCTTGCATTTTGTAGTTCCTTAGAGCACAAATAGCTTCAAGCAATATTATTTACACAGTTTTTAGACAGTTTTCAAAATTGGCAATTGTATTAATTTTAATTAATTTTAATAAAAAAGCCTATAATTTAAATAAACAGAATTTTAAAAGAAAATTTCTATATCACAGTTCGACTTTCTCCTCTATATCTTCTTTCCATAAATTATAAATCTTTCAGTCTGTCTACTTTAAGCATCAACTTTCAGTTCATGTTTTCATGAACATATTGAATTTAAATGTAGTAATTCAATTGCAATTTAAATACTTCCTCAGTGCAGTTCTGAACATTGCACAACCCCTAAATATACTGCATGCTAAATCCTCATTTGAGCTCACCGACTTGTTTATTTTGTTTTCAATTCCAAACCTTTGTTTTTAAGGTTCAAATTGAAAACAGCTCAAGTTTGTAACACGTCCTTCGCTGTACATTTAACATTTTAAAGATATGAACTGAAAATGTTTTTGATGTTGCATTTGATTTTTTTTCTGATCGTGTCTGAACTGATCTTTGTGTTTACTCTCTTTGTTTGCTCTCAGATGCGTTCGACTGGAAATAAAGCTTTCTCAGAGGTGGGTTCATTTGTGTCTGTGGTTTGTTTCTGCTGATTCTATGTCACATTTCTGTTTCTTGCTCTTCAGCTGACCACAGACAGCTATTAAAAAACATACATGCACGCACACACGCACACATTTACTTAGTTATCTAAATAGGGATGTTCCGTAGAGTTTTATTATTTTTACATGCAGCTAGATATAAATACTGAAATGTTATGCATTTAAGCCTTTATATATAATGCATTATTCATAATTCATGACGTACATTATGAGTAGCTTCATAATGCATTATACATAAAGGTTTCATATCAAGTGTTACGAAAAAGAATTTTTTTTTTTTTTTTTTATGCCACTTTTGCAAATGAGGTTTTGTCAGATTTAGTTCCTGTTTGGGTAAAAATGTAGTACACACACTCAGCTTACAAACACATGTTTTGCTGACGTTTCCTTTAAGTTATGAAAACGTTATTTCTAAACATTCTCTGAAGGTTTTGAAAAACATTTTTCTTGGTTAGGTGGACTTTAAGGAAACATTCCATTTTTCAAACATTATGAAAACGTTACATTTGATTATTTGTTTTTTAATGTTCTGAAACAAGTAACATTCAAAAAATGTCAGCTAAAATGTTCCTTGTAACTAAATAAGGACACACTATTGTTTTTGATATAAAACTAGCTGTCAAGACAGGAGGCGCTGTCAGATTTAGCTGTTTCTGGTCGTACATTTGTCCTAATATAGATAATTAAACACACAAAAGCACAACTACATTTGAAAGTGTTTACTATATTTGTGAGGCCCTCAAAAATAAACAGTGAGATAAACGTGCTCTGTTGAGGTTTAGAAGGCCTACCTCTTTTTCATATCTATCTTATCTGTTAAAAAGTTTACTTAAAAGACACAATGAAGGAATAAAGAGGCAGATGAGAGCATAAAGAGGAACAGAAAGCGGAATTGGTGTTGACTAATGCCGCAGGACAAACACCAGAGTCTTGAGCAAGAGTCTTCTGAGAAATGTCACTTCTCCCATTCACTGTCCCCTTGTGTTTTTTTTCAGAAAGGAGACGCAGACATCTATCAGGTACTGTGCCGTTAATGAGCTTCATGTTGTGTGATGAGTGAGGTACCAGTGTGCAGAGATTTCATGTGTTTGTGCTTCATCAGGATCTGGGCCGGCGGGACGCGGACACCTACGACACGCTTCATCAGGGGAAGAAAAAGCCGCTGTCCTGAGAATCTCTCAAAGCGTGCAGCTCATTCGGTGTTGGTGTGCAATACAGTCCGAAAATCTGTATTTTTGCTTTGTTTATAAATAAGCAAACTAGCAGAGTATTATTGATGGTGAGATTCTGCTTTATTGTTGTTGTTTGCATGTGTCTCTGAGACAAATGTCACAATTAATGTATAAAATACATGTTTAAGGCTCTTAATTTCAACATAATAAAAGTATATTATTAATTTGAAAAGATTAATAGCGTGTTTCCATGTTACCATATAAGGCATGAACACGGCCTCCGGCGTCTGTTCACTTCTGGTTATTTTTAGTGATACAAAGCCACTTGTCATTGCAAACTGCTATTATTTTAAATATTATTTTATAATAATTCATTTTACAGTTTACTGCAGTCTGTTATGTATAGCAGCTAATGAATCAAAAGTAAATAGCTTCTGCGTTGCGAAATAATACGTATATTTTAAAAATAATTCTAATGCCTTCTCATCGCTTGTATTTCTCATTTGTCACTTTAGATAAAAAAAAATCTGCTAAATGAATACATTTGAATTTATAATTTGAATGTAACAAAACAAATCAACAAAATCCACCTTATTTTTCAACACGGAAGTAAGCCGTTATAAAAAAAAACTAAGCTAAACACAACTTAACTACAACCCAGCTAAAAAAAAAAAAAACAGTCTTTTGGCTAATGTCTTTAATCACATTCTCAAGAAACTTATTTTGTTCTGAAACGTTTTAGTTGGATGTTTATCAAACTTTAGATTTGCTACTTCTGGTTTCAGAATGTTAAAAGTAACATTCCCATAATGCAATAAAATGGAATGTTCCTTTAACGTTTGTGTAACAAAATAACAACAAAAAACATTTTATAAAACTGGACTAGCAAAACATTCTTAGAACATATTTGTTACACATTAGTAAAAATGTCACTATAGAAATATATAGCTAAAAGAAATATATAAACTAAACTAAATAAAACAACTTAACTACAACCCAGCTAAGAAACAGAACTTTGGTTCTGTCAAGGTTCTCTCAAAGTTATGAACAAAATTTATCCAGTAACGTTAATTGAACGTTCGTTTGACTTTATCTGGTCTGTAATAACATTCTCAAGCACAAAAACATTATTTTGTTCTAAAACATTTTAGTTGGACGTTCATCACTTTTGATATATATATAAAAAAACATAAAAAATGCTACTTCTGGATTTAAAATGTTAAAAGTAACATTCCCAACCTCACATAATGTTTGCAAAATAATACAATGGAATGTTCCTTTAACATTTGTGCAACAAAAAACAAATTACATTTGATAAAACTGGACTAGCAAAACAGTCTTAGAACGTATTTGTTACACATTAGTAAAAATGTCATTATAAAAAATATATAGCTAAAGAACCATATAAATTACACTCTATAAAACAACTTAACCACAAGCCAGCTCACAAAAAAAAAAAAAAAAAAAAAATGCTTTCAGAACTTTGGCTAACGTTTTGAACAAGTTATAAACAAAAATTATCCAGTGATGTTAATTGAATGTTTAACTTCATCTGGTCTTTAATAACACTGTCAAGCACAAAAAACATTTTTTTGTTCTAAAACATTTTAGTTGGACATTCATTAAACATTTGAAACTTAAAAAAAAAAAAAAAGCTACATCTGGTTTCAGAAGTTAAAAGTTTGCTAAATAATAAAATGGAATGTTCCTTGAACATTTGTGTAACAATATATATATTTATATATATATATATATAATTGGACTAGCAAAACATTCTTAGAACATAGTAAACCCAGCTAACAAGAAACACTCAGAACGTTCTGTCAAGATTCTCAAAGTTATGAACAACATTTATCCAGTAACGTTAATTGAACGTTCGTTTGACTTTAGCTGGTCTGTAATAACATTCTCAAGCACAAAAGCATTATTTTGTTCTGAAACATTTTAGTTGGACATTGCACTGGCCAAAACTATGTAACTGCATGCATTACATTATTGTGCAGTGCCCTTTAAGAGACTGATCACTTCACGTATAACTTGCGCTATGTGGTGATGACGTAGAGGGACTACGTGACTGTGCCTGAGAACCACTATGGATGAAGCTCGCTCTGTTTGTTGTTATTATTTTCATCTTTACTTTAGTTTGTAACGCCCTGAAAGAGTTAATCTCTCATGTATGAGAGGAGAGCGTTTTCCTTGTACCAGCCATTAAACGTGTGGGACACAACTCTTCGTCTTCCATCTCTTTCATTTTCTTAACTTAACGAGTTATCCGGTTCAAAGCGTTTATATATATATATATATGTATATGTATATGTATATATTCTGTTTTCAGAACGTTAAAGTGATGTTACCATGTGTGTCTATAATGTTCCTACAATGTATAATGTCCCATAATGTTCCTTTCACGTTTATGTAACCAAAAAACAAAACAAAACAAAACAAAAAAAACATAACCAACATCAGAGAACTAATGAACATGCGAATGTGATAATTATTAAAATATTTATTTTAAAATCGTCAAGTAAATATATTAGGTGAAAGAGGGTCAGATGACAAAAATGAATTTGTGAATGTGTGCATTTTAGCACAAAAGCCTTCCAAAGACATAGAAACACATGTTTAAATAACCCACAGAGAAATAAATAAAAATCAATGTGTTCATCAGTACTTGATACAATGCTGAAACACTTCTTAAACCTGAAATGATTTTTGTAAATCAATGCATTCTGAATGCATATGTGACTCCGGATCACAAAACCAGTCTTAATTAGCAGAGGTATATTTATAGCAATAGCCAAAAATACAATTATTGGGTCAAAATTGTCAATTTTTCTTTTATGATCGTGTTCCATGAAGATATTTTGTAAATTTCCTACTGTAAATATATCAAAACTTAATTTTTGATTAGTAATATGCATTGCTAAGAACTTCATTTAAACAACTTTTAAAGGTGAGTTTCTCAATGTTTTAATTTTTTTGCACCCTCAGATTCCAGATTTTCAAATAGTTGTATCTCGGCCAAATAGGCTATTGTCCTATACTAACAAGCCACACATCAATGGAAAGCTTATTTATTATATTAAATGGACCCTTATTACTGCTTTTGTGGTCCAGGATCACATATAAGCAGCAGCAATTTAAAAGATGAAAAAAAAGGAATTAGGGAGAATCAATAAGTTATGAATAATTTATTGCTATTGTGTAAATGATATGTAATCATGTAATCCATAAAAAGTAACTGTAGTCTGATTACGAGTATGTTTAAATCGAATTTAATCTAATTACAAGTACTTAATTTTTGGAATCTGATTATGTAATCCAGATTACATGTAATCAGTTACTACTCAGCTCTGTTTGTCTATACACAATCAGCGATTTATTATCCATGTCAAATGCGGTAACCAGCAGATGGCGCTATAAAAGAGTTGAAACAACTGTTTCCCGGATAATAAACTAAATAATTAACCCACTCTGGTCAAAACTACATAAATTCCTGCTTCTCTCATACAAACAGTGAAATTCCCACCGCAGTTAAACTATAACCAAAACACCACGTGTGATTAATCAAATCAAAACATCAGAAATAACTACTGCACAAATGCATATAAATTAACATGCACATACATAGAATTCAAAAAGTATCAAGATTACATCAATAATAAAATAAAAACCAATTATTAAATAAAAAATAATATTAAAAAAGATATATCTACAGTTTTCTTTTACTACAAAGTAAGACTCTGTTTATCTCTTTTCATTATGATTTACATTTTTTGGCTGCTTGTTGGTGTGTTCACCAGAAATGGCAGGAATTTGCATTCAAACTGGTTTGTCCTGTTCATTTTTCCATCACAAAACACCCAACAAAACTTATTCCACAAACTTCACACCTCGCCACTCGTTCGGAGAGCTGAGCTTTTTATATATTTCTAGAAATCCCCCGCAGTAATTTCTGATATAATAACAAAATGTTTATATCCGCTTCTTAAATCAAAGGTCAGTGAGTGTGTTTGTGTCAGTGTGAAAGAGTGCGTGCGCGTGCCCGTAAGTGGTGGGTGGAGCCTACGTAAACCCGCAGGTGTGTGAAAGCGTGAGCTTACTTTAAACAGTTTTTAATCATGAGTTTATCAACTTCGGGATCGTTCAGGAAACATTCAGCTCATACTTCGTGAAGGAACTGCAACTTTATATCCTTTATTTTATTCCGTCAAGTGTTGACAAACGGTGGATTTTAAGAACAATTTAAGATGGATTAACAAAAGAAGCGCGTGAGAACATGAGGAGATGCATTAAGGAATAAGACACTGACAGAATAAACCAACAACATGATCAAACTACTGACCTGCATCAGTGTGATCGTCTTCAGACTGATGGGTAAGAAAATCAAGTGTTTAGTCATTTGTTCTTTTCATGTTCTTGTGTTTTATGTTTATTGCTGCGTGTTTGTAGGTTTTTAGTCTCATTTGAGTAATCTGGTGAAGTTAAAGGTGAATAAAAATAGTATATTAGCTGAACGTGACATAAAATGAGATGTTAGTCCAGATTTTGTGCGTTTGTGTGGGTGTGTGATTGATCTGCTATGTGGTGCAGTGACATTCTTTCAAAACATTTTCTACTGTAATTAAAGTTCAACCAGCTTCAAAAACCATTACTCACTAATTTATGACTGACATGGAGGAAATAAGTGCAGGAGTGTTTGTGAGTGAGTGTGTGTGTGAGAGAGAGAGAGTGTGCTTTGTGAATGTGTGTGTGTGTGTGTAAGAATGTGTGTAAGTATGTATTGTTATTTTAAACGTGTGTCGTGTCAGTGTGTTTGTGTTGAGTGTTTCTGTCGTCTGAAACGAGGACAAACAATAACCAGAACTGCAAGTCGGCATTCTCTCACTATGTCTCACTCTCTTCTGCTTTCTGTCTCACTTTGTTGACTTTGAAAGACAGGTGTCTGGTAGAGTTTCCTAACTGGTTTTGACTCAGGATGATTTTACATTGGACATGAAGCAGAGGCCCAAAATAGTTCACAATCATGCACAATGAGCAGAAATGTCCTTAAAATCAAAGCCAAACCCAATACCTGAGTATAAAAGTGCACAAGAGATATCAGGTGTGAATCTCAGAATCTCAAAGTTTGCCATCTAAAGGCAGAAACTCAAAATGTGAAACCACAAAACCAGTCATAAGGGTCATTTTTTTTTAATTGAGATTTATACATCATCTGAAAGATGAATAAATAGGTTTTCCATTGATGTATGGCTTGTTAGGATAAGATAATATTTGGTTGAGATACAACTATTTAACAATCTGGAATCTGAGGGTGCAAAAAAAAATCTAAATATTGAGAAAATCACCTTTAAAGTTGTCTAAATGAAGTTCTTAGCAATGCATATTACTAACCAAAAATTAAGTTTTGATATATTTACATTGGGAAATTTACAAAATATCTTCATGGAACATGATCTTTACTTAATATCCTAATGATTTTTGGCTTAAATGAGAATGGTGTATTGTTGGCTATTGCTACAAATATACCTGTCCAACTTATGACTGGTTTTGCGGTCCAGGGTCACACATTTCTTATCAAATCATCCAACCTGCTGTACATTAATTTTTATAGCACTATACTTTTACTGGATGTAAACTAGTGACTTTCTTTGTTTTTGAGGAATGTAAAAATATCAGAGACGAAGTAATATGTAAATCAAAAATCTCTCTATAATCGAATGTACTTCTACTTGAATCCAGAGCTGCCAAATTTCCACCCACGGGTTGATGGGTGTTGAGTTTTGGTTGGGGATATTTGTCACTCCTGAAACGTGTACAGGTTATTTGTCTGAATGGATTATTTGTAGCCTAGAAAGCGAGGGAATGCTTCAATGTAATCACTGAAAAGCCATCACTCACTTTACTTTATCACAATCTCACAATGTTCTGGTATAATCGATGTGAGAGTGTGAGAACAGTGTCAGTGAGTCTCACAGTCAGACAGATTAATAGATAAATAGCTTTGCTTATTTTATATCAAGGCTGCCTGTTCTCATGCCACACAACTGTTTTCTCACACACTGAAAAAAAGCAATTTCAATTAAAATTCTAATAATAGAATATTGCCAAAAGAGATTTGACAAACTCTCAAGTGCATATGTGTTTGTCCTCTGGAGAGCATCGAAAGTTTCTTTTTACAACTATTTTTGTAGCACTGAGAGTTGTAGCCAGTCACAGACATATCTGTAGATTTCTTCTTGGCCGTTGCATTCAAGTTATTTAGAATTTACTCAACGCTGGATTTTTTTTCCTGCATGTTTGTGATTCTTCTCAGTGTAACAAAGTGTATACACGATGTAACTAAGAGATTCATTGATTATAACAGAACAATGCAAGATTATGATAAAGTGAAGTGAGTGACAGCTGTGTAGTGATAATATGGAAGCACTATTTGCTCACTTTCTTGGCTACATATAATTCATTTAGAATTTGAATATAAGGGGTTTTTTTTCGTGATGCTTTTAGGACCAACGGCCATATACCCTGTACATGCAGCAAAGATTCAGGAGTGTCATATATCCTGCATCCCTCATATAAATGCAGGATTTCCTTCTGAAATTGTAGGAATGGACACACTGTAGTGACAAGCAATCGACTGAAAAAAAAAAATGAATTTTTCAAAATGTGTGTGTTATGCAATGTAAATGCAGACTAATAGATTAATTGAAAAAGCATTGCATTTTTGTATCGAAATATTTTTAAATTATTTGTAAAAGAAATCTCACTGTACATTGGACACACAGTGCATTTCTTGTGGTGAAAATTTGTCAGTTTTGCAGCACTGCAACGGTTATTTTACATTTTTTTTATGATAAAAACACAGTTCCAGACTAGGGATGCACGATATTGGATTTTTGCCGATATTTTTCATCTCATTTTGGCCGATACCAATACCGATATATCCTTTTGTTTGGAAACAATACCAAGTCTTTCCTGTGCAGAAATTATAAGCAAATTATTTTTTAATTTTGATTAGTTTTTAACAAGAACGTATTTGTTAGAATTAAATAAACAGTGAACTGGTTAACATTCAAGCTTTGTGAACGGGAGTTTCTCTTTTGCTATGTTATAAGGCCAGCTTCGGATGCTTTCGCTTTTGAACTTGCAATCTTGTTGTCACGTTTTGCAAGAAAATATAATTTTCTGTTTTGCTTACGTCTATACACCTTTCACTTTTTAAGACTAAAGCAAAAGATGGATTGATTTTTATTCTTAATTAAAAAACACAACAACATTAAAACAGTAGGCTACAAGACAAATTAGCTTACATTATTTATTTAAAAAAACGAATAAAACCAGACATGGCATACATGACATGCTGTATTATATACCGACTAATAAATTACTGAACTTTAGCAAACGCTGCGGAATCAAAAAAAAAAAAAAAAGCCTCCGTAACCTTTTCAAAATGAAAACAAAAAGAGAAGTAAAACCTTACTGGCTGACCGTGACAGCATTTGCATGTTTTTTTGCACAAGAATACCAACATGTTTCTTCATCTCTGGTTTAAGGCTCTACACCCGAAGCGCTTGCACCGAAAGGACCTCTTTGCGTGATCAGTGAAATCTCACTCCTGTCCTGCTACAATGTGCCACGGCTCTGCAGCTCCCGCTGTATGGAGCAGACACTGAAGCAGCGCAAACCATGCACTTGCCTGATGCGACCACGTCAAATTTTAAGTCGCACATTCTCAAAAACTTGTCTAAAAGGCGACAATTTTGGTCGCAGTCTGGAGCCCTGACAATACAAAGTCATTCAGCATGGAAAAAAATAGAAATTTAGTCACCAAGTCATGTTTAATTATAATTTCCCCAGATTCATATGCTGCACTGCACTTTGACTGGGCTGCGGGACACAAACAGGATATAATCAGTGTTGGGCATGTTACTGTAAAAGAGTAATTAGTTAGAGTTACTAGTTACTTCTCACAAATAGTAACTGAGTTAGTAACTGAGTTACATGATTATTAAAGTAACTAATTACTAGGGAAAGTAACTACTGTCTTACTTTTTATTACAAATATGTCAAGTAACTTGGATATCCCCAATATTAAGTATGTTAAATGAATGAAATGGACACTAAATAGAATAAATTATTATTATAAAACATTGTACACTAATCTACTATAATGTAGTTTAATGTTGATGTGAGAGACACCTATCAAATTAAAAAAAATATTGTAAATATTATCAACCTTCTATGGACACCTTGGCAATAGAACAGCCATTGGCTAGTACATTTTTTTTGTTGTTGTTGCTAGTTTTTTTTTTTTTTTTTTTTTTGAATATCTGAAAGTACACTTTTGCTGTCAAGCAGTATAATATGATATTAAAATAATTTAGCATTAAACTTTAGTAATTAGAACTACTAGAATAACCATGTACGAATGCATTTGTCATGTTGACTGATCTTAGGACTGGTGGTGGTGCTTAAGATATTGTTTGTCATTTAGTGTATCTATAAAAAAAATAATACTGATAAGATAAAACTACTACGAATTCTACTACTAGCAACAATATAAAACAGACTAAACATTAATGATCTGCTGGGTTCATGAATATTAATCACGTTGTCTGCGTTCGCTCAAACTGATTTGCTGAAATCAAAACGGGGACGATAACAGTAATTCGTTTGATTACTCGTTACTGAAAAAAATAACTCCGTTAGTAACGCCGTTTATTTCTAACGCCGTTATTCCCATCACTGGATATAATTCATTCCTACAACTTGTTCATTCGTTCCTACGTATTATACATTTATTAATTTGTAAAATGAGGGAACGAATTAATTTATCGTATGAACGAATTCTTAATTTATTGCCACGAAATCTTTTATTTCCCACTGCCATGTTTATCACAGTAAGAGACACAAAAACATGGATTGAAGGTGAATAACAAGAAAATAAAACTGTGAAATTAAAGGGTGAGATGGTGAGGATTTGGGAGAAGAAACTCTAAATATTATCAAGTTCATGGAAATTTGTGACCAGCCGGCAAAACAGAACGCATAGCCGCGTATTGCTTTAAATGTATGGGCTCGAACGGCATGAATCTAAAAGCATTGTCACTATGTAACATTTGCCTGCTAACCAATTATTTCTTTTACAAAAAAAAAGCTTTTTACCTCACGTGTCATAATATTCACGGAAAAATGTTTCATATGAGCAACCCATAAAAATGACTAACGATACTATACCAGCTGAAGTATCACGATACCATGCAGTATTCTGGTAATTTAAAATGCAATTCTACAAAATGAATCAAAATTTCATAAATAAAAAGATGTAAATGAAAACAGAAAGGATTTTTCTCTGAATACTTCATTAATGTGAATCAATGACTGGCTATTGTTATCCATGAAATCATGTAAACAAAATTCTTCATGTAAACAAAATCTTAGCACTGAGGCTGCATGAAGTGACATTTAGATGTGGTATTTATACATTTAGACTATTTACAATTGCATAAATAATGTTATAAGTTAATGTTTTAAATACAAAACTGAATATAGAAATATGTTGGAAAAGAAAGTAATATGATGGGAAACTTAAAACCGCCAGCAGGTGGCAGCAAGTGTTCATGATTGAATCACTGAGTCATTCAAACGATTCTTTCAAAACAGCTGAATCCTTCAGGAGTGAATCAAATGACTGTTTTTATAAATGGCTTAGTGTATCAATGATTCCCCCAAGCCAACGCGGATTCGTATTCGAACACAGAAACGAAACAAAAACAGCACTCTTAACCCTTCCTCGTTTCATATTGCTGAACTGTCAGGAGCATTTTTGCTCGAATATCTTGAAATTTCCAAGTTAGCAGCTTGTATATTAAAATATATTCATTTAAAATGTTACAAAAATATATACAATGATTGATAAGAACCAAGTGCAGAGCCACTATGTTAATGAATGGAATTGCATTCGTGACCACAATTATGAATTATTACACCTGGGGCCGGTTGCATAAAAGGTTTAGACTAGTCTTAAAAAGTTAGACGGCTAACTTTATCTTTAAAACTGTTCATAATTGTTTTAATTTAGTTACAGGAAAATGTAGATTAGTCTAAGTTGAATCCAAAAAATAAGACTGGTTACTCTTTGGTTAACTGCTAGTTGGTCAGACTAGGACTTAAGACACTGTCTTAACATAGAGGCTAAGTTTATGCAACTGGCCCCTGCTGTTCTAAAAGTGGGCAAATTAATAAAACTGCGAGAACACTTTCTTGTAAGATATTACAATGTTGAGTAAGTGATTCTTGAGCTGATATTTTTTTAAATAACATCAGACGGTCTGAATCAGACCCTCTCTTCTGATAAACTGCAGCATGAACAACGACGTGCAAGTGCAGCGTCTCATTTCAAACTGAACTGAAGCGTCGGAAAACTGAATACCACATAAAGCGTATACATGGGATGTGCTACACAAAGCACAGAAGACATTTTGGCAATCAACTTGTAATGTTTCTGCTGGCGTGCATGTTCAAATGAACGTTTTAAACAGTGTTCCTGCCGTGCACACAACATATCTTACAGTACTACCGTATGGACGATACTACCGTTTAAAAAATGCAGTGGCACCGAGGGTATTTTTAAGCTTTAGTATCGCGATACTACCGTAGTACCGGTATATCGTGCAACCCTATGAGCAACAGAGTGTTTTGCCTTAGCGCCGCCGGTGAAAGTGATTCACTGACTGTGCGCCGTAATTACTTTTGGGATCTTTTTATTTTAAATGCCGATTATGTCAATTGCGAACATTGCAATTGTGTTTTAAAATACAACACCAAGCACCGTGAAACCATTTAAAAAGGCGCATTCAGCGGTCTAGTGACTGGATATGAAAAATGTTCCGAAACGGAACAACGGCACGCTCTCTGCGTTTTTTATCAAATGACTGTATTCGCATCTATTGGTTTTACAGTCCTGCTACTAGCCTTTTATTTAGACTAAAACAAACCTTTAATTTGGGTGAATAAGCTGGCGTTTTGAGTGGCATTGCACATCCTGTCATGCCAGTGACTACATGCCACTGCAATAGATGCATTTTGCAGCAATAAAGTTAATTTACATTTAAAGCCATTATCGGCCGATTCCGATATCAGTCCAATAATATCGTGCATCCCTATTCCAGACAGATGTGAGACAAAACTCTGTATAAACTCTTGTAGAAATATGTAATTTGCCAATTAAATTGAAATGGGAAAATAAGCCACCAATGCTGTGATTACACTGAATAATTAACATAATTGGTTAAATTTACAAGGTAATGCCACAGAGATACCATGTTACACAGAAATGTTTTTGTACTTTAAGTGCCTAGTGTAGTCATGATGACGTGTAGACTGCTGTGTTTTTATCGTAAAATAATGTAAAAACTGTTGCAATGCTGCAAAACGAACAATTTTTCACCACAACAAGGAAAGCAATGTACAAATTACAAGATTTACAAATAATTACTTTTACAAATAATTGCAACAGCCATTCAGTATTTTTAGAGTTTTTTTGGTCAGGTCAAAGCTATTTTAGTGTAACTGAACAAACCTTCAGCTGCTGCCTCTTGTGTGTTTTTTCTGTCAAATCTTGACTGATTTTTATCAAGGAAACGTGAGAATAACTGTAGTAATATTTCCAGATGAACACTTACTGGACTGAAGCAGCTTCGCTTTACTTGATTCTCTATGAATCATTTTGTAGAAAAATCAATGAGTGTCAAATCTGATCATCAGGATCTTTTGAGGAACGTTTGTTTCCAGAAGCTTCACTTTCACTGTTCTTCAGTGGAGGAATGATCTTCACAAGCCTTCAAAACATCTCACATCTGTTGAGCAACGTTTATTTGTTCATCTCTCAATAATTATTGGATTGCATTGCATTATATGTTTGGATCATTTCAATCTCATCCTACTAAGACATATTATTGGACATAAAGAGGGAACACTGATATTTGCATCATTTTATACCAGCATCTGCTGTACTGTTAAAAAGATCTCATTAATTTGCATTACAAAGCATCAGAATTTCATTGTATAAATGCATATAAACCTGCAGCAAATTCACATTTTTGCTCAGTTTGAGTCTCTGATTAAAACTGAGCTTCATACTCTCACTATATCAGACTATATGAGCCATAAAAGCCAAATATGATACCAGACGTTAAACACGCGCAAATGTTCAATAGATTTTCCTGGCTGTTATTTCATATATCAGTCTTTAAAATTAAACCTAACCATATGCACAATGATCAACATAGCGTATAGGCTGAAAATGTAAGATTTTGTAAATGCATAATCACCAGAAGTTGCATGTTTGTATTAGTGTATATACATCCTTGCACGTTAACAATAATTGATATGGAATGTGTTTTAGTATTTGCATTTAGCATTGATCTTTTTTTTAGAACAGGTCACGTGTGTAACTCTCTCATTGTCCCGCATGGGAACGTCCTTGTTTTTTGTGACATGTTTGTAGGGCAAGAGCGATGGATTATGATAGCGTGGGTTTATTATTAACCGTCCTCGGCCCTCACCTCATCTCTAATAGTAAAACAATTCAGTGCTGTTTGCAGATGTTCACACGGTCTCTTTGTGTGTCAGTCTGTGTTCACAGTGAGTTTATCGAGCCGTCTCCGTCTCTGGCCCTGCGCTCGTTCTCTGGCACTCCGACTCGGCTGCCCTGCCGGTTCGTGGTGGAGGGTGAGGAGAAGGTGGTGCAAGTGACCTGGTTCAGACAGAAACCAGGAGAAGAACAAGAGCAGATCATCACAGGACACTTTACTGAAGGACCTACAGGTGTGTGTGTGTGTGTGTTTGTGCCATTTACAAACACAAACTAGTTGAGTGAATCTCACAAAACCTGTTAGGAACATGTCTGGCTCAGATTTCGCAATGGAAAAAATCTTAATTGTCCTCAAAACAGGCTTCGTTTTCTTTTCTTGTGATTTTAGGCTGAAATGTGTTGTGTGTGAGACCTGAATATGTGCTCATGGGTTATTTTAGTTCACTAAACTAGAACTAAAAACATTAACTGAAATAAAAATTAAATACAAAAAATCCCTTAACTTGATACTAAAGTGAAAGTAAAATTAAAATAAAATAGAAAGTTAAAGGGGAAAAAAAACTAATAAAACTTACAAAAAACCTCAACAAAATTACTTTTAGAATTAGAATTTAAAATATGAAAAAATTACTAAAATTTTAAGATTAAAATGAAGACAGAACACAAAAATAAAAACTAATTCAAAACAAAAATGATACGAAAATAATAATTGATATTTAATTAATTGAAAGATAATAAATGTTACATAAGTTGACATTTCTAAAATTGTATTTTTTTTCTATTTCAGCTAGTTGCCAAGGCAACATTTTCATATAGTATAACTGGATGTAAAATATGGATCTAAAATAGCTAAAAGTGAAACTGAAATAAAAATGTATGAAAACTAAATATAATAAATGACAAAAAAACACATTACAAAAAAAAACAATATGATATAAAAATAAAAACAAATTCAAAATATTTATTAAATAAAATAATAATTAAAATGTTTAAAAATATTTATTAAATATTAATGACAATTATAATAGTATCTCAGCGATGGTAAAATAACACTGGTGTGTTTTGGTGATTCATCCACCTCCTGTCATTAAATCTCCTCCCACAAAGAAGCAAACAAACAGACACAAACAACATTTTCCCCCCAGCAGTTTTGTTAAATGGAAACCATTTCGCACGCATTGTGTTCTGATGGGCGTCTGTCACCTAGAGACATTTGTCATGACGGATATTTTCAATGGTGCAATGGTGCATTGTTTTTGGCTTTTGGCTTTGGCTTTTATCTGAGCCGACTTCTGTCTGCCACCTGTGTTGAAGTGCATTGCTTAATTCATGCACAAAAATAAAATATTCTGTCATTATTTACTTACCCTAATTACTCATGTTGTTTCAAACTTACTTTTTGTGAAACACATAGGAGCTCATGCTGCCGTTTTGCATACAATGGCAGTAAATGCGGACTGGGGTTGCTCCGAAATGCGGCATAAATGTAGCATAAAAAAAATCTTAAGTGTAGCTGACATAACTTAAGTGATATATTCCACATCTTCTGAACTCATGTGATCTTTTGTGTGAAGAACAAGCTCAAATTTATGAAGTTTTTCATTGTAAAGCTTGAGCTGTGGTCACCAAGGAATGGAAAAGAGCAAAAGAAATTATCAGAACAAAAAAATAATGACTTTTAGATTCTGATAACTTACGTTGCTGTGCAAATAAAAGCTACAAAATTATTTTAATGTCAATTGAGATACTATTTTAATTTTTCTTAATATTTTGAGCTAGTTTTTATTTTTATATTTTTTTTCTTTTTAATTTTATAGCAATTTTGTTGTGTTTTATTAGTTTTTGTACACTTTTATTTTTATTTTAGTTTTAGTTACTTTAGTATATCACATTAAAATAAATGAAACAAGCTGAAATTCTTCAAATGCAACATGTTTTGCTTTTTAAAAATATATATATTTTTTAGTGAATTGGTTTTAGTAATTTTGTTTTCCCATTCATTTTAAAGTTTAAGTACTTATGGTGTGTTTTTGTTATTAGTATTTTTATTTTCATATATTTTCTATATACTTTTTATTCATTTGTAATGTTTTACTTATTTTAGTACATTTAAGTTACTAACTAAATGAAAATTAGTAATTAAATAAGCCAAAATAAAATGTTTCTGTAATTACTTTTTATTTTAGTTTTTTATATTTTCTGATTTCTTTTTAATTTGAAAGTTTTATTTATTTTGTCATTTTTATTCGTTTTTTTCTTTTTAAATGTCTATATAGATATTTATTCATTTTATTTTAATTTCATTTATTTTAGTACAAGTTATACTAAGTGAAAATTAGAAATAAAATATAGTAAAATAAGGTTTATTTTGTTTTCAAATAAAATATATAGTTATTTATTTTAGTTACAGTTTATTTCAAGTGATTAAGGTTTTTTTTATGATTTTACTTTGAGTTTTAGTTAACTATAGTCACTCTGGATTGGAAAGCACATGAGGGTGTGTAAATGTTGATAGGATTTTACGGGTTACCTGTAATTTGGGTTGAACTTGGAGCTTTAGTATAAGCAGCAAAAAGTCTTCCGGCATCTTCCGGTGATTCTCAGATAGACTTTATGACGAAGCAAGACTTCTGATGAAAAGATAAGAGCTCAGGAAAATCGATTTGGTTTCAGTGGAGTTGTATTACATTGACATTTACCAAACGGCAAAGTGATATCACAAATACTGATGTTTACCTGTGATCTTCAGATAGGATGTTCAAAAGAAGACCAGGAATGGAATAGGAAAAAAAAAAGACAACCCATTCATTTATTTTGTGTTTTTTTTTTTTTTTTTTTGAGTCTCCTGCGAAATTCCATCTAATTAAATTTCATTTTCTTCTTCCGTTGTTTTATTTCAGTATTTGCTGATTTTCTCAATCGTGTTCAGTTCGAGAGCTCTGACCCGACCATCGACTCCACGCTGCTGATTCTGAACACGAAGAAGGCCGATCAGGCCACATACACCTGCCACATCACCACCTTTCCCTCCGGAATCTTCCAGAGACAAATCAGTCTGACCGTCTGGAGTAAGATCCCCTCTTTTCACATTTCAATTGATTTTCTCAAGCTTTGTTTAACTTTTGTTTGCAAAAGTCTGTTAAACAGTTAATCTGCTGTATCTTACAAAATCAACAAGTTTTTGTATCTCTGCGAAACTAACCAAATTAAAAATAACTATTGCTTTTGTAATTGCTCTGTGTCGTAGCATTCCAGGAAGTAATACACTGTAAATAAATACATTTTTACCATAAAACTGTTAACTGATTAACTATACGTTACTCTACCATTAGGTAACTATAAGGTACAGATACTATTATATGTCATTTATATATACCATTTTTAAAAACATATGTGATATAACCGTGAATTTTATAGTTTTTGCAAGTAAAAACTATGAATTACTATATATTTTATGATATAAAAACAGTAGATGGACATTCCCAAGTCCCTGTGTAAAATAATATTATTATATTTAATATAAATAATTTTTTTTTCAAACTTTTTTTCATCAGTAATGTATGTTAGGGTGTTTTGTGTTGCATTTTTTTTTTTTTTTTTTTTTAATTATTTAGTTCATGTTTATGGCATTATTTTAGTGTATATATGAGTACTGGCCATGTTCAGCACAGGCTAAATTGTTGTTGTTGTTGTTGTTGTTTTATGCACTGGTAATTTTGCTTCCATAAGTTGTCTTACTCAGACTAGTGGAAAGGAAAAAATCTAAAATGCACGTTTAAATGTTTTTTTCATTGCACTTTATCTTTTTCTTCTCCACTTCAGCAGCACTTACAAACACCAAAACTTAGAGTTTTATTCCTCTCTATATTCTGAAGTTTTTTACTGAGGGGTTTGCTCATATATCATTCACACTGATTTATGCAACATTTTATTCCTAAAAATATGGCGAAAATGCATATCTTTAAAGGCTTTGAGTTTTTCCCTCCGCTTCAGCAGCACTTACAAACACTAAAACTTAGAGTTTTATTCCTCTCTATGTTCTGAAAATTTTTACTGAAGGGTTTGTTCATATTTCATTTGCCTGGTTTTATTTTTTCATTTTATCTATTTGTGTCTGTAGATTTTCATTACAATTTGTATCTTTTAAAAGTTTTCTTCTCCACCTCAGCAGCACTTACAAACCAAAACTTAGAGTTTTATTCCTCTCTGTATTCTGAAGGATTTTACTGAGGGGTTTGTTCATATATCATTCACACTGATTTATACAACATTTTATTCTTAAAAACATGGCGAAAATGCATATAAAATGCATATATTTTTTCCTGTCTGTTGACAGTATTTTCTGATTTATGGAGTGATAAAAAGAGAAATCAAAAATCCCTTCTGTAAAAACCTTTATTTCTAATATGTCAACAAAATCAAGCAAAAAAAATGATCCTGGCTTTATCCAGTGTTGAGGAAAATGTATAAAAATTACTGCATATTAAATTAGGTATGTGTCATTTGCATATTTAAACATATTTCAGAAAATTTGTAAAACAAAAAATTGTCATGTCCTGTGATTAATCAACTGGGGAAGTATTCTGATATCTATTAGTCAAAACTTTTACTCTGTTTGACTGTAATGCCTTGCTATAAAATATATAGCATTATAAGTTGTCAAATATAGAAAATATATATAGTGCTATATATAAAGCTATATAGACTTATTTTAATAAAAAATAATACAAATGTAAAAAAAAAAAAAAAAAAACAGTACATTTACTAAAACTTTAAAATTGTAAACTGTAGATATAAAAAGAAACTTGAGTTTAAAATATTAACAAAAACTATGATAGTATCTCAAAGATGATAAGATAACACGGGTTATTTGACCTATTATTATGTCACTGCGTATATATTTCACTTTGAAGTACTGTACTTCTACTCTGTGTTCTTAAATGCCATAGTTTGCAGTGTTATTAAGCGTTAATACAGTGCTTCATTTGTCTTTCTCCTTCATTAGTTTTACCGATCTCCTCTCTGGAGCCGGTGATCCTGCAGGAAGGCCAGTCGTTCCGCGTGGCTGCCTCGTGTCGTGCGGTTGGACACCCTTCGCCGCGCCTGTCCTGGGACACGGACATTCCCGGGCATTCACAGAACCGGACCGGAGAGGATGGAGTCGTAACCTCACAGTTTTCCCTGCATCCGCTGCGCAGCATGAACAAACGGCGCTTGGACTGTCTGGTGTGGCATCCAGCTCTGGACGCCCCGCACAGAATCAGCAACGAGCTCATCGTGCACTGTGAGTTTCCTTAAATACATCACCCAGAAACTTTTTTTTTTTTTAAATGCATAACACAAAAGGAAACATTTTGCAGAATGTTCATGCTGCTCTTTTCTTCAGATGATATAATGGTTTGTTAATATTTGGATTCCGTTTTTATTTTTATTTTTATTTTTCTGTTTTCATTTTAGTTTTAGTTTTTTGTTATTTATTTATTTATTTTTTGTCATATGTCTGTATAGTTTTAAAAACAATAAAATACAGTGTCAGTTTTAGCAATTTTAAGTTTAGTTTAGTAGTTTAGTTGCATGCCTTGGCATCTATCTGAAAGTTTTGTTTTTTATTTATTTTTTTTATTTATTTGATGTTTTATTTCAAGTGATAAAGTTTTTTATGCTTAACAATGTGATGTAGTGTTTAGTGAATGGATACTATTGTAGTTTTTGATAATAGTTTGAATTGGATTTTATTTTTATATTTTCTGTTTTTATTTTAATTTTTAATAAATTTTAGTCATTTTTAAGTGTCACTTTTTAACTGTTTGTAGTTTTATTTTTTCAGTTTTAGTTTTAGTTATTTTAGTACATCAAGTTAAACTAAATGAAAATGTGACATGTTTCCTAAAAATAAGTTACATAATAGTAGATATATTATTTTACTTAACATACATTTTATTTTAAGTAATAACATATCTTTGGTTTTAGTTAGTGAAAATAACCCTCATGTGATCCTGTGTTTGTGCTGCAGTTCCTCCTGATGCAGTGATTGCTGATTCTGGTTCCTGGAGAATCGGGGACACGGGATCAGAGCTCAGATGTGCGGTTAAAGGAAACCCTCTGCCGCAAAACGTCACATGGAGCAGGTAACACGGTTTCACAGAGCCAGACTTTGGAAGATCTGTAGTTTATTCTGCCCAAAAACCGCCCACTTGCACAGGAAGGTGCAGTCTAACTGATGTGTGAAGTGACTAACCACAGTTAGCTTTACTTTTACCTGTTGTTTTGGGGCAGATGAACATCCAACATAGATTGAACCACAATAATAGACTGCTATGGAAAAAAAAACAGACAGAAAAGTCTGAGCAACATATATGTAGAATTTGTGATCAGAATTTCTGTCCATCCAAAAGTACTTCACAGAATTAAAAATGCTCAATATACAGTTCTGATCATTAAAAAATCTTTTATACTAGATCTGAATAGCCATTAAGCTCCCTAAATATTGCTGATTGTGGTATGCATTGTTAATTTGGTGCATATAAATGTAAACAATTACGTAAAAATCCTCTTTAGGGAAACATCTGGTGGGAGAACTGCCTTTTAACTACATTTAAACAACTCTTGCTATTTATTTTAGTATTTAGTATTGATCTGTTATTGTGCTTTTTTAGGATTAGTATTCGTTTTTAACTACTTTTTTACTATTTTAGTATTTATATTTATTTTAGTATTAGTACTAGTACTCAGTATTTTTGTAGTATTAATATTTAGTATTTTTTAATATTTACTATTTCATTTTACCATTTTTAGTATTAGCATTTAGAGTTTGTTTTTTACTATTTAAGTATTGGTATTGTAGTACTTTTTTATTGTTTTACTCAGTATTTGTATTAGTATTTGTTTTAATATTTATTTTTTGCTATTTTACTATTTTAGTAGTAGTATTTGTTTTTTCTATTTTGCTGTTTTAGTACTTTTTTAGTACTTATTTTTCTTTTAATTTCTTATGATTTTAGTATTAGTGTTAATTTTAGTATTTTTTTATTTATTATTTTACTATTTTTGTATGTATTTATTGTATGTGTGTGTATATATATATATATATATATAATGTGTGTGTGTGTGTATATATAATTTATTTATTAGTATGTAGTATTGATCTATTTGGCTTTTTTAGGATTAGTATTTTGTTTTACTACAGTTTTTTTGTTATTACTATTTTAGTATTTATATTTATTTTAGTATTATTACTAGTACTCAGTATTTATTTTACTGTTTTACTAGTTAGATTTTAGCATTAGTATTTATATTTACTGTTTTACTTTTTTATTAGTATTTAGTATTTTTAATATTTATTTTTACTATTTTTGGTATGTAGGGTTTGTTAAATTTTTTTTTTTTACTATTTTAATATTAGTATTTATTTTAGTACTTATGTTTATTGTTTAACTATTTTAGTATTAGTATTTGTTTTAATTTTTTGCTATTTTGCTGTTTTAGTATCAGTACTATTACTGTTACTGTATCCATTTTTTTTTTTTTTATTTTACTACTTATTTTTGTTTTAATATTTTAGTATTGTTTTAATATATACATTTATTTTTTACTATTTTAGTATTAGTGTTGATTTTAGTATTTTCTATTTAGTGTTTTACTTTTTTTTTGTACAGTTATTTAGTATTTATTTTTTAGTATTTATTATATTTTTAGCTATGTATTACCCAGCCCTAACTGACTTCTGAAGGTTATCACAGCCAGTCAGATCGGCGATTGTGATTTTGGCAAATACTCTGTTTGTGTGCCGCATTCATCAGTCTGTAGGCATGACTGTAAACTACAGGTCTGTTTATTACTCTAATACACTGCAGTTATTCAAACTCAGTCCGCTTTATTTGCATGAACGAGTGTCGAATTGATCTACTGACGTATCAAAATCCATACAGAAACGATAGTTTCCCCCCTTTCTCTCTTTGTGTTTCTCTTTATTTTCCTCTTTCTTTCGTTCTCTTTAACACACGATCACAAAGGCCTCTGAACTGCAGCGATGCATATTCACATACTCCTTTCAGACTCAAATAAAAGCTTCAGTGTCACGTTGCAACCTGAGAGCAAAGAACCACGGGAGGGCGAAGAAAGAGAACGAGAGGAAGAAAAAGAGCAGGATGCTAAATGATGAGGGTGGGGTGTATCGAGACACACACTAAGCCCTAAATAACCCTCCTGTCCTGTAATGATTGTTTTAACCGGCACAGAAACACAGGCTTTGCAATGGATTAAAGATGCTGCGCTTCAACTGCAATTAACACCGTTTGATGCATCCAGAGTGCTTCGTCATGATTCTCCAGACGAGAACGAGTGCTCAGATCATACGTGATGGTGCTTTATTTAGGTTGCATGGTGTGTCGGTCATATTTGCATGCTTACAGTTGCTGAAGAGGTGTTTTCATTCAGGTAGTGCTGGAGAGTGAACTGCGAACAGGCCGCAGGAGTCACATGATACTCGGATGATAATTACAGCGAAGGTCCGAAACCTGAGATCTGTTTAATGTGGTGTTTGGCGTCGCTACAGCCGTGTGATGTTGTGGGGTATCGGCCGGAGGAATGCGCTGTGTGTGTGTGTGTGTGTGTGTGTGTGTGTGTGTGTGTGTGTGTGTGTGTGTGTGTGTGTCGGTATCGGGGTGTGTCCTGATTCACACCTGTCTGAGGGGTTAAAGCCACCTACAGCAGATTTAACACAGATACTGATGGAGGAAGGGTGGAAAACGACTGTCATGCACATTTAAACTGAAGCACGTGGATTGCCAGTTGCATTGCAACATTCCATTGTTTTGCTTTTTCATTACAAATATCTGAAATTCTTAAATCTTGATTAAGATGCAAAATAATATGCATTAAGGTATATAGTCTGAAAATGTTTCTAAATAGTTAAAATGTGTTTTCTGCTCACCCATGCTGCATTTATTTAATCAAAAATACAGTAAAAACTGTATTATTGTGAAATATTATTGCAATTTAAAATAGCTGTTTTCTATGTGAATATATTGTAAAATGTAATTTATTTCTATGATGCAAAGCTGAATTTTTAGTGATTTCTTGTTCAAAGAAGTCTCTCCTGCTCACCAAAGCTGCATTTATTTTGATCAAAAATACATTAAAATGTTACATTTTATTGCAGTTTAAAATGGCTGTTTTCTATGTGAATGTATTATAAAATGTAATTTATTTCTGTGACACAAAGCTGAATTTTCAGTGATTCCTCTTGTTGAAAAAAAAAAAAGTGTTTTCTGCTCACCAAAGCTGCATTTATTTTGATCAAAAATACAGTAAAAATGTCAAATATTATTACATTTTAAAATAGCTGTTTTCTGTATGAATATATTATTAAATATAATTTATTCCTGTGACACAAAGCTGAATTTTCAGCATCATTACTCCAGTCTTCAGTGTCACATGATCCTTCAGAAATCATTCTAATATGCTGATTTGCTGCTCAAGGAACTTTTCTGATTATTATCAATGTTGAAAACGGTTGTGCTGCACAATATTTTGGTGGAAAAAGTTTGTGGTCCATAAAAAAAATGTATACTTTTATTAATCAAGGATGCATTAAATTGATCACATGTGCCAGTAAAGACATTTATAATGTTACAAAATATTTCCATTTCCAATAAATGCTGCTCTTTTGAACTTTCTATTTATCTGTGAATTCTGAAAAATAAAATGTATCACCGTTTTCTCCAAAACATTGTGCAGCACAACATTGATAATAATCAGAAATGTTTCTTGAGCAGCAAATGTGACACTGAAGACTGGAGTAATGATGCTGAAAATTCAGCTGCGCATCACAGAAATAAATTACAGTTTAACAGAGATTCACATTGAAAACAGCTATTTTAATATTATAAACTATATATACATTTTTAATGGTTAGATTTATTATATACATTCAACTGTAAAGGGTTTCTAATGTATCTAAAAGATCATCGTTAATGAACAGTACAGGTAACTGCATCCACTGACGTGTGTCTGTATGTGTGTGTTCAGGAAGGAAGGCCGTCTGCCAGGGGGAGTGTCGGTTCAGGGGGACAAACTGGTGTTCGTTCGGCCTCTAAACGTGACGGATGAAGGCGTGTACGTCTGCCAGACAGCAAACGGCGTGGGAATCGCTAAAGCCGAGTTTAAAGTGGAGATCGGAAGTAGGTGTTTAATTTACTGAACAGACTAATGACACAAGACCCCGTCGTCATACTGACTGATTAACGCAACCGCCTGGAGTTTCCCACAAAACGTCTCTAAGATTTCCTTCTATGGGAGTTTCATCATGTTAATGATCATTACAGAATGAATTCAATGAATTTATTTATGTTGTTCTGATTCATTCTAGTAAAGCCCCTTCGTAAAAGTTTCATTTTCATTTCATACAGAAAATAAAACAGAATTAAATATGTTTTATATATAATTGTAATATTTTAGAATTATTTTTAATTTATTTTATTATTTTGAAATTAGTTAATTATTTTTATTTACTTATTTTGCTAAGGTTTATTATTGGTAAGTTATCTAGACTATTATTAGCATCACTGGTTACTGTTATGTTTCTTTAGTACACATACACACATTTTCAGCGTAAAGTGAAGATTGGAAATGTGAGTAAAAATAGCAGAACAAACATCAGCTTTGTTGGTAGCAGCAGAAAATGTGCTAAAAATAACCAAGAGGATGTTTGATTCTGGAAACATTTCTGTTTTTGTGTTTGTGGGCCATCTTGTCATTTTCTCTGGATGTTTTTCGGTTGTTGCCACACAGCCCAAGTTTCTCTGGCTTCCTCATAATGATTTGCACAATCAAGTAAATTTAGATCTTAATCACAGTCAACTGTGACTCAGAAACCAATCGAACGCTACCGCCTTTCAGTGGAAAAACTTTCCAATAATTTAGTCAATGTTTGTCTACATTGTGATTCTGCTGCCCCCATGTGGTTTATTTTATTTTATTTTTATTTTAGATTATTTTATTTTATTATTTTATTTTATTTTAATTTATTTTATTTTATTATTTTTTTATTTTATTTTATTTTCAGATTATTTTATTTCATTTTAGATTTTTTTACATTTTATTATTTTGTTTTATTTTATATTTTATTTTTATTTTAGATTATTTTATTTTTATTTTATTTTAGATTTATTTTATTTTATTATTTTATTTTCAGATTATTTTATTTCATTTTAGATTTTTTTTTATTTTGTTATTTTATTTTTTATTTTATTTTAGGTTATTTTTTATTTTATTTTATTTTATATTATTTTATTTTATTTTTATTTTATTGTATTTTATTTTAATTATTTTATTTTACTTTAGATTTATTTTATTTTTTATTTAATTTAATTTAGCTTCATTTTGTTTTATTTTAGATTATTGGATGCTTTTTTCGCTAGTCTAAAACAAGACATGTTACAGAAGCAAAATTGTCAAAATTGCATGAAAAACAATTTTTGTCAGTAGCTGTTTTTGTTGTTTATTTTGTAGAACCCACAGGCACAGAAGCATTTGCACACTCTTTGGGAGTCACATCAGAGTCTCTCCTCATCATCATAGGAGCGTCTGTCGCCGGGGTTTTGGTCGTCGTCATCGTGATCGCCATCGTTTTCGTCAACTGTCACCTTAGACGCAAGAACAGGAAACTGAAACGAGCCCTCAGCGCCAGAACGTGAGTCTGTGACCTTTGACCTTACAAATATGTTTAGAGAAAGTATCATGAAAGTGTAACACGAAAGTGTTTGTGTGTCAGGGAGGAGATGATCAGTCTGTCACGACAGGTGTCCATGAGGAGACTCAACTCCATCAACGGTGATCTCAGGACAGCGGTATGACATCACATTATTACGGCCACATAATGAATATTCATAATTAAACACAGCTTATAGACGACAGCAACATCTGTGGCACAGACTATAGTTTAGAAAAAGAAAGTTTAATTCTTTAGGTTAAGTGTGCTGAAGTGTTTAATGTAAAGTAAATGTGAAGAATCATTCATTTGTGATCAAGGGCATGAATTCTTATATTGCTTGAGCTGTAAAATGTCTTTTAGGGTTTTTTCCAGGCAGATTTCCTATTCATTTGTCACCGCTGTAATTCCAGTGATTCGCCACGAAATTAAATGAAAGGAATAAGAAATTATATTCTGCAGAAAAAGATTATTTTTTCATTTTGCCATTATTTTCGTGATTAGTGTAGAAAATTTCCTTGTATTTTTATAAACATAATGCAAAATAAATAAATAAATAAATAAATAAAATAAATCAATGTTTATGTTGTTAGTGTAAAATATTTTAAATATTAGTTACCGTTATTGTACTATTTAAATCATACCCATTTATTTTTTGTTTAAATCATCATAATTTAACACATTGCAGTTTTTAATTTGATGATATTGTAATGGTAATCATCTTTGACAATGAGAAGTATAAAAAAAAAAACACACACTTAATTGTCATTGAAATAATTTCACAATGCAAAAAAAAAAAATCCTAAAAATATACTTACTTGTATTAAATATCTGCTGTCACTTTCAGTGATTCAACACAAAATCAAAAGAAAGAAATAAGAATTGATATTCTGCGTAAAAAGCATTAAGATTTTTTTTTTTTTTGCATTGTTCTCATGATAATAAAGACTCGTATTATCATTAGAATATTGCAGGAAAGTATTTCTATATTAGTGTTTATTGTCTTGCCTTTAATTTATGCTCATTCTTTAAAAAAAAATCTTTGTATTACAGTGTAATTTTTATGAAAATTCATCCTTGGGAATAATAACAAATAACAAAACTCAAAAGTAAGTTTGCTTTTAGTTGTCATAAATAATGTCATACTGCAAATAAAACAGACATACTATTGCATGTATACTTTTTTTTTTTTTTTTTTTTTTTTTTTTTTTTGCATTGACATTATTGTCATGATGATTAAAAAAACTTGTATATATTATCATTGCCATAATGCAAATAACCACTATTTATGTATTAATGTTTATTATCCTGCCTTTAATGTATGCTAATTTTATTTGTAAAAATATTTGTTTTACAGTATTTTTATTTTGATCAGAAACATCTTTGACAATAATAATACAAATAAATAAAAAAACATCAAAAAAACTCAAAAGTAAAGTAATAAAACTGTGGATTGAAAATGTTCTTAGTTATGAAAATGGTCACAATACCAAAAAATTTGTTCTAAAAAATGGGCTTAATAAAACTATAGTTATATTTAAAAAAAAAAAAAAAAAACTATTAAAAACACTGTACATAAATGTGACCCTGGAGCACAAAACCAGTTGTGAGTAGCACAGGTATATTTGAAGCAATAGCCAAAAATTCGTTGTATGGGTCATGAAGATATTTTGTAAATTTCCTACCGTAAATATATAAAAACCTGATTAGTAATATGCATTGCTAAGAACTTCATTTGGACAACTTTAAAGGTGATTTTCCTCAACATTTAGATATTTTTTTTTTTTTTTTTTTTTCTTTCAGATTTTCAAATTTTCAAATAGTATCTCAGCCAAATATTGTCCTATCCTAACAAACCATGCATCAACGGAAAGCTTATTATTATATTAACCCTTATGACTAGTTTTGTGGTCCAGGCTCACATATTAAGATTAAACTATAAACTATAAATGTGTTATAGTTATATTTGACATACTGCCTGTTTTGGTTTCACTGTAAATGTTGCTGTAAACATGATTTTTGCATTACAACCTGAAGCATTAATCTAAATTGAGTTGTAATTTACTTGGAATGGATTTTAATTTCTTCATTATGCTTTTTGAAGTAATGTGATTCATCATAACTCCTGTGTGTGTGTTTGTTGTTTGCAGACGGAGGAGAATTCACTGATTCATGCGGACAGTGTGATAAAGGGCAGTGTGTTATCAGTGGAGGTGAGTTTTTCACACCAGCACGTGTGTGTGTGTGTGATAATATCAGGAGAATAAACACGTCTGCGTCTCTGTAGGATCATTCGACGCTGAGTGACGTGAAAGCCAGACACATAGACGGAGAGTACGATAGTCTGGGACGTCCCGCCATCTACACGCCGTACCGGCCGGAGCGAATCGGCAAGAAGCAGAGAGAGATAGAGGAGGAGAGAAAAGAGCGCAGACGGAGAGTCGAGTCCTACATCAAATCCAGCAATATGTCACTGGTGAGAGTGAGAATCAACATCGCTATGAACACATGCACTTTATTAATGCATGAACTGATTTGAATCAATTGAATCAAGTTTGAATTGATTCAAAGAATCAAACTCTTTCATATCAACACTCTCGTGTTCCAGGATTCGGGGCTTCACCGGGATCAGAGTTCTCCTCCTCCGTCCGTGAGCTCGGGTCCGACCGCAGACGCCATCGGTGAAGGATGGAAGCGCGGCTCCCGCAGAGAGATTCACCGAGCGGAGCGTGAGAAAGACGTGCAGCGAGAGCGAGTTCCTGAAGGAGAGGAAGAAAGCTGTGCTATGAACTCCTATCACCTCTCCGAGGCCACGACCAACTACTTCCAGTGCAGCAACGGCGGACTGACGCCGAAGGCAAACCCCAACGCCATCATCATACACTCACGCGGGCAGGTCATCTGATCGACGACTACACGATCCGTCCTGGAAACAAAGTGTTGTGCTGATCATCAGCGCATGCAGACTGATTATCTGTGAGCTCTTAAAGGGACGGTTCACAAAAATAATCAATTGCACACCCTCATGTCGGTCAAACCTGCATGACTTTCTTTTTCAAAGCATTCGTACTCAAAACTGTCATGCATATCACTCATGCATGTTATCGTAAGTCTTTTGAAGTCACCTGTGTGAAAAATAGTCTGGACTCAATCAGTTTAAGTTGCCGTTCGCTGGTAATCTTACATCTGCAAAGCATTCAGATCTCATTTGCGTCACAGTTGTTTGAGATGTTTTGAGTCGTTTGTGTCAAACCTGCCATGATGCATCTCAATATGTGAATAAGATTTGAAAAAACACTTAACATTTAGTTAATGTATAAGCTAATATAAACTAACAATGTAAAAAAAAAAAAATATATATATATATATATTTTTTTTTTTTTTTACAGCAGTAAACATTGGTTAATAAAAATAGTGCACAATAGTGTTAATTGCGCACAATTGTTATTATCCTTAACTGAAACTCAAACCATTAAAAATATTAACTGAAATAAAATATTGTTATATACATTTAATTTTATTTCAGCAAATTGCAAAGGCAAAATTTCTCATTTTTGTTTAAAGTACTAAAATGACTAAAGCTAAAACTGAAATTAAATTTAATAAACTATATATATATATATATATATATATATATATATATATATATATATATATATATATATATATATATATATATATATGCTATTTAATTTTTTTTTTTAAATGAAAAACACATCAAATGTGACAAGCATATCAAAATTACTAAAACCTTAAATTATTCAAAAGGTAACAGTTCTCATTCTAATTTGGTTTGCTGAATAAATGATACATTAAAATTACTAAAATGTCATTTAAAAAAAAGATAAAAACAAAATTTAATTCAAATGAACAATTACAATAATAGTATGCTAAATACTAAAATAATACAAACTCATGTTAGTTCATGGTGCATTAACTAAAATTAACCAATAACTTTTTATTAAAAAAAAAAAAAGATTAGTAAGTGTTAATATCAGCTGTTATGTAGAAATATTGTTCATGGTTAGTTTATGTTAATAATTGAGAAAGTATTACTGAGTTCGATCATTTTCTGCTTGCATTACTTAGAAATATGTGACTCTAGACCACAAAACCAGTCATAAGGGTCAATTTTACAAAACTGAGATTTATACATCACATGAAAGCTGAATAAATGAGCTTTCCACTGATGTATGGTTAGCATAGGATGATATTTGGCTGAGATACAACTATTAGAAAAAATGGAATCTGAGGGTGCAAAAAAGCAAAATATTGAGAAAATCGCCTTTAAAGTTGCCCAAATGAAGTTCTTAGCAAAGCATATTACTAATCAAGGGTCACTACATAAACATTTCTCAGATTTTCTCCTCCTCTGTGTTTTCGATGGCTGAAAGAAACTCATACGGGTTTGGAACGACATGAAGGTTGAATAAGTGATTTTTGTTTCTGTTCCTTTAAGCAGACGATCAGCACATAAACTCTCATCTTTAAGCGTTTGTGAATATAATATGAGGAATCGCTCAGGAGTGATTCTCCATCACTGGATCTCATGAGACGCTTCAGCCAGACAGTAGAGGAGCCGTACAGTACGATGGACTCCAACGCTGACAAATACACGCGTGTTTCTACTGAACCAAGTCTGGCTGATCATAATTTGTTTGTGGTTTAGACACAGTCTACCTCTGGAGAACTCGCAGTGCCAACACAACAAAAACTCTGATGGCAATTTTTATTGTATTTTAATGACGCTATCTCGTATTATTTTGTATAATCAATTTGACAGCTACAAACACGTATCAGACTTTCATGTTTGTTTGAATTGGAATTTCGTAGTCCGTAAACTGATTTATTCCATATTAATCTGTCAGAATAGTAAATATTCTCCTCCAAAAATTTTAAAGGATTTTTATATTTATAGTATACTTACACTATCACTCAAGAGTTTAGAATAAATGTGTTTTAAAGAAGTTTATTTGATCAAAAATACAGTAAAAATGTGAAATAGTATTAGAATGTAAAACAACTGTTTTCTTTGTGAATATCTGTTAAAATGTCATTCATTTCTGTGATGCAAAGCTGAATTTTCAGCGTCTTCAGTGTCACATGATCCTTTAGAAATCATTCTAATATGCTGATTTGCTGCTTAAGAAACATTTCAGATTATTAACAATGTTAAAAACAGTTATAATAACAATATTTTTATTGAAACTGTGATACATTTTTTCACGATACACAGATGAATAGAAAGTTCAAAAGAACAACATTTATTTGAAACATTGTAAATGTCTTTGCTGTAACTTTTGATCAATTTAAGCCTGAAAAAAGTATTAATTATTCTAAATGGCACTGGTTTCCACACAAATATTTAGGAGCACAAGTGTTTTCAACAGTGCTAATAATCAGAAATGTTTCTTGAACAGCAAATCAGCATATTAGAATGATTTCTGAAGGATCATGTGATACTGAAGACCATGAAAATTCAGCTTTGCATCACAGAAATAAATTACATTTTAACAGATATTTGCATAGAAAACAGCTATTTTAATTTGTAATATTATTTCACATTTTTACAGTATTTTTGCTCAAATAAAAGCAGCCTTGGTGAGCAGAAAAGACTCTTTCAAAAACATTTTAAAAAACATACTTATTCCAAACTTATGACTGAGAGAGCATCTGGTTTAAAAATGTTTATATATATGCTATATAAAATATTTCTATTTGACGCCAGTTTTAGATATGACATTACTCCTTTACAAGAACATTTTCCACCAGTTATTGTTACTACTGTAAAGGCGTATATATATTAACATGTTAATATATTGAGTTAATTTAAAGCAGAACAGGTTGCTTCTTTACAATTCTATTTACTTTACAAAAACTCCAACACTGTATTTTACTACAGTATTGCACTATTTGTAAATGTTACTACTCTGAGTTTGTGTAAATGTTCTGTTGGTGACTAGTAGGTGTTTTTTACTCCACTAACTAGTGTTAACGTCCAAACCTGAACTAGATGTTTTCTGTAAGTGTTTATTCAAAGAAAGGAAGATGATTGATCTGTGAAGAGATTTAATAAATGTTAATGTGAATGAAAATACAGAAACAGTCGATGAAAGGCACAGCGGTCGCTCTTCAGTAGCATGTCAGTATGTTTCACTAGAGATGCACCGATTGGACGTTTCTCAGCTGATAACGATTATTCAGAATGATATCTGCCGAAATCTATAGCTTAAATCTCTTCCAATCAGTTCTCTAGGGATGCACCGAGTTTACAGAACTGGTTGGAAGAGACTCGGTGCATCCCTAGTCTTCATGTGTGCGTGCGCGTCTTGCGGTGTATCTTCTGGTGCGTGCGCAGGTTGCTCTGCTGAGAGAAGTTCTTGCCGCAGGTCGCGCAGCGGAAGGGTTTTTCTCCGGTGTGAATGCGCTGGTGCATCTGCAGGTGACTGAAGCGGTCGAAACTCTTCCCGCAGAACGAACAGATGAACCACTTCTCATGCACCGCTTCTCTCCGGTGCGCCGCTGTTGCAGGAAATGCACGTCTGTCTGCGCAGCTGCGGTTTACGTTCTCATCTGGAAACGTTCGGATGAGGTCTGGTTCTGTTCTGTCGGTCCATGAGTTGTGGTTAACGGACTCAAAGCTGAGGTTGTTTAAAGTTTGTCTAGCAGCGACGGATGAGCCGCTTTCCGCAGATGCGTATGCGCATGCGTCTGCGGGCATCTGCGAGCAGTGTGAATCTGCTGTAGGTTCTGTGTTGTCCTGCCGGTCCAGATCTGTGATTTCAGATGGGAAGCTTTGCTTCATCTCCACCTCCAGCAGTCCACCAAAGTCTTCCTCACTGTGAGGAGCGTCGAGGTCTTCGGCGAGCTGCGTGTCCTCTCTGTCTGCGCAGATGATCTGTGTGTGCGTTTCTGCACTGGAATGAAGCTCTGGATCAGTGTTTGTCTGGTTGAAATGTAAATTTCCATCATGATGAAGATGAGGAGCAGGTTTCTGAACGAGATGACCTGAAGATAAACCAGAAAACACACTGAAAACAAACTGAAATCTCCTTACAGCATTACTGCAGAGCATGAAATCAGTGGCAGGTCATTCAGCAGTAGGAAACCAGATCAAATTCCTAAATGTTTTTAACTGGCTAACAATTGTTGGTTCCCAGAATGTTCCCAGAACATTAGATTTTGGTTCCCAGAACATTTTTTTTTTATGGTTTGTTTTTGTTTAGCCAGGAAAGTTTTCTTTACATTCCCTGAACGTTCGTTTGTGGTTTGTAGAACGTTCCCAGAATGTTAATCTAACATTCCCAGACTGGTTTTTAAAACATTATTCTAACATGTTAATATAACCTTCCCAGAACATTAGTTTTTTGTTTTTAGAATGTTCCTCTAACATTAATATAACATTCACAGAATTTTTTTATTTTTTGTTCCCAGAAAGTTATGTGGTTGTTTGTTATTTGTTTTGTTTTGTTTTTGTTTTTTAAGAACGTTAGTATAACATTCCCAGAATGATACTTTTTGGTTCCCAGAATGTTAGCTTTTGGTTTTTAGAACGTTACTATAACATCCCCAGAACATTACTTTTTGATTTGTAGAACATTCCCAGAATGATAATCTAACATTCCCAGAACATTATATTACTATAATGTTCCCAGAACATTAGATTTTGGTTCCCAGAACATTCGTTTTTAGAACGTTATTCTAACATTCCCCTAACGTTAATAGAACATTCCCACAACGTTCGCTTTTGGTTCCCAGAGTGTTCGTTTTTGGGTTTTAGAACATTATTCTAACATTTCCCTAACATTAATATAACGTTCCCAGAACGCTGGTTTTTGGTTCCCAGAACGTTAATTTTTGGTTTGTAGAACGTTCCCAGAATGATAATCTAACATTCCCAGAACGTTAGTTTTTAGTTTTTAGAACATTATTCTAACATTCCCCGATTGTTAATATAACGTCCCCGGAACATTACATGTTGGTTCCCAGAATGTTAGTTTTTGGTTTTTAGAACGTTAATATAACATTCCCAGAGCGTTAGATTTTGGTTCTCAGAAAGCTAGTTTTTGTTTTTTAGAATATTATTTTAACGTTCCTCGCATCCAAAATGAAAGTTTGTGTTTACATAACGTGCGTGTGCTGTGAATATTTATTTTTTATATATAAATATACACACATACATGTATATACTTCAGAAATATATTTCTAAATATATTTATATTTTCTAAATATATAAATCATATATAAATATGAATACATATATACATCTAAATATTTCTTAAATATATACATGTATGTTTGTGTATTTATATATACATCGTCAACTTAAAATTCTATCTGACATTTTTGACAAAATTGAGTTATTCACATATTCTTATTCTGACAATTTATTTACATTATGTGATGTTTCTTTTGTAAGCTGTGTACATTTTGGGCCTCTTTTTAAAAAACAAAGATGGTTGTATCTACAAAAGTCTATGGAACGCAAAAACTTTGAAGCTCAACATCTCAAAAGTGTTCAGAATGCAGATAGAACCTTATATTATGTAAACAAAAACTTTACGATTCGATTAATCGCGATTAATGGATTTGAAAACACTGTTTTTTTATTATTATTATTAAAATTAAGAGTTTGAAAAAAGGTTCATGTAAAGTATAAAACCAGTGGCAAGTCATTCATCAGTAGAAAACCAGCTTGAATACCTAAATGTTCTTAACTGGTTTCATATGAGTGATGCTGGTTTAACTGCTTAAGCTGGTTATTATAGAAAGTATTGACCAGTGCAGCCATGATGAATGAGTGACTAACACGAAAGTAGCTAAAGCACACTTTTTCACTGTTCAGTGAGATGAACTGGTATGTGTTATTAGGCTGAGTTACCCGTGGTGCTGGCAGCAGAGACGCGCTGTAAGAGTCTCTCCAGCGCCGTGACTCTGCTCTTCATCGCGCCGATCTGCGCGTCTCTCTGTCGGATCTGCAGCCTCATCAGCATCAGTCCGTCCTCGTGCAGCTGCAGGATCTCCGACACCGCGGACTCCAGCACGGACTTCAGTTTGCTCTCAAACACGGCGCTGTTTGACATCTTCCCTTCTGAAAGCGTTTAGATCATCGCTCTGTCACACTTTCAGTGAATTTAATCCTGTAATGTCAGAAGCTGCAAACAAGAACACTTCCGCCTTCAGCAGCAGCAGCGACCGTAAATACCGGAAGAGGAGGGCGGCGGCAAAAACTTTGTTCTATTTAGTGGTCCTCAAAATCTAAAAACAAAAACAAAATAAAATAAAAAAAAAATGGTACAATGGACTGATGGTAATTATTTTCTTATATTTCTTTATTATTTAGTTATAATAAATTAATATATCAATATTTGAAATGTTTAAGGTACATGATTATGTTCTAGAATTGACAAATACAGTAAAAACAATTTTTTCAAAAATACGATTGGAAAAAGCTAAATATTTCTAAAAGGTTACACATATTTACACATGTAAAAATTAAATATGTCACTTTTTTAAAATTTTTTTTTTTTTTTTTTGTAAATTCCCTGCTGTAAATATATCAAAATTTAATTTTGGATTAGTAATATGCATTACTAAGAACTTCATTTGGACAACTTTAAAGGTGATTTTCTCAATATTTTGAGAAATATATGTATATTCCAAAATAAAAGTTATTTAAAATGTTAAATATAATTTAAAAAATATATATATATATATATGTGTATATATATATATATATATATATATATATATATATATATATATATATATATATATATATATATATATATATATATATATAGTTATTTAAAATGTTATTTTATTTTGTTTTAATATTTCATTTATGATTGGATGTAAAAACATGGTTGATTTCCTTAAGGGATTTGTATTTGTGTATACTTTTTTTCTTAGTTTTTTTTTTTTTTTTTTTTTTTTAGAACTGTACTGCCTTAACGGTTTGATGTTTTCTACTGTTTAATTCTTTAAAAAATCCAGAAATGTCCCGATCTAAATTAAATGAATCGCGATCCGCGGTCCGAAGCCCCCATCTGAATAATGATTCTTTATTTCAGATCAGTGCTCGAAACGCGGATCGTGAATCATTAACGAACCCGCTCAAAAGTCCCGATCTGAATCAAATGATTCGCGATACACGCTCAATTCGCGAAATGACTCACGAACCGGATCCAATAAAATGTTTCGAGCTACGTGATTTGAAGTCCCAATCAAATGATTCGCGATCCGATTGGAACGCTTCGAAAAAGTGAATCATTTTGCAACGCAATGGATTAACTGGTTCTGAGTTTCAAAAAACTTCTAAAAGTTTCACCCATCATTATACGTGCTTTTTAAAATCGTTACAAGCAATGCTGAAATTAAAAAAAAATGTCTCTTTTAATTTGATCTGTTTTATTGCTAATGAATAGCTTGAAATAAATGATCGAAGTCACGTGTCAATCGAATCAATCGAACTCCAGTGTAAATGACTCACTCAATTGATTCAGTTAATCTGTCTCTTTTCGCGCCTTCAGCCATGTATAATACTACTGGTTTAGATCGTAAGTTTTATTACATTAACTGAAATAAGCATAAAAGTGTGTGTGTGTGTTTTTTTTATTTTGTTTTGTTTTATATTATTGCGTGAAAAGATATTAAAGATATATATAAAAATTAAACACTTATTTTATAGATACGTTGTCTTTTAAAAATTCAAGCACTTTTCAAGTACCTCTTCAGGAATATTGCCATTCTCAAGGGTTTTTCTAGGCCTTAAATTTAAAAAAAAAAAGTTTAATTCAAGTACTTCAAGAACTTTAAGCACCTTGTACAACCCTGTTTTCAATTATTTAACACATTGTTTAAAATGTATTCTAGCAAAGCATTTATTTTGTTAAAATGTGCATAATTCAAAGATAATTTAATGTAATATACTTTATTGTAATTTTAATATAGTTTGATTTTATACGTGGTAGTTATTTTTTATACTGAGATTTCTTTTAACTTATTTTGAATATATATATATATACATATATATATATATATATATATGTATATATATATATATATGGTAATGTGCTGTGTAATGTTTACTGAATGTAATCCAAGTAGAAAACCATCAGTCATAATTTAGCTGTCATTTTTATATTGAGAATGAATGAATGAATTTATTTATTATTAGATATTAAAGATACAAAACACACCATCAGATATCAGTGTTTTAATTTAGTCAGATTAATCAAACACATCTGCTGATAATTTAACTTTAACTGGAAAAAAAAATATTACTATTATAAAATATATTTAAAAAAAAAACCTTATTTTACTATTTCTAATTTTCAGTTTGATGTACTAAAATAACAAAAAAAAAAAAAAAAAAAAACTGAAAATATCCTATTTGAACATAGCTGAAATAAAAATGTATACAAAAAACTATATAGGCATATTAAAAAATAAATACATAAATCTAATAAAAATTACTAAATCTAATAAAAAACAAAAACAATTTAAATAAAAAATAAAATACACAAAAAAAAAATCAAAATATTATTAAAAATAGAATAGTTACTAAAATAACACTGAATAATAACACTTTTCATGACATTCACAGTCATTAGATATTAAAGATGTTTAAAAAATTGAATTTATTTTATTGATGCATTTGTCTTTCAATAATTCAAGCACTTTTCAAGTACCTCTTCAGGAATATTGACATTTTCAAGGGCATTTTCTAGGCCTTACATTTTTTACAAAAAGTTCAATTTAAGTACTTCAAGTACTTTAAGCAGCTTGTACGAAGCGTCTAACTCTCCAGAGAAGAACAAACTGTAACAGTTGAACCACTTTTTAGCATTTGTTTTAATCATGCAGAAAATCATAAATTAACAAACTGGACAAGAAACACATCAATTGATACAATTCAACAACAAAATATGAAAATACAATTTAAAAGTGTAAAAAGCCCATCTAAAAAATGCAACATGTTAACATAAAAAAGTTCCCAATGTAATCCTCAGTGAATCAGCAGATGTGCCGCTGTCAGCTGTTGTGATCCCAAGCGCCCGAGTGCGTCCTCTGGTGCGATTTGAGACTGGAGCGCTGCGTGAAGCGTTTCCCGCACTGACCGCACTGGTACGGCTTCTCTCCGCTGTGCACCACGGCGTGCCGGATCAGGTTGCAGTGTTTGGTGAAGCTGCGGCCGCACTGAGCGCAGGCGAAGGGCTTCTCGCCCGTGTGACTGCGCAGATGCTCCTTCAGCTGACTGAAGCGACTGAAGCTCTTCTCGCAGAACGAGCAGCTGAAGCGCTTCTCCGCGTCCGCACTCGAGCGCCAGCGAGTCCGGAGACGACGGACGCTCGCGGGCGGCCCGTGAACCGTGTCGACCACAGCGCTCATCATTTGATCGTTTGCATTGATCTGTTCAGGCTCATACAGATCCATTTGTGTCTCCACAGGATGCAGATTGTTTCTGGACGGTTCTGTGCTGAAGACGGCCGTGTTTTGTGACATCGGAAACGTCCGTTCTGTGTTTTCCACCTGGATGTCGGCGCTTGTTTCAGGGACCGCCGTCCACAGCTGTGCAAACCTCAGGTGAACTCTGGGTTCCTCATCGTCCTTCTCAGCTTTAACCTGGAGTCCCAGACCGCTCAGACGCTCTTCTTCGCGTTTCTCTCGCTCTGTGTGCGTCTGTGAATGAATGAAATGTGTGTTTTGGATCTCTGAAGCTCCTAACGGTGGTTTTTGGTTCTCCATGTTCTCCTGAGCTTGGATCTGCTGGATGTTCTGCTGCTCATGATCGAAGAGACAATTCCCTGTGTGTTAAAGCAGAAAGCAGACTTTTTAGAGCACTTATTATGGAATTAATATATTTTAAAGAATATACACAACACTTAATTGCATGTTATTGCAATTAAATAACAATGCATTATAGTTAAATGTAGATTGAATGCAATTGCTTGCATTCAGTGTTTTTGTTTTGTCAAATCTGGACTCATCTGAAGTTTAGTTTTCTAGTGTTAGATGTGATCGTACCTCCTGCACCGCTGCCTGATTCCTGTTCCTGTCGCTCTTGTTTGATCACCGGAGCTCCGATTCCCTCCTCCAGTGAACAGACGGACTACAAAACACACCGTCAGATATCAGTGTTTTAATTTAGTCAGATTAATCGAACACATCTGCTGATAGTTTAACTTTAACCCCTTATTACTATTATAATATATATATAAAAAGCTTATTTTGCTATTACTAATTTTCAATTTGATGTACTAAAATAACAAAAACAAAAAACAAAAAAAAACAAACTGAAAGTAACCTAATTGAAAATAGCTGAAATAAAAATGTATACAAAAAAAACTACATAGGCATATTAAAAAATAAATACATGAATCTAATAAAAATTACACAATCTAATAAAAAACAAACAAAAATACAAAAATAAAAAACATTTTAAATAAAAATAAAATACACACACAAAAAACTAATTCAAAATATTATTAAAAATGGAACAGTTTCTCAGTGACACTAAAATAACACTGAAGAAAGGATTTTTTGTTTTTAAAGAGGTCTCTTCTGCTCACCAAGACTGCATTTATTTGATACAGCAAAAACAGTAAAATTGAAATATTTTTAATATTTAAAATAACTGTTTTCTTTTTGAATATATTTTTAAATTTAATTTATTTCTGTGATTTCAAAGCTGATTTTTGTAGCATCATTACTCCAGTCACATGATCCTTCAGAAATCATTCTAATATTCTGATTTGCTGCTCAAAAAAACATTTATTATTATTATTATTATTATTATTATGTTGAAAACAGCTGAGTAGAATTTTTGTCAGGTTTCTTTAATGAATAGAAAGTTCAGTAGAACAGCATCTATCTAAAATAGAAATCTTTTGTAACATTATAAATGTCTTTATCATCACTTTTGATCAATTTAAAGCATCCTTAATAAATAAAAGTATTAATTTCTGTAATTTTTCTCCCCTCAAAAAAACAAAAAACTAAAAAAAACTAAGCTTTTGAATGGTATAGTGTATAATGTTACAAAAACTTTTTATTTCAGATAAATGCTGATCTTTTGGATCTTTCTATTCATCAAAGAACCCTGAAAAACTGTTGTAAATATTGATAATATTAATAAGAAATTTTTGTTGAGCAGCAAATCAGCATATTAGAATGATTTCTGAAGGATCATGTGACACTGAAGACTGGAGTAATGATGCTGAAAATTCAGCTTTGAACACAAAAATAAATTACATTTTAAATATATATTCAAATAGAAAACAGTTATTTCACGTAGCAAAAATATTTCACAATTTTACTGCTTTTGCTGTACTTTGGACCAAAATAATTCAGGCTTGGTAAGCAAAAAAAAAAAAAAAACATTAAAAATCTTACTGTTCAAAAACTTTTGACTGGTGGTGTGTGTACATATATATGGGATAATGGGATTATATGATAAAGCTCATCTGAATGTCAGTGTGAGTCTGTGTTCGTCACCTGTTGGATGTTGTGCGTCTGATCTGGATTCTGGTCTTGATCTCTGATCGCAGCTGCGTCGGCGTCTCTTTGCGTCTTGAGGGGTGTGGGAAAGCGTTCTGATGTTCCACACATCCACACTATAACACATCAAACATGTGCACCATCACACATCTGCTGTCCTCTTTAATCAATTCACAATCCTACTGGAATTTGTGTTTTATTAGATGCAGATCTGTCAGTTTGCATTAGAATCCCTCAGAATTGGTTACAAATGATTAGAAATTCCAGCAGAAGTACTGTTGCTGTGATATTTATTTAGTATTATTTATGTAACATTAGTTTTTATTCATTTCTTGCTATAGATTATGTGCTAGTTATTATCTTATGGTCCCACGGTAGAAGTAGGATGCTATTCTTTGCAGTACTTTTGTAAATACAATACCATGGTATTAACTTGTGTGTAAGCGCACTGATGGTGACCTCTGACCTCTCCTCCTGCCCCGTCCTTTGACCCTCCTCAGCTCGCTGTCCATAATAACGCATTTCCTCTTGAGAGCATCGATGTCCTTCCGGCTGCGGCTCAGTTCCAGTCGGATGACCGCGCAGCTCTCCTCCACTCGCCGGTTAATCTCCGCTACCGCCGCTTTGGCTACAATGTCCATGATGGACACTAGCTGCGCCTGGAACGAGCAGTACGACATGATCTCCAATCAAAATCACTGGCTTTATAAATTAGAGATTGTACAATTCCTAGTATACTTCGAAAATACACCCTAATGAACTAGATCGACGCGTCTAGCTGGTTAAAAATCCACATATTTCCTCAAAGAAACCGAATAAATGGATCGATAGAATGACAGCAAGAATGACAGGGCGATGACAGAGTGGGCGGGGTTTAGCAGCTAGGAAATAATTATGCTTTTTTAATTACTCTTTTTTTATTATTATTTTAATTGCGTATATCACCACTGATAACTGTTTAAACCCCACAAATTTACCCAAAGACTCCGAATAAACTGATAGAAAAACAAACGAAATGACAATGACTGAATGGGCGGGGTTTAGCGGCCTGGAAATAATTTTTTTTTTTTTGAATTACTAATTTGTTTATTTTAATTGCGTATTTAAGCATTTTTATCTGTTTTAAATCCACGTATTTTTTCCTAGAAACCGAATAAACTAAAACACTGACAGCGAAAATGACAGAATGGGCGGGGTTTAGCGGCCTGGAAATAATTATGCATATATATATTTTAATTCTTACGTATTTTTATCGTTTAATCGCATATTTTTAATTAAATGTATGTTAGTTTAAAAGCTGTCAGTGCCGTTTTTATATATGCGTAAATATTATGCAGAGCGCTGCGGAAGCGTCCGAGGCGTGGTCACGTGATACTTTCCCCGCGCTGGTCGTCATGAACCATTCAGTCGCTTGTGTTGGAAAACTAGGTAATAAAGATTGCTGTAGTGGATTCTAATTGGAATATCAAATTCCAGTCTTTCATTTTAACGTATATAATCGTCGCAGTGTACAAGTCTCTTCAATAAAACAAAAAAACGTCCTCAGATTTGAATGCGTGTCAATGGAGGATCAGCGTTCTGGGCCGCACAGCGCCTCCTGAGGGAAAACGGCAGAAAATAGTCGCTTCCGGACACGATACCGTAAATATACTAGAATATACTAAAAGGTCAATAAGTTTTCAGTGCCACCACACATCTTGTTGAACATAGATGTGCTCTTGTGAATTACGTTTTATATCAAAGTACAGTTATTTTGTGTACAAAGAAAAATACGAAAATGCATATTTTCAATAACACGCAAAATTACTTTTTAAAACTATCATGGCACTGTCATGTTTTTGTGAAATGCCATCTTTTTATTTCAACATACCATGTTTTTTAGCTGTACACACTATTTTACTACCTTTGAATGCTTTGATATACTGTGTATAAGATAAATAACATGTTTTTTTTTTTTTTTTGGATATAGTAATCATTCAGTACCATGGTATATGTGTATTTGAAAGTACTATTGTTTTTTTTTTTTTTTTTTTGGACATGTTATCATAGAAAAACTCATTTTTGTTTTGTTTTTCTACATGGCACAATGGTAATGTCATGTTTTCTTGGATATTTAGCATGCTGTACTCTGAACCTTGGAGTAACATGAAAATACTACAGTATATGGATATGGTAATCATTCAGTACCATGGTATTGGAGTATATATGAAAGCACTTTTGAATTTTTGGATATAGCACCATAATTTTTTTTTTTTTGTGGTTTCAGCATGTGATTTCAGCACATTTGTTGCAATGGAAATGTCATGTTTTCTTGGACCTTTACCACACTTTTCTATGATCTTCCATGAAATACCTTGAAAATACAATAGTATTTGGACATGGTAATCATTCAGTACCATGGTATATATGTATATTTAAAAGTACTATTGTTTTTTTGGACATGGTACGATAGAAACACTTGTTTTTCTTTTGTTTTACCACGATACAATGGTAATGGCATGTTTTCTTGAACATTTACCATATTAGGACAATGCTATTCTTTGATGTACCCAGGAATACCATGAAAATACCATGGTAAGTGAATATGGTAATCATTCAATATCACCTTGTACTGCCCTAGCTTATGCATTAATATCGATCATACACTTATTGTATGAATATTGTTGCCTTTTACGACAAATCACATGTGATTTTTCCTCATTTGCAAAATGATTTGGATAAAAACGTCTGCTAAATGCATAAATGTAAAAGTAATCATAGTATATAGCAAAGTACTATTGAGATAGTACCACAGAAATATATATTTTGGTTGGTTTTGTTTTGTTTTACTACACGATACAATGGAAATGTCATGTTTTCTTAGACATTTGCCATGTTTTCTTTGGACTACCATGGAATACCATGAAAGTACCATAGTGTATGGATATGGTAACCATTCAGTACTATGGTATAGATGTATATTTAAAATTACTATTGTTTTTTGTGGGCATGGTAGAAATACTCATTTTTGTTTTGGTTTACCACATTACAATGGAAATGTCATGTTTTCTTAGACATTTGCCATGTTTTTCTTAGAACTACCATGGAATACCATGAAAATACTACAGTATATGGATATGGTAATCATTCAGTACCATGGTATTGGAGTATATATGAAAGCACTTTTGAATTTTTGGATATAGCACCATAATTTTTTTTTTTTTGTGGTTTCAGCATGTGATTTCAGCACATTTGTTGCAATGGAAATGTCATGTTTTCTTGGACCTTTACCACACTTTTCTATGATCTTCCATGAAATACCTTGAAAATACAATAGTATTTGGACATGGTAATCATTCAGTACCATGGTATATATGTATATTTAAAAGTACTATTGTTTTTTTGGACATGGTACGATAGAAACACTTGTTTTTCTTTTGTTTTACCACGATACAATGGTAATGGCATGTTTTCTTGAACATTTACCATATTAGGACAATGCTATTCTTTGATGTACCCAGGAATACCATGAAAATACCATGGTAAGTGAATATGGTAATCATTCAATATCACCTTGTACTGCCCTAGCTTATGCATTAATATCGATCATACACTTATTGTATGAATATTGTTGCCTTTTACGACAAATCACATGTGATTTTTCCTCATTTGCAAAATGATTTGGATAAAAACGTCTGCTAAATGCATAAATGTAAAAGTAATCATAGTATATAGCAAAGTACTATTGAGATAGTACCACAGAAATATATATTTTGGTTGGTTTTGTTTTGTTTTACTACACGATACAATGGAAATGTCATGTTTTCTTAGACATTTGCCATGTTTTCTTTGGACTACCATGGAATACCATGAAAGTACCATAGTGTATGGATATGGTAACCATTCAGTACTATGGTATAGATGTATATTTAAAATTACTATTGTTTTTTGTGGGCATGGTAGAAATACTCATTTTTGTTTTGGTTTACCACATTACAATGGAAATGTCATGTTTTCTTAGAACTACCATGGAATACCATGAAAATACCATAGTATATGCATATGGTAATCATTCAGTACCATGGTATATATGTATATTTGAAAGTACTATTGTTTATTTGGACATGGTACCACAGAAATACTCGTTTTTGTTTTATTTTTTAGCATGGCGCAATGGTAATATCATGTTTTCTTGGAAATTTACCATGCTATTCTCTAAACCACCATGGAATACCCTGAAAATACCATAGTATATGGATATGGTAACCATTCAGTACCATGGTATATATGTATATTTAAAAGTACTATTGTTTTTTGTGGGCATTGGTTCCATAGAAATTCTTTTTTGTTTGTTTTGTTTTACCACATGATACAATGGAAATGTCATGTTTTCTTAGACATTTGCCATGTTTTTCTTTGGACTACCATGGAATACCATGAAAGTACCATAGTGTATGGATATGGTAACCATTCAGTACCATGGTATAGATATATATTTAAAAGTACTATTGTTTTTTGTGGGCATGGTACTGTAGAAATACTCATTTTTGTTTTGGTTTACCACAATACAATGGAAATGTCATGTTTTCTTAGACATTTGCCATGTTTTTCTTTGAACTACCATGGAATACCATGAAAATACCATAGTATATGGACATGGTAATCATTCAATACCATGGTATATATGTATATTTGAAAGTACTATTGTTTATTTGGACATGGTACCACAGAAATACTCGTTTTTGTTTTATTTTCAACATGGCGCAATGGTAATATCATGTTTTCTTGGAAATTTACCATGCTATTCTCTGAACTACCATGGAATACCATGAAAATACCATAGTGTATGGATATGGTAACCATTCAGTACCATGGTATATATGTATATTTAAAAGTACTATTGTTTTTTGTGGGCATTGGTTCCATAGAAATTCTTTTTTGTTTGTTTTGTTTTACCACATGATACAATGGAAATGTCATGTTTTCTTAGACATTTGCCATGTTTTCTTTGAACTACCATGGAATACCATGAAAATACCATAGTATATGGACATGGTAATCATTCAATACCATGGTATAAATGTATATTTAAAAGTATTATTGTTTTTTTTGGACATGGTACCATAGAAACACCCATTTTTGTTTTGGTTTACCACATGATACAATGAAAATGCCATGTTTTTTTGGACATTTACCATGTTAGGTCAATGCTGTTCTTTGAAGTTCCCTGGAATACCATGAAAATACCATGGTAAGTGAATATGTCAGTCATTCAATATCACCATGTTTTGCTCAAGCTTATGCATTAATATAGTTCATACACTTGTATACTACGAATATTGTTGGCTTTAATGACAAATCGCATGTGATAAATGCATAAATGTAAAAATAATCATAGTATGTGTCAAAGTACTCCTGTTTTTTTGGAGGTGGTATGATAGAAACACCTGTTTTTGTTTGTTTTCTTTGTTTTTTTCAGCAAGATACATCGGAAATGGCATGTTTTCTTGAACATTTACCATGTTCGGACAATGCTGTCCTTTGAAATACCCTGGAGTACCATGAAAATACAATGGTAAGTGTTCTTGCTGTAGCTTATGTATTAATACGTATACTAAGAAAATGATTGGCCTTTATGACAAACTGCATGCGATTTTTCTAATTTGCAAAAAAACGCTTCTGCTAAATGCATATATGTAAAAGTAATCATGGTTATATCAAAGTACTGTGGTGTTTTTCACTGTTTTGTGTCCTGATGTCCATCTGTCTTTCCCATATCTAGGCTGAGGAATAGCACAGCATATTGGCCTGATGTTTCTAATATGAAGCAGTAACGCAGATGGATGAAGGCAGACGCTAGGCAGAGGTCGAGATAAAGGCGTATATTAGAAATGGAGAATCAAGACAGAAACTAAGAGACTCAGGAAGTCACTGAGGGAAGTTTAGTGGTTTCTTGCGTCATAGACATTTTACACTGAAGCTTGTGCCGGTGCAGATAGAAAGGTAAGGACTGGAGGCTTTTCTCTATTCTTCCGCCTGTTTCTCGTCTTAATTCTTCATTCAGGTTTGGTTTTAAAGAAGCCTGATGGCACGCTCATAGGATGTTATCGGCTCATAAGGGGAAAAAGGCCTGGGTTTATTTGATGATGTGAGCGTAAAGCACTCGTGGCCTTCAGATCTGATCAGTCATTTCCGCAAGAGCACCAGAGAGGAACAAACTCGCTGAAAAACAAAGACGAACGTGATGCAAAATCTTTTCAAAGGTGTTGGAGGCATCAAAATTGTAGCTGGATTTAAATCGATCTTCTAGGTTTCTTCTGGAAAGATATGAAGAGCGTATAGAAAGTGTGAGGGTGTGGCCTTCAACTGGTGCAAAACTCACTAAGTAAGAAGAGGAAACGCTGGCACGCGACCCAGCCCAGCGCTGGCACTCAGGTTTGATGGAGATGTGAAGCTCTGTAGTGCTTTATGAGACTGTATGTCATGCTTCAGCAAATTAAGTCTTAAATGCATTCGTCAGGGTGACATGGTTTTTATCTCATTTGGTCTCCGTTTAGATGTTGTCCTTTTTTTGCGTTTCCTTCTTGCTTTTCTGCTGTGCTTTTTGTGTTTCCTGTGGTTGTGAGCCCAGAGCTTTATGCAGTTTCATAATTCAGGCAACATAATGGAGTTTAGTGTCTCGGTTAAGTGATCACATATCAATATTGATTTTAAATTAAGTACATTTACTTGAGGTGCAAAATGACATGAGTTGTGTTCTACAGCTGTGATTAGATGAATGTTTTTAATTGGATTTAACATGCTTTTTAGGAATATTTTGAATCCCCAGGTTTCTAAGCTTGTGAATATTGTAATTTTGTCGGGTAAATATCATATTCATGCATGTAAATGGAAGAAAATGTGCTTTCTACTTCATTTTATGTCTCAAATACTTTAAAAAAACAAAGAAAAATGGGAAACGTACTCCAAAACATTTACCATTTTAATGCTGTCCTGATTTATATCCTTGTTCAAGTGAATTTATTCCATATTAAGCTTTATGCTGTATGTTAATAAGTTGGTATTATTTATTTATTTATCATATATATAAAATACAATTTTGTAATTAATTCAGTTATTCGTCACACACACACACACACACACACACACACACACACATTATATATGTGTATATACATATATATATAATATATAATTACATTTTATATATAAAAAAAAAAATAAAAAAAAAAATATATATATATATATATATATATATATATATATATATATACTCAAAAAAAATTGTTTTACTTTTCTAAACTTTTCTGTTTATAAATATATTTTTAATATATATAACAAGTCTTGTTTTCTGAGAGTTTTATCAAAATGAGTTTAATTGACTTCATGTTTGAAACAAATAAAAATCTGCCAGTGGAGTCTGAAAAATAAACTTGTTTTCCTTTTGAATTATAGTGATTTTTCTTACTGCTTTGGGTGATAATTGTTCCTGTTTTATCCGTAAAGAAGTTTCATTTTGCACCTCAAATAAACGTATCTTGATTTAATAATGTTCAGATATTTGTACTGGAAAACAAGACAAAATACTGAGAAAAAACAACTATTTTTGTGTCCAGTAAGAGTGTAGAGCTTTAGAATGAATCTGGATTATCTCAGATCATTTAATCTTGTGAGAATTTGATGCAAAACACCAACAAGTATCTAAAATTAGATGTTAAAGAAGTTTATTAAATCACAAAGAATTATAAAGCAACCTTCAACAGCCTTTATTTTTAAGAATTGCTGTTTTTCTGAATATTGTTGTTTATATATTCTTTCTTTTTTTATGTAGATATATTTCATATCTTTGGATATGAAGCGTCCGTTCCATGGAGCAGTGATGCACGATGTAGTTGATGAGTGAATGTCAGTGCATGAGAGATTCTACAGCAGCCGTCATGTGAGGTTTAACATCAGCGATTCACACAAACACTCATTTAATCAGCTCACAAACACACACACTCAAGGCCTGGATGTTAGAGAGCAGGTGAAGGGAAAGCAAGATGAGGAGAGGCCGGAGAAAAGGAGGCAGTCGGGACAAAGTGTTCGGATGTGACCTGCTGGAGCACCTCAACACCACCGCACAGGAGAGTGAGTTCATTCACACACACAAACACAGAGTTTTGATGTGTTTTTCTGCTTTTATCATATGGAACTCTCTGTCTCTCATGTGACCAGTTCCTCAAGTGTTACGTAGCTGTAGTGAGTTCATCGAGAAACATGGGATCGTTGACGGGATCTACAGACTGTCTGGAGTGTCGTCCAACACACAGAAACTACGGTGAGTGAAACATTTGAACTAAAACCATAATAATATTTTCATTACCTGAAATAAATATTTCTTGCTTTTCTATTGCACTTTACCTCTTTTGCACAATATCTCGCACAATATTGTACAGTATTATGTAAAGTACTTGTATAGTCTGACTTAGGTTATGTGTATAGTCAACTATTTATAGTATATGTATAGTTAGTTTACCGCTTCAATTTACCGATTACCGCTACCGCTTAGATTACCGCTTCAATAAGTTAGCTATGTATAGGTTTATATTTGTGTATATTTATGTAGCGCCATAGTCCTGTGAGACACAACATTTCGTTCCATTTCGCGGAATGACAATAAAGCTTGACTTGACTTGACTTGACAATGAATTTTAACTAAAATAAAATGTCAATTATATTATATTAATTTTATTTTACTTTCTATATTATTTTACTTATTTTTACTATTTGACTTCCTTTATTTAAGTAAGCATACGATTAAGCAACATTTATCATTTTCATTTCGCTTAAATTTTCATTACGTTTTACTAAAATAATTAAAATAATGAGAAATAATACAATTATAATGAGAGGTTCCTTAAAATAAAATATTTACTATTTTATTATTGGAGACACGTACATAAAACCTATAATAATTTAAATATTTTGGTATAATCCATTAATTACAAAAATAATTCAAATTGACTTAAATTAAAAATGTTGCTTGAAATAAAATAAATTATAAATCTAAAAATAAATAAATCTAAAGAAAAAAAACTATGATTGCAAAGGCAACATTTTTCATTCTCATTTAGTTTAACTTGTGCTAAAATTACTAAAATTAAAACAAATAAAAACGAACAAAAACTATATTGACATTAAAAACTAATAAAAATTCAGAAAAACACACAACAAAATTACTAAAACATTAACTTAAAAATTTTAATTAAAACTGAATTTTTAATACAATTTAAAAAAAAAATAAAAATTAGAGTAGTATTATTTATATTATTATAGTATATTGATACAAATATTGCACTGGGGAAAGAGAAAAATTCGTTTCCACACTTTACACACAATGTATACATTGTATAGTTTTCTATATTTTTTCATAAACTTCTCTGTTCTATTTTCTTTTTTTTATGTATGTCTTAATGGTTTATTATATTTATTCTGTTCTATATTCTGTGTTTTATCATGCATGGAAACTCTATCACCATTACACTATTACACCTGAGAAAAAACTAACTTCATGAAGCCACTAAAAATCACAGAAACACCTGCTGATTCAAGCAAGTTTACAGTCTTGAGGCCGTTCCTGAAGTGTTTTTGTGTGTGTGTGCAGGAGTGAGTTCGACAGCGAAGGATCTCCTGACCTGTATAAGGATGTGTATCTGCAGGACATTCACTGCGTCAGCTCTCTGTGTAAGGCGTATTTCAGAGAGCTCCCCAACCCTCTGCTCACTTACGAGCTGTACGACCGCTTCGCTGTGAGTCCGCATCTCTTCCTCTCTGCTCGCCAATTATATATATGATACAGTATATGTGACCCTGGACCACAAAACCAGTCATAAGTAGCACAGGTATATTTGTAGCAATAGCCAACAATACATTGTATGGGTCAAAATTATACATTTTTCTTTTTTCTTTCCGGAAATCATCAGGATATTAAATAAAGCTCATGTTTAAAGATATTTTGTACATTTCCTACTGTAAATATATCAAAACTTAATTTTTGATTGGAAATATGCATTGCTAAGAACTTCATTTGGACAACTTTAAAGACGATTTTCTCAATATTTTGATTTTTTTTGCACCCTCAGATTCTAGATTGGAATCAAGTTGTTGTATCTCTGTCAAATATTGTCCTATGCCAACAAGCGCATAAGTATTCAGCTTTCGGATGATGTATAAATCTCAATTTAAAAAAAAAAAAAACCCTTATGACTGGTTTTGTGGTTCAGGGTCACATATATATCTGATGGCATATGAGGCAATGCAATTATTTTGCACAATACTTATTTCTAACAAAAAATGTTTAATATCTTTTGACAAAATTTATATTTACATTTATGTTTATGTACATTCATGTACATTTATTCACTTGGCAAAAAGTGCCTTAAAATCATCACAAACTTCAGTAGGTTTCTGTAATTATAAATGCATAAACTGCATAAATGTAAATATAGATTAATTGTACTGACTGATCGGTCTATCACTACAGTGAGGATGTTACCTAAAACTGAAACCATAAAAAACCCTTTTGTTACTTAGAAATAAACAAAAATATAACTAAAATAAAATCCAAATAAACTTATTTTATTTCAGCTAGTTGCAAATGCAAATTTTAAATTTGTGACCCTGGACCACAAAACCAGTCTTAAGTAGTATGGGTATATATTTAGTAATAGCCAAAAATACAGTCATGTGAAAAAGTTAGGACACCCTATTGAATTCCATGGTTTTCCGTATCAGGACATCATTAAAAAAACTGGTCCTTGGCTGGCCTTAAAATTTCGAAAATAAAACCTCAGATGTACATCAACACATGACAAATTGCACCGTGTCATTATTTACTGAACAAAAATAAAGCCAAAATGGAAAAGCCATGTGTGACAAAGTTCGGACACCCTTACTGTTAACACTGGAATTAAGAGGGTAAATAACAGTCAGGCACTGATAATTAAATACCTTTGATCAACTGATCATCAGCAAGTCTGAGCGCCTCTATAAAAGCATAAGCTTTGGCAGTTCGCTGCTCTGGAGCCTTCAGGTGTGTGTTAACACAATGCCAAGGAGGTAAGACATCAGCAATCATCTTAGAGAAGCAATTGTTGCTGCCATCCATCTGAGAAGAGTAATACGGCCATTTCCAAACAATCTGAAGTTTATTCACAAGTGGGAGACATTTAAAACAGACACCTCTCCTTCCAAGAGTGGACGTCCCAGAAAATTCACCCCAAGATCAGACCGTGCAAAGCTCAGAGAAATGGCAGACAACCCAAGAACTACACCTCAGACTCTACAGGCCTCAGTTAACATGTTAAATGATAAAGTTCATGACAATACCATTAGAAAAATATGGGACAAAAATGACTCGTTTGGAAGGCTTGGCAGAAGAAAGCCTCTTCTATCTAAAAAAAACATTGCAGCACAGTTTAGGTCTGCAAAGTTGCATCTGAATAAAACACAAGTCTTCTAGAATAATGTCCTTTGAACAGACGAGACCGAAGTGGAGCTGTTTGGCCATAAATCACAGTGCCAAGTTTGGTAAAAACCTAAAGAGCATATCAGCACAAACACCTCATACCAAAAGACAAGCATGCTGGAGGAGGGGTGATAATTCTGGGCTTGTTTTGTAGCTACAGGATGTGGGCACCTCACAGTCATTGAGTTGGCCATGAACTCCTCTGGATATCAAAGTACTCTAGAGTCAAATATGAGGGCGTCTGTCCGACATCTAAAGTTGGGCCAAAATTGGGTCATGCAACAGGACAATGATCCCAAGCACACCAGCAAATCTACAACAGAATGGCTGAAAAGAAAAGAATCAAGGTGTTGCAATAGCCCAGTCCAAGTCCAGAGCTCATCCTGACTCAAATGCTGTGGTGAGAGCTGTGCATCAGCAAATGCCCACAAACCTCAATAAACTGGAGCAACGTTGAAAAGAAGAGTGGTCCAAATTCCTCCAGAATGATGTGAGAGACTGATGAAGTCACACAGAAAATAAATGTTTCAAGTTATTTCTGCTAAAAGTGGATCTACAGGCAGGGTGTCCTAACTTTGTCACACATGGTCTTTCCCTCTTGGCTGTATTTTTCTTAAATAAATAATGACACTGTGCAATATGTCATGTGATGATGTTTATCTGAGGATTTATTTTCAAAATTTTAAGACCTGCCAAGGACCAGATAATTTTTTATTATGTCCTGATACAGAAAACCATGAAATTCAATAGGGTGTCCTAACTTTTTCACATGACTGTACACTGTGTGGGTCAAAATTATAGATTTTTCTTTATGCCAAAAAATCATTAGGATATTTGGTAAAGATGGTGTTCCATGAAGATATTTTGTAAATTTCCTACCGTAGATTGATCAAAACGTAATTTTTTATAAGTAATATTTATTGCTACACTGCGAAAAATGATTTTCCTCTTTAGTATTTTTGTCTGGTTTTCTAATTTAAATATCTTAGAATTCTTGAATCAGGATGCATTTACTTGACAGGTAAAATGACTTAAGATATTATGTCTTGTTTTCTGAAAGAAATATTCAAATTTTGTTATTTTTGCTTAAAACAAGCTAAAATATCTGCTAATGGGGTAAGAAAAATAATCTTAAATCAAAGGCTAAACAAGATTATTTTTCTTGTCCCACTGGCAGATATTTTTGCTTGTTTTAAGTGAAAACTAACAAAATTTGAATATTTCTTTCAGAAAACAAGACATAATATCTTAAGTCATTATACTTGTCCAGTAAATGCATCCTGATTCAAGAATTTTTAGATATTTATACTAGCAAAAAGACAAAAATACTAAGGAAAAAAATTATTTTTTGCAGTGTAAGAACTTCATATTTTAATTTTTTTTGCATCCTCAGATTTCAGAATTTCAAATAGTTGTATCTCGGACAAATACAGTCCTATCCTAACATGCATACATAAATGGAAAGCTTATTTTAATTAATTTTAAAGCTTAATTTAAAAAAATTGACCAGAAAATGACTGGTTTTGCAGTCCAGGGTCACATTTTCATTTAGTTTAACTTGAAACATATTAAAACATTCCTAACCCTAATTAATTAATTTTAATCATCCAATGACTTTAACAGAAGTGCCATCCAAAATGTACGGACAATTACATTCCAGTTTTAACATCTTTAGAGAATTCCTACGAAAATAATGGTAAATTAGTGAATTTTGCATTTAGAAACTGTCTTTCTCTTGCGCAGGATGCAGTGGCGGTTCAGCTGGAGGACGAGCGGCTAGTAAAGATTAAAGAGGTCCTGAAGGATTTACCAACTCTGCACCACAGGTGAATGCTTCAAAAAGCAAAAACTATTAAAATTATTTACACTGCAAAAAATACTTTTCTTACTTTGATTTTTCGTCCAGCCAAAATATCTAAAAAATTTTAAATAAAGAAGGTTTTTTTAGACAAGTAAAAATTATTGTCTTGTTTTCAGAAAAAATAAGTCAAAATAAAATAATGTTTTCTGCTTGAAATAAGCAGAAATGAAATGATTGAAATGATTGAAGCTTGAAGTGATTATTTTGCTAATTTTTTTTTTGCAGTGTGTTCACTCTCATGTCATTTTCTGTAGTCATTTTCTTTAGAAATGAAAAGATAAAAAAAAAAACACAGTGACATCAAACCTGGTGCAACAATCCACATGGCAGTTTTGATCGTGAACATGCATTAGATTTCACAGGGCAAGATTTTCAGTGCATAAAAAGTTGAAAAAGCTTCCTAAAGCTTAGAATATATAGTGCAAAAGTCACTGTTGTGATACTTTATGGTGTTCTTCTTTGCGCTTGACAGTATCATTTAGAGTCTGGTTTCGCTGACTGTCGCTGTTTTCCAGGACTCTGGAGTTTTTGATGCGTCATTTGGTCAAGATGTCCACATTTGCCTCTCAGACCAACATGCACGCCAGAAACCTGGCCATCGTCTGGGCTCCGAACCTCCTCAGGTGCGTGTGTGTGAACATCTGCCTATTTTATAAACTGTATTTATGCATTTGACAAACACTTAATTCATTTAGGGAAATTATCGGTGTGTTATCAGAGCTGTAAAGTGTTTGAGAAATAGTACTTCACTACTTTACTTATGCATTATTTTTGGGGATCTTTACTTTAGTTCTGTGGGTTCTGTAATATGTTTTTTATAATAACTGTCACTGTCTAAAAATAGTCTAAAAATCACAATATACAAATGTCAAACCACAGTAAAATCATCTGCTGCTAATATTCAGGTAACAGGTTTCAGTTTGACATCTGTGTTCGAGATTATCAGAGCAGTGACATAATAATGATTTTAGACAGGTTTCTTTACAACATTTTTACATCATAAATATTAAAATAAATATTAAAATCTCAAAATTCAAAATCAAATTTAAAAGCTGAGAAAAGTGTTTACTTTTTTCACTTTTAAATACGTAAGTACACTTGATTGTGGATATTTTTTTACATTCATGTCTTGTTTTCCAATGCAAATATCTAAACATCCTTGTTTTATTTTATTTTCTGACCTCATTAACTCATTTTTTTTGTTGTTTTAATCAAAAACTCACATAATTTGTATGAATGTTTCAGAACACAAGTTCACAAGTAAATGCATTTTGATTTAAGAATTTTTAAATGTTTGTATTTGAAAACAAGACAAAAATGCTAAGCAAGAAAATATTTTTTTTCAGTGTAATTTTTTTAGTGTCCATTTTCTCAGTATGTTATTCAGGTAACAGGTTTCAGTTTGGCATCTGTGTTCGAGATTATCAGAACAATGACATAATAGTGATTTTTAGACAACATTTTTGTACCATAAACATTAAAATAAATATTAAAATCTCTAATGGCTCTTGTTTTCAAAAGCTGAGAAAAAGTTATCTTTTTTCACTTTTAAATACTTACGAACACTTGAGTGTGGATATTTTTTTCCATATGTGTCTTGTTTTTCATTGCAAATATCTAAACATGCTTATAATTTTATTTTATTTATTTATTCACAGTTTTTTAATCAAAAACTCACGTTTCAGAAAACAAGACAAGTTCACAAGTAGATGCATCTTGATTTAAGAATTTTTGGACTTGAAAACAAGGCAAAAATGCTAAGCAAGAAAATATTTTTCCAGTGTAACTTAAGTCCATTTTTTAGCAGTTTTTACGCCACTGTGTGTTACATTTGCATTGATTGCAAGAGTGATTCTCTAGCAGTTGAGCTTCAGAATCAGCTTTATTTGTTATTTGTAATTCAGCACATAATTATCTGCAGATCGAAGGACATCGAGTCGACCGGTTTTAACGGCACCGCAGCGTTCATGGAGGTTCGGGTTCAGTCCATCGTGGTGGAGTTTATTCTCACCCATGTGGCCGAGCTTTTCCCTGGAACTGGTATTTCATCTTTCTTGATAAACATTCTGCATTTATGTTATTTTCATCATCCTGAGTTCTAAGTGTTCCAGCTTTCTAAGATATAATGGTGACTCTGTTTTAACGCAGGTTTGACTGTGGAGCGCCGGAAGTCCCTCCCGTCTCCCCAAATACTCAGTCAGGAGGATCCTTTCTTCAAGTCATTTGTTCCGTTACAATGTCCAGGAAACCTCAGTCCTGGAGACGGACCTCCGCCCATGCGGCCGTACCACGCTATTATTGACGGCACTGACAAGTAAGACTGAACACACGCAAAATGCATCTCAATATCCATCTAATAAAGTAGTGATGGTGAAAAATTAAACTGCATTAAAAAGACTTTGAACACGATGAATGAATTGGCCATCTAGTGGTCAGAAAGATGAACAGCACCTACAAACCGCTCCATTACATCCACTGGATTCACATCTGCCTCTGCAGCTGATTCTTCATAAATTAAATAAAATCATTTTTTTCTGTTATGATTTATTACATAAATAAATTTTAATTTATTTAGTTCAGTTTTATCTATTTTATATTTTTATTTTATTTTATTTTATTTTATTTTGTCTTATTTTATTTTATTTTATTTCACTGCTTCATTGATCATAGAGATAACCAAGACCGTATGTGTTGTGTTCAGGAGGAAGGGCTCCCTCAAAGGAAGGAAGTGGAGATCCATCTTTAATTTGGGCGGGAGACTCCAAGATCCACGCAAGAAGAACAAATACTGTCCTAAAGGTGCGAGCGTCTGAATATAAAGCAAACGCTTTTTTGCATGACTGAAGTCAACAGATAATTAAATACAAATTCTTCTCCTCTCACATCTAATTCATAGATTTTGTGTCTCATTACTGATTTACGTTTATCTGTATGTTCTAAATTCACAGATAAAGAGAAGACGGCTCTGAGGCCGGCGAAGAGCATGGATTCTCTGGCCTCAGGTCCTTATGCAGTAGACGGTATGAAGAGTGTTTTTACATCAGTTTCATTAAATTCAGTTGATCAAGCATTTATAAAGTCACACAAGATAATGCTGTTCTTTTTAACTTTATATTTATCTGTGAATCCTGAAAAATAAAATCACAGTTTCCACAAAAATATTGTGCAGCACAACTGTTTTCAACATTGCTAATAATCAGAAATGCTTCTTGAGCAGCAAATCAGCATATTAGAATGATTTCTGAAGGATCATGTGACACTGAAGACTGGAGTAATGATGCTGAAAATTCAGCTGCGCATCACAGAAATAAATTACATTTTAACACAGATTCATGTAATAAACAGCTATTTTGAATAATAATAATATTTCATAATTTTTTACAGTATTTTTAATCAGAAAAATGCAGCCTTGGTGAGCAGAATAATAATAAATCAACCCCAAACTTTTGAACGAACACAATCTTATGTGTCAATATTATTGTGTTTGTTTCTCAGATTCCAAACATCCGGCAGCTCATATTCCTCCCCTGGTTCTGTCCACGGCGTCGGGCAGCTCAGAGGGTGTGTCTTCTGTCGGCGGGGGCGTGTCTAGTGGATATGCGGTGACGTACAGACGAACGGGCGGAGCTCAGGTCAGCATGGTGAGCGGAGGGACTCCGGGCACTTATAGCCGTCTTGAGTCTGGGGGCGGAGCCAGCGGAGCTGAGGGAGTGTCGCCGGGCGTAACCAGATCACCCGGAATGACCAGCAAAGCAGACCGGCGCGCCGGGATACACATATCAGGGCCTTTCTCTGTGACCGTCCCGCTTCATATAACGTCTGGATTGGCTCTGGGTGTACTGCACGGCGGCTGGAACGAGAAGGAACAACCCCTGCAAGGAGATGAAGCTGAAGATGAGGACATTAAGAGCATAGAAACAGAGACGGAGTCCACAGATGGGAATCCACAGAGCAAAAGTGATGATGTTCAAGAGAGGGAAAGAGAAAGCAATAGCAATGTGGAAAGTCAGGTGGATTGTGGTGAGGATATGGCTGACATTACTAAAAAGGAGAATGACGTGCCAGAAAAAGAAGACACACCATGTTGCAAAAAAGAAGCAGAGAAAGAGAATCTGAGCCAGAATCAAGAGTCTACGAAGGAAAATGTAGAAAATACACAACCACAAAACAAAGAGGAAATCACAGAAGAGGATTACATGGGTAAGAGAGAAGTATTATTCAGTGATATGTAAGTGTGAGCAATTAGTTAGTTAGGTTTTTTTTTGTTTTGTAAGGTTTTTATTGTAAATGTTAAGTAAGACACTAGAGGTGAATAGAGTTAAACATTTTTTTTTGTATTACAAGTTTTCTGAAATTATGTTTTAAGTATGCAAATGAGGCATTGTGTAATTAAATATGCACTAATTTGCAAATATTTCCAAAGCAGATATCTGCACATTGGTTCAAAATTGGTTGAAGGTTTTTACAGAGGGGATTTTGTATTACTCTTTTTGCCCCTGCATAAATCAAAAAAAATACTGTCAAAAGACAGAAAAAAACATACATTTGTTACAAATGTTACATCAAATGTTACAAATATAAATCAATGAATGATATGAACAAACCCCTCAGTAAAAACTTTCAGAATATAGAACGGAATAAAACTCAAATAGATAAAACGCAATAAAATAAACACTTTAAGGCAAGATGCTACAGACTAAACCTTTTTTTATACACTAGTTAATTTTCACATTTTTTTAGACTACTGATAAAAACATCCAAAATACACTTATGGTTTATTATTTTACCACACTTATCTATTTGCGCCTCTAGATTTGAATTACAAAACGTATCTTTGAAAGTTTTTTTCTCTACTTCAGCAGCACTTACAAACAAAAAGTTTTATTCCTCTCTATATTCTGAAGGTTTTTTACTGAGAGGTTTGTTCATATATCATTCACATGGATTTATAAGACATTTTACTCTTAAAAACGTTGTGAAAACACATATCTTTAAAGGCAGTGAGTTTGTTTCTCTACTTTAGCAGCACTTACAAACACTAAAACTTACAGTTTTATTTCTCACTATATTCTGAAGTTTTTTACTGTGGGGTTTGTTCATATATCATTCACATGGATTGATATGACATTTTACTCTTAAAAACGTGGTGAAAACGCATATCTTTAGAGGACGTGAGTTTGTTTCTCCACTTTAGCAGCACTTACAAACACCAAAAATTAGTTTTATTCCTCTCTGTATTCTGAAGGATTTTACTGAGAGGTTTGTTCATGTATCATTAACATGGATTTAAATGACCTTTTACTCTTAAAAAAAAAACATGGCGAAAAAGCATATTTTTAAAGGACATGAGTTTGTTTCTCCACTTTAGCAGCACTTACAAACACCAAAACTTACAGTTTTATTTCTCACTATATTCTGTAGGTTTTTACTGTGGGCTTTGTACATATATCATTCACATGGATTGATATGACATTTTACTCTTAAAAATGGTAAAAACGCATTCTTTAGAGGGCGTGAGTTTGTTTCTCCACTTTAGCAGCACTTACAAACACCAAAACTTACAGTTTTATTCCTATTTATATTGTGAAGGATATTACTGAGGGGTTTGTTTATATATCATTCACATGGATTTATATGACCTTTCACTCTTAAAAACGTTGTGAGAACGCATATCTTTAAAGGATGTGACTTTGTTTCTCCACTTTAGCAGCACATACAAACACCAAAACTTACAGGTTTATTCCTCTCTATATTTTGAAGGATATTACTGAGGGGTTTGTTCGTATATCATTCACACTGATTCATGCAACATTTTATTCCTAAAAACATGGCAAAAATGCATATCTTTAAAAGTTGTGAGTTTGTCTTTCCACTTTAGCAGCACTTACAAATACCAAAACTTACAGTTTTATTCCTCTCTGTATTCTGAAGGTTTTTACTGAGGGGTTTGTTCATATATCATTCACATGGATTTATATGACATTTTACTCTTAAAAACGTAGTGAAAACGCATATATTTAAAGGATGTGAATTTGTTTCTCCACTTTAGCAGCACTTACAAACACCAAAACTTACAGGTTTATTCCTCTCTATATTTTGAAGGATATTACTGAGGGGTTTGTACATATATCATTCACATGGATTTATATGACCTTTCACTCTTAAAAACGTGGTGAGAACGCATATCTTTAAAGGATGTGACTTTGTTTCTCCACTTTAGCAGCACTTACAAACACCAAAACTTACAGGTTTATTCCTCACTATATTCTGAAGGTTATTACTGAGGGGTTTGTTCATATATCATTCACACTGATTCATGCAGCATTTTATTCCTAAAAACATGGCGAAAATGCATATCTTTAAAAGTTGTGAGTTTGTCTCTCCATTTTAGCAGCACTTACAAATACCAAAACTTACAGTTTTATTCCTCTCTGTATTCTGAAGGTTTTTACTGAGGGGTTTGTTCATATATCATTCACGTGGATTTATATGACATTTTACTCTTAAAAACGTGGTGAAAACGCATATCTTTAAAGGATGTGAGTTTGTTTCTCCACTTTAGCAGCACTTACAAACACTAAAACTTACAGTTTTATTCCCCTCTACATTCTGAAAGTTTTTACTGAGGGATTTGTTAACATAATTCACTTTGATTTATATTTTTAACATTTCATTCCTAAAAGCATGGTGAAAATGTATTTTTGTCTGTCTGTTGACAGTATTTTCTTATTTATGGAGCGATAATAAGAGAAATCCAAAATCTCTTCTGTAAAAACCTTTAACTCTAATATATCAGCAAAACCAAACAAGAATGTTGAACCAGTGTTCAGATTTCTGTTCTGGAAATGTATGCAAATTACCTAAATACAAAATATGTTTGCAATTCTTAATGTAATCAATCAACTGAGTAAGTATCGTGAGATATATTAGTTTTTTTTTTTTTTTTTTACATTATTCACCTTGGTTGTCTTGCCTTAAATGTGTTTTTGGAAGTTTTCTTTCCCCTGATCTGAGACATTATGTTATGAAAAGCCAAATAGCCCAAAGTCAAAAACTCTGGTCAGGGCATGAAATAATGTTTTTGCCTTTAGTGTTTTGCCATAAATCTTAAAATAATGTGTTGGAAATTTTGATTGCTCATTACATGAGGTCTTTGAGGAAAGTGTGTGGTAGAAAATGAAGGCAAATGTGAATGGTTTTCCATAGATATGAGAGGTAACCACCATCAGGAACCCGCCAGTCCGCACTACTATGAGGACATGGAGTTTCCAGAACAGGATCTGCCCATGGATTTCCAGGAAGCTTTCGGGTTTCTGGACTCAATGGACAGCTGTGCGGCAAATCAGGTGTGTTTATGCATATGTGTGAATGATGAATCTTATAAAATAGTTTAATACTGTTGTTTTTTGTTTGTATATGGTGAGCACAATTATGAAGCCTTAATATTTCTGTATCTGATGTCTGTCCTGCTTTCTGTCTTCTCCAGGTTGAGTTCTCAGTCGAGGCGCCTTGTTTTGAGAATGAATATGAGCAAGAGGAGGAAGAAAACAAGGATAATCAGGCCATTTCCTGCCCGTCGCAAAACTGCACTAATGACTGTCAGTCACCTTCAGCCAAAAGCATCAGCCCGTCGTTCACACACAGGCCTCTTCCTGGAAAATCACACAGCCTGCCGTATAAGTCCCGCTCCTTCCAGCCGGCACCATCATTTTCCTCAGATGATGAGTACAGTCCTAATGATGATGATGAAGATGATGATGTTGATTCTGATAAAAGTTCTGAATATGAGGACATGTTTTGTAAAAGTCTCCCAGCCGATCGGGACTTTCAGGGTCTCTCCTGGTTGAGTCCACAAACCACCGGTAACTCGTCTACTAGCAACGATATAGATCTTCACACTAGTAACCAATCAACCACACTTCCTCCAGAGAACAATACAGACGTGCAATCCATTGACCAATCAGAAGACACAATTCCTGCAGCTTCTGCATTGACAGACAGTAGCAAAGCTGCTTTTGAGTCACCGCTTAGTGAAGAACATCTCAGTTCGGATGTGTTAAAGATTGAAGTGCATATGGATGAAAAGAAGAATGAAAACTCAAAATATGTGGAGAATGATAAACACACACTGATGTAAGTACCTGAGTTCTTGAAAGTTCTTGAAAGTTAATTTCATCGTTTATCACCCATATGACTTTATTTCCTCTGTAAAAACATTAAACTCCTCTTGAAGAGGTTGTCAAGGTCCAAAAATGACACAAAATACCATAATAATGCATGCAATTTGTTTGCTCTATTACACTTGTTTTTTTGAAGCCATATGATGCTTTGTGTCCAAAAGAAACAGAAAATTTAATGTACATTTTTACTTAAATTATAAATAATTAAGTTAAATTAAATATTTCTGACATTAGTTTTGTATAACTGTAATGAATAAGAGGTGGACAGTAGTGAAGTATTTTTTACTTAAGTTAATCAAAGTGTTTTTCTTTGGAAAACTTTACTTCACTACACTACAAAGCATAATGTCATACTTTTTTACTGCACTACATTTCATAAATAAAAGTTGTTGTTTGTTTTACCTTTAATACTTAAGAACATTAAAAATGTAGTACTTTCTTGTACTCGAGTAAATCTTTGAATTACTTTAAAAGTAAGAAAGTAATAGATTTCTAATGTAATTAAGTATTACATTATGTTAAATATGATACATGGTGCACTAAAAAGTATAATATTACACTTTGGAATGTTGTGAAGTAAAGTTTTCAAAATAATAATTTCTCATAAAACATCTGATAAAGTACAGACACTTAAAAAGTACTTTTACAGCAAAGTAAAAATACTCCACTACTGTCCGCCTCTGGACAGCACACAAATACTGGTAAATAAAATTAAAATAAAATTATTAAATTAATAGTAGTAATAATAAATAAAAATAATTTAATCATTTGATTCACTAACATTTTTGATTAACACTTAATTAAATTACATATTTTTATTTAAATTAATTTAAAAAAATATATATAATAATAATAATAATAATACATTAATATATATTTCATAAAAATAAATAGCACACAGAAATTTTGGGTAAATTATGATTAAATTATTACTCATTTATTTTCTAAATACATTTTCGAATCATTAATTAACAGACTGTAAATCTTCCCAGTATTCATTAGAACTACTTTTATCAAGCATTTATGGACATTTTTGGAGCTTGACAGTCTTTAGTCACTGTATGCTTTCTTTTTATGGAAAACACCAGCCTGAATGCTCTAATAATCTTCTCTACTTGCATTTCAAGGCAAAAAGAGAATAATATTGGGTTGTAACAACACAGTATTTGTGTAATATTTGACTTCTGTATTTGTACAGAGGTGAAGATAATTCAGAGAGTGAACCCAGTGAAGAAGACACTTATTTTGGACCGGACTCGATTCCTCCTTCACCAGAGCCTGAACAAACTGAGATTGAGGCCGACGGCACCAGCGTTCCTGAGAACATCCCAGCACCGTCTCCAGCCGAGGATGTTCAGCAGGTGCTGGATGCTGACGGTTACCATGGTAACAGCGAGGTAACAATCACCGGTGAGCTCACGGATGCAGCTCCTCGAGATCAACCGCCGGAGGAACAAACACAGATTATAAATGAAACAAAAATGGAAGAAAGTCAAACGGAGGAGGATGAGAAGAGAGAGGAAACGAAAGTTATAGTAGAGCTAGAAAAATCCCAGGAAAATGAAGGAGAGAGCGAGAACAACAACAAAACCAATACAGATGAAGGAAAGTGTGACGATATTGAGGAACATGCAAAAGCTGATGATGAGAACGAAGAACAGAAACAAGTAAACATGACTGAAACAAAAGAACATTTAGAGGAAGATAGTGAGGAAAATGCAAAAGATGGATCTAAAGAAGTAGAACAAGACAAAAATGAAACTGAAAAACAAGATGATTTAGAGGAAGATGGTTTAGATTGTGAGGAAAATGCAAATGATGGACCAAAAGAAGGAGAACAAGACAAAAACGAGGCTGAAATACAAGATTTCAAAGAAAATAATGGTGATTGTGAGGAAGATGCAAAAGATAGATCTGAAGAAGAAGCAGAAAGACAAGATTTAGAGAAAAACAGTGGAGAAGGAGATGAAGAACATGCAAAAGAAGAACAAGAAGCTGAAAGACAAGAAGATTTAAAGGAAAATAGTGAAGAATCTGAGAATGTAGAAGGAGAACAAGACAAAAATGAAGCTGAAATACAAGAAGATGTAGAGGAAAGCAGTGAAGGAAACTCTGAGGAAGATGTGAATGTAAAAACAGAAAGTTCTGTCGAGGAAAGTTCTGTTTCCCCTGAAGGTGGAGATGAAGTGGAAAAGTCCACGTTGGTGCACCAACCAGAGGAGATTCAACAAGAACAAACCGAAAGCAAAGAGTCAGAAGAAGAGGCGTCCGTCAACCCAGATCAGATCTCAGCCAAGCCTCCCAAACGTTCTCCACGCAAACCTGCGAATCCAATGAAAGCGGTTCCTGCCGTTCCTCCCAAACCTCAAAACTCCAAATTCACGGCGTTCACGCTCAGAAAACAGCTTCAGCACAGACAACACGATGATAAAGAAGCACAGGCCGAAGAACATGGAACTGAAATGGATGAAAACGCAGAGAACTGTAAAACGCAGCTGAGCCCCGCTGATGCGGACGAGACAAAGCTGGACGCCGAGGATCCCAGAGAGGGACGGGGGACTTGGGACAGCGGGACGGAATGGAGGAGAGATGTGGACAGAGAGGTGAACAGGAACAGCGGTATCAGCATGTGTTTCGACGAAGCAGTCGCTAGAGCCACAGAGAAGAGGAGCCGAGAGAGAGGAAGCACAGAGAGACTGTCAGGAACGCAGTGGGACAGAGAGGGCCGGAAAGACGGAAAAACTGACTAACGTGGACTAATAACTAAGGAGGAGAACAAATGTGTAAAATATCTTATGTGCAAAGGAAGGTTTTCACATTTTCTATCAATATACTCATTTTCATACAATACAAAAATGTATATGGGGTTAAAAGGTTTGTATGCCTGGTAAGTGCTTATCAAAAAATAAATAATATAATAAAAGTATAAAATCATTTATATCTTAATATACAAAACAATATGGTTATTTTGTTTTGTATATTAAACAAAACAAAATGGCCACTTCATAAAAATAAACTAGTTGTTAATTTTCAGCCAGCGTGTTCATTTCCAGTTCCTTTTTGTTGCATTATAAAAGGAATATAAAAGCTCAGGAACAATTGCATAAGAGGCCAAACACATCTGCTTAAATAAGACATGAAGAGACAATCTGTATATGATGTTTTATGTATTTTAATCTGTGTAAACATTCAAATATTCTGCGCATTTCATTTCAATAAATTAGTATTTTCATTACATGTTTGTGTGTTTTTAATGCTTTCACTTAATTAGAGCTTTTATTTCCCAGATATGTATTTCAAGATATCAGGATTTCAAAAAATCTACCTTATTTTTAATGTAAGAGCAGTTGGAGCCATTTGTTGTTTGTTTTTAAAGCTTTACAAAAACAGTCTGTTATGATGCTTGGCCATTCAGAAATCATTCTAAAATGTTAGACTTATTATCAGTGAATTAATTTATTTTTTTTTTTAAGCTGTGATACTTTTCAGGATTCTTTGATGAATAAAAAGTTAAAAGGAACAGCATTTATTCAAAATAGAATTTTTTTTTAACAATATAAGTCTTTTCTATCACTATTTATCAATTTAACACATCCTTGCTGAATGAAAGTATTAATTTCCTTCAAAGAAAGAAAGAAAAGATTTAATGACCCCAAACTTTGAAATTTAATTTTAATTAAATGCTGCTCTTTTTAACGTTTTATTCATCAAAGAATCCTGAAAAAAAAAAACAGGTTACGAAAAAAAATATGAAGTAGTACAACTGTTTCCAACACTGCTAATAATCAGAAATGTTTGTTGAGCAGCAAATCATCATATTAGAATGATTTCTGAAGGATCATGTGACACTGAAGACTGGAGTAATGATGCTGAAAATTCAGCTGCTCATCACAGAAATAAATTCTATTTTAAAGTATATTACAATAGAAAATAGATATTTTAAACTATAATAATATTTCACATTTTTACCGTATTTGTAATTAAATGCAGGAAATCAGCATATTGGAGTGATTTCTGAAAGATCATGTGACACTGAAGACTGGAGAAATGATGCTGAAAATTCAGGTTTCATCACAGGAATAAATTATATTTTAAAGTATATTAAAATAGAAAATAGATATTTTAAACTATAATATTATTTCACATTTTTTACTGTATGTTTAATCAAATAAATGCAGGAAATCAGCATATTGTAATGATTTCTGAAAGATCATGTGACACTGAAGACTGGAAGTAATGATGCTGAAACTTCGGGTTTCATCCCAGAAATAAATTATATTTTAAAGTAGATTAAAATAGAAAACCACTATTTTAAATTGTAATAATTTTTCACAATATTACAGTTTTTTCTGTATTTTTTTTTTTTAATTTAAATAAACGCAGCCCTGATGAGCAGTGAAGTCTTCTTTAAAAACATCTTACTGATCCCTTACAATATATATAAAAAGCCAGTCTTGGAGACACATATGTGCCATTTCTAAACTGCTTAACCACTAAATGCTTTTTAAAAACACAACGTTGCCTTGTAATATATATGGAAATCAAAAATATAAATAATGTTAGCTTTTTTCATCAACCGCCTGTCTCTGTTGCCACGGTTACATCTACGAACAGATGTATATTTGATACCAGAAGTAAATAATTTGAAGTAACGTTTAATAAAACATTTAAAAATGCTGTTGAATATCAAAATGTAAAATTGCAACTATTCGGTGTATGTTTATTGTAAAAAATAAACCCGCAATCTGCGCCCTGTTTCGCTCCATATCAAAGCGCATCCGTTTTTTGTTGCGCCTTTAATTTTGGATTTACGGTATTTTGAAAGAAACAGCCCAAAATCTATTGGTCCTTCAACCGGTGACGTACTTCACTAGGAAATGGCCAACTGTTTTGTGACATTTGTGTAAACACTATTGATGCGCGCTCGGCATTCACCGAAGGAAAGCACCAGATCGGACGCGAGCTTCTCCGCCTTCAGAGTCGCCAAACGAGCATCATCTGGACTACACACGCTCTCATCACAAACAACAGACTTTATTCGACAGTTAAGCGACTAGAATGTCTACATCGGTCGATATCCACGCGCAGCTGGCGTCCATTCTCGAGCGCTTCGCCAAATGCGCTCTGCTGGAGATGAGCCGCGCGGTGGAGCAGGAGATGACGCGCCGCCAGATGGAGGTCGAGACGCTGCTGGTGAAGCTCCAGTTCACCGAGAACGAGCTGCGATCAGCCCGACAGAGCCAAGCGAACCTGCGCTCGGTGGGAATACAAGTCAACAACAGCGGACAGAGAGGTACTCTTAACTACAGACACACCGGCGTTCATTTAGAGTCAACGTGACGCTGAGATTTTTAATCTTTGACTGTATTTTAACAACTTGCGCTTCCGCTCAAACGACTTCCCTTCGCTGCTGACGTATGTAAGGCCCCGCTGCGCTTCAGCCAATAGCGAGCGACCCGCGTTCTAACCACGCCCCCTCAGCCTGTCCTACAAACTAGCGCAGCTGCGAACGCAGCGATGGTGAAAAGGTGCGTTTTCGGATGTTTTCCTCTTAAGACGTTGTTTCCCATCCCGAAGGTACCGTGGTTACGCACTCGCTGGCTTGAGTTTCTACATTTCGAAGAAGGAGGCGTAACGGAGAATTCGCGTTTGTGCTCGCGACATTTCACGCGTGAATGCTTTCAGAATTTAACGCAGCACGAAATGGGTTTCGCTAAAGTCCTGTGTTTGACAGATACAGCCGTTCCGTCCGTTTACACCGTCGGTGCGTCACCCGCCGCGAAGGTAAGTGCAACTAAGTAGCCTGAAAAGTGCAACTGAAAATGTTATAGTATATCAACGCATCATGTTATTAACGTGAGACAGAGTAGTTTTTGTAAGGGTTGATGGCCGTTCATCCATGCATGCGTTTGTTTGCGTCCGTCTGACAGCCGCAGACTCGGGATGCTTCCTGCCAGTGTCCGGTTTACGGTCAGAAAAAGAGCGTTTCGGTTCAAACTCCGAAGTCCAAACGACGGCGTGCAGGTAAATTTGAACCTGGACAGTGAACTTGCATTCAGATCTGGTTTGTAACATCCACTTTTCATCATTCTAAATGGATAAATTCTCATTCTCATTCTTCTGCTTTATGATGATACAATACTGAAATAAATTAGGTTGCAATAATTCAGATTCATGTTGACTTTAAATAAAATACAGAAATAGGTCAAAAAGTTTACATACACCTTGTAGAATATGCAAAATGTTAATTATTTTACCAAAATAAGAGGGATCATAGAAAATGCATGTTGTTTTTTATTTAGTACTGACCTGAATAAGATATTTCACCTAAAAGATGTTTACATATAGTCCTCAAGAGAAAATAATAGTTGAATTTCTAGAATGTTTAGATATGTTTTTTTTTGTTTGTTTGTTTAGTGATAGTTGTTCATGAGTCCCTTGTTTGTCCTGAACAGTTAAACTGTCTGCTGTTCTTCAGAAAAATCATTCAGGTCCTACAAATTCTTTGGCTTTCCAGCATTTTTGTGTATTTGGACCCTTTCCAACAATGACTGTATGATTTGAGATCCATCTTTTCACACTGAGGGACTCGTATGCAACTATTACAGAAGGTTCAAACACTCACTGATGCTCCAGAAGGAAAAGCGATGCATTAGGAGCTGGGGGGTGTAAACTTTTGAACAGAATGAATATGTGTACATTTTTATATTTTGCCTAAATATCATATTTTTTTTCATTTAGTACTGCCCTTTAGAAGCTACAGAAGATGCTTGTATGTTTTCCTAGAAGACAAAATAAGTTTAATTTACCCTGATCTTTAAATTCCAAAAGTTTTCACCCCCGGCACTTAATGCATCGTGTTTCCTTCTGGAGCATCAGTGAGTGTTTGAACCTTCTGTAATAGTTGCATATGAGTCTCTCAGTGTGAAAAGATGGATCTCAAAATCATACAGTCATTGTTGGAAAGGGTTCAAATACACAAAAATGCTGAAAAACCAAAGAATTTGTGGGATCTGAAGCATTTATTTGAAGAACAGCGTTCGGGACAAACAAGGCTCATGAACAACTATCACTAAACAAAAAAAAAACACAGCTGTGGATCATTCAGGTAACAACACAGTATTAAGAATCAAGTTTATGTAAACTTTTCAACTATTATTTTCTCTTGTGGACTATATGTAAATGTCTTTTATGTGAAATATCTTATTCAGGTCAGTACTAAATAAAAAACAACATGCATTTTGTATGAACCCTCTTATTTTGGTAAAATAATTAACATTTTGCAGATTCTGAAAGGGCGGTGTAAACTTTTGACCTCAACTGTAGGTATCAGAATGATGCATACTGGTGTTATTATTACTAACAGGCATAATTTACACATTCTGTCATCATTTACTCACCCTCATGTTATTCCAAAACCAAATGATTATGAATCACTGAAAACATAACAAAGTCCTATGGGCTACTACTCTGTAAGTCGCCAAATTCATAAATGTAAAATGAGGGTGAGTAAATGATGACAGAGGTTACTGTTCCTTATACAGTGATGTGCATATTTAATGTTGTATATGACATTTCATTTTTTTTTTTTTCCATGCAGTTTATGGAATAATTTCTGCTATTTGTTTTTCTTATCAGAGGTGAACCTCAACCTTGTCAAGTTCAATGAAAATCATGACGGAGAAACGCAGACAGAGACGTACACAGACGATTCTTCAGCTCAGACGTTTGTACTGAATGTAAGGATGGCTTCTTTATTGCATTCTTCTTCAGCAAATGTTTATATACTAACTTGATTTTTTTTTTTTGTCATTCTCAAATGCAGGAAGATGGAATCAAATCCATTCAGATCAAAGAGGAGCACATGGAGGACGGACAGTGGGACAGCGGACCGAGTAAAACACATGCACATTCTTAAAATAACCATGCTTTTAAAAATCATGATAGTGCTACCAAATATTTATGATTTATGATTGGCAAATATATTATTCTAATCTAATTCTGTTGAATGATTCAATTCTGTTTTTATTTCTAGTTTCTCCTGCTCTTTGCCCGTTGGGTCCAGAGGTGGAAGACCAGGACAGTTTCAGCGCAGGAACAACAGGACCAGCTAGAGAGGGTGAGAGACCAGTACTAGTTTGACTAACTAGTCTATAGAATTAGGGACCTTTATTAGCTATTTGTGTAGCATCAGATTTGGTGCACAGTATGTATACGGCGTTACTGTCAAGTCAGGGTGTAACATTTTAGGTTTCCAGGTACACCACAATATTACTGACTTGCTGAAATAGTTGTGATAGTTCGCTGTGAGCCCATTATTTCCTAAGAATGTGTCGATGAATATGTAAACTGTTGTTGATCTAATTCCTTTGTTTAATCAGTTAGTTAACATTAGCTTCTGAAATGCTAATTTTACCAGGGGATCCCCACCAAAAAAACATGTATTTTACAACTGGCTACTTGTAGGCTACTTTTGAGTAGCGATTGGGTGGATAATGTTGTGAAAACCTGGCAACCCTGGTTCCAATCACAACAAGCTTGGCCAGCTGACCAATCAGAGCAGAGAAGGCTTATGGAAGGGAGGGGTTTACAGACATTACTACGGTGGCCGAGAGAGCTCAACACGCTGCAGCTTAACCCTTGTGCGGTGTTCGTTTTGGGTTGTACACTCATGGTCTTTGGGGTCTCTAGATCCTCCACGCAACAAATTTATTTTGTAACAAAATAATAGTTTTAAAAAAATAAAAAATGTAATTTTTCTGTTCATTAATGTTTTTACTACGTTTGTGCCGTTTTTAGAGGATTTATTATAATTTTTCTAATTTATATAAATTAATAAATAAATATTTTTTTAATAGGTTTTTATACAAAAACAGTTTTTTGTGTAAAATTCACTTTATAAAAGTCCCATATTTTTAATTTTCATTCATGGGGATAGCACGGATCATTTGACATGGTTTAGTGTAAAATTTTTGCCCATCTTTTGGAAAATGCCGTTTTAAAAATAAAAAAGTATCATTTTTACCAGTAGATGCTGCAGAGCTCCACTATTTACTATGTGCTGTTTGACCAACTGAAAGACATCTTTTTACAAGTTTTTTTCAGTTGGATTGATATCTGCATATTATGAAATCACAATTATAACAATAAAAACTACTTTTTGTTGAAGTTTAATATTTTTTGTACTGAAAAAAAATCAGTTTTTCAATAATGTTACATTATGATCAGAATCAACCCAACAAACTGGTTTCATCCATTAAAAATTCATCCATTCATCCATTACTTTGACAAAAAGTAATTTTTACTTTTTAGTAGTTGGTTACTTATATATCCTTTTGTTTATCATCGACTGATTCATAAAATGCATTTCTGTTATATATAAATTAATTTTTCATTTTATAACCTGTAAAACCTGTCCTATGTTGTTTTGTGAAATTTTTGGTTTGTGTGTATTATTTAATATGGGAGCATCATTTTGCGATTGACAATAAAAATCCATGACTTTCTGATGGATATGATAAATAAAGGCCTGTCATGTCTTCATGGCTCATTGGGAGGAAGTTACAATCACAAATGGTGTCTCTTTTTTATATATATATATATATATATATATATATATAAGAAGACACTTGTCAGGATATTTTTGAGGTAAAAAAAAAAAAAGAAGGTTAAGTTATAGAAGGTTAAAGTTTTGTGTTATGAAAAATGTATAAAATACTATTTTAAAATTTTATATAAAATATATTTTCCAAAACATGTTTGACTCTAAAACAGCATTAAAATCAAAACTGTGAATTATAACAAGTTTTTTTTTTTCAGGACCATTTAACATTTTTCACACAGCAAGTGCCAAAAACAAACCATTTTCTACCATTATGATGAAGTAAAAAATTGTAACATGCAATTTCATTTAACACTAGAGGGTTAAATAATCCCAATTATTATTAGAGTTTTGTTATCTCAGCTAATTCTGTAAACTATAGGGAGCCTTATTTCTTGCACACATTTATAATATTAAAGTTTACAATTTAACAAGAGCCCAAACTTAAATTCAATTGGTGTTTATTTTCAGATACTCACTTAAAGACTTATTTAGTATAATTTAGCCAGAAAAAGTTTTAGGATTTTTATCATATGTTAATGTAAAAAATCTTGAGTAATATAATATTGTTTGTTTGTATTTTTTTGGCATGAAAATAGCCTAAGATGCTGACATGGCATTAAATTACAAAAAAAAAAACATACTACTACTTCTATACTGTATTTGAAGAGTTCAGATGCAAAAGCCTCTAAGTGCCATCTGAAATTTTCATCTAAAGTATTTTTATCAGGCTCCTGTGTTTAGCTTCAGTAATGTTACTCTAATGACAATGCAATTAAAATGAAATAACAACTTAAATATAGGAGCCTGATAAAAATGCTTATTTTAAAAGAAAATTTCAGATGGCACTTTGAGGCTTTTGCATCTGAACTCTTCATTTTTAGATAAAATAATCATGCAAACATGTAAATTGCATTCTAGTGCTACTCTCCTAACCCTCTGTTCTCCATACATCAATCTGCAGGCAATGATTTCATCCTAACAAGTAAAATGAAGCCCAGCGGATTGTGGAATTCACCAGTTTCCGAGGAATATCCCATGAACTCCGAAGCCCAGAGTTTGGACGCGTCTCCTCTAGAATCGGGCGAGCGATACGAGAACCGACGGCCGGATCCGAACGTACAGCACCATATGGAGGAAGCGTACAGAACGGGCGAGATCTCCCTGCGCGCGGCTAACCACGCGGCTCCGTCGGCGTCGGATCACAGAGACGCGGCGGCGGAGAGGAGCTCGCGCTGCCCTCAGTGCGGAAAGACATTCACCACGCGCTTCTACCTGAAGATCCACCAGCGGATCCACACCGGAGAAAGACCGTATAACTGCCCACAATGCGGCAAACGCTTCTACTGCAACTCACACCTGATCTCACACCAGCGATCGCACACCGGAGAGAAACCCTACAGCTGCGAGGAGTGCGGCAAATCCTATTCACACTTGAACTCACTCAAACTGCACCAGCGCAGCCACACCGAAGAAGAGGCGTATGGTTACTGGTGACCGAAACATCCATGAAATGCCACGTGACTTTGACATTTGACACATGTTTTTGTATGATAAATTATAAAATAACATTGCTTTAAGTTTGATACACTGCCTTTTTTTAGGCTTTTATTTTTGAGTAGTTGGTTACTTTTATATACATTTTTTATCTATTTGTTAAACATATGACTGATACATAAAATGCATTTCCTTTATACATAAATTAATTTTTCATTTTATAACCTGTAAAACCTGTGCTGTGTTGTTTTGCAATATTTTTTGTTTGTGTGTATTATTTAATATGGGAGCAGCATTTTGCAATTGACAATAAAAATCCGTGAATTTCTGATGGAGAAATTCCGGACGCGTCTTTTTTCTGTAATTTAACGTTTAATAAAAAAAATCAAATAATTATTATAAAAACAATTAAAATAAAATTCTCTGTTTTATTGGATTCTTTATTTATTACTGTGCATAATACTGCTGTTTATGAATCTCTATGTTAAGTTTTATTTTATTAATTTAATTTGTATTTTTTTATTACATTATTTACTTTTTTCTTTTTTACATATTACTGTTTGAGCGCCTCTATATTAATTTCATTTATTTGTTTTAATTATTTTATTCATTAACTGATGATTTATTGAACATAGTACTGTTGTTTGAGCATTTCTATATTAATTTTATTCATTTGTTTTAATTATTTTATTCATTAATTGATGATTTGTTAAACAGTACTGTTGTTTGAGCATTTCTATATTAATTTTATTCATTTGTTTTAATTATTTTATTCATTAATTGATGATTTGTTAAACAGTACTGTTGTTTGAGCATTTCTATATTAATTTTATGTTTTAATTATTTTATTTATTAATTGATTTATTGAACATACTACCGTTTGAGCATCTCTATATTAAATTTCATTTTAATCAATTTTATTTCATTTTATTTTTCAACACAGAACTGTTGTTTGAGCATCTCTATATTAATGTTATTAATTTGTTTTAATTATTTTATTCATTAATTGATGATTTATTAAACAGTACTGTTGTTTGAGCATTTCTATATTAATTTTATTTGTTTTAATTGATTTATTTATTAATTCATTTATTGAACTACTGTTGTTTGAGCATCTCTATATTAAATGTAATTTTAATCAGTTTTATTTGATTTAATTTTTCAGCATAGAACTGTTGAGCATCTCTATATTAATTTTATTCATTTTTTTTAAGTTATTTTATTCATTAATTGATCATTTATTAAACAATACTGTTGTGTGAGCATTTCTATATTCATTTTATTTGTTTTAATTATTTTATTCATTCATTTATTTATTGAACATAGTACTGTTGTTTGAGCATTTCTATATTAACTTTAATTTTAATCAATTCTATTTGATTTTATTATTCAACACAGAACTGTTGTTTGAGCATTTCTATATTAATTTAATTTATTTGTTTTAATTATTTTATTAATGAATTGATGATTTATTGAACATAGTGCTGTTGTTTGAGCATCTCTATATTAAATTTATTTGTAGTCAGTTTTATTTGATTTTATTATTCAACAAAGAATTGTTGTTTGAGCATCTCTGTTAAGATTTATTTATTTAAATTTTATTTATTTATTAATGGGTATTTATCATTGCACATATTACTGCTGTTAGTTTGACCATCTCTATATAAATTTTATTTATGATTTGATTATTTATTATTGAACAATACTGTTGTTTGAGCATCTCTATGTTAAGTTTTATTTATTTGCTATTTTGTTATTATTGGTTTGAGCATCTCTATATTTGTGAGACTTTTATTTTGACGGAAGATCCGCTCCACCGGAAACACGCCCCCTCACCTGCTTCCGGAGAAGTAGCGATGGTGGATTATGGTGTGTTTTTCTTTCTAGTATTATAAGTGCAGTGTTTTAACAGCGAGATGAGCTCGGCAGGGATGTTACAGACGCAGATCTCCGCGATCATGGACGTGCTGGCGAAGGCGGCGGTGGCGGAGATCAGTCAGCTGCTGGAGGAAGATGCTGCTGCTCTTCATCAGGAGATCCGGAGGAGAAACGAGGAGATCCAGGGACTGAAGACCCGACTGATGCTCACTGAGACCAAACTACAGAGAGTCACAGCAGACAGGTGCTCCATCGGCATACAGGTGGAGATCATGGACACGAGTAACGTTACACCTGCACTCCTACCGGGTCTGTATGTTTATATATAGATTTTTATTTATTTTCATTTAATTTGATCATAGTCTCATTATAGATGGATAGCTAGATATTAGTGTGGTTTTTTTTTTTTTAACATATGATTTTGCATCATATGTAGATATAAAAATGTAAACATGTAAAAAAAAACAATCCTTGCTATCACTTAAAAAAAAATAAAACTATTAATTTCTTTCAAAATAATAAAAAAAATCTACTGATAACAAACTGTGTATATTGTTACAGAAGAATTCTATTTTAAATAAATGCTGTTTTGTTTTTTGTTTTTTATTTATTAAAGAATCCTGAAAAAGGTATTTAAAAAAATATTAAGCAGTAAAACTGTTTCCAACATTGATAATAAATCAGCATATTAGAATGATTTCTGAAGGGTCATGTGTCACTGAAAATTCGGCGTTGATCTCAGACAATAAATTACATTTGTAACAGATGTTCACATAGAAAATGGTTGTTTTTCATTGAAATAATGTTTTACAATATTAAAATTTTTTGGGGGGATTTTTGGTCAAATAAATGCAGCCTTGATAAGCATAAAAATGTTCTTTAAAATAACATTAAAAATCTTACTGATCACAAACTTATGAATGGCAGTGTATATATAATTATGCAAAATGTAAACTTTATAAATGTATTATATATGTTTTTAAATTAGTAATTATTATAGAATTTTATTATCTGTATGTAATATATAAATAAAAATATTTTGTGTGTGTGTGTGTATATATATATATATATACAAAATATACATTTTAAAAATATGTTCACAAATATACATGTAAATATTATATATATATACATATATGCGTGTGTGTGCGTGCATTTATTTGTAGTTGTATATAAGTATAATAAAATTATATATAAATTTATTTTTTGGATTAATATATTCTATTAATTTGAATATATATTTGCATTAAATATATTTATATTTGTGTGTGTGTGTATATATGTATATGCAAAATATGTACAATTTAGAAATATATATTTAAAAAAATTACAATTGACAAATATTTTATGTTTGTGTGTGTATGTATATGCAAAATATGTACAATTTAAAAATATATATATTCACAAATATTTTAAAATAAAACATAAAATTCACATAAATATTTTATATATTTATAGATTCAGTATAATAAAAATATATATATTTATTAAAGTTGATTATATATCTTGTTAATATATAATTTACTTTAAAAAAATTGAATACATATTTTTCTGTCTATCAATTTTGTGCCTTATGTTTCTTAATATTTTTATTTTTTTTAATGTAAATATATTAAAAATCACCAGTGTTAAAAAAACAACAAAAACAATTGGATGTTAGAAATAATGATAGTCAGTTTTTTTTGCTCTAAGTTATATAGTTCATTAATCTAATGATTTGTTGCAGCTTGGCGTATTAATATGGAGTTCAGCTGATACCGACATGTATAGATTGTAGAGCTGAAACTGTTTGTTTTAATGTTGCATTTAAAAAAATAACTGGTTAAATCATCTTATTGACATCTAAACTCACATTTTTCTAAGCAGGCGTATCGGCTCATTCACGGGAACCTCGGCCTGATGATCAGAGTCGGCAGAAGGTTCCGACGCGTCCGGTGAAGAATCCGATCACAGAGGAAAAGCCTCATCATTCACACACGCTGGAGCTGAAACGAGAAGATCCCGTCACGTGCTCATCACAACCTGAGGAAGAAGAGCTCAGCGGCCTGGAGTTTGAGATGAAGATCGAACAGGTGGAAGAACTTGTGGATCAGAAACTAAATCAAGTTCAGACGGAGCAGAAGAGCGAAAACCGGCGTGATGATGTTAACTCTCATTCGTGGAGTTCAAAAGCTTTGGGCGATCCGGAGGGTCTGATAGAGCCGGAGCAACATTCCCAAACTTTTCCAGATCCGTATGTGATGATGGAGGATCCAACAGCTCAGTCCTCGTCCGGTTTGTTCTCGTTCTCTCAGAACGAGAGTTTTGGCGCTTCTGGAGACGTCGAGTACGGATTGAATCTTCAGCGACGGGAACGCTCACCCGGAACCGGCGATTCCGCGGCGTTCTCAGCATCACATTCAAACTCATGTGCGGCGAAAGCTCTCTCACAGCGTCCGCACGCAGGAACCCATCCGGGGACCAAACCGTTCCGCTGCGAGGAGTGCGGGAAGGGTTTCACGCAGCGGACGCGTCTGATCACGCACAGACGAGTGCACACGGGCGAGAAACCCTTCCGATGTCAGCTGTGCGGGAAGACCTTCTCCAGACAGGACAACTGTCTCCGACACGTGCGCTTGCACAGCGGACAGAGATGGTGAACGCACATCCGAACGCTTTATCGTGTCTCAAAGTGAGATTTCTGCATCTTGTAACTGTGTTGCTCCTGTAAATGAGTTATGAGTTTTACGTTTTGCATTACGGCCTGTTTGACACATTTGTTAATATGTAACTTGAAAATAACATCTTCACGATCAAGTTTGTGACAGTTGCACAATTCCCGGGATTAATGAAGATAAATCTAAAGCTAAAACCGTAAAACAACTTTCCTTGCATGAAATAAATTTTACCAAAATTATAATATTTTTTTTTTAAATCTTCCCATTTAAAGTCTAATTCAGATTAGGGTTATTATTATTTAAAAATTAAAATTTATTATTAAAAAAAATATATATAAAAATTATTATTATTTAAAAATAAAACCATAAATTAACTTTCAATGATAAAATAAATGATAACAACAAAAAAATAAAGTCTTGCAGTCTAAAGTGTTGTTTGCATCGGGGTTATTATCATTATTTAATATAAATGTATTATTTTAAAAAATATATAAAAATTATTATTATTTAAATATAAAACCGTAAATGAACTTTCAATAATAATAATTAAAAAAAAAATGCAATCTAAAGTGTTGTTCGCATCAGGGTTATTATCGTTAACTAAGCTGAAACCATAAAATATATTTTCATAACTTTACCTGAAATAACTTTATGTAAAATAACTAAAACTGAAGGTAAAAATTAGGGCTGTCAAACGATTAATCGCGATTAATCGCATACAAAATAAAAGTTTGCCTAATATATGTGTGTGTTCTGTGTGTAATTATTATGTATATATAAATAAAACCACATTCATGTATATATTTAAGAAATATTTACAAGTACATGTATTTATTATAATTTTAAATAATTTATATTATATATAAATTAAAATAATTTTGTACAAAAATAACATATTTCTTCTAAAAATATGCATTAATTAGTTTGTATTTATATATGCATAATAATTACACACAGCACACACACTTATATTAGGCAAACTCAAACTTTTATTTTGTATGCGATTAATCGCGATTAATCGTTTGACAGCCCTAGTAAAAATAAAAATGAAGTAAAACTATATGGACTATATATATATCAAAAACACACAGCAAAATTATTGAAGCTTTAGCTACAATTAAAATGAAAACAAAAAATAAGAACTAATTCAAAATATTAATAAAAACTATAGTCGTGTCTGGGAAAAAAACGGTGAAATAATTTTCACTCAGAAATTGCAAGTAAATTTTACAATTAATTACAAAAAAAATGGCATTGAATTATTATATATACAAATATTTCTTTTGAAACACACTCCCATAATCTTTTTACCTTTTTTTTTTTTTTTTTTTTTTTTTTTTTTACAGTGTAATAAAATAACACTACTAAACCTGATGCCCATTTTATCATTTATGGCTGTTTTTAAAGGAAATCCCTAAAAAAAACCACAACTTTATTTTCTGTATGTTTTTGTATACATTTGCTGTTGCGGTTTCCTTCCATACATGTGAAACGGCCTGATGCTGAAATCTGCTCGAGTGTGATTGTTTATATTTAATATTTAATATTTTTATCAATGTAATGTGATTTTCAGGCATGAAATTGTTGACCAGACATGTTCACATCATCCTCTGTTATCTTGTTCCACGTTTCTGGCTTGAACGAATGATTACCCTGGGTAATCATAATTGGATGTGTAATCCCTGAGTTAATGTGCATGATTGCATACCAATGAGCTTGTTTTAATAACTGCTCGTTCATTTGATTCTACTGACACATGTGGCAGAAATAATACTCTCTTCTTTACTCCAGTTACTGCAGCATTTTAGTGGTTTCCATCAGATGCATGTCAAAGCTCATGAATATTTAATGAGGTAAGTGCTGTTGAGTTTCTGATTGGCTGTCTGTTTGCCTTCACATTCCATTGCCACATTGTTTCAAATGATGTATCATTTTGGGCCTGAGTTCACATTTGGCCGTGTTTCAAGTGGTTTCAAATTGCAATTTGGTTAAAAAGTGTCCCAAAAGCTGTTAACCCAGGGTTAAATTCATTCACTGAGTTTCTGTAGAGAGCATCTTTAATATCAACCTTGTATTGATGAATTTGACTTGTTAGATGTCATTTTTAGTAATGTTTTAGTTGAATGTTTTCAGTGTTCTTTTAGTAATTCCACATTCACATCACTGCCTCACATTTACTTCTCATTAAACATTATTTTTCCGAATTATTAACAGTTTCGTTTATTGTCTGTGCTGACCTGACCGTCTCAAGTTGTTAGTGTTTTATTAACATTTTAGATAAAGAAAATGTCAGCATGAACTCAAAATGGACTATTTAGACACTTTACATAAAACGGATTTAATCGAATCCTGCTGTTTAACTTGGAAATGCATCAAATTGTGGGAGTAAAATGGGTTGCAAATGTATTGACTTATTATTTCTTATCGTGTTTGTTCAGGTCGTGCCCCAGAAATAAACATGACCTCATGATATGACATAACACTTCCATTTAATAGCAGCTGGAAAGGAAATTGTTGTTCAGTGGCTTTAATCTAAAAACAATGCTCTGTTTAAACTGTCTGTTCTGTTATTGCAGAGACAAAATGTTTCTGTTTTTGTTTTAGTAGCCAGGAGCATTTTTTGCAGGTTTAATGTTAATGGTTAATGGTATAATGATATTTAATTGGTATAATGGTATTCAATGGTATTTAATTGTCTTCGATGTTTAGTGGCTTTATTTTTATGAAAAGTGGAGAAATCAAACACAATGATTTGCTAAAATTGTTTTTAGTTGCTAATTTTTTTTTCCCCTTTTCTTTCTTTCTTTTTTTTTTAAATAACCAACCCGCATTTTTCTTAACAATTTTTCTTCCTAAATCAGTGTTTTACAGGTTGTTTGAGTTTGGTGGATTTGAACTGTTTTCAGCTGTAAAATACTTTTTTTTTTTTTTTTTTTTTTTTTAAACAACAAGACAATTTTATTTTAATAATATTATTCCTTAATTAGTTTTTTCTTCCTAAATCAGTGTTTTACAGGTTCGAGTAATTTAATTGTCTTGTTTAGTGCATTTTAACTGTTTTCAGCTTCAAAATACTTTTTTTTTTTTTTTTTTTTTTTGTTTTTTAAAAAATTAGACTTTTTTTAAAAAAAAAAAACGTTTCACTTCCTTAAAAAGTGTTTTACAGGTTTAAGTCATTTGGTGGATTTGAACTGTTTTCAGCTACAAAATGTTTTTTTTTTTTTTTTTTTTTTTAAGCAATAAGACCTTTTTTTTTTTTTTAAATAATATTATTCTTTAATTAATTTTTTCTTCCTAAATCAGTGTTTTACAGGTTGTTTAAGTTGTTTGGTGGATTTAAACAGTTTTCAGCTGCAAAATGTTTTTTTTTTTTTTTAAATATTTTTATTATTATTTAATTATTTTTTCTTCCTTAAAAAGCGTTTTACAGGTATAAGTCATTTAATTGTCGTTTGGTGGATTTGAACTGTTTTCAGCTACAAAATGTTTTTTTTTTTTTTAACAAGACAATTTTATTTTAATAATATTATTCTTTAATTAATTTTTTTTCTTCCTAAATCAGTGTTTTACAGGTTCGAATCATTTAATTGTCTTGTTTAGTGCATTTTAACTGTTTTCAGCTGCAAAATGTTTTTTTTTAAATATTATTATTCTTTAATTATTTTTTCTTCCTTAAAAATTAGTCATTTAATTGAGTTGTTTGGTGGATTTGAATTTATATATATATATATATATATATATATATATATATATATATATATATATATATATATATATATATATATATATATATATATATATATATTATTCTTTAATTATGTTTTCTTCCTTAAAAAGTGTTTTACAAGTTCGAGTCGTTTGTCTTGTTTGGTGGATTTGAGCTGTTTTCAGCTTTTCTTTTTTTTCTTTTTTTTTAAACAACAATAAGACTTTTTTTTTAACTAATATTATTCTTTAATTAATTTTTCTTCCTAAAACAGTGTTTTGCAGGTTCAAGTGATGTAATTGTCCAAGTTCTTTAGTGGCTTTATGAACAAACGCTGAGAAGTTGAACACAAAGATCTGATTAAACTCTTCTCAGATGCAAAATGTTTTTATTACTAACATCCAACCAGAATTAAAACAAGATTTTCCTATTTATTTATCTTCCTAAAACAGTGTTTCACAAGTTCAAGTGATTTAATTGGCTTCATTTTTTTTTTTTTTTAACAAAAACTACATCCTGCTGTCTCTTCTCTTATTTATTTCTCTTAAAAGAGCATGTTAATGATATTTAATTGTCTCAGTTTCATTAGAAGCCATTTCACAAAGGTAGAGCGTCTCGGAGCTTCCCGTCGGCCTCGTTTGCTCGAGCTGGACCGGGTGACGGCGAGACGAACCGTGAGCTTCCCGTCTGAGAGGAGCCGAGGCCGGGATCGGATCTCTCCTCACGGAAAGGCTGGGAAGAGGAGGCAAGAAGCCGCCGTGAGCTCTCGACTGCTCTCTCGCCTTCTTTCTGTTCGCCGTACGGAAGTCGTGAAGCTCGTCAGGAGGCGCCAGGAAGAGCGAACTGCTCCTGTGTATGGAAGGGAACCTCAAAGCGCCGGGATCCTGGTGTAGGTGAGTGTCCGATCCGGAGAGCGTGAGTTTGAGGGCCGGCGGCTGAAGAAGATCCGGTAGCGTGTTTCTTCTGCTCTGCAGACGCTCTGACGGGTTCCTGCTTTCGGGTTTAAACTTGAAATCTGTTTTTTCCGACCCGCAGGCGTTAAGCGGACATCCGTCCTCTTCTGTGTTTTTCTCGTAGGTCTGGCTGAGATGCGCCAGGTTTTGGATGGCCAGCCAAGGCTCTGAGCGCAAACGCTGCCGATAGCGAGTCTCGCTCCTCGGAAGCACGGGAGAAGCCTGCCCGCCTCCCCGAAAGTTAAAGATGTTCTCGCTCTCAGAGTTGGGAGAGTTGGTCTTGAGCTCGATGTCGGAGGGCGACATGCAGGAGACGGGCGAGGTGTCGGGCGACGGAGGGACGTTCAGGTACCGTCGGGTCACGCTGCTGCCGTCGCAGCTCAGATCGGTGGCTATGATGATGATGTCTCGTCCTCGGGCTCTGCAGGCGTCCAGCAGCACCGTCAGCGTGTCCTGATCGTGGGCGTTAATGGCGTAAACCAGGGCCGAGGCTCCGGCGTAGTCCTCCATGCTGGGATCGGCGCCCGCCGCGATCAGAGCCGACGCCACGTCGGGCCCGGCCCGCTCCATGCAGGCGTACATCAGAGCCGTGCGGCCCGTCTTGTCCTGGATGTTGGGGTCGGCCTGGTTGCTGAGGAGAAACTGAATGAGTCTGAGCGTGCCGGATCCGGATTGGTCGCCCCGCAGGGCTCGGCAGGCGGCCAGAAGCGGCGTCTCTCCTCGCTGGTTCCTCTCGTTGACCTGCGCGCCTCCTTCCACCAGCAGACGGACCAAGCGCAGTTTGCCCAGCTGAGCGGCGCTGATGAGCGGACTGCCGTCCAGCAGGTAGTCGGGTGACTCTGTCATCACTGGCTCAATGAAACAAAATCACGGTCAGTTCAACTTCAACCTGTGGGAGCTTAATAAATGTAATGGCCAATTTTTCCTATCATAATATTGACTTTTTTTTCTTGCAATTGCAAGTTTACATCTAGCAGTTCCCTCATTATTCAGAGGTTGAAATTATGAGAGTAAAAAGTCAAAATGATGACAAAATTACAAAAAAGTCAAATTTATTAGAGAAAAGTCACAATTATGAGAGTAGCTCGAAGTCTTGTTCTTAAAAAGTGAAAATTATGATATATATCAAAAAATTTGGAAAAAAAATTGTAATTATGACAAAAAGTGAAAATTGAGAAAAAAGTCAAAATTATTAGAGAAAAGTCTAAATCATGACATACTGAGTCAGAATTATGAGATTGAGACTTTTTTTCATTCTAACAAAATGTCATAATTATGACGAAAAAAATGGAAATGATGAAAAAAGGTCAATTAGAGAAAAGTCAAAATTATGAGAAGTGTCTAAATTATGACATACTAAGTCAGAATTATGAGATAAAGTCAAAAATGAGAGTTTATCAAATAAATGAGTCAAAATTATTTATTTGAAAAAAAACCTCAAAATTATGAGAATAAAGAATTGTGATGCAATAAGTCAGAAAATATGACAAAGTAAAAACGATGACATTAAAAGGTAAAATTTATGACATAAAAAGTGAAAATTATGAGGAAAAAAGTCAAAATTATCAGAGAAATGTCAAAATTATGAGACTAAAAATTCTGAATTATGACATACTAAATCAGAATTATGAGAGAGTCAAAATTATGATACTTTTTTTTTTAATTCTAACAAAATGTCATAATTATGACAAAAAATTTAAGTTATGAAAAAAGGTCAATTATTAGAGAAAAGTCAAAACTATGAGAAGAAAAGTCTAAATTATGACATAATTTAGAATTATGAGATAAAGTCAGAATTGAGTTTATATCTGTAATTTGAGATTATGAGAGTAAAAAGTCAAAATTATGACAATGTCATGACATAAGTGAAAATAAGAGTCAAAATTATTAGAAAAAAAGTCTAAATTATGAGAGTAAAGAATTGTGATGTAATAAGTCAGAAAATATGACAAAGTAAAAATGATGACATTTATGTCATATGACATAAAATGTGAAAGTTATGAAAACATCAGTTTTATTAGAGAAAGTCACAGTTATGAGATGAGATTGAAGGCTTATACTTAAAGTCACAATTATGACATACTAAGTCAACAAATGATGACAAAATGTAGATATGACAAAAAGTGAAAATTAAGAAAAAGTCAAAATTATTAGAGAAAAGTCTAAATTATGACATACTGAGTCATTATGAGATTATTTTATTAAAAAGTCAAAATTATGATACAAAATGTAAAAAATGCTGGAAATGATAAAAAGGGTCAGAATTGTTAAAGTCAAAATTATGAGAAGAAAAGTCTAAATTATGACATAGTAAAAAATTGAGAGTTGAAATCTATAATTTGAGAGTAAAAAAAGTAATAATGAGAGTAAAAAGGCATGTCATAATTATGACATAAGTGAAAATACGAATCCAAATTATTAGACACAGTCAAAATTCTGACATAATAAGTCAGGATTATGACAAAGTAAAAAAGTATGACATTAAAAAGTCAAACTTAGTGACATTTGTGGAAATTGTGAGGGGGGAAAAAGTCAAAATTATGACAGAATTATGAGATAAAGTCAAAATGTTGGTATTTATAAAGTTGAAATTGAGAAAATTGTAAATTTATTGCAATTTAGACCTTTTTTAATTGCGAGTTTACATCTCTAATTTGAGATTTTCTTCAAAATTGAGACTATAAAGTAAAAAAATAATTATGGCCCAAAGGTGAAAAATGATTAGAAATGTCAAAATTATGAAATAAAATATCAAAAAACCTAAATGTCATCATTATGACAAAAATTTGAGAAAATTGTGAGAAAGTCAAACTTACGAGTTGAAAGTTGAAATTATGAGATAAAAAGACATTATTATGAGAAGTGTCAAAATTGTGACACACCAAGTCATAATTATGAGTTAAAGCCATAACTGTGAGTCAAAGTCAAACTTATGAGATAAGAAGTCATAATTATGACATAAATGGCTAAATGTCATCATTTTTGTTGTCATAATTGACTTGTAGGTCATAAGTGTCTTTTTATGTCATAATTTTGACTTGCTTCATAATTGACTTAATTTTTTAAACTTTTTATCTCATAATTGAGATAAATATCACAATTATGACTTCTTATCACATATTTATGACTTGGTAACAATTTTCTTTTTATCTCATAATCGACTGTCATCATTCTGACTGTCATAATTGACTTCTTATATCATAATTATGACTTAGTAACACTTTTCTTTTCATCTCCTAACTGACTAAGTGATCATTTTGATGGTCATAATTGACTTTTTAGTGTGCCATATTTTTGCCTTTTTTTTTTGTTATAATTCTAAACTATTATTGAACCCTGATTTTGTTTCTTACCCGGTGGAAAATGGGCTTACGTATATTTTCATTTGCAACCATTGCAAAAATAACGTTTAATTTGGCTATTTTCTTTAACCCAGCACAAATGAAACATTTGACAGCTCGTCTGACATGCAGGTGAATGAATTACAACAGTGTGTTAAAAGAGTTAAATGATCTCCTATTGAAATGTCGAAGGGCAGCACAACAAAAGCATCAGATTGTGGCTTTGAAATGCCTTCATCTCTATGGGTGTGCGCTCTATTTTAAAACAGAACAGAGCTTGAAAGCGGCTGCTGACGCTCCTGTAAGAGCTCTGTGTAACAGATATATAACATATAATAGTTTATGATCATCTCCAAATACCAGATCTTTAACATCAAATTGCAAAAACTCTACTGGCAGCATTTATGAAATAGCTAATTAATTTAGTTTGTACGCATTCTCGTTCATGTTGCATGGACGTTTTAGTTTTCACTGCCATAAACGGGTTAAAAGCAGAACATTTTTCTTCTGTCCCTTTTTTCTGCTTAATAATCATTGCTATTTTTTTCATCATAAATCATGCATTCGTAAATCACGTATTGATTGCAATACACAATTTTTCATTTTTAAAGTGATGATTTTTATATATTATTATTTATTATATGAATTATATAATAACGTACCTGCGGATTTGGCTGAGATGCTCCTCCGACACGAGCTGCACCTTCACCTGGAGCTGCTGCTGAAATGAAGAGAGAGAAACATCCAGCAGATCAATGTGTTTGTTTTGGTGAAGCTGACGTGCAGCGTTGGGGTAACGCATTACAAGTTATGCGTGTTACGCAATAATGACTTTTTTCAAGTAACTAGTAAAGTAACGCATTACTTTTGAATTTCTAAGAAAATATCTGAGTTACTTTTTCAAATAAGTTTTCCCCATTTATTGATTGACGAGTCTCCTGTCGGGAAATCGGGAACAAACGTGACGTTACTGTATTCTAGACTAAATGTGAACATGCATGAATTCATCTCAGTCACAAAAAACAGATTCAGTATTCCTCAAAACGAATAAAAACTGTGAAATGCAAACCCTGCACTAATTAAATATGTTAAATAAAACAAATATCCTTTATGTATTTAATCCAGTTTTATTAACCAGTGTTTTTGCTGCTGACCTTCGATGATGCAATTCAACCATACTAATAAGCAAAAATGACTAACATTTGTGCTTTTTTTTTAGCTGAAGAGTGCGTTAATGTATTTTTCTTTTAGCCTGAGGTTAATTCATTTCACTTTTGGTGTAAAAGGGCTTTTACATTAGAATTGTTTTATATTAAAAACAAAGAAGCAAGCCCCGCCCAGATTTAAAAAGTAACACAAAAGTAACGTAACGCATTACTTTCCATAAAAAGTAACTAACGTAATTAGTTACTTTTTCAGGGAGTAACACAAAATTGTAATGCATTACTTTTAAAAGTAACTTTCCCCAGCACAAGCTTTATTGCCACTCACACTGAAGAGTATCAGTCTTCACTGGTTATCTGTCATAGAAAGCAACAGTTCATCCCAAAATGAAAATTTGCAAAAAAATGTGCTCACTCTCAGGCCATCCAAGATTAGGATGAGTTTGTTTCTTCATCGTATCTGGAGAAATGCGTCATTCCATCACTTGCTTGCCAATGGATGTGAATGGGTGCCGTCGGAATGACAGTCCAAACAGCTGATAAAAGCATTGCAATAATCCAAACAATCCTCATTAAGACATTTTGAACTAAAATCCAAGTCTATGATCCATAATAGCGCTTCACACGATGAAAAAATGGTTTTTCAGGAGAGAAATCTGCGCAGATCAAGGACTGTTTACAAGCCAAAACGGCTCTAAACAAATAAATGGCTGGATTTTGATGTTAGAGACAACTGGAAATGCGCTTTTTCACTGGAGGAAGTGTTATTGTGGATTATGGACTCAATGCATTTGAGCTTAAAATGGCTTAATGATGGATTTGTTTCAGTGGTGTGTTTTCATCAGCTGATGTGATGCTGAAGGTTCATAAATGAAGTTTAGTCCTTGACCAGAAAAATTCAGATTAATATCTTGATGATCATGTTTAAAACAACTAATAACACTCTGATTGGTTACACTCGTATGGCCTGACTCACAGCTGACCGTTTTCCCAGTTCAATCACTAGAGTTTATTATCATGTGATAAGCATGCCGCTTCTGCATGGCCTTTGTATGGCTACAAGATTCCTAACACTCATTCCAGTTTCCTCTCAGGCCTGTTGTGTAAATGCACCCTTGACCTTAATAGAACCGTATGCACATGCAGGACATATATATATATGTCAGCATCAGCATATAATTTTGAGAGCATAATATAGGAATTTACATAAAACTTTCATTATTGATCTTTCGTTCTCCACCACAGCTGTTTAATAGCTACTACAGATCCCATTAAAACAGAATCAAATCTAAAGATGTTTTACAGACTTTGTGTCCATGCAAGATCCATGAAATGCTGTCCGTAAGTGTTTTCCGTCGTATTAAACTAGGGAAAAAAGAACCATGGTAATAGCATCTCCCTTGAAGAAAAAAGCTTGCAGAGTTGTACAAAAAAATTCACACCTGCATTCACATCTGAATTTAACAGAAAGTTAACAATTCCAGCTTAAAATTAGCAAAAAATTATACATCTTTATTTTGCGATAACAACTGGCTGGATGTACATTATCCTGTTTGTTTATCACACAGCTGCTTACCACAAAAGTAAATAATTAGACACAAAACACTGACCTGAATTGAAATATCTGAACGCAAAGCTTCCATGAAGAAATTTCAACCTCAATCTAGACCGATATTTAAGGGATACGGTGCAGTCAGACCACTTTTATTACACAACATTTCACCACATAAATAATTAAGCACTAGTACTTCCAGTACTAGTTTGTTAGTTATCTTATAATCCATTACAGTGTAAAAAACAAATTGGCAGCAGCTGTGTTTGAAACAATAGAGCGAGTCCACGATACCAGGATGACAGAATTAAGAAACTGTACACATAATACTGAATCGAGATTTAATGTTTTATTAGCTAACCAAACGCAAAGCTTCCACCAAGAAAGTCTATCAAGTGTATAGCTCAAACTTAAGTTGCCCGGATGAGTCTGTGTTATTAGTTTCTACCAGTTGTTATCGGGGAATAACGTACCTTGGAATGTAACGACTGACCAATCAGAATCCAGCATTCCACAGAGCCGTGTAATCATTTAATTTAAAGCACAGCCACCACAAACTCAGACTCAACTCCTCTTATTTACTTTGAGAGCTTAAATACAGATTCAAAATCATAAAAAGAAATAGTTTAATAGGTATGATACTGGTTTTGAAATCAAATGTTTAGTTACGACAAGAAACACTGCACTGTAAAAAATAAAAAACACAATTTGTTGAGTCAGCTTAAAATAATTTGTTACCCTGCTGCTTTAAAATTTTAAGTTCAGTCAAAATAAGTCTAAAATAAGTTTAGTCAACTTGTACCAAGTAAAAACTTAGATATCTTTGTTTGCTAAACTTAACAGATGGGTAAGTAACCCAGCTCCCTTAAATTTTTAAGTTGATTCAACTCAAATATCTAAGTTGTCACTTCGTATAATTGAACATTTAAAGTTGAATAACCTTTTTTTGAGTTGACTGAACTTAAAATTTTAAGGCAGCCAGGTTACAAATTATTTTAAGTTGACTCAACAAATTGTTTTTTACAGTGTGGCATCTAACAATGCCTTGGAATAAACAATGAATTTAAAAAAAAAGGTATATGCATAAACCCAAATAGGACATAAAACATTGAATAAGCATGTGTCTTAAATTCCTGAAACATTGGTATCTTATTTTAGAGCAGTTAATGCAATTTATGAAAAAAAAAAAAATGTTTAAACCTGTATGTGGGTGTGTGCGTGAATTCAGATGTAACCCCCTTTGTAGTCATTAACATTTTCAAAAGTAACTGTAATGACTGTACATTTATTTTGTAATTAAATTACGTAATTCCGTTACATGCAACTATAGTTACTCCCCAACACTGTCTATTACATGCATCTGTTAATAACACAGTACTGTCATCTATACGTATGTATTGTGAGGTCTAACTACAGGAACAAACACAGCAACACTCCAACAATCGTGAAAGTGGAAGGAACTTTATCGCCACTGTCAGTATTTTTCCACTGTCTGTGTGAGAGCCCGGGGCGTCGTGCGCTCATTATTTTTGAGGGGGCACGGTTGGGAGCGGTGACTGATACAGGCTTATGTTTTATTTATTTATTTTGTCCTTTTTATTCGAAATATTACTGTTCGCCAGAGAATTCAGTCAGCGAGCTATAATGAACAAAACAGTGGCGTTTCTGTTGTTTTGACGGCTAATCTGAGCACCTCATTGCATTCAAAAGCTCAACAGAGTCGTGTGTGATTGGCTGTGAAAACGCGCATGTCTTCGGCTCAGCGCCAGCGGAGCGTACGCACATTTGAATTTCGCAGCTGAATTGATGTGCCGCACGCACTGAAAGTTCTAAGAACGCCGGTGAGATTCTATCAGATACACAAATATTATTAGGCTATTTTCTGTATTTTGGAAGATGCATTCAAAATCCACTTGGTTAAAAAAAAATCTGAGGGTGCACATGCCCCCTCCCTTTCAATGGGCATGACGCCTGTGCTGAGAGCCTTGAGTTCCTAGAACATTCTGATGCACTGCTGATTGTCCTCGACAAACCCAGTACATTTCCACTGTCTCAGAGTGCTTGAAAAATGTCCTTGCAGAGACACAACACTGGTTTTTTTCCATATCTGTTTTGAAATGTGTTGATACTTGCTTGATCCTTCACACGATTCCTGTCTAGGGCTGGATGACCGATTTCATGTGATAAACACACTAGGACTGAAACTGTGCCATTCTGATGCGAGGATTACAAATGCTGTTTAGAAATGAATGTTTTTATGCATTTATTTAAAATGCATTGAAATTCGGCTGCTGAGGAATTGTTTTCACCAGTTTTTTTTTTTCTTTTTTTTTTTTTTGTTGCTTAGATTATGTCCTCTCACGTTTAATATCTAATAGTATTTTTAACTATACAAAAATAAATAAAATATCAAAATATGATTAAATATAAACTATATTTATTTATAAAATATGTAAAATATATATATATATATATATATCTAATTCTGATGCCAGGATTAGAAATGCTGCTGAGAAATGAGTGTTTTCTTTCTTCAGTATTAATAAGTGCATATAAAATATATTACACATTACTCAAAAGTTATTAAATAAAAATATTTATTTATTTTATGCATGTGAAGGGGTTAAACTTGCGCAAGTTTAACCCCTTCGTGAACTGCATTTTAAATGCATTTAATTAAAGCGCTTTCTGACATTTCAGACTGTTTACTAATATCCATTCAGTGCGCGACCGGATTCGTTCAGCTTTGTCTTTCAGCCTCCACAAGCATCCGTCCTCACATTTTTGTGCACGAGTGGAAAAATCGAGAAGGTTTCGGTAACTCCGCCCACGGCGGATAAAGTATAAACGGCGGCGGCGACGGACCGGCAGAAGGAGCTGGAGACGTGGAAGGTGATCGACTACCTGTTACGACACTAAATTAGCGTTAGAGATAACTCTAAGTCTTTTAATTTAAGATTTTAAAACTACAACCTTGTTCCATTTTACTTCCGGGGCTCTCATTAAAGGTATGTCTGGTGCTGAAAGGGGTTGTATCATATTATGTTGCATTATATTGGTATATTTTTTTAATAATAGCCTATATTATACATGCAACTTAAATGCAATAGGCTGTATTTTATTATTGCATGTTGCACAAACGTCTGTTGCATTTGTAAACGTCGTTAATGATCGTCTCCATTGTTGCAGGTTGATCATGATATCTGAGAAAGTTCGTATCAACAGCGCTGATGTGAAATACACTGAGAAGCACATCGAGTCGCGTTACTGTTACCACACTGCCTCTGTGTATAGAGATGGAGACGCGTTCACTGTGAGTCGCTGAGCTCTTTTAACTAATGCAATGCTACTTTATATTTCAAAAATTGCATTGAATTTTCTTCCTTTTCCGGGTAGTTGCATACATGCAATTGCTGGTACACAACATTTGAAAGTGTTTTGCGTGTATTATGTTAATAAGGTGACGCCCTCCAGCACCGAATTCACCTTCCGCACCGAGAGGAGGGTGCCCCGGCTGGGAGTGATGCTGGTGGGATGGGGTGGAAATAACGGCACTACGGTCACAGCTGCTGTCCTGGCCAACAAACTGGGTCTGACCTGGAAAACCAAGACGGGGGTGAAGGTACGGAGTCTTAGATTTAGCAAACTGTGTCAGTGTTTCACAAGACACATATCAGCAGTGTAAATGTTCTTCAAATCAAACATTAACATATGCAATGCATTATGATGGAATAAATGAAACTTGTAATGCATATACATATATATTATAAATGCATAAAGAATATAAATTATAAATAGCTACTATCAATAATACATATTAGTAACAAAACGCATGATTTTATTTTGGCATAAAAGAAGAATCAATCATTTCGAACCATACAGCTTATTGTTGATTATTGCTACAAATATACCTGCACTACTTATGACAGTTTTGTGGTCCAAGGTCACATATCGTAAATGCACAAAAGTTCATTATTTATATAATTAATTACATAATATTATTTTAATATAATTATAATAAATATATTGTAATTATGTGATATTATATTAGAATAAAAAAATAAAGTATAATATATAATAATCACTTTATAATTAATTCATTATTATATTATAACCAATGTATTATATAGTTTTTTAATGTACAAAAAAAGCTTATTTATTTTGCATGATTATGCATGATTATAAGAATAAAATATATTTTTTTATATTTAATTTAGCATAGTTTTCCCCCTTGTCCAACAAGTAAAACCCACTGCCCGAGAGCATCATGATTTTTAGTCGAAAACCTCTGGACAAAAAAACTTCAATTTCTGCTTTTTATTGTTTTAATATATCTGATTTCAGACCATCTATTCCTTTGGAATTATGTGTTGTAGGTTATTGAAGTAACCCAGCTAACGAAAACATGTGAACATTATTTCTGTATTTTCTGTTGTTTTAAAACATTTAGTTTTTATATGTCTTGATTTTTTTCTTTTAAATGAACGTGAAGGGAACGTTCCATTTTCTTATTTTACAGACATTAAGGGAATGTTACTTTTGATTGTTCTCTAAAATCTCTGAAACAAGTACAGACGAACATCCTATTCAAAAACATGTGAACTATGTACAGTATAAATAACATTTTTGTGCTGATGTTTTGAGAACATTCTTAAACATCAGATAACATTAAACGAATGTTTGCTCGTAACATCCAGAGAGCCTTTTGAGAACGTTTCCTGTCAGCTGGGAATCATCTTGTAATGTCCTTCTTTCAGAAAGCGAATTACTACGGCTCGTTGCTGGAGTCGTCTACGGTGTGTCTGGGTTCTGGACCGGATGGAGAGGTTTACGTTCCGTTCAGAGATCTGCTGCCTATGGTGCATCCCAATGACGTGGTGTTTGACGGCTGGGACATCTCGTCTCTGGACCTCGGCAGAGCCATGGAGCGCGCTCAGGTTCTGGACTGGAGTCTGCAGGAGAAGCTCCGCCCACACATGAACCAGCTCAAACCCAGGCCCTCCGTCTACATCCCAGAATACATAGCTGCTAACCAGGAGCACAGGGCCGACAACCTCATCAGAGGAACCAAAGCAGAACAGGTGAGACACTGTTCACAACTGCACTGCTTATGAAAGATATCAGCAACACTGCATACATTTTCACATTAGTTAACTGTTAAATTTAAATTGAATTAAATTAAATTGTTAATTTTTTTGGTGTAGTTTTGTGGGTTCTTTTTGTAATTTTACTTTAGTTTAAACTTTTTAAAAAATTATTTTTATTAAATATTTTTATTTTTCACTTTTTATTTTGAAGTTGCATTGCATTTTCTTCCTTTTTTTGGGTAGCTGCATACATGCATACAACTTTTTAAAGTGCTTTGCATATAGAACTAAAATGTTATAATTAATTTATTTAATAAATAACAAATGATTTCGAATTATTTTTTTATTGTTATTTCTTGTTGACAAATGGAACCTTATTATAAATATTGACCATATTTTCCATATTTTATGTGATTTATTTTAAGTGATATATTATATGTTACAGTCAATAATAGTAGATACGTTGCATTTTGAAATGTTTTACACAAATTGTAGTGTTTTTTTTTTTTGCACTTATTTAATAGTTTGACCTCTTGAATGACAAACATTAGTTTTTGAAGCTTAAGGACCTCATTTCATTGATAATTTATTCAAAACAAATTTTTATTGGTTCTATTTTTGTGAAATATTGTGTGTGTATATATACATTAAATAACCTAACTAATGAGACCAATGTTTTTTTATTTATATTTATATTTTAATATAAAATATATTTTATTATATATGTTATATATTGCATTATTATTATATTAAAAAGGTCTCATTAGTTGATATTTATTAATTTAAAAAATATTTTATATTTTATTGTATATTTTATGTATGTTATTATTATATCAAAAATACATTAAAAAGGTTACTATATATATATATATATTTTTTTTTTTTTTTAAATATGAAAATATAAATAAAAAAAAACATCGGTCACAGCAAGGTCTCATTAATTATATATATATATATATATATATATATATATATATATATATATATATATATATATATAAAATTAATGAGACCTTGCTGTGACCGATGTTTTTTTTATTTATATTTTCATATAAAAATATATTATATTATATATATTTTATTATTATATTAAAACTATATTAAAAATGTCTCATTAGTTAATATTTATTACTGTAGTAGTATATATATATTCTATTTTTATATTTTATTATATATTATATATTTTATTATTATATTAAAAATATATAAAAACATCTCATTACTTAATATTTATTAAATAAAAAATAAATATATATATATATATATATATATATATATATATATATATATATATATATATATATATATATATAGATGTATGTATGTATGTATGTATATATTACAGTTTTATTATATATATATTATATTTTATTATTATATTAAAAATATATTAAAAAGGTCTCATTAGTTAATATTTATTTATTAATTAAAAAATATACATTTTTTATTTTATTATATATATGTTTTATTATTATATTAAAAATATCTAAAAATATCACTTTAAAAAAAAAGAAATATATATATATATATATATATATATATATATATATATATATATAATATATATAAGTATATAAGTATAGAAGTATTACAAATATTGTTAACAGTATATATAGTTTTTGTGTTGAGTACGTGTATAAATCAGGAAGTTTGAAATATTCTTGTGTGGTGTTTTAGGTGGATCAGATCCGCAGAGACATCTGTGATTTCAAAGAGAAGAGCTGCGTGGATAAAGTCATCGTTCTCTGGACAGCAAACACCGAGCGATTCTGTGACGTGATTCCTGGAGTCAACGACACCGCTGACAATCTGCTCAACACCATTCAGGTGAGTCTCCTGAAGACACTGATGTTTCATGAATCAGTCTGAATCAGGAACACCTGTTTAATGTGTTGGGGTGTTTGTGTGTCAGACGGGAGGTGAAGTTTCTCCCTCCACCATGTTCGCGGTGGCCAGTATTCTGGAGGGCTGCGCCTACATCAACGGATCGCCGCAGAACACGTTCGTCCCCGGAGCCGTGGGTCTGGCCGTCCAGCGCGGCGTCTTCATCGGTGGAGACGACTTCAAATCCGGACAGACCAAACTCAAGTCTGTGCTGGTGGACTTCCTGGTCAGCGCTGGAATCAAGGTGAGAGAAACACATTAAATATCTGAAACATCAACACATGAGCAAAGAGCAATTCATTTTCCCAAATTATATATATATGTATATATATATAGCATTTTAGTTTTTCTGTATTTAGTTTTTTTCCTCTCTTAATTTTTCTGGATTCTATCTTAACAGTTCATTAAATGTTAGTAATCAAAAAGTTAATTGAAATCATGAAATTTATTATTTAACAACAATTTATTTACAAAAATGACATTTTTAGGGCCCTGTGTAATACATTTTATTTTTTTCCAATTTCTGTTTTATTTTTTCTCAAATTATTATTATTGTTATTATTACTATTATTTATTCTGTTAAAATTTTTATGCATTACATTTTTTTTCCATTTAGATTTTTTTAAATAAAATAAAATTTTAGTAGTAATTTGATACAGTAGTAGTTTAGTAGATCTTTGTTAACAGTAGTTCATAGATCATGTTTTTATATATATATATATATATATATATATATATATATATTTAATTTAAGTTAGATATTTTTAAATATATATTTTTAATATAATATAATAATTATTATTATATAATTAATATATATTAATTATATAATAATAATTATTATATATAATTGATATAATTAATATATATTATATATAGAATATAATTGAATTTATATAAAATTATATATTATTATTGTGTTTTTATATATTATATATATATATATATATATATGTACACATTATATTATATTATATTATATTATATATGTTGCATATTATTAAAAACGAAATTGTCATTTTCAGCCTACTTCTATAGTGAGTTATAATCATCTCGGCAACAACGACGGGCTGAATCTGTCGGCGCCGCAGCAGTTTCGCTCTAAAGAAATCTCAAAGAGTAATGTGGTGGATGACATTGTGCAGTCGAACCCCATCCTGTACCGGCCGGGAGAAAAACCTGACCACTGCGTGAGTCAGCTCATGATGTTATATTACATAAACACTGCTGATCAAGAGTTTGGGGTCAGTAAGATTTTTAAAACAATTCATTCATCAAGGATGCATTAAATTGATCAAAAGTGCCGTTAATGACATTTTTAATGTTAAAAAAAAAATTCAGTTTCACATAAATGCTGTTCTTTTTATTCATCTGATATATAACACTGAAAATGAACATGTTTGTTGAGCAGCAAATCAGCATATTAGAATGATTTCTGAAGGATCATGTGACGATGCTGAAAATTCAGCTGCGCATCACAGAAATTAATTACATTTTAACAGATATTCACAGAGAAAGCAGCTCTTTTAAATTATAATAACATTTCACATTTTACTGCATTTTTGGTCAAATAAATGAGCTTTTGCGCTTTAAAAAACATTATAAAATCCTACCGACCCAGTCTTTTGATTTGTACTGCAGGTCAGCTCTGATATGATCTAATGCAGCAGTTTGAAAACGCAAATAGAAAATGCTGCATTGCATAAATAATGCCTGACTGGTTTGTCTGAACAGGTGGTTATTAAATATGTGCCCTATGTGGGCGACAGCAAGCGTGCGTTGGATGAGTACACTTCTGAGATCATGATGGGAGGAACGAACACGATCGCTCTGCACAACACCTGTGAGGTGAGATCATCGCAGATCATTCAGCACATGCAGGAGTTTGTTTTGAAATCATGAAACTTACACAATTTAATTATTTATTTATTTTTTTTTTATTCTGTCTTAATGGTTTAATTAAATGTTATTAATCAAAAAGTCTTGAAATCATGAAAGCTATACAATCTGACTAACATTTCATTAAACGTTTAACAGAATGGCCCTATGAAATACATTTTATTTTTATTTTTTTCCAAATGAATTTTTTTCTGCATTACATTTTTTTAATCAATACTTTATTAAAAGTTTAATAAAATTACATTTTTAGGGCCCTATGAAACCTATTGTTTTTACTCCCCCCCCCACCCCCAGGAATTTTCATTTATTTTTTTTTCCCATCTTATTTTATTTGCATTCTATTTTGTCAGTTTCAATTCTTAATGGTTTGACTAAATATTACTTTAAAAAAAAAAGCCTATACAACGTAACAACTTTTAGAAGTTTAACTAAAATGACATGTTTAGAGTCCTTGGAAATACAATTGATTTTTTTTACAAATGCATTTTTTTCTGCATTACATTTTTTAATCAGTACTTACTTAATCAATAAAAGTTAATAAAATTACATTTTTAGGCCCCTATGAAATCCATTGTTCCGTCTTAATGGTTTGACTAAATGTTACTTTTTAAAAAAAACAAATCTAGTTAATTTAAATAAAGCCTATACAATTTAACAACAACTTTTAGAAGTTTAACTAAAATGACATGTTTAGGGTCCTACGAAATACAATTGATTTTTTTACAAATGCATTTTTTTCTGCATTACATTTTTTTCCAGTTTTATTTTTTCTCAATTGTGGCTTAATGGTTAAATTTTATGTTAGTAATCAAACACTCATGAGATCATGAAAACCATACAATCGAACAACAGTTTATTAAAAGTTTAACAAAACGACGTGTTTAGGTTGCTGAAATCAATTGTTTTTTGCCCCCAAAATTTCAGTTTTATTTTTTCCTAAATCTTATTTTTTATTTTTTATTCTTTTTGCATTTTATTTATTTATTTATTTTTCCAAATAATTCCATTTTGTCAATTTCATTATTTCTAGATTCAGTCCTAATGGTTAAACGAAATGTTATCTATCAGAAAACAAGTCTAGTTCATTTAAATGAAAACACTATGCAACTGAACACAATTTTTAGAATTTTTCTTTTTTTTTTTTTTTAGAAGTTTTTAGAACTAAAATGACATGTTTAGGGCACTGATAAATCCTGAGATCCCGATGCATCTTTATATGAATTAACGCATGTGTCGTCTGCTTGTGTTCAGGACTCTCTGCTGGCCAGTCCCATCATTCTGGATCTGGTGATCCTGACAGAGCTGTGTCAGAGAATCACGTTCTGCACTCAGGACGATCCCGTGTTCCAGGGTTTTCACAGCGTCCTGTCGCTGCTCAGCTTCCTCTGCAAGGCGCCGCTCGTCCCGCAGGGGGCGCCGGTGGTCAACGCCTTCTTCCGGCAGCGGGCGTGCATCGAGAACGTCATGAGGTCAGATTTCAGCCTACGCGTGAGTTTTCTCAGTGTTTGCGTGTGATTGCGCATTGTTAAATGTATTTGTTTCTGAATGGCAGAGCGTGTCTCGGCCTCCCGCCGCAGAATCACATGCAGCTGGAGCACAAGATGAAGAAGAGCTTCATGCACTCCAGTGAAAACCACATCCGTCATCCCATCCTCATGAACGGAAAGATCGAGCACATCAACGGCTATCAGTCTGCCAAATACATCGACATTAACGGCCGTGAGATCCTGCAACACACGATCTCATAAAAGCCCACGTACTGGAAGAAAACCAAACAAGACTAGCTAGATGTTGTTTACTACTGAGTGCACTGTGTGAAGTCTGATTGAAGTTAAGTTCAGCTTTGCTTGAGTTTTGTATTTGCACTTGGCTACCTGTTCTTGTTTAGCGAGTACTGTATTTCTGGATGAAATATTCATCTATGCATTCCCAGCGTGGAATTTTTTCCAGGTTTTATACTTGAATGCACTGACAAAATTGTTGTTTTTGTTTGTTAAACAAAATGAATGAACTCCTGAATAGTGAGAATTGTTGTTGCATTTGGCAAATGCATAATTACAGTTGTGTAAACACTGAGAATATTCATTAAGTGACTAATTTAATAAAAAAATGATCAGGTCAAGTCTTTCTCGAATATTTTTCATTTGTATGTTAAAAACTATAACAAACTAAAACATTATAATAAAGATAATATAAGTAGGTAAATCAAAGTTGTAATGAATTTTTTTTAATGAAATTGTTAGTAATCCAAAAATATGTGTCATTTATTAAAATAGAGAACCTTTAATTTAACAATGATTTCTTAAAATAAATTATATGTATTTTTAATTTTATTTGCTTCAATTATGAAATTAATTTAGTAACTTATTGAATGTATTTATTAATTTAACAAATTTTATAAAATTATGAACCTTACTCAATTTAACAATTTCTTTAAAAATATATATATATTTATAAAATGCGCATGCATATATATATATATATATATATATATATTTATTTATTTATGTGTATTTTTTTTCCATGTTTTTTTGGGGGTTTCGTTTTAATATTAATATTAATTGTTAGTAATAAAAAAGTATGTAAATTGTAAATAGAATTTTTTTTAAATGTATGTAAATTTATTTACATTGTGAACCTTATTCAATTTAACATATATATTTAATATATAAAATGTAATATATATAATTAAAAAAAAATTTGTTTTAATAATTACACACACACACACACACATATATATATAAATGTATATATGTTTATATTTTATATATATATATATATATATATATATATATATAATAAAATATTTTTTTTTTCATTTTTGTAAACATTAATTATTAGTCATAAAAAAATACGTCTAATTTGTTGAACCTTATTTAATTTAACAACAATTACAATTAAAAAGTTATATATATATATATATATATATATATATATATATATATATATATATATATATATATATATATATATATATATGTAATTTTTTTTACATTTTTTGCTTTGTTTTTGTTTTAATAATTACAATAATTGTAAGTAATCAAAAAAGATTGTCTAATTTATTGAAATCATGAACCTTTTTCAATTTAACAACAAAAAACTTTTATTAAAAGTTTAATAAAAAAAATAGCCTAGATTTTAAGAAATAGCAACCAATTACAGTAGCTAAATTTTTGTTGGTGACAGGAAACTAAAATGTTAAAGAAATTTATCATATGTCTGGTTTGGGCCTACAAAATGACGTCACCCGGTTTTTGTGAGCTGCGCCCCCTGCCTGAAGAGCGCGTTCATGCACACAACCGCTGGTCAGCTGATCTGCTGTATCATCACGTGTCCATAGCAACCATCCTCGGATTGATTGTGAGACTGGTGATTTCTGGAAGTGATTTAGATAAGATTTTACTGGCAAATGCAAGAATCTCAGGCGCAGCTGAAGGTCAGGATGATGATGATGATGATGATGATTTAAAGAGATGGCGGAGAAGCGTCGCGCCGGTGTCGCGATCATGTCCGACTCCAAATCTGCCGCAGCCGACGGCGATAAGGAGTTCCTGTCGCAGGCCGGAGTCAGCGCGCTGCTCCGAGGAGCTCTGCTCAAACTGCTCGAGTCCAGGCCGGAGGATCCCGTCGGCTTCCTGGCCGAACATTTCGGTCATTTGTCGTCGGAGGCTGATGACGGAGGAGCGGAGCATCAGAGCGTGAGCCGGGCGCTCTGGCACCTGAGTCTGGCGCATCACTCTCAGAGGTCCGGACAGGCACACTGAAATCATAGTTTATGTTCTATTTATTATGTTTCTTAGCCATGGTGTGAAAGCGTCTTTTTTAATCTCTTTTTTAATTATTATTATTATTATTATTTTTAATTATTATTTGTTATTTTATTCATTAATATTTTTATAAGCCTGCGTCATTAATTATCTTTTTAGGCCATAGTGGAGAAGTTTATTTTGGTTTATTTATTTTTATTATTGATATTATTTAGCTATTTTAATCCATGAGTGGTTAATTTATATTTTGTTTAATTTATATATTTTTTATTGTTTTTAAATTATTTTATTTCATTTTATTTCCTTACTATTTCTATATTTCATTAATTACCTTTTCAAGCCATTGTTAAAAAGTTTATTTTGGTCTCTTTCTTTATGCATGTTATATTGCTATTATTTGTCTCTTTTAAGCCAAGAGAAAATAGTTTTTATTGTATTGTATTTATTTATTTATTCTTGATTTAATTACTGTTTTTGTATCTCATTAATTGTTATTTTATATATATATATATAGTATATTATTATTATTATTATTGGTTTTTATCTATTTATTTTTGCTTTATTTATTATTGCTGTTATTTACTTATTTTAAGCCATGAGAGAAATATTTTATGTTGCTTTATTATTATTATTATTATTATTAGTAGTAGTAGTAGTAGTAGTAGTAGTAGTATTTATTTATTTTCAGTTACTTTCCATCTTTTTTTGCTTTATTATAGCCATTATTTATCTTTTTTAAGCTATGTTTTTTCCCCCATTAATTGTCTTTTTAAGCCATAGTGGAGATATTTTAGACCAATGTTTTTGGACATTTGCAGGAGTTTCTTTCTTTCTTTCTTTCTTTCTTTATTTCTTTATTTATTTTTCTTTTCTTTTCTTTTCTTTTCTTCTTTCTTTCTTTTTTTTTTTGGTTTATCTTATCTATTATCATAATTTTAAAATGTTTTTAAGAGCAATAAAATAATTTTATTATTGCCATTATTTATCTTAAGCCATAAGCAATACATTTTTATTTTGTTTTATTTATTTGATTGCTTTTATTTTATTTTATTATAATATTAAATTCAATTTTAAAATTATCTTTTTAAGCTGAATACATTGCGAAATGTTTTAGTGCCATGTTTTTTTAGATTATTTATTTTAAATCCTAAATTAGATAAAATGTACTTTTATCTTTTAGTTTATTTTTTAGCTTTATTTTATTGTTTACCTTTATATAATTTATGTTAATTATATATTTTAATATATAATATATATTATTATTGCATATTATTTAAATATTATTATTATTATTATTATTATTACTATTATTAATTCATTCATTCATTTATTTACATTTATTATTACTTCTATAGAACACTCTAAAAAATGCTGGGTTAAATACAACCCAATGCTGGGTGAAATATGGACAAACCCAGTGTGAATGGGTTGTTTTGACCCATAAATGTTTAATCCAATCTTCTGGGTAGTTTAATTTAACTCAACTTTTATTTAAAAATTACTGTATGGCTGAAATAGGTTGTAAATTAAAAATCAAGCATTACTAGAGGCATCGGAAATAATCAAAAGGTAAACATTTATTCATAAGCAATCTATTAATACAATATAATATCAATAAGATATTTATTATTTAAACTTATTAATAAATGTTAATCTATTGAACACATTAACAAATGTCAATTTTCAACCGATTTTGGGTCATTTTAAGCAAGAAATATAGTCATTTTTAAGCAAAAGTTGAGTTGAATAAAACTGCCCAAAGGATTAAGTTAAACATTTAACCCAACCACTGGGTCAAAAGTCAATCGCTGGGTTTGTCCATATTTCACCCACTTTCAGCACTTTTTAGAGTGTATTATTCTCTTTTAAGCCATGAAAGGTTCTGTTTTAATATAGTATTTTAAATATATTTCATTACTGTTATTTTTAGGTTAACCAGCTCTTGTTCAGTTACGTAACCAGTGCCATTCCCCTGTTATATTTTCTGTTGTATAGCTCAGATTCAGTTTCAGCTCTTGTGGATGAATAAAAGCATCTGTTACATGCATAAATGTAAAATGCAAGTGATTCTTTCAATTCAGTTTACGGTTTTTATTCTCTGTTCCCCTGCAGGTCAGCGTTTAACAACAACGTCCGTGTGGCGTATGAGTTGCTGACGCAGGGCGTCCCGCGTCGCGTGAGCGGCGGTGTGCGCGGGCGTCTGTACTCGGAGATGCTGCGGTGTCTGTGCAGTGAAGGCGGGCTCTCGGGCTCCACCGCCGCCCCGCTCCTGCGCCGCATCCAGAGCCACGACTACGAGGCCGTGCCCTTCGAGCTCTTCCGGCAGGGCGTCCTGACCTGCGCCGTGTTCGCCGACTACATCCGTAAGTCCCAGTGTCTGTACGCGGCGGTGGCCAGCGCTCCGGACCGTCCAGCCGAGAGGACGCTGTGCCAGGCGGTGCTCTCCACGCTCCGCGAGGCGCTGGAGACGGCGGACGGCACCGACGTGGCGCGGTACCTGGAGGCCAGTGCCAAAATCTCTCCTGCCAAAGTGGCGCAGGCCATGGCGGAGGTTCATCCGCGCGCGCAGCGGCAGGAGGGTCTCACGATGGACGCGCAGGAGTTTGAAGACGCCGCCGCCGCGCTCTTCATCGCTCGAGTGCGAATCGTCACCTGAAATCAGCAAAAGTTTAGCATAGATCGTTACTATTGAGAACTAAGCATATTGCACAAACTAGAGGAAGATATGTCATAAAAGAAAACAAGTTGCGTCATATTGCATTCACGTTTTTACTTTTAGATGTCGTTTCCAAATGCATTTTTACATTGTTCAAACATATGCATATTCTCAAACCATTTCGCTTCACTGCAAAAGATTTCAGTGTTATTTTCCAGTACAAATACCTAAATATTATTAAATCAAGATGCATTTACCAGAGAAGCAAAATGACAAGATATTAAGACAAATTAGTTTCAAAAAGAGTTTCAAAAAGGTCTTTAAAAGGTCTTTCAAAAGTCTTAATTCATCCATCCACAAATTAAGCCCTTAAAAAAAAGTCTTTAGTCAGAGTAGAAGGTTTTAAATTCATAGGTGTGGCACTAAATATTGCATGTATTGCAAAAATAAGTAAATATTTAATAAATGCATAAAAAAGAACATTTCTTCCTCAGTATTTTTGCCTTGTTTTCCGGTACAAATATCTAAACAGCCTTAAATTGAGATACATTTAATGGAGAAACAAAATGACATATGAGGTCTTTTTTCTGAAAAATGATCCACGATTAGGTGAATTTATGCTTAAAACAAGAAAGCCAGGACAAAAAAATAAAACTTAATTCATCCCTTCACAAATTAAGGCCTTAAAAAGATCATAAAATTGAATAGAATGTTTCAAATGCATAATGTTATGCATTAAATATTGCATGCATTGCAAATTCTATATATAAAAAGATATATATATATATATATATATACACACACAATTTTATTAATTAACTAATTAATTAACTCTATTTGGATGCATGACTGTTTTCAGAAAAAAAGAACAATTCTTTGCTTCTCAAGTATTTTGATTTAAGAATTTTTTTATTTAAAATATATGCATGCAATGCATGCAATATTTTCTGCTTTAGAAACAATTAGAAACAAAAGCAGAAACAATTTTTTTTAAAACAATTTTTTCAGAAAAAAAAGAAAAACAAAATGTATACATTTTAATATTTTGTAAGTTTGCTTCTCAAGTATCTTGATTTAACATTTTTAGAAAAACACTACGAATATATCAAATATAATGAATAAATTAAAAATAATTGCTGGATTTTTATCATGATCCAATGAGAAACATATTAACATCACGTCATCTTCTACAAAATTAACTTAAATCTTACTTTTAAGGATTTTGAGATGCAAAATAAAGATAGGAAGACTTAAAGAAATGAAAAGTCTTGTATTCTAAGAAACTGAATAAAATTAAATAAGTTTGTTTAAAACAAGAACAGATAACTGTTTCGATCTTGTTTTAATCATAAACTCATTTTTCGCACATCACATTTTTAGCACTTTCTCAGAAAATAAGACTTTTTTTGTTCTGTCATTTTGCATCTTAAGTAAATGCATCTTCTTTTAATAGTTTTTAAATATTTGCACTGGAATACAAGACAAAAACACAAACCTTTAGAACATGTATTCATCGATCTAAAGGAAACACATGCAGTTACATGTACTTCACTCACTGGCATCAAAGTGAATCATGGTTTTATCTTGTTTTTAGCTAAAGTCTAATATCAGTGTGAGAAACCTCAGTTCAGGAAGTGTTGGCGGTGTATTTCTGTTATAGATATCTGAAAGTACATCGGTTCCCCTTTTTCAGTATCCAGATATGATGAACCACAGTTTCACAGACACTATAAACTCAGTACTCACCACACATGAACTCCTCTATCTGTTGCATTTGCAAGTTCAAACAAATGTTGGGACATTATAATAAAAGTTTATGCAAATGTGCACAGAACAATCATTCACAGTTAGACCATTGTTTTCTCATTTGCATTAGTAGACACACTAAAACCCTCGTCCAGAGGAATAACTGCACTGTAAAAACAATTTGTTGAGTCAACTTTAACTAATTTGTAACCTGGCTGCCAGTCAACTCAAAGAAAGTTTATTCAGCTTGAAATGTTAAATTATACGAAGTGACAACTTAGATATTTGAGTTGACTGAACTTAAAATTTTAAGGCAGCAGGGTAACAAATTATTTTAAGCTCAACAAATTGTGTTTTTTATTTTTACAGTCATAACAGAGAAATGTCTCATCTTTACAGCTCTGCATGCACATTTGTAGGCATTACTGACATCTATTTATTTATCAGCGTAATATAATCATACTCAGAACCTTTTTTTGCATATTAAATAAATGTTTTTGTTTGTTTTGCCCTGACCAATGAACTTTTCCACTCATCTCTTTATGAACTAGTGGGAAAATGCTGCTGTGTTTTCTAATTTACAAAAATGTTCAGTATGATTTCGGCATAATAACTTGAGTAAAAAGTTTAAAAATAAACATGAATTTGAGAATGAATCAGTTTTTGGTGTGTCTGGTTCCAGGTTTTCCTTTTCTGTCAAAACCCTGCAGTTGTGTCTTCAGTTATTGACAATATATTGTGCTCTTTTTTTTGTTCAGCACACATTCTGGGTGTGTTCAGTTTTCTCAGGCTTGATGGAGCAAATGTGAGAGATACTGAGAGGAAATGATGCCATTTTCATTCTCACAGGCTGTTGCGGTGAAACACAGAGGACGTTTGACTTACCCGGCGCTCACACCATTAAAAGTAATGAGGGTCCATGTGTCAATAATTCAGCGGGGCTTGAATTACAGACACTTGCCGCTGCGTCAGCGCATTACAGACCTGATGAAAATCTTCTCCAGTTGCTGGAGCTCCTAAAGCAATAGTCCACCTAAACCTAAGCATTTAATGACAGTTTACGCACCCTCAAGACTTTTCAAGATTAGGATGAGTTTGTTTCTTCATCAGACTTATAGAAATGTGTCATTCCATCACTGTTTTACCAATGGATCCACTGAAGTGAATGGGTGCCGTCAGAATGAGAGTCCAAACGGCTGATAAAAATATCCACAAGTAATCCACACCACTCCAGTCCATCAGTTAAAATCAAAATCTGAAACAAATCCATCATTTTTAGTGTCTAAAATAAGTTAATAATCCATAATAAAGCTTCCTCCAGTAAAAACGTCCATCTCCTGTTGTTTCTCACATCAAAATACCAGCCACATTTGACTGTTTTTTGACTGTTTTGGCTTGCAGATTTCTCTCGTGATTCAGACCGGAACTTTTTTTTTTTCCACTGGAGGAAGTGTTATTATAGATTATTTAGTTAAAAATGTCTTAATGATGGATTTGTTTTAGGTTTTGTCTTCTCAAGATGTGAACTGATGGACTGGAGTAGTTGTGTGGATCACTTGTGATGTTTTTATCAGCTGTTTGGACTCTCATTCTGACGGCACCCATTCACATCCATTGGTGAGCAAGTAATGAAATGCTACATTTTTACAAATCTGATGATGAAACAAACTCATCCTAATCTTGTACGGCCTGAGGGTGAGCACATTTTTTACCACGTTTTTATTTTTATATTTCCTTTAATATGACTTTCCACCCTATTAGTCATTTGTAAAACCACTTTAACTAGCAAAAGGCACTTCCTTAATGACATCATCCTGCAGGAAGTGACATCATTTATTGGAGGGAAAGCAGCTGCACAAACACCAGTGAGTATTATCTGATGAGTTTTGTGGTTTATTTCACTTTAAAACATTCATCCTGTTTGATCAACTTTCACAAATGAGTTTGATGCTGAAAACAGTCTCATGTAAATAATCACAAAGATACAGTGCAGGAACAGGAATGAGCACCTGTGTTCAATGTAAATGTCCTGAGCGCTCTAATTTCCTCACCTGTGAGCTCACAGGCTTTTGCTTATGTTTTCTCTCTATTTATTAGTCCTTGAAAGTGAGTCAGAATTATGTATGTCTATGACCCAGCATGGTTTGAGCTGAACTTTAGCACACATTTTACTGGTTCATAATAAAGACCTGCTTAAACAAGACTAGATTTACTGAGAGGGTGTAACTCACACGTGCATTCATTAAATGCATCTCAATTACCTCAATTAAATCAAATCTGTGAGCGACAGTATGTGTGCAAACACATATTGTGATGTATTTATAAATATTTCCTCATTTTACTGCCAGGATCAGCACTTTATTGCTCTTCTATCAGCATAAAAACAAAAGCACACTGTTATTGATTAAAAGAGATTTATTAACAAAAAATAAGATTGTAAATGAGAGACATAAATTATGAAATGTAAATGAAGAAATCATTTCTAGTGCATTAAAGAAAGATTTTGAACATTTTTTAAACATTAATTTTTTTTTTTTTTTTTTATCATTTACAGAAATGGAAAATTACAGGCATGATGGGTTAAAATTAACTCTATCCAAAGTTACAGGAAAGCAGTTCAAGTTGTTTTCTCATATTGTGCGGTTAAACGCCGTTTATGAGCACAAGACTGTGAGAAATACAAATGATCAATTAAAAAATAGCAGAATTAAATCTGCTACTTTCACAGACTGCAAATTCGTGAATGCCACAATGTTTTAACATGTAAAACGTACAGGTCAAACGTCAGCATAAAATCAGAGGGAAAAAAATGAGAAATTACAGCCTGTATAAAGTAAATAAAGCTTACTTATAAAAAAAAAAAAAACTTAGCACAAAATACTGTTATATTATTTGTAATTGTAATTATTTATTTGTAATTTATGCATATTTTAAATTTAAGTCAATTAATAATTATAATTTAAGTAATAATATATGTAATATAAGATTCATTTAAATTAAATTAATTTAAATTTAAATTAAATTGTGCGTTCGTAATTTGTGATGATAATAAAACTGTATATTGCATTTTCTTTTCAGCAAAGAATATACTTCTCATGAAATAACATCTTTTAATAATCCTAAAAACAGGCTTTATTTTTCTAAAATCTAATTTTAGTAAATATAATGCATTTTTATTCTTTACTGGTTTATATTTGTTTGTATTGTAAAGGTGGTTTTGACAATGCAGTCTGAGAAGCCGCTTTTACGTTTATTGTTGTTATTATTATTTTTTTTTGGTGTCAAAATTAAGACCAAATTAAATTAATCAAATTGTGTAGTGCATTTGTAATTTGTGATGATAATTACAATTTAAGCAATTTTATAAAATTATAATTATATAATTTTATAAAATTATAATTATATTTTATATAATAAAATTATATAAAATGTATTAAATTACTTATATTGTGTATTGTATTTTCTTTTCAGCATGAAATTATAATAATAAAAAAAACAGGCTTTAATTTTCTTTGTGCAAAAATATCATTTTCCATTTTTTTCCTCTTTGATTTTGTGGTGAAATAAGACTTTTATACAGCTTTAGAGGCACAAACTCAAAGCAGCTTAAATGTTTTGACTGAAAATGCAAAATCGCTCATGTCTTTCATCCTTTAGATCAAAGCTGAACGCTACAAAACCTCTTCAGTGCACTTTAGGTGAAACTATAATGCATGCACGTATCCGCATAAACCTTTAACATCACTGTCATAAAAGGCAATAAATGTGTCGAAATGAGTTTTACAAAGGCGGCCCAGTTCAGTTTGTCCTCGTTAACAATGACCTTGATATTGGGAAGAAACTTTAATTGCAGTTGGCTCAAACTCAGCAGACATTCATTACAGTAATATTACATATTTACCCCCATAACACACATAAAATGAAAGGTTGCAGAGGTCAGAATGTACAGTGATGGATACCGGCAGACAGTAAAAGAAGAACAAAACAAGCAAAAAGCCCAAAAAGCGAGTTTATGTGGGCGGTGGAAACAGCGAAGGAAGACCACTGTTGACCTGAAAGCGCGTCTCGTCTGATATCCCATACTGCTCCAGGGGGTCCTACACCAGATCACAGAGCGTCATCTTTCTTATTAATCTGATATTGATATCTAAAAGGTATTAGTTGCATTAATTAATTATTTCGATTTCCCTCACCTTGCCGGTCAGTCGATGGATTTCTGTGCGATAGTAGATCAGGTTCTTACGCATGGATTCATAACTGTGAACAGAAGCAGATTAGAGTTATAAAGCAGAAAACGCACAGCATGATGGGAAACGTCAGCGACGCGCACCTGGCTTTAACGATGGCGTCGATCCACTCGACACACTGTTCCTGAGAATCGCATTCGAACAAATACTTCCTCTCGCCTTCGTCCAGAAACACTGGAAAACAAGCAACATTTCTTAAAACATAAATTCTGATTTAATCGCAAACCAAAGACATGAAATGTTTTTTCCGATAATTTCTATATTTCTACAGTGTTACGCTGTTAGTGACCGAAGCTGCTCTCACCGATGGAGAAAACGTGATCGTCTTCTTTCTCCACACGACATTGTTCCAAAAGCAGCGCGCCGATGGGCTGAAACGCAAACGAATTCAACTTAAACGAATGTGATAGTGATGCTGCTGAGATTCAGATCAGACGCTGATTCGCACTCACCTCGTCCTCATCGATCCGAAAGTAAAACAGAAAATTAACGATCAGTTTCACTAGACGCCTCTTCACAACTGTTGTGGGAAACAGAGGAGAAATAAGTCAAACTCCATTGTGCTGCATCTCCACATGGCAAAACCAGCTCCAGTCTAGTATTGCACACTTACTAGTATTTGTAAATCTTACATAAAAACATCAGTTTTTTAGATTGCTTTCCAGTTGCTTTAGTGCACAGTTAGTAAGTGTTAGTCATTTGAATTTATTACTGGTTTATGTATTTGTATTAGTTTGTATTGTAAAGGCTGTTTTTACAATGCATTCTGAGAAGCTTCTTTTAAGTTTATTGTTATTATTATTATTATAATTTGTCATTTTTTGGTGTCAAATTAAGCCCAAATTAACCCAAAAATATGAAAAATAAATAAAGTGATTGGGACTTTTAATCTTAAAATTCAGACTTTTTTCTGGCAATTGAGGGGGAAAAAAGTTCAAATTGCAAGATAAAAGTCAATTCTGACTTTTCCCCTCGTACTTCTGAATAGAAAACTGAATTGCGGGATTTCTTCCCCCCACAGAATAAAAAATTAAAAGGGTAATTGCAATTTTTTAAATCTCATAATTCTGATTTTTTTATATATCAATTCTCAGTTAATATCCTGCAATTCTCAGAATAGTGAGAAAAAAAGACAGATTTTTGAGAAAAAGCTCAGAATTGCAAAATATAACCTTGGAATTGTGAGAAAAAAAGTTGCTAAACCTGCGACTGTTTTTCCTCTTAATGGTGACTTTTTCATCTCACAATTCTGTTTTTTTCCCAACAGAATAAAACATTTAAAGTGGTAATTGTGATTTTTTTTTTTTTAATCTCGCAATTCTGACTTTTTTCTCATAATGGTAGCTTTTTCATCTCACAATTCTTTTTTTCCACAGAATTATGAATTTATATCTTGCAATTGTCATAATAGAGAGAAAAAAGACAGAATCTGAAGACATTTCAGAATTGCAAAATATAAAAATGACGAAAAAACCACGCAATTCAGACTTTCTTCCTCTTAATTCTGAATTTACATTTCACAATTCTGTTTTCCCCTACAGAATAAAAAATTAAATTGGGATTTGCAATTTTTTTAATCTCAGAGTTCTGACTTTTCTTTCTCACAATTGATTTTTTTTTTTTTTTTCAGAATTCTGAGTTTATATATCAGTTCTATATTAATTAATATTTAAAAATTTAAATAGTAATTGCCTTTTTTTTTAAATCTCACAATTCTGACTTTTTTCTCAGAATTATGAGTTTATATATCAGTTCTGAGTTCATATCTTGCAATTGTTAGAATAGCGAGAAAAAAAAAAACAGAATTTGAGAAAAAAAGTCAGTATTCCAAGATTCAAGTTCATACCCTGCAATTCTCAGAATAGCAACAACAAAACAACAACAACAAACAAAAAAAAAAAAAACAGAATTTGGAGAAAAAAGTCAGAATTGCATGATATAACCTTAGAAAACTTGCAAAACCTTGCAATTCTGACTTTTTTCTTCATTTTGAACTTACATCTTGCAATTCTGTTTTCTCCCCACAGAACAGAAAATTAAAAGGGTAACTGCGATTTAAAAAAAAAAAAAAAAAAAAAAAAATCTCACAATTCCGATTTTTTTCTGACTTTTCAAAAAAAAAAAAACCCACAATTTTGAGAAAAAAGTCAGAATTGCAAGCTATAACTTTGGAATTGCGAGAAAAAAAATGCAAAACTTGCAATTCTGACTTTCTTTCCCTCTTAATTCTGAATTTACATATCGCAATTCTGTTTTCCCCACAAAATAAAAAAAGGGTAATTGCGATTTATTTGATCTCAATTCTGACTTTTTTCTCATAATGGTGACAGAATTTTGAGGAAAAAAGTCAGTATTGCAAGATATAACTTACATCTTTTTAATTGCAAGATATATGGAATTACAAAAAAAAAAAAAAAAGTCGCAAAACCTCACAATTCTGACTTTTTTTTTTCTCGTAATGGTGACAGATTCTCAGAATAGAGATAAAAAGACATAATTTTGAGAAAAAAGTCAGAATTGTGAGATAAAACGTTGCAAATTGTTGAATATAATGGAAGCCTTTTAGTTTCGCGTCAAAGCTGCCTCACAGATTCCAATAAAAGTGCTTTAGTTTTCCATAAGGCTTTGTGGATTATAACAGAAATGCTCAATTTCTTAAAAGTTTAGTTTATTTAGATGCGAGTATACTAGTTTTGTTGCGACATGACAGTTTTTTCTTTGTTATAACATTTATCGTTAATAACGAAAAAACTTGTCGACACAATCACCAGGCTCGCCATGCGATCAACTTTATACAAGTGCGGCAACAACCAATAGGATTGGATGTAGTGTAGGTCACGTGATCCGCCTCCTAATGCTATTGGCTACTGCACTTAAGTACGAACACTAGTGACTAACAGCTGTACTCGTAATAGCGTACTACTTTCACCAATACTGTTATAACGTTACAAGTCAGAAACAGTAGGAGTAGTAAGCTATATGCGATTCAGATCATCCCTTTGACCATAAAAGGAGCAGTTCTGTGGTTGATTTTAACGATAGGAGTCTCATTTTCTAGCGTTCTGACACGGTGCTTTATAGAACCTCCACAGATATCCGTGAGCTCATGCGGATGAAATGTTCGCCTCTTACCGTCTCCTTTCTTCGGGCCTCTCATGCCCAGCTCGGCCGCTCTCTCTGTGGGCTGGCGGCTCAGGAACACCAGCTCCTTCTCGTTGAATCGCATCTTCAGCTCTCTGACAACAGTCTCGTCTCAATAAAGCGCATTTTTATGACATTAAACAACTGTTTTCGTCTCAGCATCAACGTCAGATCGAATACTCCTCATCCAGACTATCAGTCATACTGCTGTCGTGGTCAGAAGCTCATCTGATCGCGAGTTAATGCCAAATGAAGTGAAACAAGCGTCATTAAACACACACACACCCGAGCACACTGAGAGCTGCACGAACTGAACACATGGAGCCGAAAGAGGGCGCTGATTTACCACTTAAAAACGTACATTTACATATGTACATTAATTTATAAATATAGAGTTGTATATAAAATAGTTGTTTTTAACTTTTTTAATTTTATGAAAAATCACAAAGCCGAGTTTGTCAATTGAAGTAGCATTTTCAGTGATGATTTTGCAGTTTCAATGATGTCAATTATTTTTTTAGTAAAACCTGTTAACGTATGTCTTTTTTTGTACATTCTCACTGTATCGTGGTACAATGAAATTACTTACATTTGTACATTTGTAAGGGTAAATAGACACTTCTGTCCTGTACCATTGTACCTTACCTTATCAATAAAGTTGCGGACTTCAAAATAACAGGAACAGGAAGTGCATCACTCAGCGCGCATGCGCATTACAGCAGCGACGGCGGCAAGCGTGATCTGGACGTTGGGTAAAAATGTTTTCACAATGAATTTGCCGATTAAAATATGTACTTATACTTTTTAAAAAGAAAGATCGAGACGACTAAACTGAACTTTTAATGAGCTTTTTTTATAATTCGTTAAAAGTGCAGATTTGAATCAGTTCGATTCGATTCAGTTCTGTACACACAACTGTTATGCTATCTATCTATCTATCTATCTATCTATCTATCTATCTATCTATCGTATATTTATATATGCATGTTTCTCTATTTTAATTGATAAGTGATGTTATTAGTGGCATAAGTTTTTACTCCTACCGTAAATAGGATCATATTATACACGTTTGCATTGTATTTTTCTTCCTAAATCCTCCTATTATGTTAGTCAAGGTTTCTTACTCTAAAAACAATCATAATTTATTTTGGTGTCTATTTTTGTGTCTGTTTATCTTTCTCTGACCCTTACAATTTAACAGGCTGTTTGCTATAAAAGACTTCTATATGTAAATATAAAACTATTTAATATGATCAAGCTCTTCTTTTTTGTGTGTTGGCTGCCTTCCACATCTTTGAAGATTTTGTACCCTAATTTCAGTATATTTTGACATAAGAGTGTGCTGGCAGGATGTTTTGAGTTCTGGAAGTTCAAACATCAAACTTTTTGAATTTCAGTTGATTTTCTGTTTTCTGTCTTGTTTAAACATGTTTTCCTCCTCTCTGGATTCAGGAGCAACAGTGTGAGGAGAGGAATCTGCCATCATGGATTTCCAGCACAGAGCTGGAGGGAAAACGGGCAGCGGTGGCGTCGCCTCCGCGTCCGAAAGCAACCGGGACCGGCGTGAGCGACTGCGGCAGCTGGCCCTAGAGACCATAGACATCAATAAAGATCCATACTTCATGAAAAACCACTTGGGCTCTTATGAGTGTAAACTGTGTCTCACGCTGCACAATAATGAGGTATGAGCTCTGAGTAACGCTGATGCACTTTACAAACATTCATCCGAACAACGTAAATTCTCACTGTGTTTGTGATTTTCCTTTTCTAGGGAAGTTATCTCGCTCACACACAGGGTAAAAAGCATCAGACTAACTTGTAAGTGCATTTTTGGAGCAATGATTATCATAATGATGTTTAATTTAGAGAAAGAACTCATTGTATTGTCTGTACTTTTCTATTTTAGAGCAAGACGAGCTGCAAAAGAGGCAAAGGAAGCGCCGGCTCAACCCGCTCCAGAGAAAGTCAAGGTTGAAGTGAAGAAGTTTGTCAAGATTGGCAGACCGGGTTATAAAGGTCAGCTGATCTTACTTGAATGAATCCCATTCATTTGATTTATAGACACAGTTTCCATTGTCATAGAGAAAACCTCTAAATATTAGGACATTTGTAACTTATCAGGCCTGGAAAAGTGATTAAGAATTCAGTAGGGACTATACATTTTTTTTTTTTTGGTATACTTAACTTTTCTAGTTTTTTACCAGTAGTTGTCTTATTAGACACATCTGTACCTTTATATATTATTGAATAAGGATTTTTAAAAATCATATGTGACCTGGACCACAAAACCAGTCTTAAGTATCACGGGTATATTTGTAGCAATAGCTAAAAATACATTGTATGGGTCAAATTTATAGATTTTTCTTTTATGTCAAAAATCATTAGGATATTAAGTAAAGATCATGTTCCATGAAGATATTTTGTAAATTTTCTACCGTAAATATATCAAAACTTAATTTTTGCTTAGTAATATGCATTGCTAAGAACTTAATTTGGACAACTTTAAAGGTGTTTTTTTTTTTTTTTTTTTTTTTCTTCAATATTTAGATTTTTTTTTGCACCATCAGATTCCAGATTTTTAAATAGTTGTATCTCTGCCAAATATTGTCCTTTCCAAACAAACCATACATCAACGGAAAGCATGTTTCAGCTTTCAGATGATGTATAAATGTCAATTTTGAGAAATTTACACTTATGACTGGTTTTGTGGTCCAGGGTCACATATATACATTTTTGGCCATCAGTGATGTCAGGCCTAGCAAAAATGGACATTTTTGGCAGTTAAATGCCTTAAACAATTTAGTGTTTGCTTCTTCCCAATATATTTTGATCATGTAGGAAACATCAAAAGCAAGTATTGTGAAATATCCTGTTATCCAATAATCATAAATGACCGGACAGTAGCTGTGGGAACCCGATGCAGGTCTAAAAGTCATTGATTAACAGATGTACCTATTTTGTATTTTACCCATAGTAACAAAACAAAGGGATCCAGAGATTGGACAACAGAGTTTGCTCTTCCAGGTAAATCTAGTCATTTCTGTCTGATTTAGAGCTGAATGAATGGTTGATGTGTTCGGGGTTAACTGCCCTGTGATTTGAAAGCTAAATGTTTTTATCTTGTAATTTTAGTCTGCCATCCTTAATTGATATAATAAAGGTTGTTCTGGTTTTCAGATCGATTACCCAGAGATAGCAGAAGGTATCGGGCCGAGGCATCGCTTCATGTCAGCGTACGAGCAGAGAATCGAACCTCCAGACCGTCGCTGGCAGTATTTGCTGTTCGCAGCTGAGCCGTATGAAACCATCGCATTCAAGGTCTGTCAGTTAAAACAACTGTTTAACTTAAGCTCATAAACTCTCTAAGAAGTTTCTGAAACAAAGTTGATATGTAAAACAAATCTGACTGAACAATAACATTCCCCCCTTGAATGCAATGTACTTTTACCTAAACCTGCATTTGTTTATAGAAAATATATACAAAATGAGCAGAAATGTCCTTAGTCTAGTAAATCCTACTATAGCATATTTGATTCACAAATTTTTAAGGCCTGTAAATGACCAACATGATCAAACACAGTCTACTAGTATAATTGTACAAATGTTCAGCTTCAGCTGATGCTTCAAAACATATTCTCACTATATCAGACTATAAAAGCCTGACAGATCAAATATGATGCAAAACATAAAACACTTGCAAACTTAATTTCAAGAAACATATGTTAGATCGCTGTCTCCATGCCTAGACAATTAAGATCCCCGGATGCCAGATCCTGTCAGAAAATATCAGTTTGTCCAGTAACAGAACAACTCTTCAGCAGAGAGGTCTAATACCCAAACCCTGTTAACAGGAGGTCTTGTCTGTTACCCAAAATACCAAAAAACACTATAAACAGTCTTCTATCAGCCAAGAAGTTGACTGAGGAAAAAGCCAGTAAAAGTGAAGAGCAGAAGCAGGAGACAAAGTAAGGATGGTAAAAAGGAGCTTATTAAAGTTTATTGAATAGTCTTAGTTGCGTAAGTCTCAATGCTCAGACTTCGTCTGAAGAACACAAACCCAACAAGTATTGTTATACCAAACTGATTCACAACAACATTCCATAAACCTTGAGTTTCTATAAACATTCCCCTGTATCTCTTATTTATGAAGACAAACAGCCCTAGAAACCATGCAGTCATAAGACTAAACAACAATGGAAAAAATATATAAAAAACAACTATAATATAATATAAATGACTACTCAATTAATGAATCAATAAAATAAATATATATATAAATGACTATAATGATTATTAATCATTAATATGTTAATTAATCAATAATATTATTAATAATGATTATATGATTAAACATGAATAAATTAATGAAGAATAATTAAAAATATATTAAAGAAAGCAAAACACAACACAAATGTATGGTTGCTCTCAAGGCAAAACACACACAGTTTGCATTTGAGGATCGTCCGATCCTTCACATAATATTTCTGACTTATTTCGTATGTCAGGACTTAGTACATCTGAGTTTTGTTGCCATTGTTTCCATCATATTTTCAGGTTCCCAGTCGAGAGATTGACAAAGCAGAGACTCGTTTTTGGACACACTGGAACAGGGAAACGAAACAGGTAAGAACAGATGGATAAAATCACTTGTGTTCATCTTGACCTTCTCCACATGCTGAACACAACCTCTCGTTCTCCTCCAGTTTTTTCTGCAGTTTCACTTTAAGATGGAGAAAGCTCTGGCCGCTCCACCGGGACAGGTGGCGTCGGTCGGCGTGAAGCGTCCGCCTTCGCTCATCACTGGACTGCATCCGCCCACTGACTCCATGCCGCCGCCGCCGCCTGGAGGAATACATGGAATGCCCCCTGGAGCCCCCGTCCCACCACAGATGCCCCCGCAAATGCCCCCTCCAGGTGCCCTGCCTCCTCACCTGAGGCCGCCGCTCCCCACCGACGTGTAGCCTGAATCATTTCTGGGATACACTTTATTTGAAGCCTTTATATATAATGCATTAATGAATGCACCTTATAATGCATTATATGATATCATGAATAATTGTAACCACATTTATAATACTTACCTATTCATTGTAACAACTTTGGAAAGTATAATGGATAAACAAACCTTCAAATATTATTCAAATATGCATTTCATTTTTGGCTACAGTTATTTTGGAAAAGAAGTAATGCATTACTACGTGCATTCTGATTACTTTTATAATGCATTATGCATAAAGGCTTTGGGTGTTAACAATTTATCTTTCTATACATAAATTTGTCATTTTTGTTTTCCCCCTTTACTTTCATGTACACAACCCTCTAAATATTTAGTGATTTGACAGTTGTAAATTTATACTGATGTTTAGAGACTGGATTTGACTCTGTGGGCCACAGCAGCCCTACCAAACAATGTCCAAATGTTATTTTTATGCTTTTTTTTATTATTAAAAAAAAACTTGACATGAAACAGAAGTTGTGATCGTCTTTTTTCCGTACTGTGACGTATATTTGAATTTCAAGACGAAATGCAGATTGAGACGTGTCCATTTTGTCCATTATGATTGATTGGATGGTTGTTTGCTAATTGCAATGATCTGATGTGATTGATGGGTTGCTAAAGGGATTATTGTGCAAACATCATCAGAAAAGAGATGTCCTCGCAAGGAGGTAAAAATTAAGATTTCTGATTAAATATTACAAGGACACATTAATTAAAAAGAAAAAAAGATATAATGTGCATAGGTAAATATTTAAATAAATGATAAATCTTTCATAATAAACATTGCAATATGTTTATAAAATTTTAATTTCATGGTGACTTGGTGCATCCCAAAAATGATTATAGCTAAATCATATTGTGATAACTGATTTTAATGTTCTCTTGCATAAGGTTTTAATAAGGTTGTTGGGAGCTTATGGGATTTTCATGCCCATTTCAGTGCTTGATCTGTGGAGATTTCTTTCCTGATTCACATCAGACCACTTTTTCACTGGAGGAAGCGTTATTATGGATTATGGATTCACTGGTATTTTAGTTAAAAACGTCTTAATGGTAGATTTGTTTCAGTTTTTGTCTTCTCAAGATGTTAACTGATGGACTGGAGTGGTGTGGATTATTGTGATGTTTTTATCAGCTGTTTGGACTCTTATTCTGATGGCACCCATTCACTGCAGAGGATCCATTGGTGAGGCAGTGATGGAATGACACATTTCTCCAAATCTGGCGAAGAAACAAACTCATTCTAATCTTGGAAGGCCTGAGAGTGAGGAACTTTTCATTTTGTGACTTCACAAAATAGCTCAAAAAACACACAAAACATTATTTACATATATATTTTAAGAAGCTTTACTTGTGCACTGCATTGGATTAAACATTTTAAAAAGACACAATGAAATACTAATAAACTACTACTTGTTACTGTAACCTCTTGATCTCATCTAACAGTAATCAATGATTTTAGTAGCATGTGAAACTTGAATCCTTTATCAGAATATGTTCTGAGTTCTGCTTGCAGTCATAATTGCAAAAAGTGCCATAAAATTCTCAAGGGGTTTAATCAAGTTACCATCAAGTCTCTAAAAAATACAGACTATACAAAGCAAAAAACACAAAAAGCACCGATCTGAGAGCGCCAAAAACATATTTCACCCTAAAATAAAAAGAAAACACATTTGGCTAAAGAAAATGAATCCTTTTAGGATCATTAAGATTATTTTGCGTTATTTTCATGACAATTTAAGCATGTACACCATCATCCCTGTTTCTTTCTGTACGTGTTATCTATACATCACTGACTCTTTCTTTCTTCTTAGGTTTTTGCTTGCTCTCTTTCACTGGTTTCTTTGGTTTCTTCATCTTCTCCATCTCCTCCTCCTCCTCTAATTCCACTTCCTTGACCTTCTTCTTGACTTTCATCTCTTTCTCTTTTGTCAGTCTCTCTTTAGTCTCATCTACGTCTTGTCTTCCTCTTCTTCTGCGCTCAGTGAATTTTGTGTCTCTTTTCTTGAGGAGCCTGAGGTCCGGAAGGGCCCGATGTCTGAGGCTCCTGGAAACTTTGCCGCGAGTCGCTCTCTTGGATTTGCCTTCATCGTCATCATCATCGATCCACCAGAACAATGTGTCCCATAAGGAAGTGTCCGGCTAGGAGTATTAATTCAGATGTGAATAATTACTACTTTTACATACAGATGTGTGAAATAATTTTTTTTTTGTGCTTAAATCTATACCATATTTCCATTTTGTCCCTGTGAATAATAATTATATACTGGATAATTATTAATGACAGACTAACTGTATATTATTATTCTTATTAGACTGTTGCTCATCAAATAAATACATATTAATATGAATTATTGATTTAAATGGATTTTTAAAAATAATTTTATCTGTATATTATCATAAAGCTAAGTAAAATAGTCACTTGCAATGCATAAAACGAGACAAAAAAGCAACAATATTACAGCAATATCAATACCAAGTATTTTGAGGTCATTTTCGCTACCTTATTAAATAACTAAAACGCAATATGACGCTAATAGTGCTTGTATGAAAGAAAATAGTGCGAGTCCGCGGAATTATACGAGAAACATGAAAGTAGCGCCGGTTTCAGTTACCCGACTGACCAATCAGAATGAAGCAGATTTAATTTAAGTGGAGCGTTTTCGCGCGCGAGACACAAGCGCAACGGTCAAAAATGTCCGTCTAGCGCGTCTTTACATAGAAAAATAACACTTTATTCGCCAAAGCGACGCCTTTACTTTTATTATATGCTTTGCGTTTTTGTTCTCACCTCATGTGGTGTTATTTTCCCCCTTTTAGTCAGAGTATGTCTGTCGTTAAGTGCTATGAGGTCTTCACTGACGTCTTTACGGCCTCGGACGGCGTCTGCGTGAGGTGAAAACGTAAGTCAATTTACAGTTTGTTGTTTTTAGATGTGATTTGAGAGTGTTTGGACCTGTTTTTGGCATTTTTGACACACTTGCCGTGTATTCTTTGCAAACCGGAGGTCAGCAGCAGGATTGTTATGGCTGCGATCAAGCACCTGTTCAGCGTCACACCTTCCCACGGCGTCTCGATCTGCGTCAGATTCTGGATGGACAGAGCTTTGCGTAACGTCGCTGCTGGATAGATGATAAAACAGGTGAGTCGTTCAGGTGTTACACAGTTTAATTCACATGAGGTTTAGACATGATTATGGAAAAAAAATCATCTCGCTTATGTCAATTAGTGTCATTAAACTAGCGAGCTAAGCCAGTAGTAGTACTGACAGTCTCGTGTGAATGGCTGAAGACGCAAAAAGCGGAGAAACAGACAACCTGAATCAACTGAATGAGTCATTTACGCTGGAAACGTTCCGATTGATTCAGACTCGTGACTTCGATCATTCAGTTCAAGCGATTTACTAACAAAAAAACATTTCAGATTAAAAGAGCCATTCATTTTCGAAACATCGCTTCTAATGATTTTAAAAAGCACGTATAGTGATGGGTGAACGGAGCTTTTTGAAACTCCGAATCAGTTAAAGCATTGCGGTGCAAAATGATTCACTGTTTCGAATGCGCTCCAGTCTGAAGATTTGATTCAGATCGCGACTTCGAATCATGAATCATTTGATTCCGATCAGGATTTCGGAGCGGGTTCGCGAATCTTTTGATTCAGACCGGAACTTTGGAGCGCGGATCGCGATTCATTTGATTTAGATGGCAACATCGGAGCGGGTTTGCGAATCATTTGATTCGGATTTAAACTTTGGAGCGGGTTCGCAAATCATTTTCTCAGTTTTTTTTTTTTAGTGACATACTTGAAAACATTAAACCATTAAGGCAGTACAGTTATAAAAACGAAACAAAACAAAAATAAAGTATACACAAATACAAATCCCTTAAAAAAATAAACCAGGCTTTTACTATAGTAAAAGTGTAGTAATGTTTTTTTTTGTATAACCGCAATTTTACTGCAAATACCATGGTTAAACTATGTTTAGTGTAGCAAAATCATGGTTAATTTGTGGTTACCATGGTTTAATCATAGTAACCAAGTTTTTTGTTTGTTTTTTTAAGGAATGTGTTGCCAAACAAAACAAAGTAAGTACTAAATTCACACCTTAAGAGGACAGAAAGGACGAATATAGAAATTTTTGGATAGTTTCCATGTACTTGTCTGGATCGACTCTGAATAATAAAAAGAGAGATTTAGAGGTTTATATGGAGAAAAAAATGCTTTTGCATTCTCGCTAAATTACTGTTCCCTCGCAAACAAACAGGAATAAAGTTTTCCTCTTTCTTTCTTTTTTTTCTTTCTTTCTTTCTTTCCTTCTTTCTTTCTTCATCGCTATATCCCTTTATTACAAACACTGGTCTTCATTTCTGTTAATTATCAGAATTACTAAAAAGTTTAATTAAAAATGTAATAAATAATAAAATAATATTTTACTAAATAAAAAACATTAAAATAAAAATTGATCTTACAGTATTACAGTTAGTGTGAAATAAAAAAAAGAATCTTAGAAACTAAATATTTTCTGAATAATATTTTACACATTTACAATGTTATTTTTTCACTGTATAAATTAGATCATTGTACATGAAAAACATAAATCTTTTAAATTTTAGGATATGGATTTAGATGGAAAATCAAGTGAATTAAATTGATTCAGGATGAGGAAGCTATATAATTTATTTGACAGAATAACACAACTGACGCCTCTGCTGATGAAACCAGCCTAAGATAGTTACTGGTCTTAGCAGACCATCAAACCAGTCAGATGGGTCTGGTCTGATGTGGTTAGCGTACACAGGTACTATTGGGAAGTACATTTACTTAATATTTTTATAGGATGTTTTTGGTTGCGAGTTATCTTGCATTTGATTGACCCTAGTGAATACTGATGGCCTAAAACTAAAGAGTGAAAGAGTGCGGATGAATATGAAATTATGTTTTGCAGGCAGTTTGGGCAGCATACTAGCACTGGAGACCGGATGTTCCCGTGGAATCATCTTCGGGACCTGCTGGACAATTGGAGCTTCCTGTAGGACACAGAAGGTTTATTAATGGAACGGTAAGCGTCTGTGTTGGAGGTCATGTGCAGATGGTTTGCCTGCGTGTGATGCTTTAAACAGGCCGTGAATGTGGCGACGTGATTTCCAGCTGTCATGTGATATCAGACTCACCTCTCGCACCCTCCTCTGAGCGTGCATCTCTATAAACAACAACAACACCACATCAGATGCACATCACAAACAGCTCCCTGAGGAATCAATACATTCTCAGTCATTTTAATTTAAAATAGTGCTAGTTAACCTGATAATCTGTTAACTTTAATTAGAGTTAACAATCAAAGGAACTGATGTTGTTTCATCTATAAAAATGTAAAAATTGATTTGGCTTATAATTTACTGTAAAAACGTATTTGCGAGGAAAATTGCATGCATTTTTACAGAAATATTGTTAAAGTTATGTTTTTTGATTATTATAAATTTTAATGATGGTCACAATATAATCTACAGCTTTAGAAAACACTTTGACTCTTTACTTTAAAGTGGATTCTAATGAAAAGATTTTTAAGGAAGTGAGACCAGATTTAGTTTTAGATTGATCAAAAATAAAAAAAAATAAAAAACTTTTTAATAATTTTTGGGTTTTATGTGTTGTTTTATATATAGTTTTAGTATTTTATTTATATATTTTATTTTATTTTTTCTTTCGTTCTATTTTTCACCTGTGTTTCTCACAGGGTTATTATCATTAAAACTGAAACTAAAATTAAAACCATTAAAAATTTTAATTTCTTTAGATAAAATGAATGTACTGAAATAAAATATAGTTGCCAAAGCAACATTTCTCACTTTAATTTAGTTGAACTTAATTTAGCTTAACTTTAATTTAGTACTAAAATAATTAAAATTAAAATAAAATTAATAAAAACTGTAAAGACACATGGAAAAAACAAAAACTACAGTAACATTGTTGAAGTCATGTTTTTTGATAATTCTGATCATAGTCACATTTTAATCTGTAGCTTTAGAAAACACCTTTAGGACTCTTTGATTTTAAGTGGATTCTAATGAAAAGATTTTTAATGAAGTGGGACCAGATTTAGTTTTAGATTGATTGAAAATAAATAAAAAAAAACTTTCATAATTTTTGGTTTTTATGTGTTGTTTTATATATAATTTATTTATTATTTTATTTATATATTTATATATCTTATTATTTATTATTTTTTCTATTTTTCACCTGTTTCTTACAGGGTTACTATCATTAAAACTGAACCCAAAATTTCATTTCTAAATATAGTTGCCAAAGCAATATTTCTCACTTTAATTTGATGTACTTAAATAACTAAAATGAATAAAAACTGTAAAGACGCATGGGAAAAACAAAGACTACTAAAAATTACATTAAAAAAATTGCAAAAAAATGTAAATTAAAAATCCAAAAATAAAAACTGATTCAAAATATTCTAACTATAATAGTATTTCAATAATACTATGATGTCTTATCATTAATGTTAATGGATTTAAACGCTTATTAACCTGTTAATCAGTTAACTTTAAGCATTGAAATGTTCGATTTAACAAACAATGCAGGTGATTTTATTGTACAATGCAATACTATAAAAAAGTAAGAATAAATAGCCTTATTTATGGTATCTATGTACAATATTAAACATGCATGCACTTTCACAGTAAAATTATTAAAACTGTTTTTTTTGATAGCGAAAACTGCAAGTCACATTATAGTCTATAGCTGTAGAGAGAGCTGTTGGCCGGTGTCATGTTGCTCATGTCTGTCAAGGTTATTGTGATGTATTATTAGACTCACAGTTCACTTTAACACCACAAATAGTGTGGATGCTTTCAGCCTGATCTTAATTTAGAAAGAGCACTTTGTTTCCAAGACATCTTGACTCCTGAGGCTTTATAATTGAGTTTAAAACAGAAGTACAGGGTAGAAACATGCTCACACCTCTGCAAATCAGTGCTCTGATTGTTTGTATTTGCTCAGCGAGATTATGTGAGCTCATTTTTACCTGCTCTGCCTCCTGTTCGCACTTGTCTGATTGGTTTCTGAGGAGCTTCTTGCAGTGGTTTACCAAGTTCTTCCTCAAATGTCTCAAAGGTGCTTTCGTCCATAACTCACCTAAGAAACAAAGTGAATTTTGAAAGCTAGTGGCCACATAAATCTTTAAAGAAATCCAGATGTGTGCTGAAACTTCTCAAACAGCAGAGGTAAATATTGCAAGACAAGCAGACAGGGAGAAAGCTATAAATACTTGATCTTTTCAGAGCTTCGGCACAGTCACACTGCAGTTAATGTCACATTAAACATCTCGGAAAAACATAATGATCAAATGCAACAGCGGATTTCCATGTTTAAGCTTCATGCATTATGCGAAAATATCTATGGTAAATATTTTAGATCACAGTTTTGTTTTAAAAAAAGTTTTGTTTTAAAATTTTAAAATTTTAAAATCCATTACAGTCAGTCATTTTATATTAAAAACACTGCAAATTACATTTTACTTCATGCTATTTTCTGCTCATTGTGTAAATGATCTGTATCTCACAGTGTCCAAACAGTAACAGTCCTTAAATATCCATAGAGTCAGAAGCACATCCAGCCACTGGACGTCACCTTTGACCCCAGTAAGACAGTGTCTTACCTGCATGGAGGTGAGCAGGAGACCCGAGGAGGAGCAGACGGAGAGGACGGCAGTGTGAGAGCGCTTGAGCGTGTGTAGGTCGCACACACACACACACACGCACGCACGCACGCTCTTGACAGCCATGCACAGGTGCAGCAGAATAAAGCCGTGCCATTACAGGACACTGTTAATTCTCTGGGATGAAGTGTGATTTATTTAGGAGGTGAAGGCTGCCTGTCAGAAGTCTGTGCATTACAGTAGCATCTGAAATATGCACCCCAGAATACTAAACATTGTGAATCAACAGTAAAAGTAATGACTATGAGTGTAACTGAATTATGTGAACAGTGAAAATTTCATCAATAAGTCTCTGTTCTAGAACAGTTCATGTGTGTTTGGTCAAATCATGGTGATTTATAGGGTTTTCTAAGTAGTTATTAGAAATTACAAGAGGATTTGTCTCTATTTAGTGTATTTTTGTGTTATTTAGTCTGGATTTGGTGACTGTTTTATTTGCAATAATAATATAATTTCATTAGTGGACTTTTTTTTTTTTAAATATTTATTTTTCTGGGAAAATTTAGATTTTCTGTCAAATAATATATTTAACAAACAATGCAGGTGATTTTTATTGTACAATGCAATACTATAAAAAAGTAAGAATAAACAGCCTTATTTATGCTAAAGATCTATATATAATAATTTACTTTCGTAATTTCATTAATGGACTTTTTTTTAAAAAAAGACTTTCTAGTGAAATTTAGATTTTCTATCAAATATCGAAGTGAAAAAGCTTGAATAATTGCTATTTTTTGCAAGAAAAATATAATTAACTTTCTATATATTTTTTTAATTTAAGTTTTATTAATTTCAAAATAAATTGTATTTTTTTTTATTTCTACTACTTTAAATCTGCCATGTAAATAGCCTTTGCTTCTAATATGGTGTTAAATCATATATTTTTTATTTTATAAATATTTTAAAAGTCTAACAGTTAATCAAAAAAAATCTGTCTACCTCTTGCATGTCGTATTTTCCTAAAAAATCAGAAGTAAAAAAAATAAGATATTCAATTTTGCAGAAAAGTAAACCTGTTTTAAGACTATTATGATATATATATATATATATATATATATATATATATATATATATATATATATATTATTTTTTCTTTGCAACATTATTTTAATTTCCTCAGAATTTTATCCTACTTTAGGAAGTGACCAGTTAGGAAGGAACACAACAGCCCAAACTTTAGTAAATATTATAAATATATATTTTAATAATAATTTTATATTCTACTACTAGTCTGTCATGTAAATAGCCTTAGCTGTCAATATGGCATTTATTAATTAAATAATAAATGCATAAATATAAAAATAATAAATATAAATATCAAATAAATAATTAAATTGCATGGGAATCAGTCAGAAGATATTCTTTTTCACATTCATAATGTTATAATTTATTTTTTTTCTTTATTTTCATGACTATTATTATTATTATTATTATTATTATTGTTATTTATTTATTTTTAATGCTTTACACAAAGATCAAGAAATCCAAATAGATACCATAAAATAGAAAAACAGGGGTGATAAGAGATACATTGCAATTAAATGCATTTTCTGTTCATCCCTGTTCAGCAAGTGACAATTTTGGAAGGAATGCAGCAGCGCATAAAGAGAAAAGTGTAGGACAAGCCAAGCCAGATACTTAACTGTATGTGTATAATGCATCTGTTGCATAATTGTAATACTGTTAATGTGTATGAAAATCACTATTGCAGAAACCGAGCAAGAGAGTCATTCAGAGACAAACACTAGAGGACGCTGTAACTCCATAAAGTCTTTGTGAATGATGGTGGCTTTGCAAAAGAAAAAACATGGAAGCATTAAATCTACAGATCAACAAATCTGACCTGAATTTGACAGTGAATTCTCTTTAATCTCATTTAGACCAGCTGTAAGAGAAACAGAAAATGATTGCTGAAATATAACAGAACATGATGTGAATAGCAAAACCAGCTCTCTGTGTGTATATTAACACATTACAGGATTATTTTGGAGGTGGTAGTAAAATGTCTGCTATTCTTCTGATATCACAGGTCTTCCCAGTGGCAAGAGTTGCATCATGACCGACATCTAAAGCGGTGACTGAAGTGTCTTTCTCTCCTTCATGGCTGATTTCATTGCGATTAGGAGGTGAGACGGACTGACAGTGTGTCCCGACTGCGCAGCCGAAGAGCTTTCAGCTGCCTGCTCTCATTAAACGTTCTGTTAGGAGGGTGAGACAGTATTTCAGATGTTGCAGGAGTGGAAATGGCGTCTCCGTGTGACCTTTCCCAGCTCAGAACGAGTCCTCACTGTCAGCGACGTGCTTTTAGTGTCTGATGTTAATGCTCAGGTGGTGCAGATGGGTTTATGCTGCAGGACGGCTATGAAATCTTCAAGAACAATGAATGTTCAGTTGGTACATGCCATTTCACAGATACTTCTCATCCGGACGGTGTTCATTCAGTGACAGTTCTTCTCTCAGTTTAGACTGACCTCCATTAGACTATCACACCATGTATGTAGATCAAAATATATATAATAATAAGTAAGGCAGTATCTTCTAAATACATACAGGCAAGACTGGGGCTAGTTGTCACTTTTTTGTGTGTGTGTGTGAGTGTGTGTGTGTGTGTGTGTGTGTGTGTGTGTGTGTGCTTCTCCAGAAAAAATGTAAAAATTTAAAAAAAGATTTTTGGGGGGGGAATTTTGACTCAAAACTTTGTTTCTGACATGTAGATCCATGGGATTACATCCATGCTGACCATTAATTTCCATAAGATAATCGAAAATAAGTTAATATTTGCATGTATACACACAAACAGTTAATTATGTATATGGGTCAAAGACAAAAAAGGGTTTAAGCAAAAACAATAAGTGTAATACTGCTTTAAGATGTTTTTGTTTTTCCAAAAAAAAAAAAAAAGTTTAATTTAATTGCATTTTTGTTTATCTGAGGAAAAAAAATAAATATCATGCATTTTTTCTCTAATTTACGGAAGATGCCCACTAAAATGTCATTCAGTGTGAATCTTGTCAGGCATATTTAAAACAAAAAATTCAAAAGACAAATTACCTTCACTGCAAATACTAATTAGTTGTAATTCTGCATTTTTTTTTTTTTAAATTTGCCACTATCTTAGGTTTTGCCCGTTTGTCATTAAGATTTTTTTACTAATTTAAAACACAATAAAATTTGATATGCTCCCTTATTCTTTTAGATATTTTAATATGTACAAGTCAGAATAAGCATGTTTGAACTTTGACATAAATATTGTTACACTGAAAGACAATGTAACATTGTTTCAACCAAATTTTGACATTTTAGTCTCCAAAAACTTATTTGAAACATTAAGTAGACACAAGTAGACACTTTACTTACATTTAATGTGCTTTCTGTGGACACAAAATCACTTTTGTAAATTTCTTTGCATGTGGACATCTTATCGTCTTTGATATACGTGTGTGTGCGTATAGTCAATAAATTCTTACAATAAATAACAGAGTAAATGATACATTAAAAAACAAACAAACAAAAACAATTAAAAATAAGTAAATAAAATAAATAAAATTAAAAATGTGACAACTAGCCCCGGTCTACCCTCTGAATGAAATCTCTAATTTGTTAAGAACAGCTTAATTCATAATTGCACTCATATTTTCACAGCTTGTGAGCATGAAATATACACTAAAAATAGCTTAAATAGCTTTTTTCAATGTGAATATCTGTTAAACTGTAATTTATTTCTGTGATGCGCAGCTGAATTTTCAGCATCGTTACTCCAGTCTTCAGTGTCACATGATCCTTCAGAAATTGTTCTAATATGCTGATTTGCTGCTCAGCAAACATTTCTGATCATTAGCAATGTTGAAAACTGCCCAATATTTTTGTGGAAACTGATGTATTTTATTTTGTAGGATTTTTTGATAAATAGAAAGTTTAAAAGAACAGCATTTATTTGAAATAGAAATCCTTTGTAACATTATAAATGTCTTTACTGTCACTTTTGATCAATTTAATGCATCCTTGATGAATAAAAGTATCACTTTTATCACAATCTTACTGACCTCAAACTTCTGAACGTTACTTTATATCTGTCTGAAATACATTTCAGATCTATTTCAGTGCGGGATGCAGACGCAGCGGGGTTTCGACAGCTCTCATGCCCACCTGAACAATCATCAGTAATAGTCTCTCTGCTAACAGTGACCTGAAGCCCAAACAAATGATCTTGAGTCTTAAAAGTGTTTGAGGCCTTTCTGAGCTGCTGCCAGTGTTTAGTGGAGGGTAAGAAAATGGGCTACAGTCGCCCTGGGCCTCTCAATGCTCTAAATACACCAACACGAGCGGAGCTACAGCGGGTCTGTGCTGGGTATCGTCCCGCTTTATTCACTGTGAGAAATGACACTGTTTTTTTTTTTGTTCCTCGTAAAGGACACAAGCTGAGCGCTCAATAAACCAGACCTCGTCCCAGGACACAAGACTGCGCAGATGGGCTGCAAAGCGCTGTGATCTTTGGCAAGGGCAAGGAGCCGGATTGGAGCAGAGGTACGGCTCTATGGCTTTCTCCAGACACATTCTGATTGTGGTGAAAGCAAACATGACATTTGTGTGGTATTTTGGCCTTTCTCATGATTTCAGCACTTCAGTTAGACTTAGAAATGTGTGAATGTGTTTGTATTTGTGAGTCAAATGCTGCAGGATCTGTTTCTGCCTTCACTATTTTATAATATTTTCTCAATAACTTTTAATCATTTGTTATTTTGGAGATTTGAGTGGATTGTGACAGCCACAATACTGGCTGTCTTCATTTTTAACACTAGATCTATTGTTTTATTATCTACACTACCAGTCAAAAGATTTTTAATGTTTGTAAAGAAGACGCTTCTGCTCATCAAGCCTGCATTTATTTGATACAAAATACAGCAAAAGCAGTAATATTGCAAAATATTTCTACTATTTAAAATAACTGCTTTCTGTTTGAATATCTGTTAAAATGTAATTTATTTCTGTGATCAAAGCTGAATTTTCAGCATCATTACTCCAGTCTTCAGTGTCACATGATCCTTCAGAAATCATTCTAATATGCTGATTTGCTGCTCAACAAACATTTCTTATTAATATTATTATTATCAATATTTAAAACTGTTGAGTCCTTTTTTTTCAGGATTCTTTGGTGAATAGAAAGATCCAAAGATCAGCTTTTGTAACATTTTATCTATCTATCTATCTATCTATCTATCTATCTATCTATATATATCTATATATATATATGTATACATGAAGAGTTCAGATGCAAAACCAGCTAAAAGCCATCTCGGTCAAAAATGAGATAATGATAGTGAGTGAATGCTCCTGACACATGGTACACATCTATAAAATACTTTTACTTCAAACTCGCTGAATTCCAGCCTCAGCCCAATCAGAAGTACCGATACTTACATAGAAACCTATACAAAGTAGCCAGAAAGAAATGCTCATTTTAAAGAAATATGTCAGATGGATTTAGCATCTGAACTCTTCATATATATATATATATATATATATATATATATATATATATATATATATATATATATATATATACTAAAAATTAAACTAAAGAATTTTATTACTTTTATGCATTTATCAAGGATACTTTAAATTGATCAGATATGGTGATAAAGACATTTATAATGTTACAAATCATTTATATATCCAGATAAATGCTGTTCTTTTGAACTTTTTATTCATCAAAGAAACCCGAAAAAACCTACTTAGCTGTTTTCAACATAATAATAATAATAATAATAATAATAATAAATGTTTTTTTGAGCAGCAAATCAGAATATTAGAATGATTTCTGAAGTATCATGTAACTGGAGTAATGATGCTAAAAATTTATCTTAAAAAATGCAAAATAAATTACATTCCAAAATATATTCAAATAGAAAAGTGTTATTTCAAATAGTAAAAATATTTCAAAATGTTACTGTTTTTGCAGTAGTTTGGATCAGATTAAGATCAGGCTTGGAAAACAGAAGAGACAGTAAAAAAATATTACTGTTAAAAATTTTTGACTGGTAGTGTAAGTCCAAACAAACTTTTTGAAAACAACATTTTTTGAAACATTTCGCTTGTGAAGTGTGCTTAAGCTGATACTTGATACTTTTATTAATCAAGGATGCATTAAATTAATCAAAAGTGGCAGTGATAACATTTATAATGTTACAAAAGATTTCTATTTTAAATAAATGCTGTTCTTTTTGAACTTTCTATTCATCTGTGAATCCTGAAAAATAAAATGCATCACAGTTTCCACAAAAATACTGGACAAATACTGTTTTCAACATTGCTAATAATCAGAAATGTTTGTTGAGCAGCAAATCAGCATATTAGAATGATTTCTGAAGGATCATGTGACACTGAAGACTGGAGTAATGATGCTGAAAATTCAGCTTTGATCACAGAAATAAATGACATTTTACAATATATTCACATGGAAAATGGTTATTTTAAATAGTAAAATATTTTACAGTTTTTATTGTATTTTTGATCAAATAAATGAAGCCTTGGTGAGCAAAAGAGACTATCATAAACATAAACGGTAGATAGTGTAGATGTAATTCTACCGGGTGTTTTTCCTTAATGACTGCGTTTGTATAATAAGCTGTTTACTTTTTGGAACGAAGACGGACTGTTCTATTACACACATCTGCCATTTAACGCGAGTGTAGCATCTGTTTGTATCAGCAGTCATTTTGAGTCATTCTGAACTTCCTCAGGTTCTCATTTTCTGCATCTGTGAGCTCAGATTAGATCAGATCTGCAGGTACGTTTCTGTGCCTTATAGATGCAAATGCATGCTTTTTTGAAAAACGCTAATTATTTAGCTTTAGTGTCCAAGCCCTACCTTACCTTTACTAATGGATTACACTTGAATGTTAATGTTGGAAACATCGAAAAATAATTAGCGGTGTTCACAAAGTCAATTTCTCACGCTTAATGCGAGATTTTAACTTTAACTTTTATGCTTGTTTTACAGACGCTTTGAGTGATCAAAAAAACGTAAACCATAAAACGGTTAAAAATCCAACAGATGGACATTAAAGGAGGAACTCAAGTCACATCTACGGACCAGAAGATCACAGAGATGCAATAAATCACCCAGAATGCCCTAGCATCATGCTGGTGAGTTTTGCACAGGTGAACATCGTTCATATTTTCTTTAAAAGATGTAAAAATATTGTGATTCAAATGAAAATCTTGCATGTTTGGGTGCATGGCTGAGCCTTAGGCAGACGTGTGTTCATATGTCTGCTTTAGTATAACAGCCTGTCCATCACACACACACACACTCTCTCAAACTCCGGCAGACAGACAGAATAAATGCTGCCGGTGTACAAATATGCTCAGCTACGTTCCCTGGAGTTGATTCCGAAAAGAAAAGTTCCCTGAGTTTCCTGTTGAAATTTTTATCAAGGTGTTTCAACTACTGGAATACAGTACATCAATGTAACCATGGCAACGTCTCCAGCAGCGCTCTTTATAAACTGACTTCTGAGAGCTTGTAGAGGTGTGTGTGTGTGTGTGTGTGTCACTTCAGGTTCGACTGTGACTGACGTGCACAGTGTGAGAGAATGAATAGATATTTTAGACATCTCGAACAGGAAAGCCTCCATAATTCAGCTGATTTACAGAAACCAGTGTCCGCTTTTATTATAGAGGCTCTGTTTATAAATCTAGCAAGCTAACTACCTAGACAGTATTTTAAGGCACTGTAGACGGTCTCCCGATGGTGTTCTGAAAGGTAGGCGGCATAATTATTATGCTGGAGGACAAAAATCAAGCCTTAGCTGCTATATTTTGCCTTTGCGCACTAGATGCTCCTTAAGTGTTTACATTGCCAGCAGATGCAAGCACAACTGTGTTGATTGTGTGAGCAAAATTCACCTGAGAAGACGATTACAAAGTCGTCTTGTGGATAAATTATATAAATTATTTTTGTTTACTTTTTGGCTGTTTTGATAAAGCGGGCAGCATCACATTATCTGCATTTGACCGCTAGGAATGGCTTATAATTTGAAGAAATAGTAAAAAAAAAAAAAAAAAAAAAATGTTGGCATGCTATTTGAGATGATACTTGCCTTCTAAAATTACATAGTATATAATGCATAGTATGAGTGCACAGTGTGTCGTAGACTTAATAGCTGAGCGTTACAAAAAATGTCTCCTCACCAAGGCTGTATTTAATGAAAAATACAGTAAAAACAGTTAAATATTTTTACAATTTAAAATAACTGTTTTCTATGTGAATATCTGTTAAAATGTAATTTATTTCTGTGATGCGCAGCTGAATTTTCAGCATCATTACTCCAGTCTTCAGTGTCACATGATCCTTCAGAAATCATTCTAATATGCTGATTTGCTGCTCAACATTTCTGATTATTTTTGTGGAAACTGTCATACATTTTATGTTTAGGATTCACAGATGAATAGAAAGTTCGAAAGAATAGCATTTATTTGAAACAGAAATCTTTTGTAACATTATAAAGTGCGATTAAGTGTGCTTTAAGTACTTGAATTTGACTTTTTCAAATTTAAGGCCTGGAAAGCTCTTGAAAATAGCAGTATTCCTGATGAGCAGTACAGTGTTGCGGGTTAACGCATTACAAGTAATGCAAGTTACGTAATATTAATACTTTTTCCAAGTAACTAGTAAAGTAACGCATTACTTTTTAATTGGCAAGAAAATATCTGAGTTACTTTTTCAAATAAGTAGCCAGTCACCCCCCCCTCTCCCATTTATTGATTAAAAGCTCTCCTGTCCCCATGTTGAGTGAAATCGGGAGTAAGATTTTAGTTCTAGAATAAATGTAAACGCATTAATTCATCTCACTCACAAAAAACAGATTCAGTATTGCTGAAAATGAATAAAAACAGTGAAATTCAACTCAGAATATGACGCAAATCTGCAACAATTAAATGTTAAATAATACAGAATAATTTATGCATTTAATCCCATGTTATTAACCGATGTCTTTGCTGCCGATCTTCGATAATCCAATTCAACCGTACTAATAAGCAAAAATGACTCAAGATAATCTAACTTTGTTTTCCTTTTTTTTTTTTTTTTTTTGGTGTGAAAAGGCTTTTACATTTGCCAAAAATAGAACTTTTTATATTAAAAACAAACAAGCAAGCCCTGCCCAGATTTAAAAAGGCAATGCAAAAATAAAGTAACACATTACTTTCCATAAAAAGTAACTAAGTAACATAATTAGTTACTTTTTTTAGGGAGTAACTCAATATTGTAATGCATTACTTTTAAAAGTAACTTTCCCCACCATGGAGCAGTATTCCTGAGGTACTGGAAAAGTGCTTGAATAATAGCTGTGAAATAAGTGTTTAATTTTTTCAATAAGCACGTATCTTTTGATTTAGATCGGAACTTTGCACATCACAAATAATTTGATTCAGATCGGAGCTTCAAAGCAGGTTTGTGAATCGTTTTGTGGACTGAATGATTCTCGATCCGCGCTCTGAGTCTGATCTGAAATGATGGCTTGTGAATCCTTATTCAGATCAGGGCTTCGGATAGCGAATCATTTGATTCGGATTGGAACTTTGAAGCATGGATCGCAAATCTTATAATCCTAAGACTTTGGTGCAGGTTCGTGAATCTTTTGATTCAGATTGGATCTTCGGAGCGCTGAACACGAATCATTTGATTTAGTTCAACTCTTCTGAGCAGGTTCGCAAATCTGTTTTCTGATTTTTTTTTTTTTTTTTTTTTCATTAAACAGTAGAAAACATCAAATCATTAAGGCAGTGCAGTTGAAAGAAAAAAATGAAGAGAAAGGAATGAAAGTATACACAAATACACAAATCCTTTAAGAAAATGAATTGCGGTTTTACTATAGTAAACCACAGTTTTACTACAAATACCATGGTTAAACTCTGGTTAGTGTAGGAAAAACATGACATGCCATTTTGTTTTATGAGTATATTTTTATTTATCCATTTATCTTTTTTAGAATTTGAAAGACATTGTTTGATAAGCGAGGTCTCTGTTTAAAGTCCTTGAAAATCAAAAAAGCAGTGCTTGAAAAGTCCTTGAAAGTCCTGGAATTTCATTTTATAGTATCTGTATGAACCCCATAATTCATTGGAAAAAAAAAAACCTTTGAAATATGTTATAATAGTCCTGTCTGTGTAGCATTAAATTAATATTAAGTCTCAAATGCTTTTAATATGCAATTTATGTAGGGCAGTTAGTATAGAACCACCCAATATATAATGTACAACTCAGTACAGTTATATATAGCTCTTCATACTCTGATAGTTTGTGTATGGCTGTTAGAACAGAAGTTGAGGTGACGTTGAAAGATTTAGTGCGGTTTGTCAGAACAAAACTTTATTTCCCCAGACCGCTGGAGTTTGAAGGAACAGAAGCTTCTGCTCTGATTCATATTTCATCTGCTGGTTGAAGATTTAGGTCAATATTTAACGTCATAGAAACGTCATTAAAATTCACAGACTGCAAAGAGGGATTTTAGGAGACGAGGAAAGGGCGTGTCATTGAAAAGAACATGAGGAGAAATAGATAGCTGAAGATATTAAACTTTTTTTGGGGTGGTTTAATCTCACAAGAGAACATGTTCAAATCATATTTCATCCCTAAATCGTTTCCCAAAAAAGAAATGATATTTTTAAGCTTATGTTTTAATTTAAAAACTGAGCCTGTTTTTTTTACTTACTGTTTGTCAGTTTTATTATTGTTTTATTTTGTTGTGAAATGTGACCTGGATATAACCTGACAGCTTTTGAGATTCACTCTTTTAAACATTGCACCATGTTAACTATTGCTGATCTTCAAGTACCATGGTTTATATCAAAGTACCATGGTTTTACCATCTGATACTATCACTACACATTAGTATGTCATTGTAAGGGGAAATAGAGAGAGAATGAGCAGGTTTGTGTGTTAAGTGAGTCACTCGGGTGAGTGAGTGTGTGTTTATGGAAATTGAGTGAAGTTTGTCTGGTGTTATTGGAACAGCCAGAATGATGGAAAGTCACAGACACTCAATAATCTCTCAGTCCTCAGACGTGTGAGATCGACTCTGAAATGACTGTCAGCTCACAAATGCGTTTCTGTTAGTGACTCTGTTCCGACACCTAGTGCACTGCCTACTGCCTACCTAGACAACATTTAAGGTGTCATAGCTGCTCTCCAGACTTTAAGGTTGTTCTAAAAGATAAGAAGCCTAATTTTCATCAAGCAGAATCAAGTCTCCTGTGTGCTTCATAAATGACTAGGCGATACAGTGATATTATTGTAGACAATATGAAATTATGGATTTTGTGTATATGTTACATCTTTTAGATGTTTCTGTGCATTTCTGTGAAAGTGTCAAACAGTCACTGCAGAGTTTCTGGGTTGACAACCTTATTTAAATGCATGATTGAATGTGATATTTGTGATAACCTTAAAGAGATATTTTATAATGTATGTCGAAATAGATTCAGTATGTGCATTAAAGGGGTCATCGGATGCTAGGTTCGCTTTTGCATGTTTTTTGAACATTAATGTGTGTTGGCAGTGTATGTACAAATCTACCCTATAATGATAAAAATCCATGCAGTTGTTTTTAATTAATCTGTAAAAATTATATTCCCTTTTTCAAATCGTGCCATTCTCAGATGCCACGATAGTTGATTGACATGAGCGTCTTACCTTAGATCAGTTGTAACAGTCCACCCTCTTTGTTTCAATCGGAGATATTCTTGTCTGACTTCGGGTCGTCATAGTGGTCGTCATTTACTCCCGACATCTGAGCCGCTGAAGATGAAGATGTGGCTCATAATGCCACAGAGAGAAGAGAGGGGCGGGGCGAGCAGAGCTCATTAACATTTAAAGCAGCCTCGACCAGAATGAGATGATTTTTGCAGAGATGATTTTGACAAGGTAAAAAGGGTGTTGTTTTACACAACCATTGAGAATTTTTAACCAAAGTATATTATAGACTTTTTATTAAGACCCTAAAGAATCATATCAACTTGTGAAAAATGGGCATCCGATGACCCCTGTAAAACTTGCATGCAAACTAATAGACCAGCCAGTTATGTCATGTTGCTTGCTTCACGTGTGTTTGTTTTTGCCACTTGCTTTGTCACTTTTTAGGAAGATTGGAATTTTTGTAAAAAAAACAAAACAATTCTTTCTTTTTTTTTTTTTTTTAAATGTTCCTTTTAGTGTTCATTTTTTTCAAAAAAAAAAAAAAAAAGTGACCACTATGTCTACATTTATTATTATTATTTGTTATTTATTTTTAACTAATTTTGTAGTAAACTATTTGTTTGTACTTCATAACAGCAGTCTTAAAAAGTCTTAGTTCACAATTTCACTATTTAAGGTTTTAAATCAGAGCAGAAAGTCTTAAATGAAAAGTAATGGCATTAAATGTTGCATGAACCGCAAAAATGTGCAACTCCTACAGTCTTTTGTTTTGTTTTCCAGTATAATTATCTAAACATCCTTAAATCAAGATACATTAACTTGAGAAACAAAATGAGAAAATTATGTCATGTTTTCATGTTTCATGTTGTCATGTTTAAACAAAATGAAGTGAATTCATTCTTAAGAACAAATATCTGTCAGGGGGAAATAAAAACTGGTTTTCTCTTTTAATTAAATTGATTTTTCTAAGGCCGTTGGAAGATATTTGTTCTTTTAATCATAAACTGCCTTAATTTTGATCAATTTCACAGAGAACAAGACTTCTAATCTTGTCATTTTGCCTCATTTTGTATCTTGATTTAAAATCTTCAGATATTTTCACTGTAAAACAAGACAGAAGCACTGATGAAGAACATAGCTTTTTTGCAATGTTATCAGAAGAAAAGTTACTTCCATGTTCTAGTCTTTAGGAGAAAGTCTTAAAGTCTTTTTTTTTTTTTTTTTTTTTAGTAATAATGAATTTTTTTCAAAACTTTGAAGTGTTGCTAATACAACTCATTGTGTTACATTTACGTTTAAAGGACATATTGATGAATTGTGTTCCGATCAGTTTATTCCTTAATTTTGTTTGTTTGTTTGTTTTTACTTGGTCTTACCAAGTCTTACATTTCCCTTCATAAAACCTGCAGAAACCCTGGAGAGGCCAAAAAAAACACACTTTTTTTTTTTTTTTTTTTTCAGGAGTAAATGCAAAATATATAGATGTCTCGAATAGATATATCGAATATCGTCAAAATGTAGAGAAATACGCTAGCTTCACATGAGCAGCAATGTTTATGATGCTACCTGTTAGTGTTCCACATCAGTCAAGTTTTCACAGAAGTGTTCATGCATACTTTTTTTTTTTTTTGCAATGCAAAATTGCAATGTATTTAACTGGTTGTTGTTTTTTTTTTTTTCGTCCAGCGTTTTTGTAACTGTGCTTTGAGGCGGAGGGGGGGGGTAGTATCCCAAGACACCTGCGGTCTTTTCCATTTCGCTGTGCTGCGTTTAGCTGTTTAAAAACACTAGAACACATCCTGCATGAACGGCCCCTTGAAAAGCAGTAGACTGCGAGACGCTCACTGGGGTCTGGAACCTATCCAGTGTGTGTGTGTGTGTGTGTGTGTGTGTGTGTGTGTGTGTGTGTGTGTGTTTAGGGTTTGTCAGCAGTGAATGAACAGTGTGTCTTTGCGCACATCGTGTTCCACAGAAACACCCACACACAGACATCCATTAAACGGTAAGCCAAGAATGAAATCAAAAGACTCTGAAAATCTTCGCCTGCTGATATAGAAATTACAGCCTCGGGTCTGTTTACCTGCTCCAGATTCACAGATTAAACCTCAACACGCTCTGAATCTCAATAACGGCACTTCGTAAAGATCAGAGGCGGAGTTTCCCTGTTGCATCACATCAGAGGAGACAAGATGTTTATGCACTTTTTAATGCACAGAGGCAGTATAAATCAAAGGAAACATTGTAATACCTGATTGAAAGTTGATTATTGATTTTTGTGTAGTACAGCCGACAAAAAACAAGACTGCTGATTGTAATGACTTGAATTGATTATTTACTTTTTCACAGCTTCTCCAGCCACTTTATTTCCTAATGCATAGGAAATAGAATGATTTTAATATCAAATGTGGGAATTTTTTTTGCTTTTATTTATTTGATATTTAAAAGGCTGATCAAATTTAGTCTCTGGCCTTTTAATTTTACCCTTGTGCGTCAATTAAAAAAAGTTACACATAGCTTCATAAAGGACAATAATGTCCATGTCAAAAAACTGTCAAAAAAATCTGAAGTTTGGTCTCATTTTAAAGAAGACCCTTGGTGGATTATTGTTGAAGTTAAAAAAGTTGAAGGAAAAATTTGAAGAAAAAAAAAAAGTTATAGAGGTTTAAGTTTATGAAAATGCTTTATGAGAATTTTTATATAAAATCTTTATTTTACGAAACATTTTGAACTCAAAAATTGATAGAAAATTAAAGCCATAAATCTAAACAAGTTGTGTTCCAAATTTGAGGTTGATATCTCAAAAAATGAGCTTTTAGTATGATTTTGGGTGCAGTAGTACATTTTTCCCATTAGATTCCAGCAAAGCTCCGCTGGCATACACAGCAGTGGGATTTGTGATTCACAGTACAGTATAATTTCTCTCTCTCAAACATTACATGTGTGCACACACAAACGTTTTATTCAAGACACACATACAAACCACACTCTGACATCCATACAAGTGTACCCACACAATTATAACTGCATAATTTATCCAATTGACTCTATAAAAAAACTATAATAAGCAGAAAACATTAATAACGTGAGTATTTGCCAATCTTAAAAAAATGGCATCATCTAGTAAAAAATAGAAAAAAAAAAAATGTAATTTTGAAGCCTTGCCAACAGAATGAAAGCCTATTAACAAATATTGCATCATTTTATAGTGAAACAGTCCTGGGATTAATAATTGCAGTTTTAATGGGTTTCGATGAGGACATTTTTGTCCTTAAGGTTCTGAGAGGAACTATTTTGTACCTAGTGTAAAATAGATTTATTGAAAGAAAAGAGGGTGAAATATTAAAATTCCAATAAAAATACACACCTGTGCCAAAATTAATGCAGTTGGCATTAACACAGGCATGCAAAGTCTGTTTTTGCACTAATGCATTTCTGTTTAAGAAAGCAGAATTTTATTTTCATATTATTAAATGACCAGTTCATGCATGCAAAGATGGAAAATTTGCTTAAAATTCAGCATTCCATAACTTGCTCACCAATGGATTTTATGCAGTGAATGGGTGCCGTCAGAATGAGAGTCCAAACAGATGATAAAAACATCACAATAATCCACACCACTCCAGTCCAGTCCATCAGTTAACGTCTGAATCAGGAGAGAAATCTGCACAGATCAAGCACCGTTTACAAGCCAAAACGGCTCTAAACAAATATGTGGGAGGATTTTGATGTGAGAGACAACATGAGATGGACTTTTTCATTAGAGGAAGTGTTATTATGAATCATGGATTTCTATTTTAGCCAGTTTAAAGTTAAAAGTGTCTTAATTATGAATTAATTTCTTACAAACATGCAGCTTTTGTCATTTCAAGATGTTAATTGATGGACTGGAGTGGTGTGGATTTTATCAGCTGTTTGGACTCCTATTCTGACGACACCCATTCACTGCAGTAACTCTGTTAGTGAGCAAGTGATTCAATAGGCACATTTCTCCAAATCTGATGAAGAAGCAAACTCATCTGCATATTGGATGGCCTGAGGGTGAGCACATTTTCAGCACATTTTTCCATTTTTTGGGTGAACTATTCCTTTAATGCTGATGTCTTGATCTTACACTGAGTGTTTTAAGATCAGATATTACTCTAGTCATAAATACAGTTTTATTCACATGCCCGAACAGCGATAAAACTCTCAGATGGAACAGTCTTTATGTCCTGTATATATCCAGACGAATGTGCCACACACACAGCAGCAGTGGGTGATGAAACAGTCTTGCGGGTGTTTGAAAGTTCACAGCAGTGCTGGAGTGATTCTCAGCACCCGCTACATGAGGTTGAACGGGCAGACGACGTGACTCTTTTACGAATGCATCCACAGCAGTCACGCACACGCGCAGTAAGTGGGGAAATCAGGGCGTTAAACATTTTGAAGTGGGCTCCTGACTGTTTGACTTTGGTTGGCAGATTTTAAATTGCATCTGGACCGGTGGGAGTTTGGTCGTGTTGCCATCAGTGGATTTGCTCAAAATCATAGATTACATTGTCAGGCACCTCGCCGGGCGCTCTTCAGCCCGCTGTGTGCAAAGAATATTATTGGCACAAAGAACGTTAAGCAGACGAGTCTCGACTTTATATGCGGCGTGATTCAGACGCGCAGGCCTGCGGTAAATTAAATATAATGATGTTATTACCTGTCGGACAGATGATGCAGTGACATTTACAGTCTGACCCGTATCCCATCATGAGGTTTCACATACTGTAGAATATAAGTCTTTATTTTCTGGAGAAAATAGGAATGACACTTGCCTGTACAAAACTCAGTGTTGTGATGATCAAAGATTGATATCAGGGTATGCATGTATAATTAACATTTGTTTGATATATTTTAAAGAATAAAAACAGGGTTCACACAAGGTGCTTAAAATACTTGATTTTGACTTTTTGAAATTAAAGGTGTGGAAAACTCTTGAAATTAGACACTTGATCATAAAGCACAATGTTTCCATCTAACATGTATTTTGAGCTGCAGCTTGTCATATTAATGGAGTGTTTCGCTAGTTAGCAGTAAACTGGTTACCTCACCTCAATATGTTTGTATATTTGTGTTGGATATTATCTTATCTATATGGAAATATATGGAAATATAGATATTTCATTTGTATTATTTGTTGAATATTTCAGATAATGGCATAAAACTAGCAAGCTAAAGCAGTAGTAGTACTGGCAGTGTTGTGTAAACATGGCTAAAGACACGAAAACCATGGGAACTGACAAACCGAATCATCTGAGTGAGTCATTCGCGCTGGAACCACTCCAATTGATTCAAACTCGTGACTTCGATCATTCAGTTTAATGGATTCACTAGCTAAAACCAGATCAAATTAAAAGAGCCATTCATTTTCAAATTTTGACATCACTTGTAATGACTTTAAAAAAGCATAGTGATGGGTGAAAAGGAGCTTTTTGAAACTCTGAATTAGTTCATTAGAATCACTGGGTCTCAAAATGATTCTCTGTTTCAAAGCTCTCCAATCGAATTGTGAGTCTTTTGATTCAGATCGGTATTTCAATTCTTGGATCGCAAAACATTTCATTCAGATTGGGACTTTGGAGTGGGTTTGTGAATCAATTGATTCAGATCAGGATTTTAGAGTACTTATTGCAAATCATTTGGTTTAGATCGGAACTTTGGAGTGGGTTGGCGAATCATTTCACGAATTGAATGATTTGCGATCTGCACTCCAAGTCCTGATCTGAAATGATGGTTCACGAATCATTATTCAAATTGGGGCTTCGAAGGGAATCATTTGATTCAGATCGAAGCGGAGTCATAAGTTGTTTGATTCAGATTGGAACTTCGAAGCGTGGATCCTGAATCATTTGATTCAAATCAAGACTCTGGAGTGCAGATCGTGAATCATTTGTTTCGGATTGGAACTTGGAAGCGGATTTATGAATCTTTTGATTCAGATCGGGATTTCGGAGCACTTATTGCAAATCATTTGGTTTAGATCAGAACTTTGGAGTGAGCTGGCAAATCATTTCACGAATTGAATGATTCGCGATCTGCACTCCAAGTCCTGATCTGAGATGATGGCTCACAAATCATTATTCAAATTGGGACTTCGAAGGGCAGATCGTGAATCATTTGATTCAGATCAAGACTTTGGAGTGCAGGTTGTGAATCATTTGTTTTAGATTGGAACTTCGGAGCACGGATTGCGAATCATTTTATTTATATTGGAACTTGGAAGCAGATTTACGAATCTTTTGATTCAGATCGGGATTTCAGAGCACTTATTGCAAATCATTTGGTTTAGATCGGAACTTTGGAGTGGGTTGGCAAATCATTTCACGAATTGAATGATTTGCGATCTGCACTCCAAGTCCTGATCTGAAATGATGGTTCACGAATCATTATTCAAATTGGGGCTTCGAAGGGAATCATTTGATTCAGATCGAAGCGGAGTCATAAGTTGTTTGATTCAGATTGGAACTTCGAAGCGTGGATCGTGAATCATTTGATTCAAATCAAGACTCTGGAGTGCAGATCGTGAATCATTTGTTTCGGATTGGAACTTTGGAGCGCAGATCGCAGACCATTTGATTTAGATTGGAACTTGGAAGCGGATTTATGAATCTTTTGATTCAGATCGGGATTTCGGAGCACTTATTGCAAATTATTTGGTTTAGATCAGAACTTTGGCGTGGGCTGGCGAATCATTTTGCAAGTTGAATGATTCGTGATCTGCACTCCAAGTCCTGATCCGAAATGATAGTTCACAAATTATTATTCAGATCAGTTTTACTTTTTTTTTTTACAGTTTTTGTGGTTACCATGGATGAAGGTTTATAAAAGGTTAACAAAAATGAATACCCAAGTTTACACCTTAGAGGACACATATGATGAATATAAAGATGCAGTTTTTTAACCCATACAAATCCTGTTTATGTATTCACAGATGTATGTTTAATCTTTTGAGTTAAATTTTGCATTTTTTACATTTTGTTCAAATTTTTTACTTTAAGTATGAGCAATAGCGATAATGATGCTTGACTTACCATACACCACTAATAAATTTCGTCCCCGTTAGTACAACATGTCATAGAAATAATAATAATCAAATATTGTTTATAATACAGAGGAGTTGTTGATTTCAGAGCACATGTGCTGTGTTTCTCTATATCGTCTGAACACCCTTCACATTTCCTGAGAGCTGTTCAGATGACTCTCATTTCCTCTTCACGTAGCCATCTGGAGAACAGCCTCTCTTTGATGCACCTCTTTCTGCTGTTATTGTTTAGTTTTGCACTTATTTATTCTGCTCATCTCTCGCTCTAGGTGAAACGGAAGTTATATGAGCGCTCCTGGTCACAAAATATTAGATCTGCTCATGCTTACAGTGAGTCCGGGATGGAAACCTGCACATCTCTCAGTGAGCCATTTATCTTGTGTGAGGATGTTCAGATAAGAATTTTCAGAAATGCAACACTAATATACTGCTTCCTACATATGGTACACTGCCTACTAAACATATATTTTTTTATAATATGTAGAAAAAACAGTATGCAGCAAGAAGTAGCATGTCTGCCAAATGCATAAATTCAATGCTACAATATTGTCATAATACTCAGTGAGTTATGATCTCAGGAATTTTATAATCTCCTTTTGCATTTTTAATGCATTTTTGTGTCAAATTCACTTTTTTGACAGTCTGAGCAAATTCAATCACACTCAAAATGTGTGAAGTCCTGTGTACGAAATATACATATAGTTGCATATTGTGCATTTTACATGTACATTACATGCACATTAGTTTATGCATACTGAAAATTTGCATACTGTGCACAGTATATACATATTGTTTGTATAGTATTGTATAGTATTGCAGTATATTCATTTTGCAGTATACATATTGTTTGCTGCACATTTTGACATTAATCTGTGCATACTGAAAAATTGTGTACTGTGCATAGTACACATTTTATACTGCAGAATACATATTATTTGCTGCATTTTCTGGCACTTTAGTCTGCATACTGAAATTGCATACTGTGCAGTGTGCATGGTATATATACTATATACATATTGTTCACTGCATATTTTGGTAAATGCATACATAAACATTAGTCTGTGCATACTGAAAAATGCCATACTGTGCACAGTATATGTATTGTATACTGCAGTATACATATTGTTCACCTCATGTTTTTTTAGCAAATGCATATATGCACATTAAAGTGCCCCTATTATGCGTTTTCAAATATGTCCTTTCATGCAGTGTGTCATGTAGCTGTATGTGAACATAAATTATCTGCAAAGTTGTGAAGCCGACAGTGCACGATAAATAAAAATATTGTCTATCAAAAAAAAGAGTCGACTCACATTTGCCTAAACGAGTCGTCAGGATTTCAAATCTTTTTCTGTTACGGCCACACGTCACGAAGTAACAGATTTGCTTAATGTCCGCCCACGTTCTACGTCGCGAACAACTTGCCCGCCCATAAACAGTAACATTTCCATATGGTTTATGTCACATGGAAATTTACACGTACATTATACGGAAGACGCTGTATCATACACTGTGAGTAAAACTGTTTTATATTCACTTCCAAAAGATGATGAATCTACAAAGATTGTATTTTCTGGCGATCGTTCAAAATACGTAGTTGTGTACGTTATGTTGTGTAACAGCACTGCACGTCATGTTAACCATCACGCTTCTGTAGTTCAAGTGTGCGATTGATGCAGCTTGACTGTCTGTCTGTCTCATTCGTTGGAGTAATGATAAAGGATGGCGCACGAACCGGCTTTCACACCGCATGCGGAACGCGCTGTGCTATGAAACCCGTTCATTTCAATGCCTTCCGCCGTGCGAGGACGGCTTGTTTCGGTCTCGACCAAAGCGGACGCACAGTGGAGCGCGCACACCACGGACAAAGTTCAAATAAGTTGTTCAAATAAACTTTTGCCGCTGCGCTCTGAAGGGCTGCACTGAACCCAGCGGCAGAGCAGCGCTTTCCGCGTTCGGTGTAAAGCCGCTATAATGCATTATACATTGCTGAAGTTTACAACATAGAGGTGTGCCTGGTTCGGTTACAAAAGCAAATTGCGAGCACTTTCCACGGTAGTCCGTGCTAACTTATCGATCAGCCACTTCAGCCGTTTAATCCTCAGACTCTGGCAATGGCAATGGGCGTTTCGTTTTCCGACACGCTGTACGCGGTAGACCAATCATAAAGGACTGCACCATCTGACCAATCACAGCAGTGAGGGCTCACGGAAAGGAGGGGTTTAGAGAGACTGATTCTTTGAACTGCTTCGTACGAGTCGTTTACGAATCATTTAGAAATGGGGTAAAATTAAATCTATTTTTGGAGAAAACTGAAGTGTTTTTTGACCTTGCATACATGTAGACCTGTTTTGGGAGTCTCATGAAACAATATTAGCAACCTTTAAAATGGCATAATAGGGGCACTTTAATCTATGCAGACTGAAAAATTGCATTCTGTGCATAGTACATGTTTCATACTGCAGTATATGTATTGTTTGCTGCATTTTCTGGCAAATACATGCACTTTAGTCTGCATACTGAAAATTGTATACTGTGCACGGTATATATGCTGCATACATATTGTTTGCTGCATATTTTGGTAAATGCATACATGAACATTATTGTATGCATACTGAAAACATACTGTGCTTAGTACTATTTTATTTTGCAGTATACATATTATTTGCTGCATTTCCTGGCAAATACATGCATTTTAGTCTATGCATGCTGAAAAATTGCATAGTGTGCACAGTATATATACAGTATGCATATTGTTTGCTGCATATTTTGGTGAATGCATACATGAACATTATTGTATGCATACTGAAAACATACTGTGCTTAGTACTATTTTATTTTGCAGTATACATATTATTTGCTGCATTTCCTGGCAAATACATGCATTTTAGGCTATGAATACTGAAAAATTGCATACTGTGCATAGTACATGTTTTATATACTGCAGTGTTTATATTATTTGCTGCATTTTGTGGCAAATACATGCACTTTAGTCTATGCATACCAAAAAAAATTGCATACTGTGCATGAGATATATACTGTATACATACTGTTCGCTGCATATTTTGGCATACATAAACATTAGTCTATCCATACTGTGCACAGTATATTTACTTTATACCACAGTATACATATTGTTTGCTTCATATTTTGGTAAATATAAGCATATTAGTCTGTTCATACTGAAAATTGGATGTTGTGTGCAGTATATATACTTTATACGGAAGTATAAAGTATGTTTTGGCAAGTGCATACATGAACATTAGTCTATATGCATACTGAAACTTGCATGCTGTGCATATTATATGCTTTATGCTACAGTATGCATATTGTTTGCTGCACATTTTGGCAAATGCACATTTCTGTATACAAAATTTTGCATACTGTGCACTGCATACTACTAATTTTTAAAAATAGCATGTAGTGTGCCATTCCAAACCAGTTCCTCCTAGAAAAGATGAAATATCGGATTAGACATTGTATGCATAAAAGGGAAAGGGCTAAATTCTTAATACTGCTCTGATAATGACATGAATATTTATTTTTACTAATAACTTCTGAATTGCTTTGACTTTGAAATGACTTAATCATCATCTTACAGCACGAAGCGTCTCTAATCCCTTTATGTGGAGCTCATCGGAGTCGAGCGTTTGTCACATATCAGTTCTGAAGTCGCTCGCTAGAATCGGCCCCAATCCCAGTTCAGATGACGTGTCTTTGTCCCTTCAAAGTGCCCTTTGATGTGTGTATGTGTATATGTGTGCGAGAGGATTTCGTGCAGGCTGAGCTACTCCCTGCGACCTTGTCGGCCCACTAAATCTCTCCGGAGTCGCTGGCGTGCATATTAAGTTCATCAGCGTATCGAAGTAGCTTTGCGTCAGATGCAAGCAGAGCGCGGGAGCTCAGGACTCTTATCAACCAGTCAATTACGAGCATTAACCATCCTGACAGCGTTCTGATTCATGGACGCGCCTCACACAGGGCGAAAGGCAGGCCACAGATGAAGAGATGGTAATTAATACATGGCGGCCCCTCGAGACCGCCCTACAATCTCTCTGCAAATTGGTCCGTCGATATGTGCGCTTTTCACTGCTTGTACCTCGGCCTGGCTTCTGTTTCAGGGCATCCGTAGCGGTCTGTTTACAGGCAGCACGAATCCGAGGGCCATCAGGGGGACGAATGCCAATGGATGTCTTGTGTTTGGACTGTTTAATAATTTGAGATGTTATTGCACTGTGAACTTTTCGCTGTCTGCATAAAATATGGTGCACGTTGTGGCTTTTCATGCCATGCAATATGCTACTGACTGTCTCAGAAAGAAAGGTACAAAAGCCTTCACTGGGGCTGAACCCTTTCAAAAGTGACAGCTTTTGTACCTTTTTTTCTGGGAGTGTGTGTTACATTTCAAAACCAAAACCAAAAGAAAAAAATTTGCATATAGGAAAAAAGGATGTGCATCTTTAACACTGACAGTGAAAATCTGTGGTCAACTTGTTGCAGTGCTTGTCACTTATTAACGATGGCATTTTAGTGGCATGTTAAAAAAAAAAAAAAAAAACTAAGATTTCTAGAATAAAGTCGAAATATTATGAGAATAATGTTGAAATATTTCGAGAATGAAGTGGTAATATTTCAAGAATAAAGTTGAAATGCTATGAGAATAGAGTCAAAATATTTGGAGAATAAAGTCGAAATACTTCTAGAATAAAGTTGAAATACTACGAGAATAAAGTCGAAATACTACGAGAATAAAGTCGAAATACTACGAGAATAAAGTCGAAATACAAGAATAAAGTAGAAATACTATGAGAATAGTCTAAATACTTCGAGAATAAAGTCGAAATACTACGAGAATAAAGTCGAAATACGAGAATAAAGTAGAAATACTATGAGAATAATCTAAATACTTCGAGAATAAAGTCGAAATACTACGAGAATAAAGTCGAAATACTTTGAGAATAAAGTCGAAATACTACGAGAATTGTTGAAATACTACGAGAATAAAGTCGAAATTACGAGAATAGTTGAAATACTTTGAGAATAAAGTCGAAATACTACGAGAATAAAGTCGAAATACTTTGAGAATAAAGTCGAAATACTACGAGAATTGTTGAAATACTACGAGAATAAAGTCGAAATTACGAGAATAGTTGAAATACTTTGAGAATAAAGTCGAAATACTACGAGAATAAAATCGAAATACTACAAGAATAAAGTAGAAATACTACGAGAATAAAGTCGAAATACTACGAGAATAAAATCGAAATACTACGAGAATAAAGTAGAAATACTTTGAGAATAAAGTCGAAATACTACGAGAATAAAATCGAAATACTACGAGAATAAAGTCGAAATACGAGAATAAAGTAGAAATACTATGAGAATAGTCTAAATACTTCGAGAATAAAGTTGAAATACTTTGAGAATAAAGTCGAAATACTTTGAGAATAAAGTCGAAATACTTTGAGAATAAAGTCGAAATACTACGAGAATTGTTGAAATACTACGAGAATAAAGTCGAAATACGAGAATAAAGTAGAAATACTATGAGAATAATCTAAATACTTCGAGAATAAAGTCGAAATACTACGAGAATAAAGTCGAAATACTTTGAGAATAAAGTCGAAATACTACGAGAATTGTTGAAATACTACGAGAATAAAGTCGAAATTACGAGAATAGTTGAAATACTTTGAGAATAAAGTCGAAATACTTTGAGAATAAAGTCGAAATACTACGAGAATAAAGTTGAAATGCTACGAGAATAAAGTCGAAATTACGAGAATAGTTGAAATACTTTGAGAATAAAGTCGAAATACTACAAGAATAAAGTAGAAATACTACGAGAATAAAGTAGAAATACTACGAGAATAAAATCGAAATACTATGAGAATAAAGTCAAAATGCTACAAGAATAAAGTCGAAATTATGAGAATTGTTGAAATACTTCGAGAATAAAGTCGAAATACTACGAGAATAAAGTCGAAATACTTTGAGAATAGTTGAAATGTTTCGAGAGAAAATTGTAGTATTTCATTTTTATGCTCATAGTATTTCGACTTTATCCTCAAAGTATTTTGACTTTATTTTCATATTTGTTCTCGAAACATTACAACTTAAATCTCATAATCTTAGATTCTATTTTTTAAATAGGCACTAAGCCGTTTAAGCCATCGTACTTATGGTGTAGAAAAGCAAAAATTATTATTGTAAGCATTGTTTTTTCTAGATCAGATATTAATTTAGTCAAATACAGTTTTGTTCAGATGCTCAAACAATGCTTGATCTGTAATGAAACAATGAAAATATCCCCTATGTTGCATATCTACATGTCACCGTAAAACCAAAAGTAAAAATTATTATTATTTTTTTTAGAAACAAATATAGATTTTTTTTTTTGCACATTTCTCTAATATTCTCTTTAATGTCATATAATTGATGTATATTAAATTATTTATTTCTTTTGATTTTTGTTTTTGACAGGTTCAGCCATGAAGACAGGAAGTCTGTTCTTCAGGTAAAGGATTCAGCTGTAAACACACTCGAGCATCTGTAAGACACTCCATCCCTATAAAACACATCAGATCCACCACATTTAAGATGTTATTGCCTGTCGTCACCCATTGCTTTTTCTTTCTGTGTCTTTCTGTTATCTCTCCGTCTCTGGCTCCCGTCGGGGCACTGTTATGTCCTCTGGGTCTGTAATCGATAGCTCATTTCACACCACACAGTCAGTCCCTCTGTATTGATAAGCTCACCAATTGAATCCGTCTCCACCAGCTGTCAGTCAGACGGGAGTCTGTAGGAGCGGAGTGTGATGACAGATGCGCTTGAGAAGCGTGCAGGAGTGTTTCTAAATGTCATTGTGGTGTTTTTTTGCTTAAAGTGTCCTTGAGAGTGTTTTCATGGCTTTGAGCTGCAGATGAGTCACGTTTAGATCATGTCATTCTTAGTATTTTACACTACTGTTCAAGAGTTTTTAATAATTTTATTAATGAAGGATGCATTAAATTGATCAAAAGCGACAGTAAAAACATTTATAATGCCACAAAAGATTTCTTTTTTAAATAAATGGTGTTCTTTTGAACCTTCTGTTCATCTGTGAATCCTAAATGTGTTCACACAAAAATATCAGGCAGCACAAGTGTTTTCAACATTGTTGATAATAAGAAATGTTTGTTGAGCAGCAAATCAGCATATTAGAATGATTTCTGAAGGATCATGTGACACAAAAGACTGGAGTAACGATGCTGAAAATTCAGCTTTGGTCACAGAAATAAATTACAGTTTAACAGATATTCACATCGAAAACAGATATTTGAAATTGGATTAATATTTCACAATTTTTACTGTATTTTTTAATCCTTGGTGAGTAGAAGCGATTTTCAGAAACGTTTAAAAATAGTGTATGTTATGTAAGTGTGTATGACTTCTGTCAGTAATTAGGTGCTGTCACTTCCAGAAAGCACATTTTTGTTCAAAGCCTTGGAAATGATTTGTTTCTATGGAAACACTCATAATGCCAAAACAGGATCTATGTGCATATTTGTCACTCTAGATCTTTTACAAAAAGAGAGAAATGTAAGGTGACGACGAATAGGTGAGAATTTGAGATCCTTTCATAAAAGTCTACTTTTGCTGTCCGTTAGATCTCATTTCTATCTAAGAGAAAAACTTGAGATTCTAAACAGTTATCAAATTATTATCAATACTTTGCTCTCTGATGTTGTTGTTATTATGCACTAAGCTGCTGCTCTCACCTGATACGGTGTGTGTGTGTGTGTGTGTGTGTGTGTGTGTTTCTCAGAGTGAGATGGCCGAAGTCACTGATATGCAGCGGTGTGAGTCTGACTTTAATCTCTCTCTGGCTCCTGAAGACGCCTCGAGACAATCATCCAGCTGAACCTCCAGACGCATCCAGACTGGCGAGTCACCTGAAATCGTTTAGCGCTCCTTCTGACAGGAGGAGGAGGACGTCGTCTCAATGTAAGATGATCAATAAATATCACTGGGAAATAATTTATTAAATCAAACAGGCGGTGTAATCGAAGAGAGGTGCTAAACGTGACCTGAGAGAGCGATTGTGATCCTCACGTGCAGATGAAGCACCTGAATGAGTTTAATGGCCTTTATTACGTTTGCTGTGACAGTATACAGTAGTTTGCTTTTAGTGAGTTGAGTCTAGACCATCCAAGATGTAGATGAGTTTGTTTCTTCATCAAATTTGGAGAAATGTAGCATTGCATCTCTTGCTTACCAATGGATCCTCTGCAGTGAATGGGTGCCGTCCGAATGAGAGTCCAAACATCTGATTAAAAACATCACCAGGGCTCTATGTTTACTTTTCTTTTTAGGAGCACTTGTGCTCGTAACTTAAATTTAGGAGCACCTTCTAATCAATAATCCAAAAATCTGATCAAAATTTAGCCTTCCCATTACGAGGTGATATTTGACTCCTGAAAGTGATTTACAGGGGAATTTTGTTTTTACCTTTGAAATGGCATTTTTCTAACTTTATTAAAAGTATGTCATCTTTTATGTCAAATTTTTTAAAGATTAAATTTTTTAAGCCTTTTAGAACGTCTAATTAAAACAACAGAATAAGAACAAGTGGAATAAGAATAAGTTACCAATCAAATTAAATCCGTATTAACAAAATTAATTTGTACTACAGAGGTGGCACAGAAGGACACAAAAGTGTCTTGTAGGTAAATTTGCATTAGAGCTGAAGATCTTTGCCCGAACCCGATGAAACCCGACGGGTTTGGTCGGGCTCGGGCTTAATTTATATCATTTTACACGGGCTCGGGCCGGGCTCGGGCTTGTGCGGTAAATGAGCGGTCGTGATGCGTTTCGATTAGCGCGAGAAAGATGCGAAAATGGATGCTGAGGAGGTGAAACGGAGGCTTGCCTCTGGTGATTTACGTTTTGGCAAAATTAGCCAGATCAGTACTATGCATCCCAGCCAGTCGCAGCAGCAGTGAAAGGGTGTTCAGTGCAGTTGGACGCACCATCAGTGAGCGCAGGACTGCGCTGAAACTACAGTGGATTCAATAAATTTTCTCCACAAAAATATGTAGCCTAGTTTTGGTGAGTAAAGGTTTTTTTAATTATAACTAAATAATAATTGAGTCTTAAATGCATAATGCAAACAGAGTATACAGTATAGGCTAATGTTGGCATTATTCGCTTATTACATTTCAGATGCTATTTACCGTCGCGTTGAGGCCGGATTGTGGAGAGAAGTGGTGAAGCAAATCCCGCGGAGCCTTTATCTTAATTTCGTTATTGCCAAAAACCCATCTTAATTTAGAACTTATCTTAATTTAATCTAAGAAAGAGTCATTTTTATTGGTGCGTTGGCCTATTTATAGGCTAAGTGTACGCCTATTTAGAGTGCTAAGATGTTACAATGTTACAGAGGACTTATTTTATTTCTTTGTTCCAACTTCCAAGTGGCCTATAGCCTATGTTAGTCATTAATAAATTATGCTAAAACATGTATAAATTACTCATTCTTGACAAAAGGCAAAAGAGCTGTGTGCTTCCGCTCATTTGAATAATGTCGGGCTGTAAACGGGTTCGGGCTTTTAAAAAGCTGTCAGTCAAAATATACTTGTCGGGCTCGGGCCAAATTCTGTCGGGCTCGGGCCCTGTCAGGCCTAACTTTTAGGGCCCGATTACAGCTCTAATTTGCATGTGTTTAATGAGGCTTAGAGGTGGCATGAGTGCAGTCAAATTCACAAATTCATGTTGAGATTAATGTTTTAAATATAATATTTTGAATACAGAAATATTAAATGATTTAAATAAATGAAAAAGATACTTTAAAAATTAAACTAAATCTGCCAGTAGGTGGCAGCAAGTCACTGATTTAATTACTGAATCATTCATTCATTTGATTAGTTTTAACAGCTAATTCATTCAGGAATAAAGCAAGTGACTCTTTATGAACGGGAAATTGAATGAATGACTCACTAGATTCATTTAAAAACGCATGTTCATTCATAAACGAAACACCGCTGTGTTTGAATGGAGATGAGCAGTGGCTCAGTTGTGACTTGTTTCAAACTATTTTTGATGACAAAATAGTGCAAAATTAGGCAATAGTGTTATAGTCAGACAATGTAAGTCACTTAATAATAATTTCTTGCTTATTTAACTGTTAAATCAGTATCTCATTTACAAACTCCAAATGAAAATGAAAAATCATTAAAAGCTGTCACTTCATTGCAGTTTCACAAAGTTCCATTATAATCAATAAAGCTCTCTACACTGCACAATCACTTATTTACAATCTCTCTACACTTAGTTTATGAAAGGATTGATGAGATATGTTTTCATAGACGCAGTAGTTTTCAGTCGCAAATGCCACTGAAATGGTCGCACTGTAGAGCCCTGATCACAATAATCCACAAGTAATCCACACCACTCCAGTCCATCAGTAAACACCTTGAGAAGTCAAAAGCTGAAATAAATCCATCAAGACGTTTTTAACTAAAACACGAGTCCATGATCCATAATAACACTTCCTCCAGTAAAAAGTGGTCTGGTCTGAATCAGGAGAGAAATCCGCTCAGATCAAGCGCCGTTTACAAGCCAAAACAGTCCAAAACAGCTCTACACTAATATTTGGTTAGATTTTGATCAACAGAAGATGGGCTTTTTTACTGAATGAAGGCTTATTATTGATTATGGACTCATAATTTAGCCAGTTTGAAGTTAAAAATGTCTTAATGATGGATTAGTTTTGACTTTTAAACAGTGCTTGATCTGTGCAGATTTCTCTCCTGATTCAGACCAGACCACTTTTTCACTGGAGGAAGCATTAATATGAATTATGGACTTTTAGCTAGATGTTAACTGTTGGACTGGAGGGGTGTGGATTACTTGTGGATTATTGTGGGGTTTTTTTATCAGCTGTTTGGACTTTCATTCTGACGGCACCCATTCGGTGTAAACCTCTGTTCTATCGTAATTAGAGTGAAACAATTTTGTTCCTGAGCAGTGTATTGCCAGTGCGTTCTGGGATTGGCCTTCTTGTAATAGGATAAATATGATGCTTGGCCACAAAAATAACAGCCTTCCCATCAGGAGCTTATGACGCCTCTCTGGGTGGCCCTTATGCTCGTCCTCCGAGTCTATTAGTGACATTATCCTGCACGGACTGCTGGGTAATAGTCAAGCGTGCGTCACTTCGCAAACGATGATGCTCGCCGCCTCCCGAGTGTTAAAATGACAATCGTCGCACCCTGCGGACTCGTGCGCTTCAGCGAGGGTCACGAGTCCATGTCAGGTTGCGCCATTTGGGACGGAGCCGTGATCTGTAGTCTCTCAAGTGAGTTCAGCCCTGTTTGGAGTCCTCATGGTTCATTACATCAGCTCACATAAACCATCTGCTCAGACTCATGCACGTTTGATGACAAGCGCTCTGAGTTGTTATAAAACCACCGCAAAAACCCAACCCGACTAATGCATTCAATAACAAAGTCTCATGTGCATTCATATTCACCAGCACTCCAACAGGCATTAAAGGGATCGTTCACCCAAAAATGAACATTTTATGTTAATTTACTCACCCTCGGGCCATTCAAGATGATTTTTTCTTTTCTTGAGTAAAACAGTAAGGAGATTTTTAGCTGAAACCGTGGTCCTTGGTGATTCATAAAATGCAAGTCAATGGCTACCGTCACTTTCAGAGTCAAAAAATCATATACAGGCAACACAAAATTAATACCTGTGGCTCCTGATGATGTATTGAGTTCTTATGAAGCAAAACAATCAGTCTGTGCAAGAAACTAAACATTGTTTATGATATTATTACCTGTAATCCAGAACCTCAGACAAACGGTGCGGAGGGATGTCCGGTTCACAAATGAATCATTCTTTTGAACAGATTCTTTAGTGAACTATTTGAACCAGTTCATCTAATCGAACTGAATTGTCTGAAATGGATAATAACCAGAAATGTTTCTGGAGAAGCAAATCAGCATATTAGAATGATTTCTTAAGACTGGAGTAATGATGCTGAAAATTCAGCTTTGATCACAGAAATAAATTACCATTTAACAGATATTCACATATAAAACAGTTATTTGAATTGTAATAATATTCCAAAATTTTTACTGTGTTTTTTAATTCTTGGTGAGCAGAAGGAACTTCTTTCAGAAACATTTAAAAATAGTGTATGTTATGTAAGTGTACATAGTATATACAATATATTGAGGTCTTATGTACTAAATTGATTGATCTGTGCAAGAAACAGAACATTATTTAAAGCATTATTACTTCTAATCCTCAGGCAAAAGGTCCAGAGTGATGTCCGGTTCACGAACGAATCATTCTTTTGAACCGATTCTTTTTAGAGAACTATGTGAACCAGTTCATCAAGTCGGACTTAATCGTCTGAAACAGCTTATAATCAGAAATGTTTCTTGAGGAGCAAATCAGCATATTAGAATGATTTCTGAAGGATCATGTGACACTGAAGACTGGAGTAATGATGCTGAAAATTCAGCTTTGATCACAGAAATAAATTATATTTTAACAGATATTCACACAGAAAATGGTTACTTTGAATTTGAATAATATTTCACATTTTTTACTGTATTTTTAATTCTTGGTGAGCAGAAGGGACTTCTTTCAGAAACATTTAAAAATAGCATATGTTACATAAGTGTACATAACAATATATACAATATATCAAGGTCTTATGAACTGAAATAATCAATCTGTGCAAGGAACATTTAAAGCATTATTTAAAGCATTATTACTTGTAATTCTCAGTCAGTGATGTCCGGTTTAAACTTTAGTGAGCTATTTGAACCAGTTCATCAAATCGAACTGAATCATCTGAAACAGTTTGTGTCTTGAACAGCACAGATCTATAAGTTACTCAGTCAAAACTTGCTTTCAGACGCCTAGAAATGAGCCAAAATAGCAGTGAATCTGTTCCTGTGATGAATGAACTGATTCAGTTCTCCAGTTCCTCCAACAGTCACTGAACTGAGGAGACGGTTCACATTGTTTATGTAAAAAGATGAGCTGATGAAGACTAGTTTAACTTTATATGCTTTAGATGTGTAAAACATCTGCGATTCACATCATTTCTGGGTGCTTTAATAAAATAATGTCATTGCATGATTACGTAAATGAACTAGTGAATTGAACCAGTTTATTCCAACGGACTGAATCAGTTTGTGGAAAAGAATCACATTTCCCATTCGGCTGAAGCTTTAGATTACAGGTAATAATGTTGGAAATAATGTTTGGTTTTTTTGCATAGATGGGTCGTTTCGCTTCGTAAGACCTCAATATATCATCAGGAGCCATTGGGATTCATTTTATGTTTCCCTCATATCCTTTTTTTTGATTTTCCAAAACTGGCAACCGCTGACTTGCATTTTATGAATCACCAAGAAGCATGGGTTCAGCTAAAAAACATTTTTACTGTTCTACTCAAGAAAAAAAGTCACCTACATCTTGGATGGCCTGAGGGTGAGTAAATTAACAGCACATTTTCATTTTTCTGTGAACTATTGCTTTAATGGTAGATGAAATTGTGGCTTGTTCTGCAGACGCTCGAGCTGCTCGTGAAACAAAAAAGAGCTGCACGATCAGACTGTTATATCAACGCGGCTCTTAAACGACAGGCCGCAAAAATGCTCCACTGCGGCTGAATTTGAAAAGCTGCTTTCAAATAGGTGTAATTATCTGCAATCAGCAGTCAGCGGCGGCGCAGCAGAAAGGACATTATCAACCCTGCTTTTCAAGAGAGAGAACGACTAGCGTACTGAATACTGCACAGTATATACTGTATACTTACTAGTTATACTTACTAACTGTACTTTGAATGTGTTTAACGTGATTGTGTCACTGCATGTTGATATGAGACGTTCTGTGAAAGGCAGGTATAGATGTTATTTTACAAATTCTCTCTATTTTTTGTTATTAATAGTATTGCTTTAAAAGGATTATTTTGAATATTTTGAATGAGCTTTTTTCAGTTTGTTAAATTGTAGTTTCTTTGGCAGTTTGTTCTTTTTAAATTTTATAAATATTTATTTATTTACTTTTAGTAATTTTAGCACTTCAGCTTGAACTTATTTAAATTTTACTTTAATTGTTCTAATTTTAAGTTTGTATTATAATGTTTATTTCATATAATAAATCATATTTTATTTTTAGCTTTATTTTGAATTTTTAAACATTTTAAGTACATTTCTAATTATCATTTATTTTTTCTAATTTTAAGTTTTCATGTAATATTTATGTTTTAACTAATATTAAATATTTTATTTCAGCTTTATTTCAATTAACAAAAAATAAAAAATCTAATCACTTTAGATTTATTTAACAATAACAACTGTTTTTGCGTTTAAAAAAAAGCTTTGGTATCATAAACAGATCACTTCTGGTTTATTTATTAAAAATAATAATAATTTTTATTATTATTATATTTTGAATTACCTTTAATATTATTTTGAATTAGCGTTTGTTTAATTTATTTATTAAAAATTTTAACTGTATTTTTTTTTTTTTTTTTAGTATTTTTTATTTTAAGTATTTTAGTATTTTTGCACTTTTTATGTCAGTGAGTTGGCAAGGTAACATTTCAAATTTTAAGCTTTTCATATAAAATATATTTTTTAATCTAATATTTAGTTTTAAATCTTTATTTAGATTTTCTTTTTAAATTTTTTTTTCTTTTTTGTTTAGCAACATGAACTTATTCTATTACAGTCAGTTGCCATTATAACCTATCTAATTTTCATTTAAGTTTTCATTCAATTTTAATTATTTCATTTTAATGTTATCTAATATTTAATATTTAGCTTCAGGTTTTTAATCTATTTAGATTTTTTAATCATTTTTTTTTATATATATATATTTTATATTTTAATCTACTTATATTTTTTTACAATTCCATATTTTATTTCAGCTTTATTTTGATTTTTAAAAATATTTAATTCTATTTTGCTTTAGTTTTAGAAATTTTAGCACTTCTACCTGAGCTTGTTTTATTTCATTTAGTAGCCACGGCAACATTTAAATTTTTAGTTTAACTTTCAGTTGTTAATTTTAGTTTTTTCATCTAATATTTATATTTCATGGATTTTTTTTTATTTTATTTAAATTAACAATAACACTGTTTTTGTGTAAAAATTGCGAAGCTTTGGTATTATAAAAAAACAGATATCACTTCTGGTTTATTTATTATACTGGAAATGAAATGTCAAGTTGGATGCATTGCACTCTGGGATAGAGTATCTATTGCAATATGTTTTATTGTAGGCCATCTGGGTATTTGATGCATATATTCACATACCGCGCACACAGAAGTGGTGTTAGTAGTATGCCAGTATGCGATTCTGAACGTTGCCACAGAGACAAAAAGCAAGAATTGAAAATGAGAAACTCTAAGAGACAGAAGCAGCAGGACAGACGCTGATGTTCAGTCTAATGAGATGACTGTATAACAGGCACTTCTGTGAAGGAAAATGACTTTTTCTTCACTAATACCAGCAAAGATAATGACAAAATCCCCATTTTCCACTGTGAACGTCATAAAAGCGCAGATGAAGCAGACGTTGTGCTCACCAGAACATTCATGAGCCGCTAAGACAATTACCAACCTGCGCTCTTTTAATAAACCGCTCGTATCTCTCGTCATTAGCTCGTGTTTTGGATTATGTGGTAATATTCACTCTCATTTTTGTTCTTGCTGAGCAGAATATATTTCTACCGGTCCAGCCGTTCAGCCTTCATTGCATTATTCTTTACAAACTCTTTTAAAAAGGTCAAATGCAGTTCATTTCTTTAGGCTGTTGATCACATTCAGTGGATTTCATTTTATATTATTTACAGTAGCTGGGGGCTGCAATAACGCTATATTTATTGCAAATATTGATGCTAAGTGTGGCAGCATGCTGTTGTTTGATATTGGTTAGTTATCTAGATACATTACTGGTATTTCTCTGTCTTGTTTTAAGAAAGCCTTGATGGTCATTTTTTCATTTTTAATCCATTTTTGCAGTGTTATTTTAGCTTGCTTATATCCTGTATTATTAATACATGATTTTATTATTTTATAGTATTTATTAATATTTTGAATTTCTTTTTTTATATTTTCAGTTTTAGTCATTTATGTGCTTGTCATTATTAATTTTAGTTATAAAATATTTGTTTAGCTTTAATTTATTTCTTATTTCGGTTTTAGGGATGTCAGTACTTAAACTTAAAATGGCAATTGAATTAATTAATTCAAGTTGAAGTTAATTATTTTAAATTTTTATTTAATTATTTTATAGCATTTATTAATATTTTGAATAGCTTTTTTATATTTTCAGTTTTAGTAATTTTATGTGTCATTTTTATTAATTTTAGTTATTTTATATATTTTTGTTTAGCTTTAATTTATTTTTTATTTCAGTTTTAGGGATGTCAGTACTTAAACTTAAAATGGCAACTGAATGAATTAAAATAAATTCAAGTTGAAGTTATTATTTATTATTATTATTTTTATTTTATATTTTATTTTATTTTATTTTATTTTAGAACTGTAATTTATTTATTATTTTAGTTTTAGGGATGTCAGTACTTAAACAAAATGGCAGCTGAATTAAGTTGACGTTAATTATTTTTAATTTTATTGAATTATTTTATAGTATTTATTTTTCTTTTTTTAGTTTTAGTCATTTTATTTGCTTGTTATTTTTAGTAATTTTAGTTTTTTAAATATTTTTGTTTAGCTTTCATTTATTTTTATTTCAGTTTTAGGGCTGTCAGTACTTAAAATGGCAATTGAATGAATTAAAATAAATTCAAGTTGAAGTTAATTATTTTTAAATTTTATTTATGTTTTACAATATTTATATTTTAGATTATTATACTTTTATTTCAGTGAAAATATTTTTAATAGTTTTAGTTAACAATAATGAATTGTAGAAATAATAATTAAGAATTAACTGGTATTTCTGGTTTTATATGTATTTATTGGTATGTTTTTAAACTAAAATAAAATATAGTTAATTCAATGTTAGAATATATGAATGTTTATAAAATTATTAACTTTTAAGCTATAAAATAAAAATAATATTTTCATCTTGTTTTTGTAATATAACACAAGAACACTTCGAAATAACTTTTTTTAGGTTGTTTGTTGCAATCACATGAAAAATAAGTCATGATCTCTAGAAAGCGAGACACGATAATAATAATAATGCACAGCCTCTGTATGTTCGGACGTTTGTCAATCGTTATTCTGAATTCTGTTTGGTGTTGCTGTGAAATCTGCTGAAATCTCCTGTTTGTTCCAGGATGGTCTTCATCTGGTGAATTAATCAGCTGTGTAGTTCTGCACAAGCTTCAGTTCTTCTCTGAAAATCAATGGACATGCGGATGGACTGCAGTTCTCTGCTGTTTTTTTCCTGGTGTGTGTGGCCACACGTGTGTTCTCCCAGTTTGAGTGATTGTGCTGTGAAATCCCAACTATATCTGAGCTCAAATCAAACACCTGATGGAGGATTGACCAGCTAACCAACTCACGAGGAGCTCAAAATCCTGCCGATGTGAAGCGAATGTGCGTGGAAGTGAGAATAATCACAAATGAAATCTGTTCATTGCAAATTCACAAATTGTTTCTCTTTATCACAAATGAGATCTCAGCTGTTTCTCCTAGACAGCAGTGAAGAGCAAATAGAGAGTTTTGCTGCTTCTCAGCTGTTTCTCCTCAGAAACGACCTGATAATGTCACCTGTGTCTCCTCTAGAGCTTCAGTAGGACTTAAGAAACATCTGAGACCAGTGAAACATGCTATTTCCAATCCATTTTACTTCTGTAACTTAACATATCTGAAAGGAAAAACAGGAAAAAGACCCACAACACCCTTCTTAAATACTGCTGGTGAGTGTGTGTATATATATATATATATATATATATATATATATATATATATATATATAGTGTGTGTGTGTGTGTGTGTGTGTATATATATATATATATAAATATATAAAACTAGAACTAATATAAAAACTAAAACTGAAAAAAAAGTAATAGAACCAGACCTAAATAAATAATATAAATCTAATCAGTAGTAATAAAAGTAATATTAATATTAATAGTTAAAATAGTAATGCATATTAATGTAGTGTTATAGTAATGTATATATATGTATTATTATTTATAGCCACTGGTATATGGTCACACAATTTTTGGACAAAATAAATCCAGCACAGCAAATCATATATTTATATAAATTGTATGTAATTTTACCTTTTCACTGTAAAATACAATTATTATTATTATCATATTGTAAATTATAATTATAAAAAAAATAATAATAAAAATGACGAAAGCACATAACAACATTATTAAAAATGTAACTAAAAATTAAAACTGAAAGTAAAAAATAAAAACTCAAAATATTTATAAAAACTATAGTGGTATATAAATAATACTAAAATAACACTGGTTTTGCGTGAGCAAACACCGCTCACTTTCCATTTCCTTTTTTCTTTCTTCAGAAAATGTACAAATTTAGTATAATTTCATGTTGAATTGTTGTATGCAACGAAACTCAGACTGAACGTCATGTCAGAGGCGTCTGTATTAGATGCGTGTTTTTAGGATTCAGCAGTATGCTGAATACCGCACAGGTGTTTGCTTGTTAGTGTGCACTAAACTTAGCACGGCACACGGAAATGTTTCTCCAGGTGTCCAAAGGAGTGTGTGGTGTGTTTTCTGTCAGCAAGAGTCAAGCGTTTGTCTCTGTACTGCTGACAGACGGCTGATCAAAGGGTGATGGAAAATGAGCGTCTCACTCCATCACGTCTGCAGATCATGCGTGTGTTTTTGACCTTGAATATACGTTACACCCTTCTGCATCTGCTACACCTGTATTTTATTATCAGTTTGATTTGTTAGTCAAGTACCACTAGTACTAGTGCTGGTAGTGATGTGATGAACCTCTAACACGGAATGTTCAAGTAGAGAGTGTGTTGTCTTGCAGTGTTTGAATGATTCCTGAAATCACGTGTCGTCTGTTCTGTTTGACTGCTGTAACAATGTTTTCAACAATTCACATTTTATGAATTTGCCATGCATTTTTTCTAAAGAAACTTGCTTTAACACGCATTTGGGAATGCGTCCTTCACTCTGTCTGTCCAACTGTCTCTACGCATCTCTGTCTGTCCGTCTGTCTATCTGTTTGTCCATTTGTCTCTTTGTCTGTCCATCTCTGTCCATCCATCTCTCTGTCTGTCCATCTGTCTCTCAGTCTGTCCATCCATCTGTCCATCTCTGTCCATCCATATGTCCTTCACTCTGTCTGTCTTTCTGTCATCTGTCTGTCCGTCCATCTGTCTGTCTGTCTGTCCATCTCTCTGTCTGTCCATCTGTCTCTCTGTCTGTCCGTTCGTCTGTCCACCCATCTGTCTGTCCCCCTGTCTCTCTGTCTGTCCGTCTGACTCTCTGTCTGGCTGTCTGTCTGTCCGTCCGTCTGGTCGTCTGTCTGTCCTTCTGTCTGTCTGTCCGTCCATCTCTCTGTCTGTCTGTCTGACTCTGTGTCTCTCTGTACGTCTGGTCATCTGTCTGTCTTTTTGTTTGTCTCTCTGTTTGTCTGTCCATCTGACTGTCTGTCCGTCTGACTCTCTGTCTGTATGTCTGGTCATCTGTCTGTCTGTTTTTTTGTTTGTCTCTCTCTTTGTCTGTCTGTCTGGTCACCTGTCTGTCCGTTTCTCTGTCTGTCTCTTTCTGTCCGTCTGTCTCTCTGTCTGTCTGTTTCGGTCCGTCCGTCAGTCTCTCCGTCTCTCTGTCCACCTCTGTCCATCTGCCACCTCTCTGTCTGTCTGTCTGTTCTATTCAATTCAATTCAAATGAGCTTTATTGGCATGTCTATCTGTCTGTCTGTCTCTCTGTCTGTCCATCCATCTTTCTGCTTCTGAAGGCCTGCTGTGTTTCTGTCTCTCCCAGTGAATTGTCTCTCAGTAATAACGTTCCTCCTCCTGTCTGTATTTTCTTTATCTCTCGTCCTCCTCTGCCTCCAGCCGCGGTCCTGCCAGGCTTCACCCGCTCAGATCCGTCGCCCGCCGTGATTAATCGCCAATTGGCAATAATAAACACACACACTCTGACAAACAGCCAATCACACACTTCTTTATCTCTCTCTCACAGGCGCACAGAGAGCGTCAGATCTGCTAAAAGAGCGGGCGGCGAAAGTGTGCGAGTGTGTGCGCGACGTGTGATTTATGTGCTGATTTACATTGCGTGAACATTCAGAGCTCTTAATGTGGATCGACGGCCACTTACTGGAGATTCTGGCAGCGACGTGGAGCCGGCTGCGAGTCGAGCGCAGATTTGTTGTCGTTTAGGATGTCTCAGTATCTGTACGCTGCTATTTCTGGCCTTTTATGACTCAATCTGCGTCCTCGGGGCTTTTCTCTGACATCATTTAGTCAGACGTTATGTGAGGTTGCTTCGCCCTACTGTCTGTCAGAGCGGATGCGGCTCCGCTGGTGTCGAGCGTTAATGCAGGACTCTGTGCGTCTGATGGCTTTGTTAGCGTTGGGTTTGTTTGTGTTGGCAGTCATATGTAGGACAAACGCTCCTTGTGGGTGATTTCTTGTGTACCGTCGCATTCGAATGTGCGTTCAGTCCATTTGCATTGATTTTCAGTGAAGGTGAGGGAGATGTTTTCACTTCGACACCAGCAAACACGCTTTTAACAGACGTGTGCTGAAGCACATGACATTGGCAAGGGAAATTCTGTCTCTCTCCGACTCTGTAACGATTCCAGCAGCTAAAAATATTCTATTTAGTGTATATGTTATAATCTCAAATTACAAAACTGTTGTGTATATATATATATATATATATATATATATATATATATATATATAAAAATGTAAAAAACTTTTAATAAGTAATATAATATGCAATATAATATTGCATGAAATAATTAAAATTATATAATTAATTTTACTGTCTTTTGATTGAACAGTCTAGTATTCCAGTGGCATTAAACATACAATAAAGTATAATACCTTGTTATGCCTTTTAAATAAGCAATACACATTATATATTGTAATTATAGCTGTATGTCATTTCCAATAAACACCCTTTAGCTGTAACTATTTTTAATATAACTACATTTATTATTTTTATATTTTTAAATTAATTTATGTATAGAAATTGCATATCTGGTGTTATTTAATTCTTACTGTATTTTAATATTTTTATATAAAGTATTATATTTTTATATATAAACTTGCGTAACATGCTAATTAATTCTAAATATTGTAATAGACTATTTTAATATAGCTATTTTAAATATAATTATATTTAATATTTTTTGTTTTTTAAATGATTTTTTAATTAAATAATTTAAAATCTGTTTTAATTCTGACTGTATTATAATAGATTATATATATCAATTATATGTATATAATCGTAAAAAAATGATTTTTTAAAATAAAATAAGATATATTCATATATTTAATTTAGATATTTAATATATATTTAAAGAAAATATATAGAAAGTAAATAAACAAAATATTATATTATTTTTTTTTTTTTATTATTTATAGAAAGACCCTAATTTATAAGGTTGATTTTAAGGTTTTATTATTGGTTTTTAAAGCTTTACACAACTTGGCCCCAAATTACATCAGCGATCTCTTAGGGTCTTATATTATACCAGCTAGGTCACTTAGATCAGAAAATCAGTCGTTGTTGACCGTTCCTCAATCAAATAAGAAGTCAAAAGGTGATCGCGCCTTCTCAGTAGTAGGTCCACAGTTATGGAACAGTCTTCCCCTGTATATTCGGCAGGCTCCATCGATAGAGGTTTTTAGGTCCCAGTTAAAGACACATTTTTTTAGTTTGGCCTTTGAAATAGAGAAAGCTTAATTTTGGGAACTTTTTACAAATATTGTTTACCCATATGTAAGTTTGTGTGTCTATTTCTTATTTCATTTTAATTTTGTGAAGCACTTTGGGCAACAACGTTGCATTTAAATGTGCTATATAAATAAATGAAGTTGAAAGGAAATGTGTGTATATATATGTGTGTGTGTGTATATGTATGTATGTTTGTGTATATATAGGGATGTTATGTATAATACTAATTTAATTTTTTGCTTTTACTGTACAGACATGTGCTTGTTTAATCCTGAAGGCTTTTATTTTGTGATAATGACCGGCTGATTGTACATTGTCATACTAATTGCACAGCTACTTAACAAATGAATGAATAGAATAGGACCTGATTGAAACACAGTGGTAGTGGTTTTAAGGGAAGTTGGCTTAATTAAAGAGATGTTGTCTCTGAAAACAAGGCCATTTTCCTCTGACACATTCGCGTTTCTGTAGCAGCTTCACCAGCATCAGATCTTGTGACGCGTAACGTTCTCACACCCTGAGATTTCTCCGTTATTGTCGTTTTTTTTTACCTCACACTGTTTTGTAAAAATCTAATTATTGGAAAACAATAAGTGTGGCTTACTAATGGAGGCCGAGAGCGTGAAGTGATGATTTTAGATGAGAGTGAGTCGTGTGTGTGTGTGTGTGTGTGTGTGTGTGTGTGTGTGAAATGATCATCCATTAGAGCGTGACATTGTGATTAGAGGTCAAAGTCTTTCCTTTTCGTTTGCCCGTGTGTGTGTGTGTTTACGGCTGGGTGATACATTGAAGTAAAAAATGTTAAATCATGATATTTTTCAGCTTTTGACAATATCACTTTGTTACACTGGAAATAGAAGGTCGAACTGAGGACATTGCATTATGGGATGTAGCTAAAATTTTTAATTTTATATATATATATATATATATATATATATATATATATATATATATATATATATATATATATATATATATATATATAGTTTTTTAAGTTTTTATTTTGTTTTGTGTTTGTCATCTTATTAGTTCTATTTTAAATGTATTAATATATATTTACTTTTTTTTATATACTTGATTTTATTCAGTTAATTTTAAGTTCATTTAAAGTAACAAGCATACTTTTTTATGGTTTTTGGAAGCTTAAATGGAAATATTAAAAATGTGTTTGAAAAATTTTACCTGAGAAATGATCAGAAATATATTGTGAGTATGCAGTATGTCATTTTATTTTATGCTAATGATAGTGTACGAACAAGAATACATATAACTAAACATGTCATGGGTATATAAAAAATACAGGAAAAACAAATAAACGCACAGTATCAAACAATTGCATAGCACACCATTTTATACAACTTAAAAAAAAATAAATCTTTTTTAAAAAGATTCTTGGAGTACATTTTTCAAACAAAAAACAAACAAAAAAAAAAGTTCAATGTTATTTTCCATTCCTTTGTAAATCTTTCTTTCTTTCTTTATTTATATTAAGTGAATCTACCTTTAGATATTGTTTCCCAAAATATTTTGATTTTCTTTTTTTAATTGTTCAAACATAGGCAGTTTTTTATTTTATTGTATTAAACACACAGTATCAAACAAGTGCATAACACACTGTTTTATACAACTTAAAAAAAAAATCATTTTTTAAAAGATTCTTGGAGTACATTTAAAAAAAAAAAAAAAAAAAAAAAAACAGTTTTTAATTCAATGTTATTTGCTATTTCTTTGTAATTATTTTATTTTATTTTGTTTTGTTTTGTTTTTTGTTTTGTTTTTGTTTTGTTTTGTTTTGTTTTGTTTTGTTTTGTTTTGTTTTGTGGTGTGGTGTGGTTTGGTTTGGTTTATTTTATACCAAAGATATTGTAGAAACGCGAATACATGTAACTAAACATGTCAGGGGTATATTTAAAAAAAAAATAAAATACAGAACACAGTATCAAACAAGTGTATAACACGTTCTATACAACTTCAGATAATCATTTTTAAAAGGATTCTTGGAGTACATATTTAATTTAAATTTAATTTAAGTTATTTATTTGTAATTATTTGTTACATTTCTTTATCTATTTTTATTTTATTTTATTTTATTTATTTATTTTTTTACTTTTTTTTTTTTAAAGTAAATCCATTTTTTTCTCCAGTGTATGTATATTGCTTTTAACTTTCTACCTTCAGATGTTGTTTGCCAAAATGTTTTCCTTTTAGTTTTTAATTGTTGAAACAATTTTTCATCCCATTTGACTTTATGAAAATAAAAGAGCAAATATAATACTATAAAAATACTACTTTTTTTTTTTTTTTAAATCACCATCCAATAAGAGAAACATTAAAGTCACATCAGCGTTTATAACAATCTTATTTTATTTTTGTGAGTCATTTTTCAGTTCCCTCCGAAGTAAATGACTAACGTTTAATATATGAAGGTCGTGTCTAGTTCTCTGCGTCCCTTCGCTGCACATGTATGTGATTTTGGTCTCCATGTCTTTGCACAAGAGCACATGGACGCACAGACTCGATAATTAAACATCCACCTTTTGTCCATCCGCTTCATCCCTCCGTCGTTCAGCTGTTTGTTTTTCAGGAGCGGCGGGATCAAGCGGTTATTACGGGCCGCGTCACGCCGTTCTCCGATCCTCCGCTGAGCGGCCGGCTGTCCTTGGCACGACTTTCACCTGCATGTGCGCCGTAGATGAAGGGATAAACGCGGGTGAAGATGATGGAGGTGGAAAGGAGGATTAATCTCCTCCATTTCAGCCTTAAGACACCGAACCGCTCTTCTGTAGATCCGCACCGCTCGCTGAAAGGCAGGAATAGAGTCAGAGAAATGAAACAGAGAAATAGATTGAGATCTGTGGTTATTCATGCCTTATGCTATCAGGAGAGATGGAAAATGAGGGAACTTGGGATGGATCAATAGCAAAGAATCCAATTTAGGGCTCTTTAATATTTCAGGGTGTTTTCTTGGTTCGGTTGATTTGGTTTTGGCCAAACCAGAACTCATCATAGCATGACATTCGCAACCCATTTCACTTCTGTAATCTGATTTATATGTTAAAGCAAAAGTAGTTCACAGGTTGCATTTATTTGATGAAAAATATAGTAAAAATAGTGAAATATTATGGTGTTTCTATGTGAATATCTGTTAAAATGTAATTTATTTCTGTGATCAAAGCTGAATTTTCAGCATCTTTATTCCAGTCTTCAGTGTCACATGATCCTTCAGAAATCATTCTAATATGCTGATTTGCTGCTCAGCATACATGTCTGATTATTAGTAATTATGAAAACAGTTGTGCTGCCCAATATTTTTGTGGAAACCGTCATACATTTTATTTTTCAGGGTTCACAGATGAATAGAAAGTTCAAAAGAACAGCATTTATTTAAAACAGAAATCTGTTGTAACATTATAAATGTATATACTTTGTGACGCTGATGATTCTCATCTAATATATGTATACATTTCAGTTTTATTTCAATTAAAAATATATAAACATTATTAGTTTTAATTTTATGTAACAGTCTCATTAATAAAAGATGTATTATTTTAACACAAAATAAAAATAAAAATAGTATAAATTATATTTTGCTTAAAGAGATTGAAGCCTTTTTTAGGACCATACTTTTTTTTTTTTTTTTTTTTTTGGCATCATGACATTTTACTGACAATTAAACATAAAATTCTCATTAATTTAATCCATCCAGATGATTTATTTATTTACTTGTTTTTTTATTTTATTTTATTTATTTATGTTCATTATTTTTAATGATGATTCTCATTCAATTCTCATTATTATATTGAATTAAACTGTTTATTAATCATTTAAATTAAAGGCAGTTCATCAAATAGCTGTATCAACCAGAAGTTAGGGTTAAATGTGTATAATATTTTAATTGTCATTAAAATAATGCAAAGAATTTTTTTTCTATTTTTTTTTTTTATTATATATATATATATATATATATATATATTTATATATGTTTCATTAATGTTATGTGTTTTGTCAGTGTAATTAGTTTGTTTTGTATATGACTATTTAGTGTTCATTTATTTTTATTTCAGTCATTTTACTGCATTTTAGTACTTAAACTAAACAAAAAAAGTTTTTCATCTAGAAAATCTCATTTAAAAAAAAAAAAAAAAAAAAAAAAACATGTCCAGCTCTTATTTCACAACAACTTACAAAGAAAAATATATTTTATTTTGCTTAATGAAAACAATTAATTTTATAAAATTCTCATTATTATTATTATTATTATTATTATTATTATTATTATTATTATTATTATTATGCATCTGAATATTATATATTTTCTTTAGGTTTTTCCTATTGTTTTTAATTGTGTGTTTTTTTTTTTTTTTTTTTTTTTAAACCTTATCAGATAGTATGAAACTAGGTAAAGGTTTTGACTCTTGCCTGTTTAAAAAAAAAAAAAAAATGATTCTAAAATGTTAAATTGTCACACTTGTGCTGTTCCCAGTCAACAATTACGTCAATTGGTAACAAATGGGAAGCCAATTTTATCTAGTGGAAAAAGTTTGGTGCTGCAGTCAAATAAAATCTTACTGAAAGCTATTTTTTTTTATATCAACCTCAAATTTGGATCATTTGGAGTCTGCACTCCAAAGCTTTTTAGAATTGACTTTTTTAAGTTCTCAAAAAGTGGTTAACAGGTAATAAATGGATCAAAACTATTCCATAAATATAATTTAGTACCATAAAATCCCCTAAAAATGCAAAATATTAAATAAAAAACATTATCAAACTAAAATATAGTACATTCATGTAATTGAAATAAAAGTAATTCATTTGAGGGTTAAATATCTGCCTGTGTGAGACTAGAAACGCGTCTCTCCCTTAGGAAACGGATGGATAGAAAGCAAGAGACACTTAAATGTGTGACAGATTTTGCGGCACATTATTCCTCTCTGAAAATCTGCACTCGAGCGTCCGCTAGATTTACACAAACACGAGAGCCCGTGGCCTTTACCGCAGTCGGTGAATATGCTGTGACCTTTCAGATCCGTCCCGGCCGCTAGTGTATTATTATGATGAATGATGTTCATTAAACGGGTGAGAATATCAATTAGCTGTAAACGAGCGAGAGAAACTTACTCATTCTGTCACACAAACCAGCTTTAATTGTTTCATTATATCATAATTTATTAGCCTTTTAAAGTTTTGGATGTTGGGAGTTTTGGTGTATATTCATCCTTGATCACTTCTTTTCACGGTAATCTGTAATTCTCAGCTCTTTTATTGATTTCTGCTCGCAGGTTCATCATGAAAAACGATGGCGCTCCCTCGCAGCTGTCCTTACCGGAACCTCGAGCCCATCTGTCTCCATGGAAGTTATTTCCCATAATGCCTCTGTCCCTCAGAGCGGGAGCCGCTGACAGAGACGGAGAGCGGTCATTCATGTGGGAAGGACATTTTTCTCTCTCCATTTCCAACAAATGTCATCATCGGTCCATCAAAGTCTGGAGCTGAAGATTGATTGGCGGCTTCATCCACCAATGGGAGACGCGGCTGCTTTGTAAGTGTCCAACAACCGCACACCAGTGAATAAACCAATACAGTTTGAATATTTTGAATCAGTTTGTATTTTTGTACTTTCAGTTTTAATTTAATTTTAGTCAAATTTTTCTTAATGGTTTTATGTGCTCTTGTACTTTTTATTATATATTTTCAATACTACTCTTTAGGGTTAATTTGTTTTTATTTCCGTTTTAGTTTTTATTTATTTTATTTCCAGTTAGTGCTTTGACTTAAACTAAATTAAACTAAACTAAGTTTTAATCTAATATTTGTTTTATTTTTATTTCAGCTGCTTTGTCTTTTTATAGGTTTTATTTTAAATTACTGTTTAGCGCTAATTTATTTTTATTTACATTTTTTAAATTTTATTTCCAGTTAGTAATTTTAATGCTTCAACTTAAACTAAATTAAGTTTTTATTGTAATGTTTTATTTTTATTTGAGCTGCTTTTGTCTTTTTATTAGTTTTCGTTTATTTTAAATATTACTATTTAGCTTTAATTCATTAATTATTTTTACATTTTTGTTTTTTATTTTATTTCCAGTTAGTAACTTTAGTGCTTCAACTTAAACTAAATTGTTTTTATTGTATTTTTATTTGAGCTGCTTTTGTCTTTTTATTAGTTTTTGATTATTTGAAATATTACTATTTAGCTTTAATTAATTAATTTTTATTTTTGTTTGTTTTATTTCATTTCCAGTTAGTAATTTTAGTGCTTTAACTTAAACTAAATTAAGTTTTTATTGTAATATTGGTTTTATTTTTATTTGAGCTGCTTTTGTCTTTTGATTAATTTTATTTTATATTAAATATTACTATTTAGCTTTAATTTATTTATTATCTTTTTTATTTTTGTTTTTTTTATTTTATTTCCAGTTAGTAATTTTAGTGCTTCAACTTAAACTACGTTTTTTATACAATATTTGTTTTACTTTTATTTCAGCTGCGTATTTTTATTTCAGCAACTTTTTATTCGTTTTTGATCATTTTAAATACTACTATTTAGTGCTAATTTATTTTTATTTACATTTTTTTAATTATTTTCTTTCCAGCTTAAACTAAATGAACTTTTTAATCAAATATTTCTATTCTTTTATTTTCATTTCAGCTGCTTTTGTCTTTTTATTAGCTTTTGTTTAAATATTACTATTTAGCATTAATTTATTTTTATTTACATTTTTGTTTTTTATTTTATTTCCAGTTAGTAATTTTAGTGCTTCAACTGAAACTAAATGAAGTTTTCAAATTTAATATTTGTTTTATTTTATTTTATTTCAGCTGCTTTTGTCATTTTCATTAGTTTTTGTTTACTTCTATTTTGGTTTCATTTATTTTTTATTTTAATTAAATTTGTTGCAAAGTTTTTGTGTGCTTTTGTCATTTTCATTAGTTTCTGTTTATTTTAAATATTACTATTTAGGGTTAATTTATTTTTAACTTAGTTTTAGTTTTTATTTTAGTTACTAATTTAGTACTTCAACGTAAACTAAATGAAAAATTGACTAACTGAACTGAAATAATTTTTTTTTTTTTACCTTTTTTTTGTAGTTTCAGTTATTATTTTATTATTATTATTTATTATTAATTATATTATTATTATTTCTTAGTTTTCAGTTTAATTAATTTTTTTTTTTTTAGTTACATTTCAGTAATGTTGTTATGTGTTTTGTCAATTTAATTAAGTTTTGTTTTAGTTCTTTTTTCTTTCCAGTTTTAGTTTTAACTCAGTTTTGTTTTTGTTTTTTTCCAATTAGTCATTTCAGTGCTTGAACTTAAACTAAACAAAAAAAATGTCCAAATGTTATTTCCTTACAACTTACAAAGAAAAATATATTATATTTTGCTTAATTAAACCTATGAAATTCTCATTAATATAATGCATCTGGATGTTTTATTTTTTAGTCCCCCTCCCCCTTATTTTCAGTAATGATTCTCATTATATTTAATTAAACTTGGTTTATCAAATTAAGTTCAAATTAAAGGCACTTCAATAAATGGTAGCATCAGTTATAAATATTTTCCAATTTAATTAGAACACTGTATTATTGTTTTGCATTACATTAATGAGAATTTAGTGTTAAATGTGTTTAATTGTCATGAAAAAAACATAAATAATCCTAAAATAGGCTTCATTTTCTTTACGCAAATACAAATTCATAATTTTTAGCATGAAATATGACATTCAGACCGTCACATTATTAATATTAATATGACAGTAAATGTTCTTCTCTTAGAAATGCTCTTGTCTTTGAAGGCGTTGCAGGAAGAGCAATGGGAAATTTAAACATATAATTATAGTTCATTACATAACGAAGGACTCCATGGAGACTTCTTCTCGCAAGCCTATATGCATAATTAATATGCATGAGATGAGCGATGAGAATAATCTGCTCGCATAATGCAAGAATTTCACGCCGTCCTGCTGTGAACCTGTTTTGGGCTTCAGCCAATATAATAAATAATAATGCACCGTAAACAATGCAGGATTTCTCTTTGTCTGGCGGTTTAGATGGGGAATAGATTGGAAGAATCACAAATATTGGTCTCTGAAAGCGGTGGATAAAAAAGAGCGTGTTTAGTGAGCCGAACGGGACGTTTGAGCAGATGTTGTGTCATTGAGCATGTAATGCGCTGCATGAAATCAGCAGGAACATTCACTCTCTTCACCGCCTTGATTCATGTTTCTGAATGATTGATCAATGCATATTATTCTAGAAAAACAAAAAACAAATATTTGTCTTTGGAATGTAGTAATTTGCTTGGTTAATGTCACTGCGAATATCAACGCAGCCTTTCTAAAATCTGCCAATAGTAAACAGTCATTTAATACGAGTTGACATTAATATTATAAAGTTTGAGGCGATAATGGCAAATAAAGATCTTGAAAAAATTTAAATATGAAATAATCAAATCACATTTATTTATTTAAAGATTGTTTAAAAGCAGCTTCACAATAATGAGCAGGAAAATAACAGTTAATTTTGCAAAATTCATCAATTTAGAAAAAACTCAAGTCTCATTCAGATCAATTTAGTTTTAGTTTAGTTTATAGAAATACTGTGAATTTTTTTTATTCATTATTTATTTTGAATTAGTTTAATTTTTTTTATATTTTCTGCTTTCATATTCATTTTACTTAGTTTTAGAAATGTTGTGTTTTTGTCATTTTAGATTTTTGTCTTTATAGTTTCATTAGTTTAGTTGTTTTAGATAAACTAAATGAAAATGAGAAATATTTCTTAACAGCTGAAATAAAATAAGTTTATCTAAAAAAAAAAAAATAATAAATGTTTTTTTAAATTGTTATTATTATTTTTAAGTTTTTTATTTTTAAGTAACAAAATTGTTTTATGGTTTTAGTTTCAAATTAATAAACAGGAAAATAACCCTGTTTATGTTGCAAAATTGATGAATTATGAAAGAAATTCAAATTCAAAAAGACAATAGTTTCATTATTAAGATCAATTCAGTTCACTGTTTATTTATTTCAATGTTTTAGCATCATTCATTTTAGTATGGAGATACTATACATTTATTAACATTTTGAATTATATTTTATTTTCTACACATTTCGTTACATTTTTAGTGCTTTTATTGTGTTTTTCGGCATTTATTTAATTGTCTATATGGTTTTGCACTCAAAAAATGTTTGCAAAATTGATCAATTATGAAAGAAATTCAAATTCAGAAAAACAATTTATAGAAATAATTTCAGTTCAATATATTGTAATTTTTATTAATATTTTAAATTATATTTTATTTTATATATTTTTGCTTTCATATTAATTTTAGTTGACTCATTTTATTGTTTTTTTGTCATTTATTTATTTATTTAGATTTTTTTCTCAGTTTCAATTTATTCTATATTAAATGAAATGTTGCTTTGGCAACTAGCTAAAAAAGCTAATTTAAATATTTATTAATTAATTAATTTATTTATTTATTCATTATGAATTCAATTTTGTTTTAGTTAACATTTATTTGATTTTGAAGTAACAAATTTATTTTTTTGTTTTAGTTTGACAGTAGTTAACTCTAGTAACCCTGTTCAGATCCATAATACTGTCCTGTCATTTATTCGTTTTGTTTTTTGTCACTGAATGTTGTTTTACTCTCAAATGCAACACATTAATGGAGTGAAATGGCTTGTGAATGCTGTTTCATGTGACTTTTGCACATCATTATCTGAGCTTGTTTTTTTTTTCTGTGCACTGACCTCTCCTTTAATGGCATATCTGCGCAGCACTTTGACGTGAGGAATAAATCACAGTTATTCAGCTCTATATCCGGTGTTATGATCTGAACGTGTGACCCTCATCTGTACAAACCTCTGAGACCTTCAGAAAGACCCAATGCAAGGAACCTTGTATTTATAGTGAATTTATATCACACTGTCTTTTGTTTTTGCAGTTCACACTTCCATTCTGTGGAAATGAGTGGCTCAGGAAGAGCAGAAGAGAAGAGAGAAACTCAAGAGTGAGTATTTAGCCATCATCAGTGTAGTTTATGGATCATCTTAAATGTGAAAAGAGCACTTTTTGCATTGAATGGAGTTTTTGTTTTGGTGGCAAAGGATAAAAGGAGTTTTTGTTTAGAGAACTCAACTGAATAACTCTGATATAAACACATTATCTGGGAAATTAGGTTGTAAATAAATTTCATCATTTCGCTCCAAACTCACAGTAGCTGAAATATCCAGTCTGTAAATTCAGTGTGAAATGTCAGCACAGGCTCTTGGAGGAACTGATCTGAATCTTAATCTTGTGTGTTTCTGAACAGGAGTCGCATAATGAAAAACACATCGGCTGCAAACAGAGTTCTAGAGTAAATCAATCAGAGTTTGCAGCGCAGCTGTGAGTAAATATAAAAACAGAGCTGCCTGAGAATCAATCATTTGAGCTGTTCCTTTACTTCCTTCTACTTCCATTTCATCTCATCTGATATTTAACCTTAATGCAGAGACACTTTTGGGAGTTCAGAACGAGAGATAAATATTTAAGGTGTCCTTCTCATTCAGGATTGTAGCAATGCAGCATTCATCAGTGTTTCAGTGTTCATTAAAACTACAACTGAAATGATTCAAAATTGTTTGCAATTGAAAATAAGCTGAAAAATATAAATATTGGATGAAAAACTTGAATGTAAATTGGCAACTAAATTAAATTTTAAAAAAATACTGAAACTAAAACAAATATAAATTGAAGGTAAATAGAAATATTAAATACAATAAAAATGGCAATAAAAGCTAATTCTAAATGTTAATAAAAACTATAATAGTATGTAAATAGTACTAAAATAACACGTATATTCTAGCAGTTTGAACATTCTTGAAATAAAGATGAAATAAAATATAATTATTGGTTATAAAATCTCAGATTAAAACAATTGAATGTAAATTAGAAATGTTGGCTTGACAACTAACTGAAATTAAATTTAAATATATGTGAAAGCTAACTAGAAATATATTTTAAAAAAGTAATAAAAAATGTCAAAATCACACAACAAAATTACTAAAATTAAAATAAAAATATACAATATTTATACTTTATATTTTAATTTAAGTATATTTTTTTATATTTATATTTTATTTAAAAAATAAATTCAAATATTAATAAATACTTGAATATTATATAAATAATTATAAAATAACACTGATATTTATATTTATATTTATGCAATCTTGAAAGAAAGGTGTCATATAAAATATTGAATTGGAAAATAAATTGGAAATGTTGCCTTAGCAACTAACCAAAATAAAATTACCAAATTAGAATTAATCAAAATTTAGAATTCAACATTTTTTTAAAGACATTTTAAGATAAATAGAAATGAAAAAATAAATAAATAAATAGAAAATAAATATTGGCAAAAAGCACATAATGAAGTTACTAATTCAAATTAAAATATAAAAATAAAACCTAATTCTAAATAGTAATAAATAGTATAAAAGTATATAAATAATACTAAACACTGATATTCACGCAATTTGAATAATCTTGAAATAAAGATTATTTTCCTGCTTATCTCTGTAAAGCTGCAATTAAACAATCTGTATTGTATAAAGTGCTATAGAAATAAAAAGTGAAAGCTGTAATAAAATGCAAATGCTGAATAAAAACCTCAACTTGAATGTAAATTAGAAATGCTGGCTTGGGCACTAACAGAAATAACATTTTTAAGATGTTGAATTACTAAAATTGCTGAAACAAAAAAAAAAAATTAAAAATTAAAAATGTAAAAATAAAAATATATTGAAAATATTAAAATAAAAGCTAATTCTGATTATTAATAAGCACTATAATAGTAACCATGCATTGAACTAAAATAATTCCTGTGATTTGAGTCATTTTGTGCCAGTCGCATGCGGGCTGGTGTAAAAGCGCAGCGACGTGTTTGTATGCAGCTAATGTGAAGCGCTGACACTTTGGCTCTGCGTTATGAGGCTTGAAATGAGCGTGCAAGACATTTGTGCTCATTGTGTAATTAAAGTCACAGGCTTTCAGTAATGAGTTTATGGTCTCGTTCCAGTATCAGGCTAATTATAAAATCACAAAAATTAGGATGCGCTGAATGTCGGCGAGCGACTAAACACCACTTTGCATGTTATAATCCACCCGAAAAACGCCCGAATCCTGTGGATGAATAGTGTTATTTACACAGGCTGTGAACGGCAGGTCGCGACGAGTCAGGTAATTACTTACCGGTTTTATTCTGAAGCCTAAACAAATACCTTCTCTTCTGTGAATCTATAGCACGCGAGCGGCAAACGCCTGCTAATAGATCAGCGCCGACAGCTTCATTAGACCGAACATTAGCAGAGCAGAGAGACGAGACGTTAACAGCGACTCTATCAGCCGGACACAATGAATGTGCCTTATTATAAAACACATTATTGAAAATAAGAATGATTCGCTTTGTTTTAACTAAGGTAACAAGAGCAGGAGGCCATATGCAGCTTTATATGAGTCAGAGCAGGCGTGTTTTGTTTAGTTGTTTCCCTGAAGTCCACTTATTTAGTTTTCAAAGCGGTTTTTGAAACTGTAACTAATTCTTCTGTATGTCAGTGAGCTATGTTGTGATTGGCTGATCTCTGCCTGCTGTCATTCTGGCTGGAACGAGTTTTTGTTTGTGTATAATGCATTTGAGTGTGCGTGTGTGTGTGTGTGTGTGTGTGTGTGTTTCAGGCCCCGGGCGGTTTACCCACAGAATAAGAACACTGTGATCGGAGCGCGGGAACGTTCATAACACTGGATGATGCATTTCCACTGTGAGGTCAAAGGTCACTGGACTTCTGTTTGTGACTCACGGTCAGAATGGTAAAAAGAAACTGCACAAAAATAAACATTATTTGTTCAGCTGAGCTCAGGAATGATTTCTGAAGAAGAAGAAAAAAAAAATCAGGCTTTCACAGTCCAGATGACTGTGCTCATCTCTCTCAGTTTTCCTGTGCATCTTTCCATTAGAAACCTACAGAGTAGCCACGCCCCTTCATTACCATATGGGGATGAAGAAATGCATGTTTAAATAAATATGGAAATGACTGAAAAAATAAATAAATACAAAAAATACACTACTGGTTAAAAGTTTGAAATAATTATGTAAATAATTGTAATGTTTTTGAAAATATTTCTTAACATAAAATATATAGTTTTTTTTTTTTTTTTTTAATTTACAAAAATATTTTATTTATTTATTTTTTTAATCTTACCCCAAACATTTAAATGGTAGTGTCCACAAAAAATATTGTGAAGCACAGCTGTTTTCAACATTGATCATAATCAGAAATGTTTGTTGAGCAGCAAATCAGCATATTAGAATGATTTCTGAAGGATCATGTGACACTGAAGACTGGAGTAATGATGCTGAAAATTCAGCTGCGCATCACAGAAATAAATTACATTTTAACAGATATTCACAGAGAAAACCGCTATTTTAAATTGTAATAATATTTTACAATTTTACTATTTTAACTGTATTTCTGATTAAATTTAAGATAATTATCACACTGTTTTAAAAGTATAAGCATATTTTTTACATTTATGCATTGGGAGACACTTACGGGCTGCACAAAAATATTGATTTGCAATTTAAAATGTACTACAAAACTAAAAAAAAAAATACAGAAAAAAATTATTAAACTATTACTGTAAATGCAAATAATAAATATTACTATTTTAATATTTCACTCAATAATAAACATTTTATTTAAGATAATAATAATAATTATTGTTGTTGTTGTTGTTATTGTTATTGTTGTTATTATTATAATTATTATTATTATTATCATTTACATTTGAACTGTAATATTGCTAACATTTATTATAATTTCTTAAATGTCTATATTAATCATTTATTTGATCGTAACCACATGAGCTTCTCTTTCCACAAAAATATTGTGCAGCACAACTGTTTTCAACATTGATAACAATCAGAAATGTTTCTTGGGCAGCAAATCAGCATATTAGAATGATTTCTGAAGGATCATGTGACACTGAAGACTGGAGTAATGATGCTGAAAATTCAGCTGCGCATCACAGAAATAAATTACATTTTAGCAGATATTCACATTGAAAATGGCTATTTGAAATTGTAATAATATTTCACAATTTTTACTGTATTTTTGATCAAATAAACACAGGCTTTATTAGCAGAAGAGACTTCTTTTCAAAAAATATTAATTATTCCAAACATTTGACCAGTAGTGTGAATGAAAGCATAAATAAATATAAGAACAGTGCTGCCAGTCAGTTGATCTTGTAAGCTGTGTTAAAAGATTCAGTTCTTTTTTAAGGAAAGAAAACTAAATCATATGTGTAATTATCGGATTCTGTAATTGTCATAGTCACTCATAACAGCACCTCGTCTCGCCCAACACAATGATTCAGTATTTCTCAAACTGCATTACAATGCACAGGAATGTCCCATATGGGTTTCATATATAAATAAATAATGTGTAAAAAGGGTCTTTCTCCATTTACAGAGAAATGCATGTTCTGCTACATTCAGTCACTCTAAATAGAGTGAAGCCGTTATGAAATCAGAATATGTAAAATTTATATTTCTTATAAAAATAGGGTTTGTAAAGTTTAATAAGTGCATTAACAGCACAAAAATGTAATTGCATTAAACATTTAAATAATTTCATGCATTATTGATAACATTGTCATATATGAATACATAAATAAAAAAATAAATAAATTTGCAATAAATTATTAAATAAGTGAAGAATATAAAGGTCTATTTTTTTGCAGAAAATTAAAAGATACTTACTGCATTATGTAATTAGTTTATTTTATTTATTGATTGTTATGTTCTTTATTTTTGCAGGTTTGTCAGCTCTGAGATGCATGTAAATGCACCGGTGCAGCTGCAGAAACACTTCGGTGCATTAACAATCCAGTCACACGCAGCTCTCATTACACGAAACGACAAGCGTGAGATGCCACTGCAATCTGCTGCATGATTCATGTGAGTCTTACATGCATTCATGAACAAATCTAAAACTCAGCGAACTGCACTCTGGAAACATCAGGAGAGGCTGAATTACGTCTGATCTGAGGAAACATCAGGCCTGTAAAAGCCCAGAGACCAGCGGAGGTGTGAGAGCAGAACATTAATATGAAAGGCAAGCTACAGAATGAGGAAAGAATTTTAAAAGGCCCATAACTGACATTTTAATCATTCTTAATTTAGTTTATTGTGCTGGTCAAGGTTTCTTGCACTACAGAGAGTCATAATTTATTTTCAATAATCAAATTTCACCATTTCTATGACCCTTTATAATTAAATGGGCTGTTTGGGCTAATTTTATATATATATATATATACATACACACTACCGCTCAAAAGTTTGGGATCAGTAAGAATTGTAATGTTTTTTTAAAGTAGTCTCTTGTGCTCATCAAGGCTGCATTTATTTGATCAAAAATACAGAAAAAAACAGTAATATTGCAAAATGTTATTACTATATAAAATAATATTTTTTATTTTAACATACTTTAAAATATAATTTATTCCTATGATGCAAAGATGAATTTTTTTCAGCTGTTACTCCAGTCTTAAGTGTCACATGATCCTTCAGAAATCATTCTGATATGCTGATTTATTATTAGAATTATCAATGTTGTGAGGCCAAATATTTTTTTTGGAACCTGTGATTCTTTTTTTCTGGATTCTTTGATGAATAACAAGTTTAAACGAACAGAATTTATTCAAAATATAAACCTTTTCTAACAATGTAAATCTGTGCCATCACTTATTAATTGAACACATCCTTGGTGAATAAAAGTATTCACTTCTTTCAAAAAAAGAAAGAATAAAAAATTTCTGACCCCAAACTTTTGAACAGTAGTGCATATTGTTAGAAAACCTTTCTAAATTAATGCTGTTCTTTTTAACCTTTTTTTTTTTATTGATCAAAGAATCCTGAAAAAAAGGATCACAGGTTCCAAAAAAATATTAGACAACACAACAGTTTCCAACATTGATAATTCTAATAATAAATCAGCATATTAGAATGATTTCTGAAGGATCACGTGACACTGAAGACTGGAGTAATGATGCTGAAAAATTCAACTTTAATTACAGATATAAATTCAATTTTAATGTATATTAATATAGAAAAACATTGTTTTACATCATAATAATATTTCACAATATTACATTTTTGATCAAATGAACACAGCCTTGATGAGCATAAGAAACGTCTTTGAAAACCATAAAAAACTTACTGAATATATATATATATATATATATACACAGTATATATATGTAGCAGAAATATGCAATTTTCAAATAGAAATGCTTGTAAATTTCACTTATAAATCCAAATAAACGGCAAGTAAAAATGTATCGAAGTAGAAAAACTGAAATTGTATTTTCTTGTAAAACATACTTCAATAATCTTCAGAAAGCATCATTTTTACAGTGTATTTGACCTGCGTTTGGCACGTCCATTTTGGCTGAGCTGAGCGATGTCATCGTGACCCGCGGCTGTTAGCTTCCCCTGCAGCAGAGCTGTGAATCAATAGACCCTCTGACCCCGGAGCCCAAGGCATCATTTATCTGACCCTGTTAAAATCTGCTGGACAGAGAGAAAGAAACCGACTGAAAGAGAAATACAGTATAAAGCGGCAGCAGCCTCGGGCTCTCCAGCGCCGCTAAAGACACAGAAACACGGCGTGGGAGGAAAAAACACTGACCTACATCAACAGTGAGTCAATATCTGCACCCATCAACTCCTTACACACAGGAAATACAATATATTGATATTATACATTCATTTTAGATTAGATTATATACTACTTTTTTGTAAGAAATTAATACTTTTATTCAAAGATGCACTGAATTGATCAAAAGTGACATTAAACACATTTATAATGTTACAAAAGATTACATAATCATAGAATTAGTAGGATCTTTATCATTATAGTTATCATTATATATCATTAACATTCTTGGTGTGAATGTGAAATTTATTTTATTTCAGCTTTATTTCAATTAGTGACTTTTTTTAAATGATGTAGTTTTTTATATTCATGTTGAATAAAATAAAATGTTTTTTTTTTCTTAAGGCGAGACACTGTAGGTGAATAGGGTAAAAAAAACTAATAGTTATCGCCTTACACAGTTGACTGATTACATTTTTAATTGCGAACATCTTTTGTATCACAGGTTTTCTAAAATGTTACGTTTAAATAGGGAAATGAGGCATTATTTAATTAAATATGTGCTAATTTGCATAAAATTGTAGTACAAAAATCTAAACACTGAATTAAGTCATTTTCAAAATTCTTGTTTATTTATTTATTTATTTTTTGACATATTAGGCAAGGTTTTTACAAAGGGAATTGTGGGTGTCTCATTTCTGTCACTTTATAATTTATCAGAACAGACGGAAAACAAAAATTTTTGGGGGCGGGGGTTAAAATGTTGTATATAATTAAGCAAATTATATATGAAAAAATCCATCTGTAAAAACCTTCAGGATATAGACAGGAATAACAATGTTAAGTGTGGTGTGTGTAAGTCTGCTGAAGTGGAGATTTATGGCTCATTGTAGGAGAAAAAACTCATTTTGAGAAAACAGCCTTTAAAAATCTGTATTGTGATTGAAATCTATTGACACAAATAGATAAAGTGCTATAAAAGAAACATTTAACATAAAAATGTCTTTTGGATGTTTTCTTTCCACTAGTCTGAAAAAACACTTTATGAAAAACCAAAAAGCCCAAAATCTCAAACTTGAGAGGTGCAGGAAAAAACTGCGTTTGTGCCTACAGTGTCTCCCCTTAAATGTAGCATTTTTAACCATTTCTATTTAGCCTTATATGGTAGTTGCATTACATTTAGAGTTTGAGTTCAGCGGTGAGTGTGTGTTTGTGTGTGTGTCTCCGAGGGCCGGCGTGGAGGTCTGGATGAGCGGTGATGCTGTGAAAGTGTGCCAGAGCATCAGCCTGACATATGCAGCAGCACCTGGACACACACACACACACACTCCTCAAACACACACGCTTGACCAGACACTGAGAGTTCAACCAGAGGGTTCACTTCAGAAATCTGTGGTTGAGCCACTAAAACACAGGATTCATGAGCCGAATGCTGAACACACATCAGCGGCACGAAGGGTAAAACATTACCTTTACTTTTTGAAAATAGAAAACGATGTTATTCAGAGGCCTTTCCATTTACCACTAAAACTGTATTTACAGAATTAAATGAAAAATAAAAAATACAATATTTTTGCTGTGGTAAATAATGTGTCAGATACATTCTCATTTAACATAAATATCTGGATTTTCAAGTATCGTTCCATCACATTCTTAACATGCCAGTGTTATTTTAGTATTTTATAGTATTTTAGTATATTTGAACACTGTTTTCAATATGCTGTGAATTAGATTTATTTTTATATTTTCAGTTTTCATTTTCATTTTAGTAATTTTATGTGCTTTTATCATTTTTTATTATTATTTGTAAAACATTTCTGTTGCTTACATTTATTTTTATTTCAGGCTTAGTTATTTTAGTGTTTGAACTTATTTAATTTCAGTTAGTTGCTAATGGAAGTTTTTCATCTGATATTTTTATTTCAGATTTTTACATTTAAATTAATGAAAATTATTTTTAATAGATGTGTTTTTGTTATTCATGATATATAAAATAAATAATACATAATTTTTAAAATGAATACAATTTTTGTTTCAAAATATATTTCTGTTAATCTTTATTTCAGTTTAGTTATTTTAAAATGTGAGCTTTTAAGAGTGTTTACATTTTAAGATTTCATCTTATTTCAATGAATGAAAACAGTTTTTAATAATTTAGTTTTTATTAAAGTTGGAAAAAATATTTTGTAATGTTTTAATATTTCTAGAAATATTTTGAATTGTTTTGTTTTAGTAATTTTAATATTTTAACTTTTGTTTTAGAGTTTCTAGTTTTCATGTGAGCTTTGAAGTTTGTTTTTCATCTGATAGCTTTATTTCAGTTGATAAAACTGATTTTTAAAAGATATAGTTTTTTAGTTTTAGTTTTAGTAACAACAACCTTGTACTGGGTTCCTACAAGGTGCTTAAAGTGCATGAAGTATTTGGATTTGATTTTTATTTACTGGAAAACCCTTGAAAATTGTTGTGACTTAAGTTTGATTCATTGTTTTCAGTAATAAGAACAGAAACAGTTTATATAGTCATTTATTGGGCAGAATAGTTTTCCCCTTTAAAAATAGTTGCCCATAATGCTTCTGAATCGAGAGCGCGCACGAGAATGAAGAAGAAGAGAACGAGTGAGAGTGTGTGTGTGTGTGTGTGCGCTGTTAAGAAAAGTCATCCTTGTATAAATCCTGCTCAAAACTTAGGTAAAGCAGTTCTTTTGTTTTAATTCAAGTCGTTACAAGTCATTATTGCTTGCTAAGCGAAGAAGACACGACAAAAATGGCAATATTCCTGAGGAGGTACTTACTTGAATTGTTGAAAGAAAAGTGTTTGAATTATTGAAAGACAATGTATCTAAAAAATAAGTATTTAATTTTTTTATATATATGGGCTATCGTTTATATATTTTCACACAAAATACACGTACGTCAAAACATGTTTTTTTTTTTTTTCACTTATTTCAGTTGATGTCAAACTAGCGAGCTGAAGAGGCGAAAAGAGGAACAGGTGAACCGAATCAATTGAGTGAGTCATTTATGCTAGAACCGCTCTGATTGATTCAATCTCATGACTTCAGTCATTAATTTCAAGCGATTCACTAGCAAAAACCAGATCGAACTAAAAGAGCCATTCATTTTCGAATTTCGACGTCGCTTGTAGCGATTTGCTGGGTGAGACTTTTTAAAATTCCGAATCAGTTGAACCATTGCGTTGCAAAATGATTCGGTGTTTCGAAGCGCTTCATCATCATTTCGTGAATTGAATGATTTGTGTTCTGCGTTTCGAGTCCTGATTTAAAATGATGGTTCGCGAATCATTAAGATCAGGACTTTAACATGGATTGCGAATCAATTCATTTTAGATCAGGCTTCGGTGCGGGTTCGCGAATCTTTTGATTCAGAGCGGGACATCGGACCGCGTAGCTATAGCGAATCATTTAATTCAGATCAGGATGCGGTGCCGGTTCGCGAATCATTTGATTTAGATCGGAACCTCGGAGCGGGTTCGTGAACCATTTCATGAATTGAATGATTCCGCGAATCCGTATTTCGAGTCCTGATCGGAAATGATGGTTCGCGAATCATTATTCAGATCCGGACTTTGGAGCGCGGATCGCGAATCATTTGATTCAGACCAGGATTTCGGAGCGGTTTTGCTAATTTTTTTCTAATGTTTTTTTTTTTTGTTTTGTTTGTTTGTTTTAAACGGTAGAAAACATCAAACCATTAAGGCTATGGTTATAAAAACAAAACAAAGAAATAAGAAAGAAAGGATACACAAATACAAATCCCTTAAGACAATTAACTTAGGTTTTACATCCATAAGCTTTTTGTGAAATTTGGATGAACTCATGAATCTGTTGTTTGATCTCTTTAAATTTAAGGAGAAAACTATAGTTTCCAAAGTCAGACATCTCTTATTTTCAAGGCTGTAGAATTTAGTATGATGCTATGACGTTCAATAATTTTGATCAAATAATTATATGTCTGACGTCTGCCATTATGTCCCTACCATTGCCAAAAGTAAACCTACGCCCTTGCTTTTAATGTATGCAATTGTATATAATATAATTATATATTTTTAATTAACAGTGCATTTTAAATCTTTCTTTTTTTTTGTTAAAGTTGACATCATTGCATAATTTGCATGTGCTTCATTTTATTTCTGCTGTTTTGTTTTATTAGTATGTTTTTATTTTTGTATTTTTTTTAGAATTTGAAAAAGAAGCCATTGTTTAAAAAAATCCTTAAATTAAGGCTTACGATGCTTTTGGGAAACACAGCACTGGAGTTTATACTCTAGAATGAGAGATCCACAAATTCAAGTCACTCTAAGTTCTTTCTTGTTTGTAATTTTTTTATTTTTTTATTTTTTTTTTTCACAGGAAAGCCATCGGCAGCATCAACACGAGGTCTTTCTGGGGTTTGAGCCGTACCACTTCAGCTCCACGTGTCAGCGAGGATGTCAGAACTGCGCGCGATTGATCGCCGCTCAATACTGTCAGTCTCGGTTAAGATGAATGTGGTCCAGTCTGACAGTAAAGACAGCTGATGACACACAGTCCTCCTTCAGCACACATCTGACACAGTCAGAGCTGTAGATGACAGAGAGAATGATTCATGTGTGTTAATCACACCTGCTGTAAAACACACTTTCACTGATGAACATCTGGGATTCAGTGATCGTTTAATGTAGTTAAACGTCTCATTCAGAATGACTGTAATCAAACTCACACATCTTCATCCTCGGCTAATTAGCAGAACGAAGAATGAGGAGGTTTGCAGCAGCAACTAATTAAAAACAACTCTAATTGAATTTTAATGTTTAAAACACTAGCTTTTCCACAAAGCATTTTTACCAAAACGTATAATGTCATATTTTGAAGGTTGCTGAGTTTAGTTGATTGGTTTGTTTGGATGTTTCATATCAAAGCATCATTTCAAGTCACTGTACCTTGCTGTTTTTGTAGAAAATATGCTTATTTAAAATATTACCATATTTTAATTGACAAAAATGGATTAAAAAATGGATTACTAGTGTCAGTGTAACTATTTCTAGATTTTATTAGCAATGTTATTTTAGTATCATTGATATACTATTATGGTTTTTGTTAATATTTTGAATTGTATTTTATATTTATAAGTGTAAATTTAGTATTTATTCATGTTTTAGTTTTAGTCATTTTAGTACTTTTTAAAGTACTTAAACTAATTATTATTTTAAAAAAAAGTTTCTTTTTTCTTAATTTCAGTTAACATTTATTTCAAAATACAAAAAAAATATGGTTTTATTTTTCATTTAGTTAATAATCTTACTTCTCAAAAGAATTGCTGATTGCAGCTTAATAAATAAATATTTAACAAATAATAATAAAAAAAATGAAAGGAAAAAAAAAATAAAATTACTTAAAAAAAGAAAAAAGAAGTGCTGCCATTTAAACTAGCTGATTTTATTTTAGTTAACTTTATATATATATATATATATATATATATATATATATATATATATATATATATATATATATATATATATATATATATATATATATACATATATTTAGTTTATTATCTATAATAATCCTGTTTGTTATCTGACCCTTGGCCACAAAAACATTTTTTTTTTTAAATAATATACATACATAAGCTTTCCATTGATGTATGGTTTGTTAGAATATGACAATATTTGGCTGAGATCCAACTATTTGAAAATCTGGAATCTGAGGGTGCAAAAAAAATCTAAATATTGAGAAAATCACCTTTAAAGTTGTCCAAATGAAGTTCTTAGCAATGCATATTACTAATAAAAAAATAAGTTTTGATATTTTTATGGTAGGAAATTTACAAAAATATCTGCATGGAACATGATCTTTACTTTGGCATAAAAGAAAAATCAATAATTTTGACCGTTTTTGAAAATATACCTGTGATATTTTTGTGGTCCAGGGTCACATATTATATCTGTGTGCCATTTCACTTGATTTGTAGCTTAACTGTGTGTGTTATGAGTAGTTTTTAGCTCAACAAACTAGTTTAACCAGTTTAACCAGCCACTCTCTAGCTTTTCAATAAACCACGTTCAGCATCATATCAGACACGCGTGTTTGGCCTAAAAACAGACTATATTAATGAAACAATTAAACACTGAATCCATGAGCGGGTGACATTTATCTGCCCTCAGCACATTGCCGGAGCTGTTTTTTTTTCTGGCCTGTTGTTAGGGCACGGTTTATAGCTCAGTGCGGGAACTCAGCCAAGGATTGTGGGTAAAGAGCCGAATACCAAGCGTAATGAAGACGCGGATAAATCCAGCGCAGGAGAGAGTGGGATTGATGTGGGATTGGACAGAGGGACGGGATGTAGTGTTCATATTAATGTAGAAGAGAAAAGAGACAGAAATGAACATTCTGTTGGATATTTACAGCGTGGCGTTTGTCTCGCATGCTATTCAGTTTTAAAATGCCAACATTTCCAGTTTGAGGTGATCCGTAGATTTTTATAAACACATACGTCACATATCCATTTCATTTCAGTTCTTCTCTGTATTTTGTCTCTTCACAGCGATCAACGCCAGCAGATATTTATAAAAACATTTAAAAAATCAGGCAAATACTAGTCTTTCATCCTGAAGGTGCTCTGTCATATTCTTCCTGCTGTGTTTTTCTCTGGTGAGTTTTATTGTTATTTATTATTACAAATTTACATAGCTATGCTTATGTAATTGTGTGGCACACAAATTGTTTGGGATGTTTTAGTTCATTTTTGGTTCAGCTGGAGCCGCAATAACAGAAAAACTAAATCACTGCTGCATTAAATACATAATTGTGAAGACCAGAAGGTAGTGGAGATGGAAAAACTGTAGTCTCCAAAAACAAAACAAAATGAATTAATCGAATTAAAACATTTATTAAATATTAAATATTATTATTGTCAATATTAAATATAAAAAAATTAACAAAAATTAAAAAATACATTTTTATTAATTAAAAGCAAATAGTTTATTAATGTTAATAAAACATTTACCAAATACCAAAATGTATTATTATAAAAATAAAATATTATTATTATTTTTTTTATTTTTTTTACTTGCATGTCTTTTTACCATAAACCAACATCGGAGAGCCACGAGTATGCGAATGTGTTTTTCAGTAAATCATTGAAATATTAACATAAAATATCACGGGTAATTTAAGTAAATATAATACGTAAAAGGGTTTAGATAAAACTGGGAATTGCTGGATTACTTAATTCAACATGGTGCATCAATATGGTAATTATTCAGTAGTATGGTATTTATCAAAGCACCTTTATACACTGCAACAGTCCTAAATAGTTATTTTGTGGTGTTTTTCCAGAGATTTTTTTTTTAATCTTTCAGATGATAAATTTACATAAAATGATGTGTAAAATTGATTTATTTAGTCAAGACCCTCTGATTGTGGTTGATAATGGAGCTGAAAAACAACTTGGATTGCATCCAAACCTCGTTCATCAGGGTTTCTCAAACTTTGTGAGATGGGGGAAAAAAAAAAAAATAATAATATAAATTAATTAAATCAAATGTAAACATTTAATAAAATATTCTTAAATATTATTAATATTAAAAATATATATATAATTTTATTTATTTATTTTTTTTCTTGTATGTCATGTGACCATAAACATGTGAATGTGGTTTTTACAGAGGGGATTTTGGATACCCAGCTGACAGAACGTTCTGAGAATGTTCTGGCAAGGTCCTCTCAAAGCTATGAACAAACGTTATTCCATTAACTTAACTTTAATAGAACGTTTTTTGATAGTTCTTTGGTTTTTAATAATGTTTTCAAAACGTTAAGACAAAAACGTTATTTTTATTAATGTTCCAGGTTTTCCTAAAACCTTTTAGTTGGACATTTATGAAAACTTTTTTTTTTTTCTTTTTTAAATGTAACTACTTGTTTTAGAACATTCAAAAGTAACATTCCCATAATATTTGCAAAATGATACCATGTAATGTTGACAGTAAACATGTGAATGTGTTTTTTCAATAAATTATTGAAATATAAAATCTCAAATTATACCCTCAAAAGGTTTACATTAAAAAATTGGGAATTTGTGGATTACTTAATTCAACATGGTGCATAAATATGGTAATCATTCAATACTATGGTATTTATCAAAAAAAAAAAAAGTTATTTTTTTGTTGTTATTTTTCCAAAAAAATCTTAAAAATCCTTAAAATTTTAAAATTGCATAAAATGATGTGTAAAACTGATTTATTTAGTCAAAACCATCTGATTATGGTTGATAATGGAGCTGAAAAGCAGCTTGGATTGCAAGCAAACCTCATTCCTCCCAACTAATACCTTGATGCATAAACTTCTGCTTTATTTTCTGGTTTCAGTGTTCAAGAGCCTGAAGAGAGTGAAATGCTGAAACGCTCCCAGCATCTTCAACTTGATTTTCCTTTTCAAAAGTGTCAACAAGCTCCCAGCTGCTTCAGGAAGGGAACGTTTTACCAGCTCAGCGGATGCAGAAAATCAAGAACGCTAACTGGAAATTGTCCCCGAGGTGCTGGGGTTAGTGATGCTTGATTGCGTGAAAAGAAACACAGCGGCCTATGAAGACGCTCACTTACGTTATTCTGCTGTGACTGTACACTTATTAAGATTTCATATTCATTTGGATTTTTAACATAAACATAATGCAGGGGAATTTTACATGCATTTCAAAAACAGATATCTTAAATTTAGGCCAAATATTATTTTGAGGTGTGTAAGTGTCACATCCAGGCTTCTCTAATGATGGCCTCTATCTTTCTATCCCGTAACACCACGGCCTCCAGCTCTGGATTGCTCTAAAGCAGGTCTAGGTTATCCTGTGGCTGCGGGCAGCGGTTGAGGCCTGAGATAGAGTTTTCTGTCAAAGCCTCGGGTGGAAATGTTGAAGACGCAGCTACGCCTTAAGTCTGAGCACACGGATAAAAGCAGCGCTGGATGGGGAAGTCAATGGTGCGGGCTGTTATTGTGTGTCAGTGCTGAGAGAGAAGCTTCAATGCGACCGTGACCTATATTTACCGCTCGAGTGCGTTTCGCTCTTGTTACGCTGAGAGAGATTCTGGACGGAGAAACACGGATGAGAGAGAGAGAGAGAGTCTTGAGCAGAGCCATCTGCTAAACCGCAGGCTTCACCTCAATGACACACGCACACATGCAGCAAACACATTTTATGTCAACCTAGTTAAGGCGAGACGCCACAGGTGAACAGGATAAAACGAATTCAAAGAAATATAGTTCACCCAAAAATATACATTGGGTGCAAATGTTCTCACCCCAAGACCATCCAAGATGCAAATGAGTTTGTTTCTTTACCAGATATGGAGAAATGTAGCATTGCGTCACTTGCTCACCAATGGATGTGAATGGGTGCCGTCGGAATGAGAGTCCAAACAGCTGATAAAAACATTACAATAATCCACACCACTCCAGACAACAAGACAAAAGCTGCATGCTTGAGAGAATTTATTTGATTTCATTGACATATTAAAGGTTTTTACAGAGGGGATTTTGGATACCAAAATGTTCTGGCAAGGTCCTCTCAAAGCTATGAACAGACGTTATTCCAGTAACTTTAATAGAACGTAAAAGTTCTTTGGTTTTTAATAATGTTCTCAAAATGTTAAGACAAAAACATTATTTTTATTAATGTTCCATTGAAACATTTTTTCCTAAAACCTTTTAGTTGGGCATTTATGAAACATTTTTTTTTTAAATGTAACTACTTGTTTCAGAAAATTCAGAGAACATTCAAAAGTAACATTCCCATAATATTTGCAAAATGTTATGGGATGTTAGCATCTTGCTCGATCTAACGGTCTTATCTGATTCAATGATCTATGTTAAGCTATTAGCAAAAGAAGTGGAGTGTTCCTTTAACATTTGCATAACCAAGAAAAAACGTTTCCAAAACATTTAAAAAGCTGGACGTTTTGAACATTCAGAAGACATTCAGAAATAATGTTTTTTTTTAACTTAATGGGAACGTTAGAAAAATGTTCTTAGAACATATTTTTGTTAGCTGGGTATCTGTTTTTATCACTCCACTGCAGTGAATGGGTGCCGTCAGAATAAGAGTCCAAACAGCTGATAAAACCACCACAATAATCCACACCGCTCCAGTCCATCAGTTAACATCTTGAGAAGACAAAAGCTGCATGCTTGTAAGAATTTTTTTGATTTCATTAACATATTAAAGATTTTGGATACCCAGCTGACAGAGAACATTCTCAGAATGTTCTGGCAAGGTTCTCTCAAAGCTATGAACAAATGTTCTCACCCTTAGACCATCCAAGATGCAAATGAGTTTGTTTCTTCATCAGATTTGGAGAAATGTAGCATTGCATCACTTGCTCACCACTGGATCCTCTGCAGTGAATGGGTGCCGTCAGAATGAGAGTCCTAACAGTTGTGTTTGATATAGTTTTAAATAGTTTGATTTCATTGACATTACAGGTTTTTTACAGAGGAATTCTGGATACTCAGCTGACAGGACATGTTGTCAGAATGTTCTGGCAAGGTTCTCTCAAATGTTCTTTCAGCAACATTGATAGAACATTTTTTGAAAGTTCTGTGGTTTTTAATAATGTCCTTGAAAAGTTAACACAAAAACATTATTTATACTGATGTTCCATTGAAACATTTTTTCCTGAAACCTTTTAGCTGTAACATTTTTTTAAATGTAACTACTTGTTTCAGAACATTCAAAAGTAACATTCCCTTAATGTTTGCAAAATGATACAATGTAATGTTACATTGCATCCTTTAACATTTTCATAACCAAGAAAAAACGTTTCCATTTAGAAAGCTGGATGTTTTGAGCATTCAGAAATAGTGTTTAATGGGAACGTTAGAAAAATGTTCTTAGATTGTTTTTTATCACTCCATAATTCAGAAAATATGGTCAACATCCAAACAATACATTCTCACCATGTTTTTAGGAATAAATGTTGTATAAATCATTGTGAATGATATATGAACAAACCTCTCAGTAAAACCCTTCAGAATATAGAGAGGAATAAGACTGTGAAACTTTAAAGTTTGGAATTGAAATCTATAGACACAAATGGGTAAAGTTCAATAAAATAAACACTTTAAAAAAAACATTACAAAAGGCCCAAAATCCCAAAACTGACCAGTGCATGAAAAAAAAAAAAATAGTTTTGCCTTTAATGTCTAGCCTTTACAAAAATCAAACCCCCATGCAACTACAAATGGGATAAAACAGAAGGCAGAGTATCTGACTAGCAAAGTTTCAGAGAAGATAAACGATGTGCAGAATAACGAGATCTGTAATTGGCTCATTCTTTCACTCAGTGGAACAATTTACTCAATTTGCACAAACCCGATTGAGTTGTTTGTCGGTTTGATGGGCGGCTTGTTTGGGGAGATCACAGGCTTTAATGCCATCATTAATTCACTTCATAAAGCACCCAGGAAAACAAAGATGTTTTAATAAGACACACTTGAGTTATTGAGGAACTGCATGAGACCAGCCTCTAGAATAATTCATCCAAAAATGATCAATCTGTCATGTTTTACTCTCCCTCATGATGGCCCAAAAACTAAACTTAATGTCTTCTATTAAACACAAAATCATGCGGGCTAGTTTTATTGTACTTTTTGTACTGCTTTTTTGAAGTTTAGCAGCCTGGTCACTATCTACATTTGTTCATTTGCATTCATTTGTAAGTTTGAACCCATGACATGATGTTGCAAGCACAGTACTGTACCATTAAAAAATATTAAATGAGGTTTTTAAATAATTGAACTGAGTTTCTGCAGCTGTTAAAAAGTCTTATTTCTTGCTTTCACAAATTAAGTCCTTAAAAGTTCTGTAATTGGAACAGAAAATCCTAAATGCATAAAGTCATGACATTAAATGACACACTGCAAATATCAGCATCTGTATTTTTGTTTTGTTTTCCAATACAAATATCTAAACATTCTTAAATCAAATGAAGATGTAAACATATGAAGTCCTGTTTTATGAGAAACTGAACAAAATTAAGTGACACTATGCTTAAAATATGAACAAATATCTATCAGTGGGGGATAAAAACCTGTTTTTGCTTTAACTGAAATATATTTTTCAGATATGGCAGATATTTGTTCTTGTTTTAGTCTTAAACTCACTCCATTTTGATAAATTTCTCAGAAAACAAGACAGATTTGCATCTTCAGTAAATGTATCTTGATTTAAGGATGCTTAGATATTTTTATTGGAAAACAAAAAAGTTGTATTTTCAAAATTTGAAGCATTGCTAATACAAGACATTTACGTTCAGAGACCATATTGATGCATTACATTTAATTTATTTCGTAAATTGTCTACTTGGTTTTAAAAAAGGTCTAAATGTGCAGAAACTCTGTGACACTAAATTACCTTCAGCACATCTGCTTTATAGTTGAAATTGCAATTTAAATTATTAGAGTTTAAATGCCATTCTTGAAACATAAGAACTTTGTGATGCTGTTCTGTTTGTTTGTGTTGTTTTACTTAAAATCTGCATCAGAGCAGTATGCATCATATAAAGCACTATATAATTACACATATGACTTTGTAAAAGAGCAGCTCAGACATTCTGCTAAATATCTTCTTTTGCATTCCACAGAAGAAAGAAGGAACAGAATGAACTATTCCTTTACCTAGTCTGGTCAGTAAACACTGAAGACTGTGCTAAAGCTTTTACTTCAGTTTGGTTGCCTTTTGAAATGATTTGAATGGGTAGATTTACAGAGGAGGACCGGGGCGCGCGCATACACACAGCACGCTTTTAGTGGCAGCTGAAGTGAAATCCAATTACAATGTTAACACAGCGAGACACTGAGGCAGACAGTGAAGCGGCGCTCGTCCACCTCCCTCAGAGACTCATTCTGTGCTGCCGTTACATACACAAAATCTGAGACGTGCGCTTATGCACACACATTCTCCTTATAGAACGGCATGATCCCTGACACTTTCACAGCACGTTATGACCTCTTCCAAACATGCGTTTATGTACACGATGGTGAAACACAGCAAAACATTTTAAAGTCAACATGCAAAAACGTGTCTAATATGATGCATTTCTATCTGAAACAGGACAAAAATGAATGTGAGGTCAAGTCGCTACTAGTAAAGCTTTCAAATTTGTGACCCTGGATCACAAAACCAGTCTTAAGGGTCAGTTTTTTTAAATTGAGATTAATACATCATCATACATACATCATAAACAAGCTTTCTAATGATGTGTGGTTTGTTAGGATATGACAATATTTGGTTGAGAAACAACTATTTGAAAATCTGGAATCTGAGGGTGCAAAAAATAATCAAAATATTGAGAAAATCACCTTTAAAGCTGTCCGAATTAAGTTTTTAGCAATGCATTTTATTAATCAAAAATTAGGTTTTAATATATTTATGGTAGGAAATTTACAAAATATCTTCATGGAACATGATCTTTACTTAATATCCTAATGATTTTTGGCATAAAGGAAAAATCAATCATTTTGACCCATACAGTGTATTTTTATTGCTACAAATATACCCGTGCTACTTAAGAGTGGTTTTGTCATCCAGGGTCACATTTATCTTTATTTTCTATTTTTATGTATCCTTATTAAATTAGATTGCTGTTAACTGTTGGCAATACTTTAGAAAAGCTGCATTAACAGTAGCCTGAAACAAATACTACAAAACAAAACAAAAAAATGCAAATTCTGTCATCGTTTACAAATTCTTATGTTGTTTCAAATCTGTATGACTCTCCTTTCCTTTCTGGAACACAAAAGAAGTTATTTTGAAGAACATTGGTAGCCAAACAGTTTCAGTTCCTATTGACTTCCATTATATGGACAAAAAATACAATGGAAGTCAATGGGAGCTAAACATTTAACAATCCAAAAACACAAGTCTGAAGACTCATTTTGGAGATGGAGCAAGTTATTATATGTGACCCTGGACCACAAAACCAGTCGTAATGGTCAATATTTTGAAAATGAGATTTATACATCATCATGAAAGCTGAAAAAACAAGTTTTCCATGGTTGTATGGATTGTTAGGATAAGACAATATATGGCTGAAATACAACTATTTAAAAATCTGGAATCTGAAGGTGCAAAAAATCTAAATAATGGGAAAATCGCTTTTTAAGTTGTCCAAATTAAGTTCTTAGCAATGCATTGTACTAATCAAAAAAATACGTTTTGGTATATTTACAGTAGGAAATTTACAAAATATCTTCATGGAACATGATCTTTAGTTAATATCCTAATGATCCATGATTTCAGAGGATCCATAAAAATAAATAAATAAATAAATTGATAATTTTGACCCATACAATGTATTGTTGGCTATTGCTTCAAATATACTCTTGTTTTGATGACATATCTGACCCTGGACCACCAAACCAGTCTTAAGTAGCACAGGTATATTCATAGCAATAGCCAAAAATACACTGTATGGGTAAAAATGATTGATTTTTCTTTTATGCCAGAAATCATTTGGATATTAAGATCCTGTTCCATTAAGATATTTTGCAAATGTCCTACCGTAAATATCTCAAAACTAGTAATATGCATTGCTAAGAACTTAATTCAGACAACTTTAAGGGTGATTTTCTCAATATTTAGATTTTTTTTGCACCCTCAGATTCCAGATTTTCAAATAGTTGTATCTCGACCAAATATTGTCCTATCCTAACATCTTATGTTCCACAAAGGAAAAGAGAGTCATGCAGGTTTGAAACAACATAAGAGTTTGTAAATGATGACAGGATTTGGATTTTTTAGGGGAGAAATATCCTTTTAATGTTAAGTAGTAGTTAAATACTGCATACAGTAATTAGAGATTACTGGAGATTTATACATCATCATGAAAGCTGAATAAATAAACTTTCCATGGATATAATGTTTGTTAGGATAGGACAATATTTGGCTGAGATACAACTATTTGAAAATCTGAGGGTTCTTAGCAATGCATATGCATTGCACTAATAAAAAAAAAGTTCTGATATATTTATGGTAGTAAATTTACAAAATATCTTCATGGAACATGATCTTTACTGTCATAAAATAAAATGTGATAATTTTGACCCATGCAATGTATTGTTGGCTATTGCTACAAATATACCCGACAGGTTTTGTATGTCCAGGATCACGTTTTAATGACATATCCCTTGAAAATAATTGCGCACTAATGAATAGTCATTACAGTAACAACAGAAACATGCATAATCTTTTTCAAGGTAGACACCATGTTTAATTGTCAAAACATTAAAAATACGCCTTCAAAAAATGTTCTTTGGAAAAAAAAAACATGGGTTGACCTTGAACCCAAAAACAGTAGGGCACATTGAACACACTTCTGTCTTCTGTCCCTCATTTTCCAGAAAATTGTAGATTAGAGAATTAGGCTCTTTTGATTGTCCTGCTGTTGCAACCACAACATGGCAAAACACTCAGAACCACCCAGAACAGCTTTAAACATCATTGAATGTGCTTTGAAACGATATATATGGTAAACCACGTTTTACAAATCAACTCGAATTGATTTGAATGCAATTGCCCACGATCCCTTATCCGCGCTGCGTTTTTGCTCCAGTGCGGCACTTGCGCGTCGCTCCCCGAGCGTGTCAGCGGGGTGAGCTGAAAAACCAAACAGCAGCGTGAGCAGCAGATAGACGGAGACAGAGACAGGGACAGCACAGAGAGACTCGAGACAGCGCCAGTGTGTGTTCTGTCTCTCTCACACACACACACACACACACACACACTCGCACATGCATACGAGCGAACGAGAGCGACACTCTCTGGAAGCGCATCTCTGATCGTACGCGCCAGGAGGAGAGTGTGTGTGTCGGCGTTGCTGATGCCAGAGAGGTAAACACATACAGACACACACACGCGCGCGCGCACTCGGGCTTGAGGACACGTATGGACCCGCTCGTGTGACTTATGGACAGACGCGAGGAGGTGAAGGCGAGCAGGAGACGTGGAGAGACGCGCACGGACAGACAGATGAGGACGCAGCCGTCACACTCCAGACCTGGGTAAGTGAACTTCACAAACACACACACAAACACACACACGGGAACAGGTGAACCCTGGAGCCGCGCAACCTGTGGAGCGCGTAGGCTGCGAACACCGAGCTTATGCAACATTAGTTGGAGGTTTTGCTTTGCCGGAGCGCGTCGCTTTCATCCTGGATGTCGAGGAGCATTGAAAGTTTAGTTTGGATGAAGTGAGCCGGCGCTCATCCTCCTGACTCTGTGAGATGTTGCTCAGTCGTGCATTATGGCTTTTTATTTTCAGACACTATATTGGCGAGGCATTTTGGAGGGTTGAGCTCCAGGGACTCGTGTTCCTGCGTTTATAGTCTTTCTGTCTCGGTATCTGTCTCTCTTTCTATCCTGTCTGCATTTCACCATCGCTTTTGTAGTTTTGAATAGAAATGCACACTTGTGAAATCAGTTTTCTGTATGTACAGTATGGTTTGTATCATAAAGGTGCTTCACGATGCCATAGACGAACCGTTTTTGTCTAAATGTTTCCAGAAAGAACCTTTAACATCTGAAGAACCTTTCTGTTTCACAAAAGGCTCTTTATGGTGAAAGAAGGTTCTTCAGATTAAAAAAAGGAAAGAAAGAGATGGTTCTTTGACTGAATGGTTCTTTGTGGAACCAAAAATGGTTCTCCTATGGCATCACTGTGAAGAACCTTTTAAAGCACCTTTATTTTTAAGAGTGTATAGGTGTTTGAGTAAAAGCAAATGCATGCTACAAGACAGAACAAGGTAGTTGCTCTGTTCACATTTCATGATTGCAGATTGCATTGGCTCAAAATGCATTGTCATGCAAACTTATGCTGCATTGACATCAACAAATGTGACCCTGGATCACAAAACCAGTCAGAAGGGTCAAATTTTAGATATTGAGATTTATATATCATATAAGCTTTTCATTGATGTATGGTTTGTTAGGATAGGAAATATATTTGGTTGAGATACAACTGTTTGAAAATCTGGAATCTGAGGGTGGAAAAAAATCTAAATATTGAGAAAATCACCTTTGAAGTTGTCCAAATGAAGCTCTTAGCAATGCACATTACTAATCAAAAATTAAGTTTTGATATATTCATGGTAAGAAATTTACAAAATATCTTCATGGAACATGATCTTTACTTAACATCCTAAAGATTTTTGGCATAAAAGAAAAATCAATCATTTTGACCCATATTGTTGGCTATTGCTATGAATATACCCGTGCTACTTAAGACTGGTTTTGTGGTCCAGGGTCACAAATAATGTGAAGGAAGGGTTTTGCATCATTCTTGCACTTATTTTGCAAACAATAAAAGATAAGTGGTATTTGTATCATATAAACAGGTTGGCTCAATAATTAAGATTTCTAGAAATATGAATAAAAGCGAATACATGCTACAAGACAGAAGGTCATTGCTTGGCACATGTTTTATGACCAGATTGTATTGACTCAAAATTCATTTTCACACAAACTTGTGTACAATGATGGCAACAAATAATGTGGAGGAAGGGCTTTGCATCATTTTTTGTACTGATTTGCAAAGAATAAAAGATATAAACATTTGTTGACTCATCAGGTTGACTTATTTGGCATAAATAGATTAAGAAAATATTCAGATTTCAAGAAATCTGATTAAAATCAAATGCATGCTACAAGACAGAAGGTCGTCGCCCTGTTCACACTTCATGACCAGATTGAATTGACTCAAAATTGATTTTCATGCAAACTTTTGTACATGGCAATGCATTGACATCAACAAATAGGGTGAAGGAAGGGCTTTGCATCATTTTTGCAAACAATAAAAAATAAGTGGCATTTGTATCATATAAACAGGTTGACTCATTAATTAGATTTCTAGAAATATGAATAAAAGCAAATGCATGCTATAAGACAGAAGGTCATTGCTTGGAGCATGTTTCATGACCAGATTGTATTGACTCAAAATTAATTTTCACACAAACTTGTGTACAATGATGGCAACAAATAATGTGGAGGAAGGGCTTTGCATCATTTTTGTACTGATTTGCAAAGAATAAAAGATATAAACATCTAAACACTCATCAGGTTGACTTATTTGGCGCAAATAGATTAAGAAAAATTCAAATTTCTGGTTTTTTATTAGTCCAGTATATTCTATATTTAAAATTTCTAGGTTTAAGGCATATGGAACAGCAATTTATACTTAGTCCGTCCATTTCCTCCAGTTTTACCCGAATAAGCTGAATTTTGAGATGCCTATTTTTTGAGCGGCTGCTTGACCGCCTCCTCTGAGAAAACACCCCCAGATGAAAGCACTTATGAGTGGATATGAAACACCCCAGATTGCTTTGAGATTTCTGTTTCACACATTGGAAGATCTTCGTTGTGTTTTAATTAGATATCAACTTTGTCTCAAATGTTTCCCTAAAGTTCCTCAGGAGAAATAAGAACAGACTCAAATGATTCAGTAGTTGTTATTCAGTGGGAGTAGCTGCTTGGATAATTTGATGAGAAACATATTGAGATCTCTGACTTCTGATTGCAGACTTTGAGATGTTGAGCACAGTTTGAGACATTGGTAAGATCTCTTATATTAGATCTCTTATATTAGGGCTGTGCAATGAATCATATAATTGTGGTCACTGTTTCTGCTTCTCTTGATTTATTAAGCATAATCGCCTGCTGGCTATTTATCCTGAAAAATGTTTCATTTTAATTTGGCATCTTGCATTGTAACAAGCTTCACAAGATTTCAAGGTAGCGATTGCCAGATTTCAAGAGTTCCAATCCCCCAGAGCTTTTTTCATGAATTTATACATTTTCTGCCCAGTGGTTTACTTTAGTTTTCCAACTTGGCAACCACGTGCACTTGCTCTATGGAAAAGACGCTGATGACCTGAAACAAACGCTGGCAAACATTGGAGTTTAGTGATTTGCATTGAAATATTCTGCTCAAATAGAAGCATAAAAGTACAATCCAGTCTGTTTTCTGTCATTTTGCTGCAACTGAGAATGCCTTTACACAACAACAATGTACTAAAAACTGATTATTTTCTTTTGCATTTTAGAGAAGTTTTGCATTTTTACAAATTAGCGTTTTTGAAGGTTACACTGAAATGGTGTTTTAAAAAACTTGGACTTTTGAAACCTGTTTTCAAAAATTTGCGTTTTCACGCCCCAAAAATGCCATTGACCAAAACATATTAAAAGTTTTCCATTTTTAGTTGAAAATGATGTCATGTAAACATGATGTGACATCACTGTTCTCACAAGTTTGCGTGTTTCAACTTAATATTTGTTACCCCTCTTACTTAAAATTTTTAGTTTAGTCAACTTGAAATTTTAAGTTACTTAATGTTAATTTAAGTAACAACTGGAATATTTTTAAGTCAGCAGGGTAACAAATTACAGTGTAGCATAAAACAAACATGCACTTTGAAACCTGTTTTCAAAAGTTTGCATTTTCAGGCTCCCAAAATGCTGCTGTTGTATAAATTAGTGGCTAAAACATAAAAAGTTTTCTGCTTTAGTTGAAAATGGTGTTGTGTAAATGCCCCCTTAATCTGTGATCTTTGTTACTGGACGTTTACAGAACTACTATTTACCAAAAGCATAAAACGTTTAACGTTTTACTTTGTCAAAAGGATCCCCGCTCAAACAGATCTGCGAAAATGATTTAAAAGGCTGTATTATACATGGCAGACCAGTAGTTAGCAATCTCACATTGTAAAGAAACACTACGTGAACACGTAAGATGCATGCATGTTTCCACAAATTCACATTTTCATAGTTTACACAGAGGTGATAATGATATCGTTTTCAAAAACGTGCATTTTGAAACCTTTAAAACTTTGCATGTTCAGGCCCAAAAATGTCATTGTCATGACCGAAACATAAAAGTTTTCTATTTTTAGTTGAAAATGATGTCATATAAACATGATGTGACATCACTGTTCTCACAAATTTGCATTTTTGGCGATACACTGCAAAAAAATAATTCTTTCAAAAAGTTGTTTCAACTTGATATAATTTGTTACTCCACTGACTTAAAATTTTTAGTTTTAATCAACTTGAAATTTTAAGTTATTTAATGTTAATTTAAGTGACAACTGGAATATTTTAGTTGACTAAACTAAAAATGTTAAGTCACCATTGTAACAAATTATTTTAAGTTGAAACAACTATTTTTTTTTTTTTTTTTTTTTTTACCGTGTAGCGTTAAAAAAAAAAAAGTGCACTTTGAAACCTGTTTTCAAAAGTTTGCATTTTCGGAGTCCCAAAATGCTGCTGTTGTGTAAATTAGTGGCTAAAACATAAAGTTTTTAGCTTTAGTTGAAAATGGTGTTGTGTAACTGTACATTTACAGAATTACTATTTACAAAAAATATTAAACATTTTACTTTGCATTTTTACGTACATGCGACAACGTTGTCAAAACGTTGAAACCTGTTTTCAAAACTTTGCATTTTCAGGTCCCAAAAATGCCATTGTCATGTAAATGAATGACCAAAACGTATTAAAAGTTTTCCATTTTTAGTTGAAAATGATGTGTAAACATGACATCAAAAATTTTAAATAGCGGCATCTTTTTTAAAAAAAAAAAAAAAAACATGCACTTTGAAACCCGTTTTCAAAAGTTTGCATTTTCAGGCTCCCAAAATGCTGCTGTTGTGTAAATTAGTGATTAAAACATAAAAAGTTTTCTGCTTTAGTTGAAAATGGTGTTGCATAAATGCCCCCTTAATCTGTGATCTTTGTTACTGGACGTTTACAGAACTACTATTTACCAAAAACATAAAGCGTTTTACGTTTTACTTTGTCAAAAGGATCCCCACTCACGCAGATCTGCGAAAATGATTTAAAAGGCTGTATTATACATGGCAGACCAGTAGTTAGCAATCTCACATTGTAAAGAAACACTACGTGAACACGTTAGATGCATGCATGTTTCCACAAATTCACATTTTCATAGTTTACACAGAGGTGATAATGATATCGTTTTCAAAAACGTGCATTTTGAAACCTTTAAAACTTTGCATGTTCAGGCCCAAAAATGTCATTGTCATGACCGAAACATAAAAGTTTTCTATTTTTAGTTGAAAATGATGTCATATAAACATGATGTGACATCACTGTTCTCACAAATTTGCATTTTTGGCGATACACTGCAAAAAAATAATTCTTTCAAAAAGTTGTTTCAACTTGATATAATTTGTTACTCCACTGACTTAAAATTTTTAGTTTTAATCAACTTGAAATTTTAAGTTATTTAATGTTAATTTAAGTGACAACTGGAATATTTTAGTTGACTAAACTAAAAATGTTAAGTCACCATTGTAACAAATTATTTTAAGTTGAAACAACTATTTTTTTTTTTTTTTTTTTTTACCGTGTAGCGTTAAAAAAAAAAAAGTGCACTTTGAAACCTGTTTTCAAAAGTTTGCATTTTCGGAGTCCCAAAATGCTGCTGTTGTGTAAATTAGTGGCTAAAACATAAAGTTTTTAGCTTTAGTTGAAAATGGTGTTGTGTAACTGTACATTTACAGAATTACTATTTACAAAAAATATTAAACATTTTACTTTGCATTTTTACGTACATGCGACAACGTTGTCAAAACGTTGAAACCTGTTTTCAAACCTTTGCATTTTCAGGTCCCAAAAATGCCATTGTCATGTAAATGAATGACCAAAACGTATTAAAAGTTTTCCATTTTTAGTTGAAAATGATGTGTAAACATGACATCAAAAATTTTAAATAGCGGCATCTTTTTTAAAACAAAAAAAAAAACATGCACTTTGAAACCCGTTTTCAAAAGTTTGCATTTTCAGGCTCCCAAAATGCTGCTGTTGTGTAAATTAGTGATTAAAACATAAAAAGTTTTCTGCTTTAGTTGAAAATGGTGTTGCATAAATGCCCCCTTAATCTGTGATCTTTGTTACTGGACGTTTACAGAACTACTATTTACCAAAAACATAAAGCGTTTTACGTTTTACTTTGTCAAAAGGATCCCCACTCACGCAGATCTGCGAAAATGATTTAAAAGGCTGTATTATACATGGCAGACCAGTAGTTAGCAATGTCAGTGTAAAGAAACACTACGTGAACATGTTAGATGCATGCATGTTTCCACAAATTCACATTTTCATAGTTTACACAGAGGTGATAATGATATCGTTTTCAAAAACGTGCACTTTGAAACCTTTTAAACTTTGCATTTTCAGGCCTAAAAATGCCATTGTCATGTAAATGAAAGACCAAAACATTAAAATTTTAAAATTTTTAGTTGAAAATGATGTCAAAAACATGACATCACAAATTTGCATTAGCAGCATCTTTTTCAAAAGTTTGCATTTTCAGGCTTCTGAAATGCTCTTGTTGTGTAAATTAGTGACTAAAACATTAAAATGTTTCCGCTTTAGTTGAAAATAGTGTTGCGTAAATGCTCTCTTAATCTGTGATCTCTTTTACTGTACGTTTACAGAACTGCTGTTTATCAAAAACATAGAATGTTTTACTTTGCATTTTTACATACAGGCGACAACATTGTCAAAAGGATCCCCGCTCACACAGATCTGTGAAAATGACTTAAAAGGCTGTATTATACATGGCAGACCAAAACAAAGTTGAAAATGATGTTGTAAAAACATGACATCAAAAATTTGCGATAGCAGCATCTTTTAAAAAAAAAAAGCATGCACTTTGAAACCCGTTTTTAAAAGTTTGCATTTTCAGGCTCTTTTACTGTAAGTTCACAGAACTGCTATTTACCAAAAGCATAAAATGTTTTACATTTTACTTTGTCAAAAGGATCCCAGCTCAAACAGATCTGCGAAAATGATTTAAAAGGCTGTATTATACATGGCAGACCAGTAGTTAGCAATCTCACATTGTAAAGAAACACTTCGTGAACACGTAAGATGCATGCATGTTTCCACAAATTCACATTTTCGTCAGGGTTGCCAGGTTTTCACAACAAAACCCTATCAATTGCTACTCAAGACTAGCCCAAAACCGTGTTCAAAACAAACAACAAAAATCGTGTTCTGGGGATAAAATACACATTTTTTTGTCCGGGTTCCACTGGTAAATTTGCATTTCAGGGGCTAAATATCACATTATTGGGTCAAAAACAACCCACGGCAACAGTGTTAAAGTAGCTCAGTTTTTGAGGGAAAAACTGTGGACTTGGCAACACTGATTTTCTAAAAAATCAGAGTTTAACGCTTTCATATTCAAAAATGTGCAATTTTTTTTTTTTTTCCAGTTTCCATTTCAGGCTCCCAAAACATATTTCTCACATAAATAACTGGCCAAAACACACAAAAAAGTTTTTATTTGAAAACAAAGTAGTGTAAACATCCTCTAAATCTGCAAACAAACCATGCAAGTTGACATTTTCTTAATTTGTGCTTTAGTTACTGCATTAATTCTGATGAAATGTGAAAAATGGAGAAAAAAAGATTATATTTTTGAACAAAATATTTGAGAGTAACCAACTCTGATTTAACTGTTATCATGCAGTTGAGATTACTGGAGTCTGACTATTTTTCTAGAGTCAGGAGAAGCATGCAAATCTCTAATCTAGCATTCTGGATTTGAGTTCTCCGTACATAGCTTTTTGATATGTGTGCACTTTATGCAAAAAATCACGTTCAGTGCTGCTATCCAGAAATATGTGCGTTTATATTCTGTGCATTGAAATCATGCAGACGCCGAACGTGAGTTATATGAGCTTATGTATGTGTGCGTGTGCGTGCGCAGCGTGTTATCTGCCTCTCCCCCGTTCACAAGCAGGCCATTATAACGGAAAGTGCTTTTGACAGGCGCGTTACCGTGTTGCCCAGGGCGATGAGGGTTTTAAACAGGCTACAATCTCTCAAACCGCCAGCGAGAAAGACGGGGGACGGAGAGATAGAAAGAGAAATCAAGCTATAATAATATACATGGCACGCATGTTAGCGTGTCTGTTTCCGTGTCCGTTTGAAGGTGAATCAGACGGGTTTGTTCGTTCACACTGGCCAGTTAATTTATGCCGTAATCAAAGGACCGAAGGAATCGAACAGAATCATCTTGATTATGGCTGAATGAGCCGGTCCGCCGGGTCGACGATTATGATTAAAAGCAGTGAATTAGAATAAATGCATTGTTTGCGCTGATTAAACTGCAGAGATTTTCTGTAGGATGCTTGCTTTTGATTAAGCACTCATTTGCATACGTTAGGTCTATGTTGAATTTGAAATCTACTGTTATACTGCTTATTCTTGAACAAACATAAATCAAATATTTTATTTTTAATTTTTTTTTAATATTATTTTAAAATTATTGATTTTAATTTTCCATTTTATGATTTAATTTATTCTATTAACTTAATTTAACAATATATTCACATGATAGTATTTCTCTAACGTCAGTTGATGTCGGATGACATGCGTGTGAAAAAAAATATTATTTAAATTTTTAAAAATGACAAAATATTTAAAAAAATGTTAACAATATTTTAGTTAAAAAAAAGTATATTTATTTTATTATTTTTGTTATATTTTCCATTTTTATGATACAATTTTTTTATTATCTCATGAACCCCAGTTTGGAAAACTCTGATCTAGGAGAATCAGTTTGCATTTTTTCCCTTTCCTTTTGTATGCAATTTATTCTTGTAGTCAAGGGTTCAAAAAGATGCATATGATAAAACAGGAATTATTATAACTATTATAACTCAATTTAGCAACATGTTCACATTACATTATTTCTCTAATGTCAGTTGTTGTCAGATAACATGCACACACAAAAAAAAAATCAAATATATATATATATATATTTTTTAAAGAATATGTATAAAATATTTAAATATTTTAAACAAAGTTTAAGTTTAAAAAAAAGTACATTTATGTTATTATTTTTGTTATATTTTCCATTTTTATGATGCTTTTTTTTTTTTTAGTTATTGTCTCATGAACCCCAATTTGGAAAACCCTGATCAAGGAGAATCAATTGAGATTGCATTTTTTTTCCTTTCCTTTTGTACGTGATTTTAATTTTTTTTTTGGTAGTAAAGGGTTCAAAAAGATGCATACGATAAAATGAATTGCTGTGAATTTTATTGATATTTTTAGAAACTGAATGTAAAATAGTTAATTCTATAGAATTTATAAAATATAAAAAAATGTTAAATAGGTCATTTATTTTAAAACTATTTATTTTAATTTTACATTTTATGATGTCATTTATTTAACTGTTATAATTCAATTTAGCAACATATTCACATGATAATATTTCTCTTTTTTCATCTGTTCATCTGTTTTCAGATGACATGCATGCATGCAAAAAAAAAAATCGAATAAATGCATTAGACTGCAGAGATTTTCTGTAGGATGCTTGCTTTTGATTAAGCGCTCATTTGCATATGTTAGGCCTATGCTGAATTTGAAATTAGTGCTGTTATCTGCTGTTATATTGCTTATTCTTGAACAAACATGAATGACACCATCAGTGGTTCCTTAAATATGTGATAAAATGCATCAAAAGATGCCTTTTATGTGTACAATGTTGGGCATCTTGTCCATTTCTGAAGTATTTCCGGTCTGGGCGTCCTAACACAGAAAGGCAGTGTTCCTGTATCCAACGAATCGCCCGTTTGGCACCAGCGCTAATGAAAGCTTCTCTACCGTTTTCTCTAATGAACCCAAACCTGCGCTGCCATCTGTTTTTACAGTTTGCTTTTATAGCGTGATGAGAAACGGAACTCATTTGACAGAGAAACAAAGTAGCAACAGGAAATGTTTGTTGTTTCGTATGTTTTTGGTAGTTTCCTCTTTCATTAGTGGTGTGTTAACACATAATTAGAGCACACAATAGTGTTTTTATTTGGCTTGTTTCTCAAATGGTCCCAGAGGAAGATTTAATTGCTCAGAGGTTGCTCGTTGAAAGCTCAGAGAACTTAATAGGGTTCTTAGTTAAGATTCTTCTAAAATTCCTCAGGAGAAATAAAACAGATTCAAATGGCTTTTGATTGCAAACTTCAGTAGCTTGGCAAATCTGAGCACAGTTGGAGACGTTGTTGAGATCTTCTGACAACACATGAGGTCTTTTTTGCCCTAGAACAGGGATTTTTAAACATTTTGCTAAAATATCCCCTTGATATTTCAATAATTTATCAACACATTCATATGTTGATATTATTCTAATGCCAGTTGTTATCAGATAACATGCAAGCAAATAACATATTTTATTTTTTAAATATTTTATAAAATATTTAAACATTTTTTCGTTAATTTATTTTTCAATTATTTATTTTAATTTCACAGTTTATGATTTAATTTATTTTATTACCTAAGTTTAACAACACATTCACATGAGATATATATAAAGTGTGTTAAATATTTTAAACACTTTTTTTAGTAAAAAAAAAAAAAAAAAAAAAATATATATATATATATATATATATATATATTTATTTATTTATTTATTTATTTTATTATTTTTGTTATATTTTCCATTTTTATGATACAATTTTTTTAATTATGTCATGTTATCTCATGTTACCCCAGTTTGGAAAACCCTGATCTAGAAAAATCAATTGAGATTGCATTTTTCCTTTCCTTTTGTGTGTGAAAACATACAGCACTACCGAATTCTGCTACTAATTTATAGTGTTCTTTGTCTGTTTGATTACGTCATTAATTGATCTTTACCACACATCTCTGCCATATGTACATCAAGCTACTACTACATATATTGTAAAAATGTCAATTTGGTGTAAAGCTGCTTTGCAACGATATGTATCGTGAAAAGCGCTATACAAATAAATTTGAATTGAATTGAATTGATTCAAAGGGTTCAAAAAGATGCATATGATGCATGTAATGCTGTTTTAGTTTTATTCATATTTTTAGAAACTGCATGTAAAAGAGTGTGATCCTATAGAATTTATACAATATAAAAAAAAATCTTAAAAAGCTAATTTATTTTAAAACTATTTATTTTCATTTTACATTTTATGATTTAATTTATTTAACTGTTATAACTCAATTTAACAACACATTCACATGATAATATTTCTCTAACATCAGTTGTTATATGACATGCATGTAAAAAAATCTATTATTTATTTTTTTTTTAAATTATATGTATACAATTTTGAAAATATTTTAACCAATTTTTAGTTTTTATGATACTTTTTTTTTTTTTTTTTTTTTTTTTTATCTCATTATCTCATGAACCCCAGTTTGGAAAACCCTGATCTAGGAGAATCAATTGAGATTGCATTTTTCCTTTCCTTTCCTTTGCATGCAATTTATTCTTGTAGTAAAGGGTTCAAAAAGATGCATACGATAAAACAGGAGTTGCTGAGAATGTTATTGATATTTTTAGAAACTGCATGTAAAACAGTGTGATTCTATAGAATGTATAAAATATTTAAAAAAAAAAACTGTTAAAAAAGTAATTTATTTTAAAACTCTTTATTTTCATTTTTCATTTTATGATTTAATTAAAATATTTCTGTAATGTCATTTGTTGTCAGATGACATGCATGCAAAAAATCAAATATGTTATTTAATTTTTAAAAAATAATATGTATAAAATGTTTAAATATTTTAAACAATTTTTTTAGTTTAAAAAAAATACATTTATTTTATTATTTTGTTATATTTTCCATTTTTATGATACAATTTTTTTTATCATATCATGAACCCCAGTTTCCTGATCTAAGATTGCTTTTTTTCCTTTCCGTTTGTATGTAATTTATTCTTGTTGTAAAGGGTTCAAAAACATGCATACGATAAAACAAGAATTGCTGTGAATTTTGTTGATATTTTTAGAAACTGCATGTAAGCTGCAGTGTTAAACAGCACCTCTGACACCCTCATCCCACTAATTCATGCCAGAATAATAGAACAGACATGTAGAATTATGAGATTTCTATTATAAGACAGAGACTGTCTGATATCTGAGTGATGAGACAAAGAGAGAGACTTATGAACCATAAGTCATCTTGAAAAAATGCAGGCTAATAGACCATGAGAGGAGTATTAGCAAGTTTAAACGTGCACTCAGTCACTTTTATTCATCTGTGAATCCTGAAAAATAATATGTTTCACAGTTTACACAAAAATATTGGGCATATTTCTACATTGCTAATAATCAAAAATGTTTGTTGAGCAGCAAATCAGCATATTAGAATGATTTCTGAAGGATCATGTGACACTGAAGACTGGAGTAATGATGCTGAAAATTCAGCTGCGCATCACAGAAATAAATTACATTTTAACAAATATTCACATAGAAAACAGCTGTTTTGAATTCTAAAAACATTTCAGAATTTTTACTGTATTTTTGATTAAATAAATATAGCTTTGATGAACAGAAGAGGTCTTCTTGCTTTAAAGGAAAGTTTTTTTCCTCTTTTGCTCAACACAGCAGACATGAATGTTGAACAAAGAGCAAGACAGATTTATTACTGAAGGCTAAATTGAATTGCAGCCGTATCAGTGCAGCCTAAAGCTTATTAACTTCATTAAGGAGACAGATACGCATGTCCGTTCAACACGGCAAATTCAACAGTTTCTCGCTCAACCTGAAGACAAATATAAACTGACCTTGTGGGTGAAAACTGTAATCATCGTTCATCTCTTCTGGACGTCACAGAGAGCGGCTGTACTTGTTTATGAGATAATTACATTAGCGATTCGTTTAAGTGCTGAGGAAAATTCTCACAAGAGTCCTCGTGTTGCTCTGAGCTAATTAGGACAGACGCGTCAAAGGTTTGACCGAGAGATCTGGTTTGGATCTGCCAACTTCAGTCCGTCTCTCAAAGTCATCTGGACTCACTTTGTGTCTGATATCATGAGTTACATGAGCTTGTCTCAAAATCAGAACCGAACTGAGAAAGCTGGATGGATGATTGATGGATGGATGGATGAATAGAACGATGGATGAATGGATGGAAAGATGGATGGATAAAATGATGGATGATTGATGGATGGACAGATAAATGGATAGAATGATGGATGGATGAATGGATGGATAGAACGATGAATGAATGGATGATTGATGATAGAATGGTGGATAGATGGGTGGATGATTATTGGATGAAACGATGGATGGACAGAATGATGGACAGATGGATAGAACAATGGATAGACAGAATAACAGATGATAGAATGATGGAAAGATTGATGATTGATTGATAGAATGATTGATGGATGAATGGACAGATGGATGGATGAATGGATGATAGAACGATGGATAGATGGATAGAATAATGTGTGGATAGAACCATGAATGGTTGGATGGAATGATGGATGGATGATGATTGAAAGAATGGATAGAATGGTGGATGGATGGATAATTGATGGATGGATATAATGATGAATGGATGGATGATTGATGATAGAATGGTGGATGGGTGGATGGATGATCGATGGATGGAACAATGGATTGATGGATGGATAGAATGATAGAATAATGGATGGAAAGTTGGGTGATCGAATGATGAAAGGATGGATGATTGATTGAATAGAGTAATGTATGGATGGACGGACAGAGGAACAAACAGACGGATGGATGGATAGAACCATGGATAGATGGATGATGAAAGGAGGGATGAATAGAATGATGGATGGATGGACAGATGGATGGATTGATGGAATAATGGATAGAAAGTTGGATGGATATACAGATGGATGAATAAAATAATGGATGGATAGAACGATGGATGGATGGAACAATGGATTGATGGATGGATAGAATGATGGACAGATAGAATAATGGATGGATAGAACAATGGAAGGATGGATGATTGATGGATAGGACAATTGGAAGATTGATGGATGGATGGATGGACAGACAGACAGATCGATGAATAGAATAATGGATGGATAGAATGTTGAATGGTTGGATAGAATGATGGATGGATGGATAGAATGATGAATAATGGATGATGATTGATAGAATGGTGGATGGATGGATGATTGATGGATGTACAGATGGATGATAGAACGATGAGTGGATGGATGAATGGATGGACAGAATGATGGATAGATGGATATGTAGAATAATGGAAGGATGGATGGATAGAACGATGGATGTATGATGAGTGATGGATGGATAGAATGATGGAAGGATGGATGGATGGATGATTGACAGATGGGCAGATGGTTGGATAGAACGATGGATGGATGATAGATATAGAATGGATTTTGGATGGTGGATGGTGAATTTTTAATATGTTAACGTTTTCGGATCAGGATGGAAGAACACTTAATTTCCCAGAATGAACTGCCTGTTCTGAATTTCTTTGAACTGAGATTCAGTAAGTGAGTTCTGTGATTCCTGTTCAAATTCCAAAGCCTGAATTAAATTGCAGGCGATTCTTCAGTTCTGTTCAGTGTCTGTCCATCAGTATGAAGGTGTGTGGTCCTGATGTAGTGAAAGCTGCTTTTGAATCTCTTTAGTCTGCTCTAAACCTCATCCTGAACTCTGCTTTAGGTTTGTTTTCTCTCTGGAGCCCAGAGCATCTGATTCAGATCAAACGTGCATCTGAAATCATATTTCATCCCATCTGATGCACAGAATCCAATGCTTTTCTCCTTTAAACCATTCCCCGTGCAATCATTACATCTTTTTAAAGATGCATTTGACACATGAAGTTTCTTTGCATATTCTTAGAGATTCTGTCTCATTTATTAAATATTAGGGTTTTTTTTTAGATTCTGAAACAGATGTGAGGCATAAACGACCCTCTTTCTCTGGCCGGCCGTAAATCAGAACACAATCTCACACTGTCATATGACTCTTATCAATATTGCATTTTAATTAATGATTTACAGATCAAACGGGCAGCTGCGACACGAAACTCGATCGATGCAGGGGAAATTACAGAGCCGTGTTCACGTTATGGCTCGAATCCAGGGTTTATGTCTGCAAGATTTATTAAATTGATTAAAGTTTGATTACTGCCCTAAAATAGCTCGGCCAGTTTTAGGATGGCTGGTATTTTGGTCTCATATCAAAATGACTTTCCATGCTTTCATGAAACTGTACAGAAAATGTCTGGAATCTCGAAATTTATGTTTTTTTTTTTGGATGCTGTGATTGTTTTGATGATGGCTGATGATGAGGTTGAGCTTGCAAACGATTTGCACCTAAGAAATGACTGAATTGTTTGGTGTGCATCACTGTGCATGAATGTGGCTGTGTTTGGAACGACATACTATTTGTATTATTTCTGAAATAGTATTTTGCATGTAGTACAGTACGCACACTTTCTTTAAACATTTAAATTAAATGTGATGAGGTCATGTGACAAATTTGTTGCATCATGTAGTTAAAGGGAGAATTCAAGACTTCTCTGCACAAATGGTTGTAAAAGCAAAAATGCAATGAAAAGCATCATATTTAGTGAGAAAGTGTGATGTGCTCCACCAAAACACATGCTGTTTTTGTAATCAGCACCCAAAATGAATAAGAAATGCATTCGATTTTATTCGGTGAATGAACAATGTTTTAGAGCATTATGCAGTGTGTACTATGCAGTACACTAGTTTTCATTGCAACTTACTGCCGCTTTCAGTTTCTTACTGGCCCAGGTGGACCAATCAATTACGTTAATTAGACAATTAAGTACTGAGAACCGTCCGTCCTTGGCCTCTGCTGCAGTTTCATCGATAACAGTGTGCGCTTTATGTGAAAGACAGTAAATGTAAATGTGTGTTATAACTGCTGCAGGGCTCATATGGAGCACATAAATGCATGTGTGTGTTTAAAGTAATATTCAGGCTCATTTTGATTTTTATGTGTGACACATCTGTCGTCTGCTGTCGTTTAGCACAGACACTAATTTAGACTGTTAGTCCGCCTCAGTGTGGGCAAATGTGTTTGAAATAAATACATTTATAGTGAAAGCCTAGCAAGTGTGGGGAACATAATGAAAATCCATTTAATATAATTATCACACTTTTTTAAAAGTTTAAGCATAATTTACATTTATGCATTTGGCAGACACTTATGAAGGGCTGCACGATTTGGGGGGAAAGTTGTGATTTATTTATTTTTTCCATTTCTCTTACTATTATTATTAATTCTTCTTCTTCTTCTTCTTCTTACTAAATAAAAATATTAAAATATTAAATAAAAAAAAAAAAATATTGCTATTTCAATATTTTACTCAATAATAATATAATATAATAAATAAATAATAATAAATAATAAATATAATATAATATAATAATAATTAAAAACGATATTGCTATTTCAATATTTTACTCAATAATAAAAATTCTGTATCTAAGATGATAATAATAATAATAACAATAATAATAATTTAATAATAATAATAATTATTATTATTATTATTATTATTACTAAATAAAAATATTAACATATTAAATAAGTATAAAATATTGCTATTTCAGTATTTCAAACAATAATGAAAAATCATTATTTAGGATAATATAATAATAATAATAATAATAATTATTATTATTATTATTATTATTATTATTATTATTATTATTTATATTTGAACTGTAAAATTGCTAACATTTATCGTAGTTTCTTAAATGTCTGTATTAAACATTTATTTTGATTGGAACCACATGACCTTCTTTTTGCACAAAAATATTTTGCAGCACACAACTGTTTTTAACATTGCTAAAAATCAGAAATGCTTCTTGAGCAGCAAATCAGCATATCAGAATGATTTCTGAAGGATCATGTGACACTGAAGACTGAAGTAATGATGCTGAAAATTCAGCTTTGATCACAGAAATAAATTACACTTTAGTATAGATTCACACAGAAAATAGCTATTCTAAATTGTAATAATATTTCAGATTTTTCTACAGTATTTTTGACCAAATAAATGCATCCCTGCTGAGACTCTTTCAGAAACATTTAATGCACATGCTGATTTTCTGCGGTTCTTGCTAATGAAAGCAGATGGTGGTATTTTAACAGTCATTGTTTGACTCATTCATCTCTGTCACTCAAAGTGGGTGTGAAACATTTTGTCACAAATGTTTCTGACTGCCTGAAGAACTCTTTATGAATCTCTGCTGTGCTCTGAGAAATGCATATGAGGGTCAAACTCTCAACTTGAAGCTGAAGTGTGTGTGTGTGTGTGTGTGTGTGTGTGTGTGTGTGTGTTGCACATTGTGAGTCGTGTAACGGTGAATGATTTCGTGCCGCTTTGACAGCGATTCATCAAAGACGGCGGCGAGGTGCCATATAGTGAATTACTATGGCAACAGGAGTGTTGGGTGTAATAAAAGCCGACTGGCACAGAGACGCTGGCGCCGCTCCATCATACAGACTAATGTTCTACAAGACACACTGTTACCTGCCAGTGCTGCGCGAGCGTGAACCGCTACTGTCGTACGCTCATGTGAAGCTTTCCTCCTTCACTATGACATCAGTCAGTATCTACTGAGCACTAATTCAGGCACTAGCTCATCCATGAACTACTAAACATGAGTCAACTATGATGTGTATTTTATATTTTTGACAACATATCATGTTTAAAAGGATTTTAACATTTTTTTGCAAACATGTATGACTTATTTTTTTCTGCAGAGCACAATGGATATATAATAAGATTAAAGAAAATGTAAAAAATTAAATATTTTTTTAAATATGTAATGGAATGTTGCAATGAATTAATAAAATGTTGCAATAAAAATTAAAAGAGTGCAATGAAATGTAAGCACAAATAAGGCATGAAATACATTTATTTTTCATGCAACATGAAACAGGATGTGAAATAACTTGAAATACTCCTTGATTATTGACAAACCTGAAGAAATATGAAATTAAATACATCTTAAAACATATGAAACAAATCAATGTCATGAAATAATTTAATATATGGTTAAATGTTGCATTAAATAAAAGTATGAAATGTGGGAATAATTGAATAAATATATTTTTATGCAACATGAAAAAAGCTGTGAAATACCTCTTGAAATACAAAATAAATAATATAAATCAAATAAATGCATCACAAAATAATTGAATACTTTATGAAATGTTGGAAAGAGTACAATAAAATGAAAGCTTAAATAAATTCATAAAATGCATTTATTTATTTTTTTAAGGTTTTCTATCTTTTCCATTGCAATTTCTTCTTTTTAACTCATTTTATGAAATTTGTTTGACCTACAGATGCTTTCATATCTTCATATCCCTCAAGGCAGTGTCAGTTTTCATTTCAAGGTGTATATCACGTCATATTCACTTATAAAATTTTTCATTACATAAATAAATACATTTCACATCCAATTTATCTGTGCTCACTTTTTATTAGGTTTATATTTATCGATTCCAACATTTGATTATATTTTCAGTTATTTTGTGATGTTTTGATTTGTTTTATGTTGTCTCCCTCAGTTTATTTCAAGGTGTTTTATTTCGTATTTCATTTTAAGGCGTATTTTAGGTGGTATTTTCCTTTTCCTTTTTCTTTTTTGATGTTAAATAAATAAATGTTGCATGTTTTATTTATTACAACATTCCATAAAATAACATAACAGCATTATTTATTTATTTAATTTAGTCTGTAAATCACTCCAGACAGCATTGACTTTCATTGAATCTTTGCTGAAGACAGAAGGTCATCCAGGTTTGGAAAGAATTGACAACGTGTAAATAATGAAAGAATGATTTTTGTGTAATTAGTTTGCAGGATTTTTCTCTTTCATGCACATTGGAGAGAAAAGATCTATTTTATAGACTGAATGTAAGACTGTGTTTTCATACAAGCCCGGAGAAACTCAGACAGACACACTGAGGTCTGTGGATCTTTATGATCACATTATAAGATGAGATGAGCTGCTGGAGGAAACGGAGACAAACAGGCTCAGCTGGACCGACTGGCTGCTTCATTCTGCTGTGAAAGAGCACATCCTTACACACACACACACACACATACGTCTGAATCTACAGCAGATCTAGATGCCAGACAAACACGATACAGTCACTAAGCTGTAATAAGCGCTAGAGATTTTTTTGCTGGTTTTCATTTGGCTGTTAATTTTCCTATCAAGTGTGTCATTAGACTAGTTTCATGATCCTTAATTACGTTACAGTTGGTAAACGATTCAAATCTGTGAATCAGTTCAAGCTGTCCTTTTTAATGAATCATTTCAAAATGAATCAAAATGAAAAATATTTACAGAAGTCAAAAGTACAAAAGTGCTCATCTGCTCACCAAGGCTGCGCTTGTTTGATCAAAAATACAGTAAAGACAGTAAAACTGTGAAATATAATTACAGTTTAAAATAGCTGTTTCCTATGTGAATATCTGTTAAAATGTAATTTATTTCTGTGATGCGCAGCTGAATTTTCAGCATCATTACTCCAGTCTTCAGTGTCGCATGATCCTTCAGAAATCATTTTAATATGCCGATTTCCTGTATTTATTTGATTAAAAATACAGTACAAATGTGAAATATTATTATAGTTTAAAATCTCTATTTTCTATTTGAATGCATTTTAAAATATTATTTATTTCTGTGATGCGCAGCTGAATTTTCAGCATCATTACTCCAGTCTTCAGTGTCACATGATCCTTCAGAAATCATTCTAATATGCTGATTTGCTCCTCAAGAAACATTTCTGAATTACTATCAGTGTTGAAAACCGTTGCTGCCCAATATTTCAGTGGAAACCATCATAACTTTTATTTTTTAGGACTCACAGATGAACAGAAAGTTCAAAAGAACAGCATTAATTTGAAATAAAAATCTTTCAGAACATTATAAATGTCTTTACTGACACTTTTAATGAATAAAAGTATTATTATTATTATTATTATTATTATTATTATTATGTTATTATTTTATTATTATTATTATTTTTATTATTATTATTATTATTATTATTATTATTATATATATAATATATATATATATATATATATAATATATATATATATATATATATATATATATATATATATATATATATATATATATATATATATATAATGTATGTATTTGCTGTATTTTTAATAAAATAAATACAGCAAATCAGCATATTAGAATGACTGGAGTAATGATGCTGAAAATTCATCTTTGATTCACACTTATAAATTCATTTTTGCAATATATTCACAGGGAAAGCAGTAATTTTAAATTGCAATATTATTTCACAATATTACTGTTTTTACTGTATTTTGGATCAAATAAATGCAGCCTTGATGAGCAAAAGAAACTTTTTTTTTTTTTTAAACATTTAACAGTAGATGTAGTGTTAACATGAAGACAGTCAGTATTGTTTGATTTCACATTCAGATGGCACCCAAACCGATCTCAGGCCTCCGGTTAACCTGCGGCTCGTCCTCGTCACCTGTGCAGCGTCTCTCGTTTCTTGAGGGTAAATACAGAGAGAAGGACTGCAGTAAGACACAGAGAGCGATGCTGAGGGCAGATGTGACGCTCTTTGTGTTAAAATAGCTCAAATAGCACAACGAACAGACTCCATCATCATAATTTTGAGCGAAAAAGCACTGAATTATTCATTGTGAGCCATCGGCATGCGTGAAGGGGACAAAGACACCGAATCAGAGCTCGGTTTTGAGTCCCATCATAAATTCATGACTCACAGAGAAGAAGGAAAAGAGGATCTGGAACAGCCTGGCGTTTCCCTCAGAAAGAGAAGAGTGACACGTTAAAGATGGAGCCATACAGGTTCATAAACCTGCAAAACAAACATGCTTTCTTAAAGGGACAGTTCACACAAACATATAAAACTCAACCTCACGTCCTTCCTTACACTTTAGTCTGTTCCTCATACAAAACTATTTCCAATTTCAGTGTGAACAGTCTGTGTTGTCAAGATAAATCAGTTTTTAGTTTACCAAAACTATAAAAAAAAAAACTTTCATTACTTGAAATAAAACAAACTTTAACTGAAATCAAATAAAATATTAAAAAAAAACCTTGAAAAATGCTTCCTGAAGATTTTTCACGATTAAATCTTTAGTGTTCATTTAGTAAAGAACAACGAGGGAAAGTTGCCTTGATTATTACACTATACAGATTTTTACACTATTAAGCTTGTTACATTTAAACATTTGTTTCTTATGGTGTTCAGAGCAGATAAATAAGTTATAAAACACAAAAATATAAATATTTATTGGCTCTCTGGAATAATTGGATGCAAAATACACTGGAAAAATATATATATATATTCCAAAGTAATTCAGGGTTTTTATAGTAACTCAAACCATGTAAAACTTCCATTACTTGAAATAAAATAAACTTTAACTGCAATAAAATATTAAAAAAAGTGACCTATTTCAGATATTTCTTATTTTATTGTAGAAAACAGAAATAAAAAATTAATTAAAAATACTGACATAATAATAAAAAAGGATTTAAGTAAAAATTAACTGAAAAAAGTCAGTAAAAAAAAAAAAAAAAAAAACCTAATAAAAATTCTGAAAACACACAAAATAACCAAATGTTTACCTCAAATTAACTGTAACAATGCAGATATAAAAATTATTGTTCTGGTCTCCTGAAAGCATGGTAAACCTCAGGTCAAATGCATAAACATTATTTTTTTTTTGACATTAGAGTCAAATGTTTTTACAGAGGGAATTCTGGGTATCTCATTTTGTCACTCCATAATTCAGGAAAAAAAAAAAAACTTAGAACAGACAGAAAACAATATATATATATATATTTATGATTATTATTATTATTTTTATTATATTATTATTATATATATTATTTTTTTTTATTTTTTTATTTTTTTTATTTTTTTTACGGAATAAAATTATATATGAACAAATCCCTCTGTAAAAACCTGAAAAAAAAAATAAACTTTATGTAAAACAAAAAAGGCCAAAATCTCAAACTTGACAGGTGCATGAAAAAACAGTGTTTTTCCCTTAAATCTTTAATTAATTTCATGAAGAACAATGGGGGAAAGTTGCCTTGATTATTTTAAATTAAATTTCTACAATATTTACCCTGTTACATTTAAACATTTTGATCTCTGTGGTGTTCAGAGCAGATAAATATGTTATAAAACACAAAAAAATATAAAGATTTATTGGCTCTCTGGAATAACTGGATGCAAATATACTGAAAAAAATGTAAATTTCAAAATAATTTAGAGTTTTTATAGTAACTCAAACTAAATAAAATAAAATTTAACTGCAATAAAATATAAAAAAGTGACTTTATTTCCAATATTTATTTTTTTAATGTAGTAAACCTGATGTACTAAAATAACTAAAATGAAAACTGAAATGAAAATTAATTTAAAATTCTGGCATAATAATAAAAAAGGATTTAAGTAAAAATTAACTGAAAAAAGTCAGTCAGTCGGTCAGTCAAAAAAAAAAAAAAAAAAAAAAATTAATTGAATTAATTGAAAATTAATTGAAAAAAGTCATTAAAAAATAAACAAACAAAATTATGAAAATGCACAAAATAACCATTTTTTTTTTTTTTAACCTAAAATTAGATAACAGTACATATATAAAATTATTGGTTTACCAAAAGCATCGTAAACCGCAGGTCAAATGCACAGACATACAGTAATAAATTCATACAAAAAGATAAATGAAATAAACACATCAATGACAAATTAAGTAAATAATTGTACCTCAGGTGTAAAAAGAGCATTGTGTAAAACTAAATAAAAATGAATGAAAATGAAAAAAAAACAAAAAAACAGGAAATATAAAAATAAAAACAAATCTAAAGTATTAATAAAGGCTATAAAAATATCTCAGTCATACTAAAATAACACTGTTTATAACTGACTATTGGAGTATGTTGGAGTATGTCAAGAAAATACTTTTTCAGTCTTTCCGCTACAAAATTTCACATTTAATTCAATGCATTACTTTCCATAATCATTTGTGAAATTTACAGTTTTGAAGTGAAATTGTTTCAAAGTAAATCCTACACCAACGTTTTTTCAACGCAGGTGCATTGAATCAATACTTAAATATTGTTTATGGTCAGATGCGAGTTCACCGTAAAGTGAGGCCGGTGCAGATGTGAGTGTGAGTCTGTGACTGGTTTAATGCACGGTCGAGCACATGATGCAGCTCAATTGTGTTTCAGAAATGAACAGTTCATCCATGCAGAAGTGTGTGTGTCCTCTGCGCACACAGTTTGTCCTGTAACTCCATCCTTTCTGTCTGTATTTCGCTCTCTGACTGATGTGGTTTGACTCGTGCGTGTACATGCATCTCTGCTCGTATGTGAAGTTCAGTCAGTTCAGTCGCACGTCTGACGCCTCTATTAGACTAAAGAGGCGCCGGCGTTATTTACTCAAACTCTGTTTTTATTTAAAGTGTCGGCACGCTTAAATATTTATGAGTGTTTATTCAAAGAAATAGCTTTGGGAGTCCCTGCATCTTCTGTTAGATTTGGTCTGATGAAGCAGCGTCTGTATTGGTATAATGCATATGCCTTGAATAATAGAACAAAGCCGGCGCTTGCATGACGGCAGCTGCTCCGTTCTGTCTGTCACCTCCAGAGGCGGTGAAGGATTTCTGAGATTGGAAAGGATCGCAAACTTATTCCGTCTCTAATGGAATTGGGATTTGTGCGAGTGCATTTGAATCCGGCCGTAACCAGGTGTGTTTTTGATCAGAGTTTGAACAAGAACCTTTGGTTAACTAAAACCATATACAGTAGAAAATATTTTCATTGCTTGAAATAATATGAAATATGAAACAACTTATTCATTGCAGGTGGTTTCCAAGGCAGCATATCTCATTCTAGTTTAACTTGGAGTGCTAAAATAAGTAAAACTAAACTTCAAAAAAATAATAAATAAAAAGTAAATAAATTATTTTTATATTATTATTTAAATATATATTGTTAATAAATTATTTTATTTTTTTGAAAAGAAAATAAAAAATAAAATATAAAATAACTAAAATCAACATTTTAAACTGAATGCATAAAAATAAAATGTAATTCAAAATATTAACATATTTAATATATTAAAGTGCTAATAAATGAGTCCTGTTTGAGGTCAGATGCATAGACATACAGTAATAAATGCATATAAACAGATGAATGAATAAACACAAAAATTACAGTAATATTATAAGGTATTACTACAATTTCAAATAACTGTATTCCATCTGAACCTTAAAAAAGTTCCCAGTAAAGATGTTAAACTGCCACATTTATACTGTTACAAAAGATTTCTATTTCCAATAAATGCTGTTCTTTTTGAAACTTCTATTCATCTGTGAATCCTGAAAAATAAAATGTATCACAGTTTCCACAAAAATATTGGGCAGCACAACTGTTTTCAACACTGATAATAATCAGAAATGTTTCTTGAGCAGCAAATCAACATATTAGAATGATTTCTGAAGGATCATGTGACACTGAAGACTGGAGTAATGATGCTGAAAATTCAGCTGCGCATCACAAGAATAAATTACTTTTTAACAGATATTCACATAGAAAACAGCTATTTGAAATTGTAAAAATATTTCACAATTTTACTGTATTTTTTATCAAATAAATGCATCTTTGGTGAGCAGAAGAAACTTCTTTCTAAAACATTAAAAAATCAAAAATATTCCAAAGGATCATGTGACACCGAAAACTGGAGTAATGATGCTGAAAATTCAGGTTTGATCACAAAAATAAATTACATTTGAACAGATAATCACATAGAAAGTAGCTAATTTAAATTATGAAAATATTTCACAATTTTTACAGTATTTTTGATCAAATAAATGCAACCTTGGTGAGAAGAAGAGACTTTTTTTCTAAAAAATCAAAAATATTCCAAAGCATAATGTGACTGAAGACTGGAGTAATGATGGTGAAACTACAGCTTTGGTCACAGAAATAAATTACATTTTAACAAATATTCACTTAGAAAACAGCTATTTTAAATTGTGAAAATATTTCACAATTTTTACAGTATTTTTGATCAAATAAATGCAACCTTGGTAAGCAGAAGAGACTTTTTTTCTAAAAAATAAAAAACATTTCAAAGGATCATGTGACACTGAAGACTGGAGTAATGATGCTGAAAATTCAGCTTTGATCACAGAAATAAATTACACTTGAACAAATATTTACAGAAAACAGCCATTTTAAATTGTAATAATATTTCACAATTTTTACTGTATTTTTGATCAAATAAATGCAGCCTCAGTAAGCAAAAGAGACTTCTTTCAAAAAGATTAAAACATCTAATATATTCCAAACTTTGGACTGCCACTGTATGTATAAAAAGGAATGACTGTTCAAATCTCTACTCACACAGAATCCACTGAAAAGCCCATCATTGTTAAAATCAAGGCTGATAGCAGTGAGTCTTGTATTACATAACAGCATCAGTTCTGTCAGCTCATGCAAAATTCAGAGGCTGATAAATACAATTAGCACGTCTTGTTTTATCGCTGTGTCATTTCGGAGATCTCTCGGTACATGATCTCTCTATCAGCTGCGTTATACGTAAGTCGGTTGTGTCAGGAGTAAACGTGACGTCTGTGACAGGAAGTGGCCGTTCATGCGATCCGGCGACGGAGGAGGATTTGACTCTGAAGTGTGGAGCGATTCACGGCCGCTGACGACAGCTGTGTGGTTTTGTGGTGAGAGTTTGACGCTGTCGAGTGTCTCCTCTCACTGTGTGTTTGCAAACTCCACCGGGATTCAGGCATGAATATCTGTCTGTCCCTTCATCGTAGTGTGTGTGTAACTCCCTGCCGTTTCAGCCCGGCACAATCAATCATTCGCAAGCATTTTGTGTCGTACAGTTGAGCTGCTGAAGTAAACTAGCAGGACCTTCTGCAACCGAGCGCAGTATTTACATGATGCATTTGGCAGGTGCTTTCATCCAAAGCGACTTGCAGTGAAGATGTTTACCAGAACAATATGGGAATTGAATTCATGACCTTGACACTTCTGTGCTGTTTATAGACATTATAGTGTTTTTATCACAGTGTTTTGTTCTAGACAACAGTACAAAGAAAAAAAAAACAGTTTCTTACTCAGTCCTTTTTGTCTTGTTTTAGCAAGCCTCCTTAAAACGAAATGGAAACAAAGTTGTAAAAATATACATTTCAGAGAGTATTTCTTGAATTTAATATTTTTCCTTTTTTTTTTTTTTTTTTTTTTTTTATAATACAGTGGAATAACGGAATTTCATTTTCAAGTACATTTATAATTTTAAGGATTTTTAGTTTTTACTGTAAACCATCACAAAAGTACTGATTAAAAATTATTTTAAAGTGTACTGTGGTTTTATCACTTAATTTATGTTTTGTTTTATTTAAAAATAATTTGTTAATTTTGTGTATTTAGTTAATTTAAGCAAGTGTTTTATGTAACATTTATTTTGATTTATATTACTTTGATCAGTTTTTATTTAATGATTTTATGATAAAATCATTTTAATTTTGTTTTTATAATGTAATTTTTGGGTGTCTAATGTTTTAAAATAGTTTATTTAATTATTATTTTTTTTGAATACATATTTAGTAAGTGTTTAAAGTACTTAATTATTAATTATTAATTTTATGAATTGTTGTTGTTTGAAAGGAGTTTGAACAAGTACCTTTGGTTAACTTAAAAAATGTAACAAATTTTTAACGGAAAAAAAAAAAATGGAAATATTTTCATTACTTGAAATAAAATATAAAACAACTTATTTATTGCAGTTGTTTGCCAAGGCAGCATTTCTCGTTTTAGTTTAGTTTAACTTAAACTAATAACTAAAGTTAAAGTTAAGCTAAACTAAAATGTGCTAAAATAACTAAAACTATAAAACTACAAAAAATAATCATTAAAAATTAAGAAATAACAAAAAAAAAATATATTTTTTAATTAATTAATTAAATTAATAAAATAAAAACTTGAACTAAAATGAACATTAAAACTGAATGCAAAAAAAAGTAATTCTAAATATTAACAAAAACTGTTTTTTGTAATTATTAACTTTATGAATTGTTGTTATTATTATGAACTTACATTTTTATTTTTAAGTCAATTTTTTGTTTCGTTTTTATTTGTTTTTTTATTTTAGAATAATTTCTTCTGATTTGACTTTTTTTTTATTTGGTTCATTAGCTTTTTAGTTCCACAAACCATGGTTTAGGAAAGCCGAATGTATTTAACAAATGTAATTTTGTGACAAGTCAGAGCACTACAACAGCACTACAATCTTTGATACTCAAACACTGCAACATATCCATAGTGTTTTTTCATTTCTTTCTCTCTTCATCTGTTTTCCTGCTGATTCTGACCTTGTATTGTTTCATTAAGAGACGAGCGGTTCTTCTGCCGGACTCACAGCGGGTCATGCATTCATTCCTGTTCCTCCATCTTTCACGCTCTCCATCTCTCGCTCGATCTGCTCATTTTCTCTTCCGTCTTTCCATCTCTCCATCTCTTATCCAGCATATTCCTCTTTATGAGCTCTGTGCTGAGCAGTAAATTAGCTTCAGCAGATGCATTGTTGTTTCCTCAGAGCTGCCCGATGACAATCGCAGCGCTGTCGTCGTTAACCCAGTCAAATGGATCGCATTATTGTGTTTCCCGTCTGTTGTGTTCATGGCCTTGAGCTTCATACATTTCTGTGATTGTTATGGAGTGCATTCACACAGCAGCAGAAGATGGTTGTTTTGTTTCAGTAATGTTCAACAGAAGCTTGTTTCCATCACTGAATTAAAAATAAAATACGTAATTGCAAATTTTTTGCAACTTTTGATAGAAATTCAGAATTGTGAGTCAGATATAAACTTTTAAACAATTCTGTGAAAAAAGTCAGAACTGCAACATATAAACTCAGAATTATTAGATTTAAACTCATTGTAAGATATAAACTTAGAATTGCAGGAAATAAACTCAAATTTATGAGATACCAGCTCAAAATTGCAAAAGACAAACACTGATTTGTGATGATTGCAGGAAATAAACTCAGAATTATGACATACAAACTCAGAATTGAAAGATATAAACTCAGATCTATGATATAAACTCTGACTTATTAGATATAAACTCAGAATTGAAAGATATAAACTCAGATCTATGATATAAACTCTGACTTATTAGATATAAACTCAGAATTGAAAGATATAAACTCAGATCTGCGATATAAACTCTCACTTATTAGATATAAACTCAGAATTGAAAGATATAAACTCAGATCTGCGATATGAACTCTGACTTATTAGATATAAACTCAGAATTTAAAGATATAAACTCAGATCTGCGATATAAACTCTGACTTATTAGATATAAACTCAGAATTGCAAGATATAAACTCAGATCTGCGATATAAACTCTGACTTATTAGATATAAACTCAGAATTGCAGGAAATAAACTCACAATTATTAGATGTAAACTCAGAATTATGACATACTAACTCAGAATTGAAAGATATAAACTCAGATCTGCGATATAAACTCTGACTTATTAGATATAAACTCAGAATTGCAAGATATAAACTCAGATCTGCGATATGAACTCTGACTTATTAGATATAAACTCAGAATTGAAAGATATAAACTCAGATCTGCGATATAAACTCTGACTTATTAGATATAAATTAGAATTGAAAGATATAAACTCAGATCTGCGATATAAACTCTGACTTATTAGATATAAACTCAGAATTGCAAGATATAAACTCAGATCTGCGATATGAACTCTGACTTATTAGATATAAACTCAGAATTGAAAGATATAAACTCAGATCTGCGATATAAACTCTGACTTATTAGATATAAATTAGAATTGAAAGATATAAACTCAGATCTGCGATATAAACTCTGACTTATTAGATATAAACTCAGAACTGCAGGAAATAAACTCACAATTATTAGATGTAAACTCAGAATTATGACATACTAACTCAGAATTGAAAGATATAAACTCAGATCTGCGATATGAACTCTGACTTATTAGATATAAACTCAGAATTGAAAGATATAAACTCAGATCTGCGATATAAACTCTGACTTATTAGATATAAACTCAGAATTGAAAGATATAAACTCAGATCTGCGATATAAACTCTGACTTATTAGATATAAACTCAGAATTGCAAGATATAAACTCAGATCTGCGATATAAACTCTGACTTATTAGATATAAACTCAGAATTGCAAGATATAAACTCAGATCTGCGATATGAACTGACTTATTAGATATAAACTCAGATCTGATATAAACTCTGACTTATTAGATATAAACTCAGAATTGCAAGATATAAACTCAGATCTGCGATATAAACTCTGACTTATTAGATATAAACTCAGAATTGAAAGATATAAACTCAGATCTGCGATATGAACTCTGACTTATTAGATATAAACTCAGAATTGAAAGATATAAACTCAGATCTGCGATATAAACTCTGACTTATTAGATATAAACTCAGAATTGCAGGAAATAATCTCAGAATTATTAGATGTAAACTCAGAATTATGACATACTAACTCAGAATTGCAAGATATAAACTCAGATCTGCGATATAAACTCTGACTTATTAGATATAAACTCAGAATTGCAGGAAATAAACTCAGAATTATTAGATGTAAACTCAGAATTATGACATACTAACTCAGAATTGCAAGATGTAAACTTAGATCTACGATATAAACTCTGACTTATTAGATATAAACTCAGAATTGCAGGAAATAAACTCAGAATTATTGGATGTAAACTCAGAATTATGACATACTAACTCAGAATTGCAAGATATAAACTCAGATCTACGATATAAACTCTGACTTATTAGATATAAACTCAGAATTGCAAGATATAAACTCAGATCTGCGATATAAACTCTGACTTATTAGATATAAACTCAGAATTGAAAGATATAAACTCAGATCTGCGATATGAACTCTGACTTATTAGATATAAACTCAGAATTGAAAGATATAAACTCAGATCTGCGATATAAACTCTGACTTATTAGATATAAACTCAGAATTGAAAGATATAAACTCAGATCTGCGATATAAACTCTGACTTATTAGATATAAACTCAGAATTGAAAGATATAAACTCAGATCTGCGATATGAACTCTGACTTATTAGATATAAACTCAGAATTGCAGGAAATAAACTCAGAATTATTAGATGTAAACTCAGAATTATTCATGTAAACTCAGAATTGCAAGATATAAACTTATTAGATATAAACTCAGTTGCGAGACATAAACGTATAATTGCGGGAAGTAAACTCAGAATTATTAGATATGAACTCAGAATTGCGATATAGACTCAGAATTATGAATGTAAACTCAGAATTGTGAGATATAATCTCAGATCTGCGATATAAACTCAGAATTATTAGATAAACTCAGAACTGCAACATATAAACTCAGAATTATTAGATTTAAACTCAGATTTGTGATGTAATCTTAGAATTATTAGATGTAAACTCAGAATTGCGAGATATAAAGTCAGAATCATGAGATTTAAACTCAGAATTGCAACATAAACTCAGATTTGCAAGATGTAAGTTTAGAATTGTGAGAGGTAACTTTATTTATATATTTTTTATTCCATGCCGCAATTATTTTTATTCCATCACTTCCATAGTGTTCATATACAGTTTGTTTACAAACGAGAGTGGCGAACCAAACAGAGTCTAGAAACGAGTAGAAAAGGAGCTTGACTTCATACAGACAAGGATTCAATTCACTATTATAAACTGCTGCATGAAATTTGTTGTATCAGTCATTAAACGCAGTCGTCAGTGCCGAACACTCGCTGTGTGAACTCAGCTATGGATGTGTTACTAGTCAGTGCTGGTTGTTGCTCCCGGCAAGTTTTGCTCCCATCAAGTCCTCAGGGAAGTTTGTTCTTATAAGCTCTGCAGTTCTAATATGATGTGTGTTCAAGTGTTTCTCAGAGGTCTTTTACTGCTAATGCAACAGAATGAAGCAAACAGATGATTAATTGATGCTCTGTCTGCATTTTATCGTTCTAGTAGTACATCGTGCAGCCAGAGAATGATGGGAAATATTGTTTTGTCATGCAAGCTTGTTGCATCATAAGTGTTTTTCTTGATCAGTCAGTGCATAAATGTACATTGAACATTTGGAATTACTTGAAACCTTGATGTATAATGCATTATAAATGTATGCATAGTAATGCATTACATCTTGTCATAAGTAACAGTATCCAAAGTTAAAATGCATTATAATATTTGCACAATACATCTGAGAAATATTTGTTTGTCATGCATTTTAGTGCATCATACTTTCTAACAATTACAAGGCATTACAAAGCATAATTAATGCATTAAAAATATGTATATAAAACATTATGTGTAAATGTTTCAATTAAAGTGTTTTATTTTTTAAAGTTGCAAATAAAACCAAGATTATCTGAGTATGTTTTACAAGAAAATACAACTTCAATACTTTCAATTTTTAAATTTCACGTTTAATTCAATGTGTTACCAGTTACTAATGTTTGCCAGCAATTTCTATGGTTTCCGACACTGCATAAAAAAATGTAAAAAAGGTAAATGAGACTTATCTCACAATTCTGACTTTTTTCTCCAAATTGCATGATACAAACTTGTGATTCTGAATTTTTTCTCAGAATTGTGAGATATAAACTCGCAATTGCAAGAAAAAAAGTCGATGTGAGATAAAAAGTCGCAATAACCTTTTTAGGTTAATGAGTTTTTTCTCAGAATCAGGTGATATAAACTCGCAATTCTGTGAATATATCATCCTTTCTTTTTCTCCTCAGAACTGGATTTTTATATCTCACAATTTTAAGAAAAAAGGAAGAATTACGAGTTTATATGACGCAATTCTGAGAAAAAAGTCAGAATTGCAAGATGTAAACTTGTAATTGTGAGGAAAAAAGGCAGAATTGTGAGATAAAAAGTTGCCTTTTTTACCTTTTTTATTTTTTTATCCAGTGGCGGAAACGGGCTTCCATAAATTTTTGATCAAAAGCTGTTTCAAAGTACATCCAAACCAATCTTTTCTTAAAGGAGAAGTCCACTTCCAGAGCAACAGTTCACAAATAATGTGCTCACCCCCTTGTCATCCAAGATGCTCATGTCTTTCTGTCTTCAGTCATAAAGAAATTATGGTTTTTGAGGATTTTTCTCCATATAATGGACTTCATTGGTGCCCCGATTTTGAACTTCCAAAATGTTTAAATGCAGTTTCAAGGGGCTCTAAATGATCCCAGCCGAGGAAGTAGGGTCTTATCGAGTGAAACGATCGCTCATTTTCTTCAAAAAATAAAAATTTGTATACTTTTTAAGCACAAAAGCTCATGTAGCACTAGCTCTGGGATGCTCGTCCACGACGCTACGTATTGAATCACGTCAAGCAGATCTACAGACCCAGTGTTAACAAAGCGAACGCGCAAAGACTAAGAAAGTGCAAGTAAGTCAAACGCTGTTTACAAACAAAAAGGTTCAACGATGTCGGACGATTCTGAAGTTGTAGGAGAAAATAAGATGGAGTTTTTCACCATATTGTACCTTTTTGAGCCGGAGTACACAGATGAACTTAGACGTGATTCGTAGTAGTGATGGGAAGTTCGGATCATTTTACCGACTCGGACCTTTGAGTCTCGTTCAGCAAAATGAACGAATCTTTTTTCGAGTCATTTCGTTCATTTTAGCAAAATATAATTAAAATGTTATGTGTTACTTCCCTAACACATCTACTGCTTACACAAACGTTGATCACACGACAAACAAGACAAAACTATAATGCTATAAGAAACAGAAAAGATTCATTCATTGTTTACCTTTAGTCTTTAGTCTATGATTAGCTCACCTCACCTCTTATCTGACAAGTTTTCGGATTTGAGTCGTTCGTTCATCACGTGACAGCCCCATAAGATAAACAAACAACTCGGAAAAACCTGAAGACTCGAAACAGGTGAACTAATTCCAGTACAGAACCTAATAGGATGTTGCGCATGCGCGACTCAACGAATTACTCCCCGAGACGACTCGTTCTTCCCGAGTCACATTAAAGATTCGTTCAAAATGAACCAGAGCCTGTGCTACACAAGCTTTTGTGCTTAGGAAGTATACACATTTTTATTTTTCGAAAAAAATGAGTGATCATTTCGCTAGATAAGACCCTTCTTCCTCAGCTGGGATCATTTAGAGCCCTTTGAAGCTGCATTTAAACTACATTTTGGAAGTTCAAAATCGGGGCACCAATGAAGTACACTATATGGAGAAAAATCCAGAAATGTTTCCCTCAAAAACCATAATTTCTTCACAACTGAAGACAGAAAGACATGAACATCTTGGATGACAAGGGGGCGAGTAAATTATTTGTAAACTGTCATTCTGGAAGTGGACTTCTCCTTTAAGTTTTGTGGCATAACAGCCTTTAGCTCTCTTTGTTGCATAAACATTATTTATGTCCACGCCATGTTCATATGGCGAATAATTAGCAGTGTTTTTCTTTAATTTATTCTAAAATCATTTATTTTGATTAAAAGTCATGTTTCCATCTCGTAATGAACTGCTTTAGTGATAAATGAGCTCTGTCAGCGCGCCCGCATAATGAAGTCTTTGTGCTGCTTTCTGCTGCCCACCCCGTCACTTAAACAAGCGCTCGTTTACAGCATTTCATTAGGTTTCAGCACAAACAGCACGGCCGGCTAAACGCTGTAAGGCTAATGGTCTTTTTGCGCATCAGCTGTAGTGCGCTGGACGTTCTCCAGATAACGGATCGGAGTTTATCTCCGGCGCTGAAGATGGATTCAGACAGTCGTATCTCTAAACTCCATCTGCTGCTCTCACCGGCCCTGTTGACACTCATGTCTTCGGGCTCTGATGAAGGATCCGAGCCGCTCGGCGCTAGCGTGTAGATGAGAGCCGCTTCGACTCGGGCATCTGTTGCTGGAGATATTGAGATGAAGGAGCTTTGTTTATTCAGATGCATGTCATGCACTGATACTTAAAGATGCAGATGTGAATCTATAAACGCACTGAAAATGCCCACATGGTGATTCATGCTTCATTTATTGACCAACTGTTAACTTTAGTCAACACCAGATCTACTAGTTCAGGGATTCCTAAATGTTTTTTGACCTAAAATTTTTACTGAATATGGGCTTCAGAAGACATTTGCCATATAGTATTGTGTTTTACTTTTATTTACTTTGTTTAGTTGTTTCTTTTTTTAATAAGTTAAAAAAAAAAATAAAATAAAATAATAAAAAAATTGAATATTTCAAAATATTTCCATGTTAATGGAATAAATATTTTGATTTGAATATTTTAATTTAGATTTTTTAAATTAAAATATTATTTATTTAACTTAGATTTTAATAATTTAATGAATTATTAGCTTTTTATCAACATACCAACTGCAGTTTGGGAAACCCTGCTCAAGTGGAAGGTCAACACTAATGAATTTTGATTATTTTTAATCAACATTTATGTTATATTTTTATCATAGTATCCAAGTTATTTTGAATTAGCTTTTATTTTTCAATTTTCAGTTTTTTATTTATTTATTTTTTTTATTTCAGTTTTAGGTTTTAATATTTTTGTTATGTGTGTGCTATGTCATTTACTTGTTTATTTATTTTTTTATATTTATAAAATATTTTATTTTAAATTTCAGTTTTAGTTTTAGTAATTTTAGTACTTCAAGGCAAAATTTCTAATTTTATATATTTATATATTTTTTATGTTTAAGTTTTTCATCTGATATTTATATTTGTGTTTCATTTTTACTATCATACCAGTATTATGTATCATTGCAGTATTATGTAGCTTTTATTTGTCTGTTTTCATTTTTCTTTGAATCTTAGGTTTTAGTGTTTTGTTATGCACTTTTGTCATTAATTAATTAATTTTCTGTGTATTAATATTTTATTTAAAATTTTTAAATTTTGGTTAAGTTTAACAATTTTAGTACTGCAACTTAAACTCATTTATTTCAGTTACTTGCCATGGCAACATTTCTATTTAAGTTTAATATTATTATTATTTTATATTTATATAAAATAATATATATTATAATATATTATATTATATATTTTAAATTTCATTTTTTTTTGTAATTTTAGTACTTCAAGGCAACAGTTCTAATTTTATTTTAGTTTTTCATCTGATATTTATATTTGTATTCTATTTTTACTGTCATACCAATATTATTTTGAATTAGTTTTTATTTGTCTGTTTACATTTTTGTTTTAATCTTAGATTTGAGTTTTTTTTTTTTTTTTAATTAATTAATTTATTTTCTGTTTATTCAATATTTTATTTCGGTTAAGGTTTAACCATTTTAGTACTGCAACTTAAACTCATTTATTTCAGTTACTTGCCAAGGCAACATTGCTATTTTAGTTCAAGATTTGTTTTTAGTTTTTCATCTAATATTTATATTTTATTTTAAATTTCAGTTTTACTTTTAGTAATTTTAGTACTTCAAGGCAACATTTCTAATTTAATTTTAGTTTTTCTAATTTTTTTTTCTAGTTTTTCATCTGATTTTTATATTTGTATTATATTTTTACTATCATACCCATATTATTTTGAATTAGCTTTTATTATTATTATTTGTCTGTTTTCATTTTTGTTTTAATCTTAGGTTTTAGTGTTTTTTAATCGTTTTTTTTCATTAGTTAATTAATTAATTATTTTTCTGTTTATTAAATATTTTGTTACTTTAAACTCATTTATTTCAGTTTATTTGGCAAGGCAACATTTCTATTTTAGTTTTTTTTTTCTTTTTCTTTTTAGTTTTTCATCTAACAGCCTTTTTATGTTTGATGTTATTTCCACTTTATTTCAGTTGCTGAAAACAATTTTTCATCATTTTTTTTAATGTGTCTCCTCACATAGCATTGTCATGAAAAGTTTCAGCAATCATTCAGCTTCTAAATCCGAAATGTTATTTTCTCGTATTGCATAATTCTAAATGTGTCTGTGTGTTTATGTGCCGTACTAAATGTCATGCAGTCACTGAGAAGCGGTTTGTGGGTAGAGGAGTTTTCAGAGCGTTCAGTCGTGAAAGACTCGAGCGACACTAAACAATAGTAGATGTGTGCAAGAAATGCAGTGCTTTCTCCAACACTGATGTCAGTACTCTAAACGACTGACCTTTGACCTCAGCCGTCACATGACCGTCTGCGTGAATCAGTCAGACGGAGCGTCTCGGATCAGGGTTCACGCCGATATTACCATCTCATTCCCGCATGCCAATCTACAAACGGAGAACGCGGTGACACGGCAGACGCCTTGATGCGTCTTCTAGAAATAGATCGTGTTCGACCCAACCTGCGCGAGAGCTGCCAATCACTGTCCATCTCGAGACGTGCTGCTCCGACTGGGCGGCAGAAACGGCCATCTGTCACAGACAGATTCCTGCCGAAAAACAGTCTCAGCGCTGCTGTGTTCCTTTGATTTCATGTTTATCTGTGACATTGTGTTACAGAATACGTTTATTGTCAAAAACAAATTCTAATTCTCATCCTGTTTTTTTGAATTCATGTTTATCCATAACATCCATCTCTCTGTCTGGTTCGGTTTGAACCGGTTTGCTGGTGTTATGTGTATTTTCCAGTGGGTGTTGTATTCTGTTTGACAGTGAGCACGCGTTTAACTCTCTCTTTGAGATTTCAGTGGAGTGTTTGCTGTGGGAGGTTTGTGTTTAGTCCTGTTGACCGCTGCTGACTGTGGGCTTTGAGTCGACGGACTTCAGAAATATCCTCCGTCCTTCAGGCGAAACCAGAAGCGCTTTGACTGATGACTTCATGTCACTGTCAGTTCCATGAACAAAAGACTTTATGCATTAAAAATAGCATGAGTTAATGCTTATTTTTAGTAATCCAGCGAATTAAATACTTACAATTTAGTCGTCTCATTTGATCAGAGATCTCATGTACAGTATAAAACAGATTTCATCATCAAGTTTTTTGATTTGCAGAATTGTACAAACTCATAAACTGCACATAATTCTGTGGAATAACCATATCTAGAGTTTATAATCTCATCTGCATATCATTTTTATATGCATTAATAATCCCATCCATGTGATACTGCCATGATATAATGGTGCAAGACACTAGAAAATGTGACTGTAAATCATGTTAAATTGCTTTAAATTGTTTTTTAATTGAAATATTATTTATTTTAATTTTGATTTTTATAGTTAAATGAATTATTAGCTTTTTAGCAACACACCAACTGCAGTTTAAACCCTGCTCACGTGGGAAGTCAACGCTGATGAATTTTTAATGTTTATAATCAAGATTTGTTATATTTTTAGTATTGTACCCATATTGTTTTATTTTTCTATTTTGGTTTTATTATTTTTGGTATGTGCTTTTGTCATTCATTTATTTATACATTTATTTATTTAATTATTTTTATATTTATTGAATATTTTATTGTAACTTTCAGTTTTAGTTTTAGTAATTTAGGTACTTCAACATTTCATATTTTATTTCAGTTTTTTTAGGTTTAGTTTTTTTTTTAGTTTTTTTTAGATATTTATATTTGTGTTCTATTTTTATTGTCATACCAATATTATTTTGGATTAGCTTTTAGTTTTCTGTTTTCATTTTTGTTTTAATCTTAGGTTTTAGTGTTTTTGTTATGCACTTTTGTCATTCATTCATTTATTTATTTATTTATTTATACATTTATGTATACATTTATTTATTTTCTGTTTATTTAATATTGTATTTTAAATTTTGTTTTACCAATTTTAGTACTTCAAGGCAACATTTCTAATTTTCTTTCAGGCTTTTTAAGTTGAAGTTTTTCAATTGATATTTATATTTCTATTTTTATTGTCATACCAATATTATTTTGAATTAGCTCTTATTTTTCTGTTTTCATTTTAGGTTTCAGTGTTTTTGTTATGCTTTATTTATTTATTTATTTATTTACTGTGTATTCAGTATTGTGTTTAAAATTTCGTTTTAGCTATTTTAGCACTTCAACTTTAACTCATTTATTTCATTTAGTAGCCAAGGCAACATTTCTATTTTAGTTCATGTACATTTTAAGTTTTTAAATATTTTATTTTATTTTATTTTATTTTATTTTATTTCAGCTTTGTTTCAGTTTTTTTTTTTTTTTGAAGAATTTGATTTATAAGAATTTTAATAAAAATGTGCAAATAAATTTGCCATTCAAATTAAGTAAAATATATATATATATATATATATATATATATATATATATATATATATATATTTTTTTTTTTTTTTTTTTTTAATTAAATAATATATAGAAATAGTATATAAAATAATAGAAATAGAAAAAGAAATAGAAAATAATAAAAATAGTATATAAATATATTTTTTCCCCCTGTATAACGAGATAATTAACTCCTGTTAATGAGAGTGGCATATTTAATCTAAATTTGTATATCAAATAGGTAAATAAGAGTTTAAGATCATCCAAATATTTTTTTATTTATTTATTTATTTTTTTTACATCACATCATTCACACCAGTAAACAAGTCTACAGTGTTCAGACAGTGTTTACATGCATATATAGATATATTTTTTAATAAATCCTGATCTCTACTGTCCTCAGACCCGGTCCGTGTGTCTGTCTGTGGTTCTGATTCCTGTTAGTCACACCTGGATCTGTGTGGCGTCTACATGGCACTTATTAGCGAGCGATGTGGCTAATTAATCCCATAAGCGGCGCTTTAAAGCTGTGGGACAGAGTGCAGGAGCTCTTACAAACCCGCTGACAGCTGAGCGAGTGTCTGTTAATCTGACTGTAATGCCTGAACATCAGCCGTCCTGCAGCAGCACGCTCCATCACCTCCCTCCGCCGTCCTCATAGTCACACACTAATTGCGTAAATCTGCTGAGGAACATTCTGCGTTTGTCATCTAATTTGGGCCCGGTCCGGTGCACACATGCACACTAAACGAGCGGGACGTCAGCTGAGGACGGCAGCGTTTATGAATCTGTTCAGCTGAGAAAAATCCCTTACTGTGACACTGAAAAATACTGAAAGCACTTTTTCTTTATTGCGTGTCATTTTTATGTTTTCTCAGTTAACAATTCTTAACATGGAATTGCTTTGATTTGTAATTATTTAAAAAAATAACTTTGGATTTATTACTCATTTGGAGTTTTTTTCAAAAGATGTCAATATTTTTAAGTATTTATTGATTTATGAATTTACACATATTTTTTAAATGTGAAATGTGACCCTGAACCACAAAACATAAGTAGCATGGGTATATTTGTAGCAATAATTTGTCATTTTTAAAAAATATTTTATAATAATTGAAAAAAAATATATTAATTCATTTGTACTTGTATTTAAAATTGTAATTATTATTATAAAAAAAGTATTGTAATGTGTAATTATATAAAACATTTTTTTAAAATGTTTTTTTATTTAATTTGAATCTGTAATTATATTTAAAAAAAAACATTATTTAAAAAATATTTGTTGTTGTTTTTATTTATTATTTATAATCCCTTATTAAAAAATGGTTCAGTAATTTTTTATTATTTTGGAAAAATGTTCAATTTATTAATTTGTGATTTTTTTTTTTTTTTTTTTTTACAATGTGTAATTATTTTTACAAATTATTATTTATGGGTCAAAGACAAAAAAGGGTTTAAGAATAAAAACAATAAGTATAATACTGCTTTAAGTTGTTTAATTTTTTTTTTTTAAGTTTTCCATTTAATTTAATTGCCTTTTTGTTTTTGTTTTTCTTAGCAAAAAATAAATATCATATTATCATCTTTCCAGAATTTACAGAAGACACCCACTAAAATATCATTCAGTGTAACAATCTTGTCAGGCATATTTACAACAAAAATCAATTTATGACATATTAAAAGACAAATTACTTTCACCGCAAATACTAATCAGTTCAATTCTACAGTTTTAAAATTTGCCACTATCCTAGGTTTTGCCCATTTGTCAGTAAGAATTTTTTACTAATTTAAAACACAATAAAATGTACTATGCTCCCTTGTTCTTTTATATATTTTAATATGTACAAGTCAGAATAAACATGCTGTTTGTATTTATATTGTGTTTAAATAAATATTGTGTTACACTGAAAGACAATGTAACATTATTACAACCACATTTTGACATTTTATTCTCTAAAAACGTATTCGAAACCTTAAAAAAGTAAACACTTTACTTAAATTTAATGTGCTTTTGATGGACATAAAATCACTTTTGAACATTTCTTTTGACATGGACATCTTAACGTCTTTGACCCTTATTCATTATTAATTTGTAATAATTGTAAAAATATTTCTCATTTATATAATTAATTTTAATAAAAATGTGCAGAAAAAAAAATAGGATATTCAAATTCAGCAAACACAGAAAAAATGTATATCAAAAATTGCTTTCATGATCGTGATTCCCAGAATTAACCCGAATGATGCATGATATGCTCACAAACATCCAGACGAACAAAACAGAGCAGAATCGAGCGCAGGAGTCCCACATGAAAGATGTGAAATTGGGTTTGCTTGACTATTCCCAGAACGAGGACAGGGGTGTGTGTGTGTGTGTGTGTGTGTGTGTGCATTTTAAAATTTCAATTTTTAACTTTCTACAGCATTTTAAAACTGAGTCAGTCCTAGTATGAAACTTTACTGCACTAAAGTAAAAAGATCTGTTTTTTAAAGGGTGTTTTTGATATATTTTTGTTGTTGTTTGTTTGCATCTGCACCATTTCAGGAGTCATTTCTCTCTATTTTTTTTGGTCAGATGTTCCTTTACACATCTAATGCATATGAGAACACAATATGACAGCAGAGACATGGAAAGATATGAAATGGAAAGATAATGACATTGTTCATGTGTGAAATATGGTTTGCTTGACTAAACCAAGGACAAGGACAGGTGTGTGTGTGTGTGTGTGTGTGTGTGTGTGTGTGTGTGTGTGTGTGTGTGTGTGTGTGAATCTTCCCCTGCAGTCTCATTTTCATGGTAAGGTCCCATAACGACATCATGTTCCCTTTGAAGTGCACTAACCTGCTCACTGAACACACACACTCATATTCACCTTGAGCAAGGTCAGAGAAGGAGATCTCAATCTTAAAGTCCTCGTGAGGTGTTTTTGAGAAATCACAATACTACAATAGCATATTAGAAAATCTATTTCTCAGCAGCAGATTATAAAGTCAGTTTCGTCACTACTCCATAATGGATATTTAAATTGTCTGCATACAATCTGTGCCTCTGTGTAAGCAGTTACTGTAAGTGCATCTACAAATGCTTTTATGATCTGAAATGCATGTAAATGCAGTCAGTTGTGTGTTCAGGACAGGACCAAACATCTGATGTGTCTGAAACCAGTACAGATCTGTGCTTTAGTGTGAATGCAGCCTATCAGAGCTGCCGCTGGCTATGACATCATCATCATCATCATCTTCTTCTTCATTATCAGTAATACTCAAACAGCAATAATGCAGAGAAAAAGAGGAAAATGCCTCTCTGTGCTTGGAAAATTTTCAGATACTAAAAGCACTTTGTGTTTATTGTGTGTAATGTGTTTCTTTAGTCCCCTGTAAATGTTTTCAATTTAAATTGATATTTTCTTGTATTTTTAAGCTAAATTCTGAATGTACAGGAATCCTTAAGCACACAATAACTTGTAATTATTGTTTTAATTTTTAATTTGTAATTAATTTTAAATTATCTAATTATTGAAACATAATTTATTATTAATTGTTACAATTGTTAATTGTTGTTATTAATTGTGTGTGTGTGTATATATATATATATATATATATATATTATTTATTATTAATTTGTAATTATTCTTAAAACATCTTTCTTGATTTATTATTAATTTGTACTTATTTAAAATGTGCAGCTGTGTTTTTTTTAAAATCTCTTGACTTTTTTTAAGTTGTTTCAAAAAATGATATTATTATGATTTAGTAAAAATGTGCAAACATGATTTTTTTAAAGATGGTATTATTTTTAACTATTATTTATTGATTTATTAAATTTCAATTATTTTTTAAATGCGTCATTATTTTCACAAATTATTCATTTGTAATTATGTAAAATTGTATTTATATAAATATTCATTAATGTAAATATTTTATTATTTAAATTTTTAGTTATTTTTAAAATGTATTTTTGTAATTTATTTTTAATTTGTTATTGCAAAAATTGTAATTATTTTAAAGAATTTTTTTTTAATTTGCTGTTAATTTTTAAATGTTTAAATCTTTATTATAAAAATATGTAATTATGTATTTGTAATTATATAAAATATTTTATTTTACATTTTTTTAGAAACAATTTTTAATTGAATTTTAATGTGTAATTGTATTTGAAAAATTGCTATTATTTTTTTTTAATTACTTATTTTTATTTATTATTTGTAATTACTCAGTAAAAATTGGTTAATTTGTAAATATTTGTGAATATTTGTGTAAATTATTTTTCAATGTATTATTCATTTGCATTATTTTTTAACATTTCTAGTTTGTGATTATTTTTACAATATGTAATTATTTTTGCTAATTATTATTAATGCATTATTTTGTAATTATTTTAAAAATATTTCTCGTTTATATAATTCATTTTAATAAAAATGTGCAAAAATATTTAAATTCAGCAAACACATTAATTATTAAGAAATGATAATAATAATTAAGCAATTATTAAATATTTATTATAATATTATAATTATTATAAATAATAATAAAATAAATAATAATAATAATAAAAATGTGCCAACGTGATTTTCAAAGATGGTAAACTGAGTAATTAATAATAATAATAATAATAATAATAATAATAATAATAATAATAAAATCAAGAATCTTTTTAAAAGTAGATTGTGATTTCTGTATATTACTAGATGAACTAAACAAACTCATGAAACAAACTCATGAGTTTAAATTCTAATTTGCCCTTGACCAATCATCCCAACAGCAGAATCATGTGTTGTTTTGTTGGAGTTATCTGTGGATCCTGGACTCGAGTGGTTCGTCTGATAAATACACACACACACACACACACACAGACACACACACACACACAGACACACACACACACACCATCCCTGTTCCTCATCTCTCCAGGCCTGGCGCTGTGGTTAATCTCAGGCGAGCTCCTCTGAGGTCGGTGGGGTTAAGCGGAGCGGGGTTGAGGTGCTGCAGTCTGTTCCTCCGCTGATGTTATTGCTGTTTGTGAATTGTTTATGAGGTCCCGTCGCGATCCTCAGCGTATGCCTGACTGCCTTCACAGCCTGGAAAGGTTACAGCGCCTTTCCAAACTTCTGCTTTCACCTTCAAAGCTGCTTTCAGGACCCTGCTGACTGGATTTCATCATGCTCAGTAAACACACAGACGCTGTGTGTGACTGAACAACAGCAAAGCCACAAGGTTTTACAGTAACTACCTCATACAGTACAGATACAGTAATGGCTCTTTTACACTTTTGTTTGATGCAAATAGAAATATACAGTATACACATCATATATAGTTCAGTATTTAATGTCTTTTAATGTGGACTCTTTGTAACATTAGATGGAATCCGTAACACACAATAGGATACAATGTATCAAATCGCTGTGTTGCTTGGCAACCGTAAACTGCTGCAGTTACTTTTTTACCACTTGGTAAGAATGTAACTGTTTCTGTTTACTGTTGCCAAGCAACCTAGCAACTGGATACATTGTCATTTTTCTATGTATTCAATGATTTATTTAATGATTTAAGTACAAATGTACTCATGTTATGCAATTAGTTTATTGATTGTTATTATGTAATGAATTCATTAACAATTGCTGTTGTCAAAAAAACATTTTAAACAAAAATGGATTAAAATCCAAAGTTACACACTGTAAAAAGTTTACATGATTCAGTAAATAAGCTAGTATTCCATCCCAGAATGCACTGCATCGAGATGAAAAAAATCAATCCAACACAAAGCAAGAGAAACGCTGATAGTAAATACATTTAGAGCAAAATGATTTATTGGACATTTGCTTCCAAATCAGTGACTTGAGAAGCTCCAGCGTGCTTAGGATGCTGCCTGTGTAGACAGTCAAGCCGCTCACTAGGTAGACAGCAGCTCATGGGGCTGCTTTGAGTGTCTAGGGGTTGTTTGTCTCTTTAGGGAGCGCAGGACGCTCACGCAGCCTCTCAGCACAGAAGAGCTTGTCACAATCCATTACGTGCCCTCAGAAATGAGCGTTTGCCCGCATGACGGAGCCGGATCTTGTCAGAAACCTGCAGGAGAAATGGGATCTGAATGGTAATTATTTCCCAAAACAGTACAAGCTCAGTAGTGATGTTTGCGGTTTGTTTACGCCTGTCTCATGAAAACTGTGTTTAGGTTGTTATGGATTCTGTTTGCTTCCTCCCAGCGAACGCTTGAGAAGATCTGCGTTTGAACCGCACGTTTATTTATTCATTCATTTTGTGCTGCAGAAGTAACTTCAGCTCAACACGCACTGCTTTGTAAAGAGAGTTTCACGTCCGATATCTGTTACACGAGCTGCGAAAAACGCCACATGATGGAAATGTTTAACAGAGAGATGAGTGGAAAAATGCAGTAAAAAATGTGAAATATTATTATAGATTAAAATATCTATTTTCCATTTTAATATACTTTAAAATATAATTTAAACTATGAAGTTTGAATTAAATATGAATTTCTTAATTCAGATTGAAATACAAATTAAAGTAAATGGTTAATTTTAATTTCGTGTCAACTTGTGCTGGGCATCTGCTTTTATTCTGGACTGATTTATTGATGACTTATAAATAATCAGTTGCTGTAATGCATGCTAATATTGAGTTTAGTGTTTTGATTAAATTGCTTATATCTTTATTTTAATCAATACGCCACTAAAGGTCTTTATTACAGTGATTTATATCATGGTTAAGGGGTGATTAAACATGACGCAAATTGGAGTTTATAAAAGGGCAGCAACAGCAATATGATAAATGACGTTTTTAATAATTCATCTCTTAGACCGTATTCATGCTTGATTTTTTTTTTTTTTTCTTACATTTTAATTTTTAGGTTTTATGTTATTATTTTAAATACAATATTATTGATATTATTTTTGTTTAAAAACACAGCAATTATTTTTATATTTTTTTATTTTATTATTTTTAAATTATATATGTATTAATATTTATTTAGTATTTTATTTTACTTTTGTTAATTATATTATTAGAATTTAATATTTAATTATTTATTTAATTAATAATATTTAATTATTTATTTATTTATTTATTTAATATTATTTTTATATGCTTTTCATTTTTTGTTTTTTTTATTTTATTTTATGTTTTAATTTTTTCTGTTTCTTTAAAATTTGTTTTAAAAGTATGACACAAGTTTATAAAAAGACAGCAATTATTTGTATATATTTTTTGTTTTATTTAATTTTAATTTTTTAAAGTACATAAATATGTAAATTATAAAAAGTATATATATATATATATATATATATATTACATATGTATTTTTTAAATGGTGATTTTAAATTATGATGTTATTGAATTTATGGTTACATATTTTAGCATTAATCGTTAAATTATTATGTGCATATATTAATTTTTTAATTTTTTTAATTTATTTAATATTTAATGTTATTTTAATTTTGTTTATTATTTTATTTTAATGTTTAATTTATGATTAATTTCTTTTTTAAATAATATTTTTATTTGTATTTTATGTTATTTTTATTGTAATTTATTTATTATTTTTAAAGAATCTTTGCAGCTGTTATCCTTGACTTTTTTTTTTTTTAAAGCATGATGCATATTGGGGTTTATAAAAGGGAAATGATTAACAACACCAATTTCAATAAATAATTAAATGTATTAATAATTTTGTCACAATTGAGCAAGTGATGTAGTTTATTAATGCAACTGCAGGCAATTTTATGCATTGGTATAACTGACTGAGATTTTAGAGGCCTAATGTTCATTTTATAGTTTGACGTGTTTTGTATGTTGTTGTTGCAGAAACACCTTCACTGCCGTTTGTTCTCACAGCTCAATCTTTTTCTGGTTGTTTGGCATCTCATGTTTCTCGCTCCATTTACAGTGAGACTGATAGCACATCCTCTCTCTCTCTCTCTCTTCTCTCTCTCTCTCTCTCTGTGTGTGTGTGGTTGGTGGTTGTGGGTTACGGGCCCCGGGGCCGCGTGTGATGTGATGGCATTGCGCTGACCCTCCTCATAAATCACAGAGCATGAAACAGCCTCGCGGCGAGACACGCTTTCCTCCACTGATTCGCCCGCCGGCTGCGGCGTTTGACAGGCCTGAGGAAGAGAAATGCATTCAGATCAGTATTTGAGGAGCAAAACTATGAAATGCAGTCACTTATTCGCCCTAATGACATTTAAACCAGTAGTTATTCTGTGAAACATATTGTTGATCATAATAGTAGTTAATATTACCTGTCCTATATTTCAAGTTATCTGATGCTTTGTGTGAAAAACACAGATTATAATGGCACTGAGCTAAAAGAGATGAAGCGTCTGTCAGTTAATGATAAAAAAAAAATATATATTTTATTTTTCATTTTATTTATTTTTTTATTTTGCATTATATTGATTTTTATTATTTTTGTTTGATCATTTTAAAGTTACATGATATTATTAATGTATATGTTTAGTAAATGTATAGAATTAGAATTTCAAACTATTTTATTTAACTTTTTTTCATTTTTTCTTCTTTCATGTATTTTTTTTTGTTTTTATTTTTTATTATTTTATGTAAATTATATTGTATATTAATATATTACATTTATATTAGTATATTACATTTATTCGTTATAAAATTAAATTGTATTTATTTTAGATTTATTTTTATGCATTTTTTAATTTATAGTTTAACTATTTTATTTAACTTTTAACATTTTTGTCATTTTATTTTCCATCTTTCATGCATTTTTTTATTTTATTTTTTATTATTTTATGTGAATTATATTGTATATTAATATAACATTTATATTAATATATCAAATTTATTTGTTACAAAATTACATTTTATTTATTTATTTTAGATTTATTTTCATGCATTTTTTGTTTTATAGTTTTTAACTATTTTATTTAACTTTTAACATTTTTTCATTTTATTTTTCATCTTTCATGTATTTTTTAATTTTATTTTTTATTATTTTACGTGAATTATATTGTATATTAATATATTACATTTATATTAGTATATTAAATTTATTTGTTATAAAATAAAATTGTATTTATTTATTTTATATTTATTTTTATGCATTTTTTGTTTTATAGTTTTAAAATTCAATTATTTAATTTAATTATTATTATTTATTTTTTTTTAGAATTTAATTTACGTTTTATAATTTATGCTTATTTAAATGTATTTATTAATTTTTTATATATTTATTTTTTTTATTATTATGAAATGAATCTTTGTGGGTAAAACTAGATGTGCATTAATGTTGAATGCAATGTCACACTCTCTAGAGGTTTTTAAACTTTGACCCCACTCACTTATTGTACATGTACAGTATATAAATTTTAACACTTTACCCATCCTGTCCATATGACTGTCACATCGCATCGAAAGTCCTTTCATATGTCCAGAAAATCCCTCTCAGCCAATGCAAACATTCAACTCCATTTCAGTTCAATTTAAAATTCAGTTAGTGTTTCTCAATCTAATGACAGTTTGGACAGATATTTGAATAAAAATCAGGTTCCTCTTTATGTCCTCTGTTGACATGAATGAAATGAGGTCGGCGTAGGAAACTCATCCCCGTCGGCCGCAGTGAATTCATTAGTTGTGAGGCTCTTACGGCTTTGTTATGAATGAGTCGACTAATTAACATACTGAAGCGTGTGCGTTTTTTGCATCCTTGTAAACACGTTCGCTGGGGCTGCGAGACTCCGACAAACAGCCAAAACACCAGCGGCTCTTCTGCATCTCCTTGCGAGAGACCACGAGTGCCAGTCGCTCTATTTTTAGGACGTGAACGGAGTTCAGAAAACAGCCCTGGCAAACGCTCTTTCCCACCTCACTAAACTGAAGTCATCTGAGCGTTTCAACAAACGTCCAGAGATGTTTTATTGTGGGTTCGGCGCGAGCAGCGGCCTGATGGAGACGAGCTGAACTCGACTGTCGGTTCACTCGCGGGAAAGGGCCGAAGATCATCATGAAAGCTTTTCCATCTGTTTCTCCAAGAATCTGCTCTTGTCAAAAGCAGTGCATGTGGGTAGTTGTCACATTAGATACACATTACAGACATATTTTTTTCCTCAATGTTTTCCTTTTTTTAGAAAGCATTTTTGGTTGAACTTCATCTGAATGTAGAGGAAAATAGTTTTAAGTGCTAGCCTTCATTTTCATGAAAGATTGCACATTTTTGCACCATTTTGTTTGTCAGGTTATAACTCTAAATTTTACCATTAATAAGGTTGTGAAACTTTACCATTAGTAAGTTCATTTTTATTCTTATTTATTTATTTTTTTTTAGATATTATTTATTTTATTTTAATTTTTAATTTATTATTAACTTATTTTTAATATTATTTTTATTTGTTTTTCATTTTTATTTTCTTTTTATTATTATTTATTGTATTTTTAAAGAATCTTTGCAGCTGTTATCACTGACTCTAGTCTCTTTTTTTCAATATTTTTAAAAGGTTTTATTTTATTTTATTTATAGCTTTATAACTATATAACTTTATCCTTGGTCTTCACTCATGTTTTTAATATATATATATATATATATATATATATATATATATATATATATATATTTATTTATTTATTTAAAGTGTATATTATTTTTAATTGAAATAATTTTTATTATTTTTTATTTTATTTTATTTTTAAAGAATCTTTGCAATCCTTGGACTCACTTGAATTTTATTTTATTTATATTTTGTTTTATTTTTATTTTTTATTATTATAATTTTATTTATGTTTGTAAACTTTATCCTTGGCCTTCACGCACTTTTTCAATCCATTTTTTTAAATGCATATTATTTTATTTTATTTTATTTTATTATATTTTTAAAGAATCTTTGCAATCTTTATCCTTGGACTTAACTCACTTTTTCAATATTTTTTACAAAGTGTATTTTATTTTATTTTATTTTATTTTATTTTATTTTATTTTATTATTGTTTGTAAACTTTATCCTTGGTCTTCACTCACTTTTTCAATTTTTTTTTATGTGTATATTATTATTATTATTATTATTTTTTTTTAATTTACATCATTTATTTTATTTTATTTTATTTTATTTTATTTTATTTTTGTATTTATCCTTGGATCTCCACTCACTTTTCAATATTTTTTTACAAAGTATATATATATATTTTTTTTTTTTATTGAATATAATTTTTATTTTATTTATATTGTTTTAGAATTTTATTTTATTTTTGAAGAATCTTTGCAGGCTTTTACTCTTGGACTCGACTCCACTTTTTTTTTTTTTTTTTTTTTTTTTTTTTTTTTTTAGGTTTTTAGGTTTTTAGGTTAAACTTTGTCTTGCACTATTTTGCGCTTAAAATAGTCCTGTGGTGTGATAGTTACTCATAATATTTAAAAATACACATGTGACAAACATTTAAAAATGCACAAATAATCCATATGTAAAGTCATGAAAATACTAGATGTATTATTTTCAATTAATATGCATGTAAAATAATTCTGGAACTTGCTGATGATGACACATTGCTATGGAGTTGCCAGGGAGTTCTAGTTGGTTGCTAGCTATTTTTCACCCATTTTATTGTCTGCTAAGTGAAAGGCATCAGATGGATTGGTAGTTTAGCATGTCACTTCCATCATGTGATTGGCCTGTGCGTTTTAAAAGCCCAGGCTGTAGCCGTGTTTCATGTTTGAGTACTAAAGTATAATGTTCTCCAGACCTGCTGAGTCGGCTCTAGTCCGGGCTTTCAGAAGAAAGGTCATAAATTATAAGACGGACAGATAGAAACGCCCCGTGTTGAATGTCAGTGAAATAAATCCTTGTGTTTTCTCTCTCTGACATGTTTGTGTTTGGCCATTATTATTTCTGAATGTTAGAACATGACGGCATTAGCATTACACATGCAGTTTGATGCTCTTTCTATAAATCATTTCTGTAATTTCTGATACACAATAAATCAGAAGGCTGCGTTTGCTGCCGGCGCTTCACGTCCTCCCACACGCGTGTCTGACATCACGCGTGAGATCTGCATTTGTGTCATTGATAAAAGCACCATCGGCTGCTCTGCGTGTGCGTGTGCATTCGTTTGAAAGGCATTTCTTTATAACCCCGCATTGATTTTGTGCATAATTCTCGTGGAAAGCATAAAATCAAGCGCACTGCAGTATTGCATCCCACAATGCAGCCAGTCTGACCTTCTGTTCCAGTGTGACAAATGAACCGTGAGTAATGACAGCAGTGCTTTCTAACATTTTCACTCTGTTAAATTTATTTGATCAGGATGCAGACGTTCAAAATAACCTAAATTATTTCTCAAATATGAGCTGGATTGAATTATACATGCATCAGTGGTTACTCTTTATATATGCATGATGCTTAATGTTTCACATCCTTCTGTCAGCTACTGAATGTAAAAAAGTTGATGTTACAAAACAAAAGTTAATAGGAGAAACAGGACGAGGAGAAGAAACCTTAAAAGAGAAGTTCACTTCCAGAGATAAAATTTCCTGATAAGTTGTTAATGTCTTGTTAATGTTAATGTCGCAAAGAAACTAAAGTTTTCGAGGAAAACATTTCAGGGTTTTTCTCCATATAGTGGACTTCAGTGGTCCAAAGTGCAGTTTCAGCGCAGCTTCAAAGGGCTCTACAGGATCCCAGCTGAGAAATAAGGGTCTTATCTAGCAAAATGATTGATAATTTTCTAAAAAAAAAAATGTATATACTTTTGACCACAAATGCTCATTGTCCACTATCTTTGCAATGCACATGTGCATCTTCATGTATTGTGTAATCACGTTGGAAAAGTCACATGTGGTTAGTTCTTCAAAATCATTTAACATCGTTCTTTTACCTTTTTTTAAAGGGCGTTTGACTTTCTTTGCATGTTCGCTTTGTAAACACTGGGTTGGTACTGACGCCTTTGTATGTGATTATGTAATGGATGAGGTCGAACTAGTGCAGGATGAGCATTTGTGGTTAAAAAGTATACAAATTAGTATATTTTTTTTTTTTTTTTTTTTTTTAAGAAAATGACCGTTTTGCTAGATAAGACACTTATTCCTTGGCTGGGATTGTGTAGAGCCCTTTAAAGCTGCATTGAAATTGCAATTTGGGTCTTCAATCCAATGGCCACCATTGAAGTCCACTATATGGAGGAAAATCCTGGAATGTTTTTCCTCAAAAACCTTAATCACTTTGCGACTGAGGAAAGAAAGAAATGAACATCTTGGCTGACATGGGGGTGAGTAAATTATCTGGGAATTGAAGAGAACATCCTTTAAGAAAGTTTTGCATCATTATTATTAATAATTTTAATAATAATGCTCAGACAAATTAAACTGCAAAGGTGGCACAGAAGTGTTTGTGAAGTGGCATTTAGTCTTTACAGACTGTTTAATGCTCCTCAGAGGCGGCATAAATGCATTTCCACAGCAATTACAACTGTACAATTTGATATTTATGACCAGTGTTGGGGGAAACACATTACAAGTAACATGAGTTACCTAATATTATTACTTTTTAGTAGTAGTAACTAGTAAAGTAATGCATTACTTTTTAATTGACAGGAAAATATCTGAGCTACTTTTTTCAAATAAGTAACGCCAGTTACTTTACCCCCCATTTATTGATTAAAAGCTCTCCTGTCCCCATGTTGAGAGAAATCGGGAGTAAAATGTTAGTTCTAGAATAAATGTGAACATGCATTAATTCATCTCACTCACAAAAAACAGATTCAGTATTCCTCAAAATGAATAAAAACAGTGAAATTCAACTCAGAATATGACGCAAACCTGCAATAATTAAATATGTTAAATAATACAAATATCCTTTATGCATTTAATCCCATTTTATTAACCGATGTCTTTGCTGCCGACCTTCGATGATCCAGTCCAACCATGCTAATAAGCAAAAATTACTCAAGATAATCTAATATTTGTTTTCTTTCTTTTTTTTTAATTGCTGAAGAGTTGACTTTATTTTTTTTTTTCTTCTGCGGTCTACTGTACAGACGTGAATTTACTTTTCTCAAAGCCTGAGGTTTTTGGTGTGAAAAGGCTTTTACATTTGCCAGAAATAGAACTTTTTATATTAAAAACAAACAAGCAAGCCCTGCCCAGATTTAAAAAGTAACGCAAAAGTAAAGTGACACATTACTTTACATAAAAAGTAACTAGTAACTAGTAAACTAGTTACTTTTTTAGGGAGTAACTCAATATTGTAATGCATTACTTTCAAAGGTAACTTTCCCCAACACTGTTTATGACTGAGGTGGATCAGAGCCGGCACAATTTAGTCTGGTTTTTATGCTGCGTTGAATTTTTTTTTTGCTTTATTTTGAGCAGGCACAGAGCAGCCTTAACTCAGCTCTGTAAAGACACCTTAAGAAAGTTCTACATCACTATTAATGTTAATGCTCAGCCAAATTTACACCGCAAAGGTGGCACAGAAGCACTTCTGAAGTGGCATTTAGATGTCTTTACACAGACTGGTTAATGCTTCGCAGAGGTGGCATAAATGAATTTCCACAGCAATTACAACTGTACACATTTGATATTTAGGACTGAGGTGGGTCAGAGCTGGCATAATTCAGTCTAGTTTTTATGCAGCATTACGCCTTTACACTGAATTTTGAGCAGGCACAGAGCAGCCTTAACTCAGCTCTGTAAAGACACCTTAAGAAAGTTCTGTATCATTACTATGTTATATTAATACCCAGACAAATTAAACTGCAAAGGTGGCACAAAAGCGCATCTGAAGTGGCAATTAAGTTTCTTTACACAGACAGTTTAATGCTGGCGTTTATGCAGCATGGTGTCTTTGCACTGAATTTTAAACAGGCACAGAGCAGCCTTAACTCGGCTGTGTAAAGACACACTAAAGTTCTACATCACAATTATGTAATGTTAATGCACAGACAAATTTACACCACAAAGGTGGCACAGAAACACTTCTGAAGTGGCATGTAGGTGTCTTTACACAGACTGTCTTTACACAATGTTTAATGCTGCTCAGAGGTGGCATTAATGCATTTCCACAGCAATTGCAGCTGTACACTTATTTGAGACAGAAGTGGGTCAGAGCCGGCATAATTTAGCCAGGTTTTTATGGACCATTGTGCCTTACACTGAATTTTGAGCAGGCACAGAGCAGCCTAATTTGAAAGACTAAAGTGGGTCAGAGCTGGTACAAATTAGTCTGGCATTTACACAGAATTTTGCATGCTTTTACATGTCTTTACCCTGAATTTTGAGCAGGCACAGAGCAGCCTTAACTCAGCTGTGTAAAGACACCTTAAGAAAGTTTTAAATCACCATTAATGTTAATGCTCATTCTCAGCCATATTTGCACCACAGAAGTGCTTCTGAAGTGGCATTTAGATGTCTGTTTAATGCTGCTCAGAGGTGGCATAAATGCATTTCCACAGCAATTACAACTGTAAAGTTTGATATTTACGGCTGAGGTGGGTCAGCGACAACATAATTTAGACTGGCTTTTATGCAGCATTGCGCCTTTACATTAAATTTTGAGCTTAACTCAACTGCAAGACACCTTGAAGTTCTATGTCACAATTATGTAACGTTAATACTTAAATTTACACCACAAAGGTGGCACAGAAGCACTTCTGAAGTGGCATTTAAGGTGTCTTTAGACACACTCTTTAATACTGCTCAGAGGTGGCATTAATGCATTTCCACAGCAATTGCAATTGTACACTTATTAGGGACTGAGGTGGGTCAGAATCAGCACAATTTAGTCTGGCTTTTCTTTGGCATGTGTCTTTTCAGATTAGACCATTAGATCGAGCGAGATGCTAACGGTCTAATCTGATTCAATGATCTATGCTAAGCTATTAGCAAAAAAAGTGGAGTGTTCCTTTAAATTGCTGGGGTATATTTGTAACAATAGGCAAAAATACATTGTATGGGTCAAAATGATTAGGTAATTAGGAAAAATCATTAGGTAATTAAGTAAAGATCATGTTTCATGAAGATATTTTGTAAAATTCCTACTGTAAATATATAAAAACTTAATTTTTGATTAGTAATATGCATTAGTAAGAGCTTCATTTAGACATCTTTAAAGGTGATTTTCTCAATATTTTGATTTTTTTGCACCCTCAGATTCCAAATTTTCAAATAGTTGTATCTCGGCCAAATATTGTCCTATCCTAACAAACCATACATCAATGGAAAGCTTTTGTGGTCCAGGGTCACAAAGTCATTTACACAGGAATTACAACTTTAATGGCATCTTTACACACCCGACTTAAGGCTCCTCTGTGCCTGCTCAAAATTCTGTGTAAAGGCATAATGCTGCATAAAAGCCAGACTAAATTAAGCCTGCTCTGACCCACCTCAGTCTCTACTACCAAAGCACAGTTGTATTTGTATCTGTGTAAATGCATTTAAGACACCTCTGAGGAGCATTAAATAATCTGTGTAAAGACACCTGAATGCCACTTCAGAAGCGCTTCTGTGCCACCTTTGTGGTGCAAATTTGGCATAAATGTAACTACTTGATACAAGAGACTGAAGTGGGTCAGAGCCGGCACAATTTAGTCTGGCATTTACACTGAATTTTGCATGCTTTTACATGTCTTTATGCTGAATTCTGAGCAGGCACAGAGCAGCCTTAACTCAGCTATGTAAAGACACCTTAAGAAAGTTCTACATCACTATTAATGTTCATGCTCAGCCAAATTTGCACCACAAAGGTGGCACAGAAGCACTTCTGAAGTGGCATTTAGGTTTCTATACACAAACTGTTTAATGCCGCTCATAGGTGGCATAAATGAATTTCTACTGTAATTCCGGCAATTTAGTCTGCCTTTTACACTGTCTTTGTGCTGAATTTTGAGCGGGCATTAACTCAGCTGTGTAGACACAAATGCAAGTTGATTGAACATGGATCAGTGAGTAAAAAATTTTATTATGCTTAACAGCATTATGTTCACTGAAAGCACAAATTTTAATTACTTTACATTTTCCCCCCATAAAGAATGGCTCAAGTTACATTTTTGTTTTTTTAACTTACATTTTACAGTATATACTGTGTATAATTCAGTAAGTTCTAAACTAGTATTTTAAAACAGCCAATGACTCTTAATAATGTATTTTTTTTCTTTTTCATTGTTTGATTTATGATTTTGTTAGCATATATCGATTATGTCATCACAGGAATATCCTGCTCCGCCCTGTAACCTCTACAAGTGCTTCAGATGGAGGTTTAATGCGATTCAAAGACCTGCTGTGCTCCTTCCAGACCCACACACTGTTTGACTTTGGCCGGCGTGAAGATGAGACGCTCTTGGCTGAAATCCTCACTCCGATATCCAAGCGCAGTGGCTCGGCGCCCAGTGACTCAACCTTTAAGTGCTCGCCAGTGCAGGAAAAAACAGAAAAACAAACAGCAGCCGTGTAATTTATTAGCACCCACTCCCGCTGATACCAAATAACCTGATTAAATCTGCCCGTTAGAGCCAGACGATATATTTACCTTGTTCAGTCTGGAATTTATCCCACTTGCAGCAAAATCAATCACTTCACTAGAGTATCAATACAAGTGATTTAGGAGTAACGGGTTAAATAAACCAACGATAATTACTGAGCTGTGCATCAAGTCAACATGACAACATAACAGTGTTATTTAAGTATCACACTGCAAAAAATGCTTTTCTTGCCTAGATTTTTTTGTCTTGTTTCCAGCCAAAATATCTAAAAATTCTTAAATCGAGAAGGGAAAAAGAAGTCAAAATTAAGTTTTGAAACAAGCAAAATAATCTGCCAATGGGGTAAACTAAATAATCTTGTTTTCTGCTTGAAATAAGATTATTTTGCTTACCCCGTTGGCAGATTATTTAGCTTGTTCTAAGTAAAAACTTACTTAATTTTTACTTATTTTTACTGAAAACAAGACAATACTTTTTACTTGTCTAGATTTTTTTTTTTTCTTTTTAGATATTTTTGCTAAAAATGTAAGCAAGAAAAGCATTTTTTGCAGTGCATTGAGATATTGTTATAGTCTTTATTAATATTTTGAAATTTTCAGAGTATTATTTTAACATTTTCTGTTTTGATTTTAATTTTAATGAAAATTCTAGCAACTTTTTTGTGTGTTTATGTCAATTTTAGTGGTTAATGTAGATGTGTGTGTGTGTGTGTGTGTGTGTGTGTGTGTGTGTGTGTGTGTGTGGATTTTATTCCTTTTTATTTTACAAAATTAAAAAATGTAAATGATAAATGTTGCTTGGCAGCTAACTGAAATAAAACGTTTTTATTTTATTTTATATTTTAATTAACATTTATTTCAAGTAACAAATGTTTTTTATGGTTTTAGTTTTAGTTAACTATAATATCTCTGCCACAATAGCCATTTTACTTATATAAAACAGTGACATTTTAATATGCAACATGATTTTCAACAAGAAAAAGAAATGAGACTTGATTTTATTAATTGAAAACACACTGCCAAAAATATTTTGTTAGAATTGTTGTCTTGTTTTTCATTACAGATGCCTAAAAAAAAAATCAAATAATCATTTAACTGTGAAAAAAAAATTAATTAAAATATTAAGGCTTAGTTAAAAAATATACCCAGATTGAACAAGTTTATGATTAAAGCAAGAGAAAAAATGTTATAAATTAAGTTTATTTTTGGGACCCCATTGATATATATTTATTTAATGTTTTTAAGCATAAACCCACTTTTTGGGTGACTCAAATTTTGATAAATTTTTAATATTTTATGTTATTTTGCTGTCAATTTTTATGTAAGTTATGTTTATTTTTCTGACCCCACTGATGTTTTTTTCCCCCTTTTTTAAGTATAAACTCACTTAGTCATGATCAGCTTTTCAGTAAATAAGATATCAAATATAATACTTCAAATCATTTTGCTCAAGTAAAAGTTTTAGGAATTTTCTGTACTGGAAAACAAGACAAAAATTATCATTATTATTATTTTTTTTTTTTTCATGAAAAACTGACATTTTTACTAGAATTTGTAGCGAGTCTTATTTTTGAAAGCTAAAAGGTTTCGATGATTTCAGCTGAAAAGGAAGGTTATTTTAGAGATGAACTATGAAAACAAACATATTATGAGTGATTCATCGGGAATAAGACCAGAGTACCAAGTAAATGGTAAAAGTTTTGATTTTAAGGCCTGTGACTGAAATGCTAAAACTGACACTGTGTGACCTAGAAAATACACACACAAGAAATATGTTGCAGACTGTGTTGTTTATGTGTTGTATTGGATTCTGAGTGACTCAGTAAATACTAGTCTGTGACTCAGTCGTTGCAGTTAATTCACCACCTACATGATGTGTCATGTCTCCTGTTCTGTTGTGATGGAGATCGGTCTGATGTGGCGATATGCGGCGCGGAGTCTTCACTTACTTCTTCTTGTGGCGTTTTTCAGCCCGGCATTGGTGTTATATAACTAGCCGAGTGCAATTCATCGGCAGTCTGTCCTATTATCAGAACATGTGAGGATGATAAACACTGTATTAGTATGCGCTGTTGCCTTTTCCAGTCAGTCGCGTCGGTTCTTCTCTTAGGAGATGAAAAACTGCTGGCATGCCAGATATTAACCCCTTTTATGTAATAGAGGTTATGCATAATCATCCACTTACATTCAGCCGGCGCTCGGCCTCACGGACGCTCAGAGTTTTTATGAGCATTTCAGGGACGGTTTTCTAGGCACATCCTCCAGCCTGCTGCGATTACGTGATCAGATTAGCGAACGAGTGCAGTGAGCCGAGAAATTAGCATGTCATATGCAGAACACAACATGAGGCTAACAACGTTTCTGTGTTTTTAGGTTACCATCACTGGAAATAATTCAGACACTTCAGGCATACTTTGTCTGAATGTCAAGTGTCTGAATGTCATTGCATTGTACAGTAATATGCAACTAGAGCAGTAAAAAAAAACTTTGTGAACAAACATGTTTCTAGCATGTTGCTACTGTGTTACATGTTGTTAGCATGATTGACATGATGTTAGTATGTTGCTAGTGTGTTACATGCTTTTTACATGATTAGCATGTTGCTAGCACATTTTTAACATAATGTGTTGTTAGGATGTTATTAATATGATTAGAACGTTGCTAGTGTTTTAGCATGATTAGCGTGTGGCTAAAACATGTTTTAGCATGGTTACCATATTGTTAACATTTTTCTATCATGATTAACATCTTGTTAGCTTGTTGGTAGCATCTTTCTAACAAGATTAGATTGTTCTTAGCATGTTTTAACATGATTAGCATGTGGCTAACATATTTTAGCATGATTAGCATATTGTTAGCATTTTTCTATCATGATTAACATCTTTTTAGCATGTTTCTAACATGATTAGAATGTTGGCATGTTTTAACATGAATGGCAAATTGTTAGCTTGTTTCTATTATGAGTAGCATGTTTTAAGCATGATTAACACGTTGTTAGCTTTTTTTTTTAGCATGTTGTTTACATGATTAGAATGTTGTTTGTGTTTTAGCATGATTACCATGTGGCTAAAACATGTTTTAGCATGATTACCATATTGTTAACATTTTTCTATCTTAATTAACATCTTGCTAGCATGTTGGTAGCATCTTTCTAACATCATTAGATTGTCTTTATTAAGTTTTAACATGATTTTTAGCATGATTAAAATATTGTTAGCATTTTTCTATCATGATTAGCATCTTTTTAGCATGTTTTAGCATGTTTGGCACATTGTTAGCTTGTTTCTATCATGATTAGCATGTTTTAAGCATGATTAACATGTTGCTAGCTCTTTTTATCATAATTAGAATGTTGTTAATGTGTTTTAGCATGATTAGCATGTGGCTAAAACATGTTTTTAGCATAATTACCATATTGTTAGCATTTTTCTATCATGATTAACATCTTTTTAGCATGGTTCTATCATGATTAGAATGTTGTTGGCATGCTTTAACATGATTGACACAGTGTTAGCATGTTTCTATCATGATTAGCATGTTAGCATGTTTTAAGCATGATTAACATGTTGCTAGCTTGTTTTTTATCATGTTGTTAGCATGATTATCATGTTGGTAGTATCTTTCTAACGTTTTTAACATGTTTTACCATGCTTAGCATGTTGCTAACATGTTTTTATCATGATTAGCATATTGTTAACACTTTTTATCATGATTAGGATCCTGTTAGCATGTTTTAGCATTGTTTTTAAAATGATTGTCGTTTTGCTAACATGTTTTAACATGAGTAGCATGTTGTTAACATGGTTAGAATGTTGATAACATATTTCTAACATGATTAAAACATTGTTAGCATGTTTTACTATGCTAAGCATGCTGTTAACATGTTTTAGAATGATTGTCATGATTAACATGTTGATAGTATGTTTTTAACATGCTTAGCATGTTGTTAGCATGATTGACATGTTACCATTTTTAGCATGATTAACATGTTCCTAACATGTTTTTAGCATGATTGGCATAATTAACATGTTGCTAGCATCTCAGCATGTTGCTACCATGTTTTTAGCATGTTTGGTATGTTGTTAGCATGTTGTTAACATGTTGTTAATATGATCAGCATGTTGTTACATCTTTCTAACATCATTAGAAAGTTGGCGTGTTTTAGCAAGAGTAGCATGTTTCTACATGATTAGTATGTTTTTGCATAATTGACATGTTAACATGTTGCTAGCATGTTTTTAACATGATTAGCATGTTGTTAGCATTTTGATAACATGATTAGAATGTTGCTAGCATCTGTCTAACATAATTAGAATATTGTTGTAGCGTGTTACTAACATGTTTTAGTACATTACTAGCATAATTTAGCATGCTAGTGATATACTTTAATCACAGGAATAAATTACATTTTACAATCTCATCTTAAGTTGTAGTAATATTTCACAATTTTACAGTTTTTCTGTATTTTTAATCAAATCAATGCAGCCTTGGTGGGCAGAAGAGACTTCTTTTAAAAGCATCAAAATAATTAAATAATTCTAAACTTTTGTGTTGAGGTCAATAGCATGTATATTAGAAATTGCACCTATGTAAAGACGTATTTGTGCATATGATATATATAGTAAATTAGGTGGTCTAATTACCCCTCTCTCTCTCTGTCTCTCTCTCTCTCCTCTGTTGTTGTCGTCAGGTGTGTAGAGTGAAGTGGAGGGAGGCTCATGGCTTCATTATGGGGCCTGGGCCGGCTGGGGTGGCTGGGACTGGTTCTGGCCCTGACGGCCGTCCCGTGCGCGGGCTGCCCTCCTCGCTGTGACTGCGCGGCGCAGCTCCGCTCCGTGTCCTGCCAGCGAAAGCGCCTGTCCGGCGTACCGGAGGGCATCCCGACAGAGACCAGGCTGCTGGACCTCAGCCGGAACCGCTTGCGCTGGGTGGCTCCGGGAGATCTGGCTCCGTACCCGCGTCTGGAGGAACTGGACCTGAGCGAGAACCTCATCGGCACGCTGGAGCCCAACGCCTTCGCCAGCCTGCAGGCCCTGCGGACGCTGAGACTCAGAGGAAACCAGCTGAAGCTCGTGCCCATGGGAGCCTTCGCACGGCTGGCCAACCTCACCACGCTGGACCTGAGTGAGAACAAGATCGTCATCCTGCTCGACTACACCTTCCAGGATCTGCGCAGTCTCAAAAACTTGGAGGTTAGTCGCTTGGAAGACAACTTTTCTCCTTTCTAGAACAGTGTTTCCCAAAAACTAAAAGCATGCTAATTAATTTTCAGTATTTAACTGAAATAAAATAAAGCTTAAAAACTATTTTATTTCGGCTATTTTCCAGGGAAACATTTTTCATATAGTTTAACTTGTGTACTAAAATAACTGAAACTAAAACTGAAAGCGTTATCTTAGTATCAGTGAGATTTTTTTTAATGTTTTTATTTAAATTTTTCTTAAAGTTCTCGAAGTTTTTTTTTTTTTTCATTCTTTTGTCATTTTCATTATTATTATTTGTTTAAATGTATTTATTTATTTTTATTTGTATTTTATTTTTATATTATTTTAGTACGTTGTTAAAATTAAAAATCTCCTCTTGGCAACTGTCTGAATTAAAATACGTTTTTTGTTTTTTTTTCAAGTAACAAAAGAATGTTGTTGTTTTTTTTATTTATTTATTTATTTATTTTTATGGTTTTAATGTAGTTAACTATAATAACCCTGAGCTGAAATAATACTGAATAAAAAAAAATAAAAAAAAACTGGAAACCACTGAAAATGACAAAAACACAAAATAAATTATTTATTTTATTTATTATTTATTATTGATTATTTTTTGTTTTTATTTTAATTTTTCTTAAAGTTCTCGAAGTTTTTTCATGCTTTTTTTTTAATGGTTTTAATTTTAAATGAATAAAAACCATATAAAAATAAATCAATCAATCTAAAAATGACAAAAACAGAAAATAAAATTAGTAAAACTTTAACTGAAATTAAACTAAAAACAGAAAAATAAAAACTAATTCAAAATAGTAATAAAAACTATAATAGTATTTCTGAAATGCTAATAATTACATTTTAATGTGAAATGTAAAAAATGTTAAAAAAAAAAATTGAGGACGTAAATATATTTTTTTAGTATTTATTTTTTATTTTACAGTGCAATTCCACATTATTACACATTTTATATAAATATATTTTTCATAGCTCATGATGTTTTTTTCACCAGCTCATGCTCTATTTTTACAGTATAGAGCAACAACAAATATATATATTGCAAAACATGATGCAATAAAAATCTATGTATATAAATCCCATTAATTGCAGTCATAGTAACGATTCTGTCCTCGTTTTCCAGGTGGGTGACAATGACTTGGTCTACATCTCTCACAAGGCTTTCTCAGGATTGATCGGTCTGGAAGATCTGACCATCGAGAGGTGCAACCTGACGTCCATATCCGGCCAGACTCTGTCTTACCTGCGTAACCTCGTCACCCTGCGACTGCGCCACCTGAGCATCTCCGCCCTCGAGGACCAGAACTTCCGCAAGCTGTCTGCGCTGAGAGGCCTGGAGATCGACAGCTGGCCGTACCTGGAGTACATCTCGCCGCTGAGCTTCCAGGGCCTCAATCTGTCCTGGCTCTTCATCACCAACACCAACATCAGCTCCGTCCCGTCGGCCTCCTTCAGGAACCTGGCCTACCTGACGGCCCTGAACCTCTCCTACAACCCCATCTCCACGCTCGAGTCCTGGGCCTTTCGAGACCTCATCAGGTCGGTTTACATTTGTTTGTTTATTTGTTTACCTGCATGTCATGTGAACATTAATCAATGTCAGAAAACCATGAACGTGGTAATCTAATGGTTTCAGCTGTCAGAATAGATTGCAAATCTCTAAACATGCAAGTATTTAAGCTTCATCTGCTTATATGGAAAATATTACTGAAACTGTGTGTGTGCGCAATGTGTCAAATTTACAATAAATGAGGTTTATTTAGATACTCTGCTAACAAACTGTATTTACATTTATGCATTTAGCAGATGCTTGTATCCAAAGCACCTTAGCAATTCGTCAGAGTCAACAACATTTGTAATATACACTGCCAGGTTTATTAGACAACTAGATTAGAAAACCAGCTATCATGCGTGTGTGTGGAAAAAAAAAGTATTGTGCTACTAAATATATGTAGTATGTTTCGTTTTATTTTAGTTAAAGTCTTAGTAATTTTGCTCTGTTTTTTTTTTTTATTATTTTAATTTAATTGTTTAATTTTTTAAAAAGATTTCATGTCTTCTTTAGTTTTTATTGAATGTCTAATCATTGTTGTTTTATTTTTTTATCTATTTTTATTTTATTTTTTTTTTGGGGTGGGGGGGGTGTTCAGATTTTAATTCTTTTAAAGTATGTGTATTTAAATTTAATTTTTTTTGTTTTAATTTTGTTATTTTCAGTCATTTTCAGTTTTAACAATTATATGTTAGGCTTATAGATTTTGTCAGGGTTTTTTATATTGGTTTTATTAGTATTATAATATTCATATATGTTGAGTTGAAATATTATATTGAAAGATTTTTGTTTTAATAGTTTTAATAATTTGTTTGAATTTTTTGTCAGTTTTATTTATTTATTTCTTAGGTTTATATTAGAGAATTGTTTTTTATTTTTCTGATTTTATTTTAATTTTAGTTTTTGTAATTTTGTCGTAGGTTTTTGTCAGTTTTATTTATTTATTTATTTATGAATGTTTTTTTTAAATATTTTTTTTTCCTTTTTTAAATCTGTATATTTAGTTTATTTTCAGTTTTAGTAGTTTAAGTATGTAATCTAAAAAAACAAATGTTTTATATTCTGTTTTCATTTGGCTTTTTATTTTTGATTTAATTTTTATATTTTCTGCTTTTATTTCAATTTTAGTGATAGTAATTTTGTTGTAGGTTTTTGTCAGTTTTATTTATTTATTTATTAGTTGGTTTTATATTAGTAATAGAGTAGTTGTTTATATTTTTCATTTTTATTTTAATTTCAGTTAGTAATTTTTTGTAGGTTTTTGTCAGTTTTATTTATTTATTTATGAATGGTTTTCTATCTTTTATTATATCTCTTATATTTAATTATTTTATTTTCAGTTTTAGTAGTTGAAGTATTTCAACTGAACGAGTTTTATATTCTGTTTTATATTGTTTTTATTCGTTTATATTGGTTTTATTTTTTTATTTTTTTTAGATATAAGGTTTTTTTTAATAATTAGTTTTCTTTTTTTAAAGATTTTAATTTTTTAAGTTTGTGTATTTAATTTTTTATTTTTTTTTTAGTTTTAGTTTAGTTATTTTGAGTCATTTTCAGTTTTAACAATTATTTGTCAGGCTAGTCAAATGCATGCAAAAAAATTCTAAAAACAGCATTTTTCAGGCAGTCCAGATTCTGTGCACGCTTTCTAGAGAGAAACTAAAGCAATGGCTCTGTGAAAAAGGCAACTGGTTATTCCACCTTTCAGTCCTTTAGTCAACATATTATGCGTTTATAAACTTGTTCTGTCCCTGTGCTATGCTTCACATCAAACATTCATCTCAAAAAAATCCCATTAATTGCAGTCACAATAATGATTCTGTCGTTGTTTTGCAGGCTGAAGGAGCTACACATGGTCAGCACCAACCTGCTCACCGTGGAGCCTCACGCTCTTGGAGGTTTGCGTCAGATCCGAGTCCTGAATTTGTCCAACAACGATCTGGTGACGCTGGAGGAGAGCTCCTTCCATTCGGTCAACAGTCTGGAGACGCTCCGGGTGGACGGGAACCCGCTGTCCTGCGACTGCCGTCTGCTGTGGATCCTGCAGCGCAGACGCACCCTAAACTTCGACGGGAAGATGCCGGTGTGCGCCGGACCGCCGGAGGTCCAGGGTTACCTGTTGAGCATGTTCACCGATTCGGCGTTGTTCGACTACTTCACCTGCCAGAAGCCGAAGATCCGCAACCGGAAGCTGCAGCAGGTGACGGCGCACGAAGGCCAGCCGGTGTCGTTCCTGTGCCGCGCCGAAGGAGAACCCACGCCGGCCATCATTTGGATTTCGCCGCAGAGAAGAAGGATCACTTCCAAAAGCAACGGCAGGATTACGGTTCTCCCCGGCGGGACGCTGGAGATCCGTTACGCGCAGGTCACGGACAGCGGCACGTACATCTGCATCGCCAGCAACGCGGGCGGCAACGACACCTACTTCGCCACGCTGACCGTCAAAGGGCAGCCGGTGGATTCGGCGCTCTTCGTCAACCGCTCGTTGTACGCGGTGGACTTCAACGACACCGGGCTCAACAGCACGCGCGTTTTCCTCAAGTTCACGCTGGATTTAACCACCATCCTCGTGTCCACGGCCATGGGCTGCATCACCTTCCTGGGCGTGGTGCTCTTCTGCTTCCTGCTGCTGTTCGTGTGGAGCCGCGGGCGCGGACAGCGCAAGAACAACTTCACGGTGGAGTATTCGTTCAGGAAGACTGAAGGACCCACCACCACCGGCGGATCCGGAGGAACGCGCAAGTTCAACATGAAGATGATATGAAACAACGCAGCCAGGGGCCCCCTGGGAGAAGCATAAACGCCCAACGCTAACACACACACGGTGCTGAATCGCAGAAATACACGCGCCCTCCGATCTGACAAGTGTGACCACCTTGCAGTGTTATTGCAGTATTGATAATATAAGGTTATATTTATATTTATGAATTGTTTGCTATTTTTATATTCTTTTTGCTTTTTATTTTTGATTTTATTTTTAAATTTCTGCTTTTCTTAGTCAAGTTTATATTAGAGAATTGTTTTTTTTTTTGTTTTTTTTTCCCAATTTTTTTTTTTTTAAATTTTAATGTAATTTTGTCATAGGTTTTTGTCAGTTTTATTTATTCATATTTATGAATGTTGTTCTCTTTTTTATTTTTTCCCTTATTTTTTTCTTATATTTAATTAGTTTAGTTATTTTCAGTTTTAGTTTAAGTATTTCAACTAAACAGATGTTTTAAACTGTTTTTATTTTGCTTTTAATTTTATATATATATATATTTTGCTTTTATTTTAATCTTAGTTATAGTAATTTTGTTGTGTTTTTGTCAGTTTTGTTTATTTCTTTATTAGTTGGTTCTATATTAGTAATAAAGAGAGTAGTTTTTAAAATAGTTTTCATTTTTATTTTAATTTAAGTTAGTAATATTTTGTATGTTTTTGTCAGTTTTATTTATTTATTTATGAATTTTTTTTTAGCTTTTGTATGAATTTCTTTTAGCTTTTGTATGAATTTTTTTTTAGCTTTTTTCCATACAGATTTAAAAATCTGTATATTTAATTATTTTAGTTCAGTTATTTCAATTGAACAACAAATGTTTTATATTTTGTTTTCATTTTGCTTTTTGCTTTTTATTTTTGATTTTATTTTTATATATTTTTTGGCTTTTTAATTTTAGCTATAGTTATTTTTTTGTAGGTTTTTGTCAGTTTTATTTATTTCTTAGCCAGGTTTATATTAGAGAATTGTTTAATGTCTATATTTTTCCTTTTTTATTTTAAATTTAGTTAGTTTTTGTAGTTTTTGTTGTAGGTTTTTGTCAATTTTATTTATTTATATTTTAGTTGGTTTTATATTAGTAATGAGAGAGTAGGTTTTTTATATTTTTCATTTTTATTTTAATTTTAGTTTTTGTAATTTATTTTTATCTTTTTTCCCCCCTTTTTTAAAATCTATTTTTTTTTGTTTTTATTTTATATATATATATATATTCAGTTTAAGTTGAAATGCTTAAACTACTAAAACCAAATAGGTTTTTATTTGAAATTAAGTTTTCAGTTTGACTTTAGTTTATTTTTGCTTTGTGTTTTTGTCAGTTTTTAAGTATTATCATTATTATTATATAGAGAGAAATTTTGTTATTTTAGTAATTTTCTAAGTTTTTCAATAATAACACTGCAACCTTGTCCTCGCAGCCTTTCAACTGCAGCTGGTGGTCAAACAGTACAGTAACAAATAGTGTTTTTTTGCACTTTTTGTCAATTTAAAAACCTCAGATCTGCATTTAATGAGTTTCCTTTCAACACTTGTTTAATGCATTGTTAACTGGTAAACCCCTTTCCCCTTTACAGGAAAAATTACAATTCGAGAAGCGACCACAGTGTCATCTTTGTGCGGCTCGTCGAATGGCTTATGAAAAGTAACGGCATGTAAATTAGCTCTTTAGTATTAATTAGCATAGTAATTTAAACACAAATAAGCCAAGGCGATTTCCATAATGCGCTCTAATGCAACGCCCACTTTCGCCAAACCACAGCTGAGACGAGACAAGAAAATAAATTAGACCTGAATTCACAAATTGTAATGGTATGTTTGATTTGCATTGAACAGACAAACATGCAAACCACCAAAAAAATCATTCCACCTTTATCTTGGCCTTCTGCGGTGAGCACCTGTGTGAGTTGGGACAAACGCACCGGTCGCGTCCAGCGACCGTCAGCCAGAAACGCTGCGTTTACGAAGCCCAGCGTTGTGTTCTGGCTGCACGGCGCTCGCTTTTAACGAGCCTAGACCGGGCTGACGAGGGGTCGCGTGAGGTCAGGGCTGCCGCTTACCCACAATCCCCCTTGATCAGCCTCGGTCCACGCGCACGCCGACAACCCGCTGGCCTTCATGGGGGGAGGCAGCATCGGTGTCGGATCCGCTAGACGTCAGGAACGCAGAAACACACACACACACACATGCAAAAACACTAGAGCCATATATTTACATGAGGTTTACAGCAATAGTGCACTTCGAATCATCTTCTGTTTGCAATAACTGCATATTTTATTTTTCTACTCAGCCTCTGTGGAATCATTTATGCATTTATGACTAATAAGTGCATTTATGCACAGTTATTGTTTATTCATTGGCTTCACTGTGAATTCATTTTCTGTTTCACAAGCACTAATTGCTATACAGCGGAATTGCACAGGATATAGATTTGCATGCATACACAGATACGACGCACGGTTTTCTCTGGTCCTGACGCTCTTTGCATTGGCGGCCGGTGCGTGAACGTCTCTGCTTCTCCTGCCCAGTCCGAACCCCCATGTCATTTCCCATCATCCCCCCCGACTGGGTCTCAATGAGGGAGGGTTCCTGGCTGGTGACCACGGATGTACATGAAATCATGTCGCCCATCTAGTCCATGTGTCTTTGACTGTAGAGGGTATTCTATGTTTATTATATTCAGATCATTTGTTTATAATGTGTTTTTGTACTACTTTCAATTGTTTCTTTTCTTTGGTGTTTTCAAAAACGTCAACTGAAATTGCAACAGAATCTGTTCTCAACACCGCAGCCTGTTGAGAAAACGCATTGTGTAAATTGAACATTATTAACCAATCAAATGAACCGGCAGCTGGTGTTGAAATCAGATTAGTTAACCAATAAGCTATAAGAGCCATAAACGAAGAATGTTCTAACTTAAACTCACCTGTGCTGGAGTGTGTGCAATATGACAAATACAGTCAAACCTGCTGGATATCACCTTCATAAGGCCATTTACTAGCAGATTCTACTACACCTGGGCTATTATATTAAAAAAAAAAAAAAAAAAAAAAAAAAAAAAAAAAACATTTTTATTACTTGAAACAAAATATTTTTTAACTAGTGGCCAAGGCAACATTTTCCATTTTAATTTAGTCTAAATGAATAACCAAAACAAAAACTGAAATAAAAATGAATAAAAATTACAGACATGTTTTAAAAACCAACAAAAAAACAAAACAAAACAAAACAAAACAACAACAACAACAACAAAATAATAAAAATGACAAATTTATACAACAAAACTGCCAAAACATTTGCTAAAATTAAAATGTAAAAATATTACAATTTTACAAATTTAAATTCAAAATATTAAAGAAAACCGTAATTAGTGTCTCAATGGGAAAAAAAAAAATACAGGTAAAACACCTGTTGAAAAATCATTAGGAAAAATTACTTCACATTAATAGAGTAAATTGCCCTAGTTTTATTTTATGTTTATAATATATTTTATATAATATATATATATATATATACAGTACTGCTCAAAAGATTGAAATTACTACATTTTTTAAAAAAAAAATAATAAATATTTTGTATTTTTAAAAAAGTCTCTTATGCTCATCAAGGCTGCATTTATTTGATCAGAAATACAGAAAAAAAACAATAATACTGCTAAATGTTATTGCAATATAAAATAACATTTTTTATTTTAATATACTTTAAAATATAATTTATTCCTGTGATGCAAAGCTGAATTTACATCAGCTGTTACTCCAGTCTTAAGTGTCACATGATTCTTCAGAAATCATTCTAATATGATGATTTATTATAAGAATTATCAATATTGGAAACAGTTGTTCTGCCAAATATTATTGTGGAATCTGTGATTCTTTTTTTCAGGATTCTTTGATGAATAACAAGTTAAAAAGAACAGCATTTATTCAAAATATAAATCTTTTCTAACAATGTAAATCTATTGTACCACTTTTTTTAAATCAATTTAACACATCCTTGGTGAATAAAAGTATTCATTTCTTTCAAAAAAAGAAAGAATAAAAATTTACTGACCCCAAACTTTTGAACAGTAGTGTATATTGTTAGAAAATATTTATATTTTAAATAAATGCTGTTCTTTTTAACTTTTTATTCTTAATGAAATATTCAGGATTAAAGAATCCTGAAAAAAGTATCACAAGTTCCAAAAAAATTTTAAGCAACACAACTGTTTCCAGCACTTCATATTTAATTTATATTTATATATTATTTGTTTGTTTGTTTATTTTTACAGTTCACACTGAAATAAATTTGGTGTAGAAGTAAGTTTCACTCAGAAATTGCTAGTAAATTTCACAAGTAATTAGAAAGAAATGACAGGTAGCACACTGAATTAAACTTGTGTGTGTGTGTGTGTGTGTGTGTGTATCTGTGTGTGTATCTATGTACAAAATATATATATAAATAAATAAATACGTTACAAAAATTTAACTAGGGCAGCTTACTGTATTAATATGAAGTAATGTTTTTATACTAAATTTTTAAATGTTACAGTTCTTATTATCAGTCAGGTATTATGTTCAGGTTGCATTGTTGTGTTCTACTGAAACACTGTTAGTAATGAAGGTTTATCAGACAGTCAGAAGCTTTGGGCAAAAAGCTGAATGTTTGATGCTCCATTGAGCTTGACTTACATAATAGACTGAGAGCAGAGACTCACACACAACCCTGGAGTGACGCTTGTTATGCTTTACTAACAGTAGACATAGACTATGCTCTGTTCAACAATCAAGTGAACTAAACAGGCACCTAGACACTTAGACAGCCCCTTTTAAAGAGTCAGTTTTTAAGCAGAAAAAAGTGATTCTGTGTTCTAGATGACTTGTTTTGGTCCATTTCTAAAAAGTGGACCTCTAAAATAAATAAATAAATAAATATTTGTAAAAAATATATATATATATATATATTTAATTTGGGCCCATCACAATGCAGTATGGTATTGCATTATAGACAAATAATATATATCGATATCAAGTTATTTTAGTATCATTGATATACTGTTTTGAAACACTTTTTAAAAAATATTTTCCATTTTCAGTTTTAAAGTTTTAGTAGTTTTTTGTCACATTTTGTGTTTTTAAATGTTTATATACACTGTAAAAAGCAATTAGTTGAGTCAACTTAAAATAATTTGTAACCTGGCTTCCTTAAAAATTTAAGTTCAGTCAACTCAAAAAAGTTTAGTCAACTTGAAATATTAAGTTCAACTTAGATATTTGAGTTCATTCAACTTTTAAGGCAGCTGGGTAACAAGCCCAGCTTTTAAGTTTAATAAACCAATTTTTTGTTTAGTCAACTCAAATATCTAGGTTGTCACTAAAGTTATTTGAGTTGACTGAACTTAAAATTTTAAGTTGGCTCAACAAATTGTGTTTTTTCTTTTTAACAGTGTAGTTTTATCAATTTTTATTTCAGTTTAGTTATTTTAGTAACAAAGCATAAATTAAAAATGTTGTCTTGGCAAATGAAATATTGTTTTATTATGAATATGACTTTTTTTATGAGTTTAGTTCAGTTAACAAGAATAACCCTCAAATATCAGTCAGTATATAATATTTAATGCTAAAAAGCAATAGTTTTCAACAAATGAATGATTTCATTCATGTATTTTTTTCTTTGAAATGCATCGATATTTTGATTTCAATAGAGTGTTTCAAATCATCACATGAGGTTCCATGTTAGTTGTTCCCTAAGAAGGGAGCTGCCTCTGTAGACAGCAATTTGGCTCACTAGGGTTCGTAACAGAGCTCATCACTCGTTAATTATTTGTGTAATCTGCGATGACAGTAAGTGGTTAATTTCATCTTGTAAGGACTCAACATTATGATATTATCTAATTAGTTAAGATACACTCTAGTGATAAATGGAGTGTGACATCCAGCTGGTTTGACTGCATTTCATCTTCTGAATCGGGGACAAACGAGAATCTGATCTCGTCTGGATGAGGTAAAGTAAACATATCAGGTTTTGTGACCCTTCGCTGTTTTGTTCACTGGTTTGAAGCGTAGCTCATTGTTCTCAGACCTCACCGACATCATCCGCAGTCCGTAGGTTGGAGTCGTGGTCGTGTGAGTACAGTAGATGTTGTCCATGTGGCCTGTGATTCGATATTGTTGATGGGTTGAACTGTTTTAGTTTAGCTCTTTCTGTTAGCGTTAGCCTCTAGCCGTGCAGTCAGTCACTGTGTTTAGGTGTGGTGATGATAGAACGAGAGATCGGAGGCTCAGCCGGGATCCATCCCGCGACCGCCCGGCTTCCTCTCAACCGACCCTTCCTTTCCTCCTCACGTCACATTCCTCCCGACGCATTCACCAACCGGACGATGTACTGAAATGACCTGCCGACACTGTTTATGATCTGGATTTTTCTCTGCTGTTTAAATCAGAAATGATTTGTAAAGTATCCTGGAGCTTATTCAATGTATTTCTTCCCTTTTCTGAATTTAATCAACATTGTTTGCAAAACGCCTGATGCGAGGTGAGAAAAATTCAGAACTTGAGAATTGGGTGTGAATTGCACAACAGGGTGTTGAATTGCAAATGAATAGAAACAAAAAACTAATTAAACTTTAATTAAAGTTATAATGAAATTAAATGAAAAATATAAAATTAAAAATGTTAATTAAAACTATAATTAGTTTATAGTTATAACCCCCCCTAAAATTTCCATTAACCCAATGTGTTGCAAAATTCAAAATATAGATAAAAAAATTAGTATGGAAAATTCCTTCTTATTAATAAATTAACAGTTAGGGTGTGAATTGCACAACAGGGTGTTAAATTGCAATTTATTTGCTATTTTAATTGCATTTCAAAGAAATTCACCAGTTTTGACTAATTAAGTCTTTTTTAATACGAAATTGTAGGAAAAATTTACAAATTTCTCAGCCAAAATGAGAAAATCTATTATTTATTTAATAAATCATAGCATACTGTATTATTTTGAATTAGATTTTAATGTTACAATTTTTGTAATTTTGTTGTGTTTTTGACATTTTAGTATATTTTTTAATATGTATTTTTTTTATTATATTTTAGTTTTTAATACTCATTTTAGTACTTCAGCTTAAATCCAATGAAATTTAGTTTTGGCAACTAGCTGAAATGTAGTAAGTTATATATGTGACCCTGGACCACAAAACCAGCCGTAACAGTACATTTTTTAAAATTGAGATTGAGATTGAATAAAAAAAGCTTTCTATTGATGTATGGTTTGTTTTTTGGTTGAGATACAACTATTTGAAAATATGAAATTTGAGGGTGCAAAAAAATCAAAATACTGAGAAAATCGCCTTTAAAGTTGTCCAAATGAAGTTCCTAGCAATATTTTCGGTAGGAAATTTATAAAAAATCTTCATGGAACATGATCTTTACTTAGTATCCTAATAATTTTTGTCATAAAAGAAGAAAAATTGTTCCTTTTGATGCTACTTACGACTTTTTTTTGTGATCCAGGGTCAAATATTTAAGTACAGATTTTATTTTATTTAAAGTAATGTTTTTATTTTTATTTTTAGTTAACAATAATACCCTGCAGTAAAATGAAAGTTCATTTACTGAATACAATTTTTGTAAATTAAAAGAAAAAATAGTTCTATAGGGGGCATTTGAAACTTCAATTATGAAATGTTTTGACAAATGTACCATATGTCATTTATATGATGTTTATGGCAAATACTGAAATTGTTAAAAACATTGTTAAATTCCACATTACAATTTTGCATCCTGTTTGCTACTGCACTTCAAATTCAAGAATTGAATTTGATTTTAAAAGCATCTCAATTCAGTTCAGAATACTGCTCAACCCTCCAGGCATTTACATAAGAATCTATGAATGTGTGTGATCATGTTTGAAATGTGCCGGTTCTCTGCACTGAGTCTTTCATGTGCTCTTAATCAGTCTGATGATTCTCAAGCAGTGAGAACAGCAATACGCCAATCACATGTTCACCTCTAATAGATTGAGCCGCTGCTCATGAGCGCCCTCTATTGAGCGAGCCGGTGGCTCCTGACCTCCATCCAGTCCTCGCTGTCTGTCTCTCTTCCATCTTGCCTCCCAGAGCTGCATTACAAGCATCAACATCTGCCAACATTCAAGCACCAAGATTAATGAAGACGCTGCAAATGTTTTATGGTCTTCTCAATTACACTGGCTGTGTTCAGAATGGAGTACTAGCATACTGCACTGTATATACTGCATATATTTTTTTAAATAGTATGTGAAAATGTATGCAGTGTGCAATGCTAAATGTTTTAAATGGTGCTACGTTGTCAGTGCATTGCATTGTGGGATGCATTTTTCCACTGTGTGCTTGTTGTGTACTGTACATTTGAGTAAATGCAAGTCATCTGGGTTCTTTGCATATGAGAAATAGTGTGAGTACTATGTTATTCTGAACACAGCCACCCTCAAACATCCTCTGAGCATCATGTCGTTTCTTCATATCAAAGATAGCATGTCCAATAAAAGCTCTGCTGTCTCATCAGAGGATCTTCTTTGTGATTTCATACATGTTCTGGTGTTCAAGCCGAGAGTCTGTTCTCTCATTAGCCCAGGCGGCAGAGCAGATGCCCCTCTCTTCTCCAGAAACTAGGTCTTGCGGTCCCCGGGCCCCTCGTCAGTCTGGTCTCCTCCACCGTCTCCTATTGATTCGCTTATCGCTCGCGCTTTATTTTACAGAAGATCCTCATTCACAAGCACCGGACCCCATTATGCTCTAATTTAGAGTGTCTCTTGTGGAAAACGGTCCTTTTAATAAAACATCTGAAGTTCACAAAATGTTTCATGCTCTCATTACAGCAATGGTTCTGACCCACATACATGTTTTTGAATGTGTGTGGATCATTAGTGTATCTGTTACATGACAACAGTCCTCTTGTATTATTTTTTTGTAGTTATTAGTACTGTTTGCCATGTAACTATTTAATTAACACTTAGGTATTAAAGTAAACAACCAACCGGAACAACGCAGAACGTCCTAGCGATTAGCGAAAACGTGTTTGCGCTAATCGAGGATGTTACCGTTGTGTATTAGCCTACATGGTGACATTGCTTTTGTATTATTTTTATTCAATTTCGTTTTTAGTAATGGTGTTTGCCATGTCACTGCTTAATTAACACCAAGTATTAAAGTAAACAACCACCCGGAAGAACTGAGACTAGCCAACGTCGTCGCGATTAGCGAAAATATTTTCATGCTAATCGCGATGACGGTCTTGTTTAGTATGTTTGGTTTTTAAAATTATATGTATGTAATCATATATCCATTATAAATTGTATTTGACAGCTACTGGTGAAATTATCTGTGTTATGCTAAAGAGAGTTAAAGATATGTTCGTCTGGAATGGAGGTCAGTTCAGTCTTTACATAATTCTCACATCATTTTCCACATGTGAAAGGAAAGAACTCCCATAAAACGCGCATGAGAGAGATGTATTGTAATTTTAGGTGATCTATAACGTTAGTGGTATTTAATTTCATCTAAGCTGATTTTGGAAAATATGAACTTGGATGTGTTCTGAGGTGATTTTGTCGTGTAACTTTACTGCCATCTAGTGGTGAACCGCCAAACCAGTGAGAATCTCCATCTGCGATTCTCAGGTTCTCAGTTTTGAAGCTCTTCACCTGCCATATGCTCAAGAATAATTTTATGCAGATATATGACTGTTAGTCCCATAATACATGGCAGAAAATGTCACTGGTGAAAGCAGAAACTGTGTTTTTCTACCTTTCTGGTCATGATATTTATTCATGTGGTTGGTACGCTGTTGGACAAAACAAAATTAGTGTTAGTTCTGTAGGATGCAGCTTTTGTAGAGTTAAATAAGATATGATTCGAAAATTTGTGTGAAAAGAAAAGGGGGTTCCTGTCTTAAACTCAACAATTGTTAATATTTCTACTTGTAATTAGGTTCAGGAATGCTATTCTTCAGAAAGTATCCATTTGGGATCTCTGCATGCCTTGGATTTCTTTACATTTGATGACATTTTGATCCCTAAACGTGCCGAAAGCATCTCTGTACTTGTTTGTCTTTATTTCTCGCTGTGAGATTGGATGAAAGCATCGTTTGACTCATTTGAACTCGCTGTCTGAATATGAGCCATAATCTAGTGAGATGTTTCACAGCATTCAGACTGAGTTTGTGAATATTTCAGGTATTACATGGAACACATAGAAGCCTAATCGTGCAACGTTTCTTAATGTAAAGCAATATATTCTTGTCCTTTGCTTACTTTTAAGCAAAGTTTATCCATCTATCTATAATTCAGAAAGAGATGTCAGTGGCAGACGAATGTCTGCGTTGAAGATTTGTGGGCATTCGGTGGCATTAATAAAGAGTTATTGAGCTCAGTCCTATATCATTGCCATGTCGTTGATATTTCAGGGCAATGTGCCATTTTCAAGCACATCACTTTCATTTGCTCATCATATGTGTTTAACCTTTGCTAAATCATCCAGGAGGGTTTACAGCACACATGATGAATGAAAGTCATCTGAAAATGCAGTTTTCAACCTGATTTGTTTTTCCATCCAATCTCACAGCAGCCTGGTCTCGTCCATTATAATGTGTATGAATGTTGTTTCAAGTGTTTATCCGTTATTTTCTATGCATATGTTTGTTTTATACTGTTTGTCTTGTTAAAAAAAGAGAAAATACCTTTTATTCATAAAAGCATGTTGTACCCTGTTCACTGTCTTGGCTGTTTCTTGTCTGTTTGCGTATGTTCCTGCTCATATATCTGTTCAACAACACTGAAATCATGTATAAAAGAGGCCAGTTATTCATCTTTAGCCTTCTCTGGTAAGATTCGGCCATATAGCAGCTACATTTTTTTTGCATGCATTTTAAAACAGATTTTAAAGAAGTCATTAATGTGTTTTAACGCAAAATTACATTTATATTTTCCCCTTCAGAATATTTTTGGTATCCTACAAAAATGGCACATGTTGACGTACTCAAATGTCTGTACATTTCTGCTACATCAGGAGTTAAAAATATTAATTTTGTACCACAATGGAATTGAATTAATGTATTTCATCATTGAAAATGTTCATATTATTGCATGTATTTATTTTGAAGTGTTTATAGTGATACAATTGCATTTATAGTCACAATAAGAGTAATACTGAAAAAAATAATAATAATAATTCAGTTTATAAGAGTCATAAACATTGATTTAATTAAAAGAGAATTTAAAAATTGCCTTTTTTTTCCATTGTGGTACAATGTTCCCCTTTATCACAATTTTAAAAAAAAATGTTTTTTTTTTTTTTTTTTATTTAAAAAATACCATTTCTAGAACATGACGTGAGTTTTCAGCACAATATTAGTGTGGTGGTTCCACCGCTAGGTGTCGCTGTAGCATTGCAGTGTTTCGGTTGATTCACTCAAAAGATGAAACAAAGTGGTTTCCCCCAATTTTTATTTACTTAATTATTCAAAACACACAATTGTATTTACCCATACTGGTCTTTTTAGTTCATTGATGTTCTGTAACAGTTATCACTCAGGTTTAGCCAGCTTTAAAAGACTCAACATATGAACATACACTGTAAGTAACTGTACAGGCGTTCATAACCATTGAGATCAAGACTGGGAAACGAAACGCTCAGGGAATGACGAGAGCAAAGTGCGCCAAAAGCAGTTGCGGTATATGAAACGGCTTCAATGCCACCGTTTGAAATTAGGCCTATTTTTGACTAAATCCCTAATGTAAAACATTCGGATGGAATATTATTACTTTCAGTTTGGAATTCACTTGGAATTTGAATGTATTGGAATGACTGGATTTAGCCCGCGAAATGTGACCGCGCCTTTTTTTTCTCACAGACTAACCTTAGACCTTCCCTCAGTAAACTTTGAACTGAATTTTCTGTAGATATCAGGATAGAATCGGGATTTACAGGAACAAAAACCAGGGCAGAAAAACACACGTGTGTACTGGTGAGTTGAGCGTAGGCACTTTTTTTGGAGAATATTATATTTGATATGGGATTGGCGTGTGCTGTGTCTCCTCATCAGGCATTCAATCACAATACCCTGAGTCACGTGAGGATGGTGTCGTTTGAGGGGAAGTTGGCGGGAATATGAGAAGGAAATGGCGGGTTGCGGGAAAGTTCTTGCATAGCTTTCAGTGCAACGCTCGTCACCAAACGTCTGTCCAGATGGATCGGATTCTTGCAGAAACGACAGGTAAATAACGGCTCACTGTTTCAAAATGGGTTGCCATGTATAATTCTGAATACATATCTGAATATAGAATTATATTTTGGAGGATAAATTCACCCAAATGCAAGCATTTACCAAGCTAACAAAATATGTTCTAGAACGTTTTGCTAATGTTCCCATTAAGTTCTCCCTTATGAAAATGAACCATGGTTTTATTATAGTAAAAGTGTAGCAGCTATGTTTTTGGCACATTGATTACCATTTGTTTGGCATAACCATAGTTTTACTGCAAAATACCATGGTTAAACTATGGTTAGTGTAGCAAGACTACGGTTAATTTTCGTAAGGGCTGAATCCTTACAGAAAACGCAAATGAATTTCCTGTGTTTTCAATATGTGAAATCAGATGGGAATTTGCATTTTACATCATTAAAAAGCTTCAGAAATTCCAAACTTGATGTTTTACATGTGTTCCACATATTTCACAAGTGATTTTAACATGAGAAATTCATGTGTTTGTTCTGTAAGGGAAAATATTATATCTAAATGTGACCCTGGACCACGAAACCAGTCTTAAGTAGCACGGATATATTTTGTAGCAGTAGCCAACAATAAATTGTATGGGTCAAAATCACAGATTTTTCTTTTATGCCAAAAATTATTAGGATATTAAGTAAAGATTATGTTCCATTAAGATATTGTGTAAATTTCCTACCGTAAATACATCAAAACTTAATTTTTGATTAGTAATATGCGTTGCTAAGAACTTTGTTTGAACAACTTTAAAGGTGATTTTCTCAATATTTAGATTTTTTTGCACCCTCAGGTCAAATATTGTTTTATTCTAACAAACCATACACCAATGGAAAGCTTATTTATTCAACTTTAAGATGATTTATAAATCTCAATTTTAAAAAAATTGACCCTTATGACTGGTGTTGTGGTCCATGGTCACAAAAGTTCTTTGAATGTTTTTGTTTTTTCTTGGTTATAAGAACGTTATGGAAACATTTTTGCAAACACTATTTTTAAATATTCCCTAAACATTCTGAAGAAAGTCAGAGAAACTAAAACGTTTTATAAAAAAAAAAGTTTCATGAACAATGTGCTAATGTTTGGAGAACATTATAACGTTGAATGAACATTCTGTTAATGTTACCAGAGGAATGTTTCTTTATAAATTGCCAGAACGTTGGCCAAAGTTCTAAGAACATTCCCTGTCTACCGGATACCCATTCTCATGTCAGTCCAAACCTGTTTTCATGAAATATACTTTTTCATACAATGAAAAGGATCGTATGCATTTGGAAGGACACGAGGGAGAGCAAATGATGACATTTTGTGGTGAATTAGCCGTTTAAAGCACCTGAAAATGGACAACATAGGATCTAAATGTTTCGGCCTGAAAGCCTCTCTGGAAAATGACTAAAATCAGAGCTGCTCTGAAATACAGTTACCATGGCAATCTGCTAAAAAAATCTATATTATGCCTTCTTGACGGGTGGACGGTTTAAACGCGCAGCTGCACTCATCGCTCACAGCGTTTCTTTCCCAGTCTCGAGTCTTTACAGTGACTAGCTCTCAAGCGTTCTTTCTCGTCTTTTGTTCTTCTCCTTATTGGAAATTGATTGTCTTCTACCATCACAAAGACACATGGTTCTGATTGATTCTCTGGTACCAGAGGAAGGAGGAGGATTCGCCCGCAGGGGTCTCGGATCTGAACGCACGCAAACGTAGAACACACAGGGAAACTGGAAACAGTGGCTGTTGTTGATACGACATGTTGATCAACCACACATGTTAAATCAAAGAGGAATGGATGGATAAAACAGTGCATCTCACAAAAACCTGACAAAAACATGTCCAGCTCATATTTCATTTAAAATCAACGAAAAGGCGAAATTATATTATTGCATTATGTTAAAATATAAATGTTATTAAATTTTGAAGAAAAATAGGCTAAACAAATTATAATGCATTATTTAAACAGTTGTGTTATTCTTTAAATAATTTAATGTACTTAGTAAATAATTGCATATATGCACATAATTATTAATTATTAATAATTTAATGCAAAAAAGGTACATAAAAACTCTCTTTTTTCTTAATGCAAAATATAATTTCTTTTTTCCTTGTGATTTTGTTTGAAATATGACCCGGACTTTTCTTTGTGATATTCACCTAATAATTATGCACATACAGAAACAGACAGTCCAGTTAGTTCCCAAAACCTTGATTTAACTTCATTGAAATTTCATTTATAGAATTAGGACAGAAGGAGAAGACAATATTGTCAAAGAAAATAAATAAATAAATAAATAAATAACACACTTGTAAAATTGAATTGTTCCCCTCCGTTCACCCCGTTGGGCAAATCCACATTCCTCCTACCTCTCCCTGACCGTGACGTACGAGTCGTCCTGTCTCTGAACAGTTAGATTAATAGCCATGCATAAAAGAATCACCAGCGGTTCCCTAACGACAGAAGAGCTGGTTTTCATTATCTTTTTTTTTTTCTTTTTTCTTTTTAAATATCAGGATCACTTGAACACGCACAACAAACACTAATTCAACTGAAATGCATTTTCCTATGGACAAAAACATGGGTCAATAAATTAAATAAGAGAGAGAAAAAGAAATGGAACATTAAAATGAAAAAAAAAAAAAAAGTATACAGCAATTTGCCTCATGATATTACTTTGGTCTCTAAAGCTCATTTTGGTGTTGCTGATAATTCAAAAGAACTAACTACTACACAAGCTTTGGATAATTTCAGGCAATCTTGACTCCCGTGGTCAAAGGTTTCATATGGTGACACCAGAATGTTTTCTAGTTAGCAATGAGCCCAACTTTAAAAATAAAATAAATAAATAAATAAATAAATAAAAGGGTGGTTGGTTTTGAGGGAGCATGCCGAAATGAACAGGAAATTACTCAACTCAACAAGACAGTACAGAACAGTAAAAAGCTTCAAGTCACAATATTTCCAAAACTATTATTTAGCAGTATTATCTTCTACTATCATCGTTATTGTTTCATCAGATTACCTTTACATTACAAGTGTTTGAGGTATATCAGAATTCTCATTGTCAACACGTGCCTGCCAGCGTGAAATGACATGATTGGTTGGATTCGATTGGTCGAACGTCTGTGAATATGACCGATGGAGGCATATGATTGGACGACCACTGACAGTGCAGGTATACCTCAGTTTTACACGATTATCACAAGCACACACTTCCAGAATACTGTAAATTACACAAAAATAGCTCTGTCGGAAGTGTGTGCGCATGTGAATCCAGAGGCGTCGGCACACGTTTACAGTAACGTCACGTGTTAAGCATCACTAACTGCTCGTCTGTGACTCCTGCACACTTCATAGAGAAATAAATCCACATAAATAAATGCAGCAAATAGAAAAACAACTACTTTCATAAAAAAATCAAAGTGCTTCTTTATCAGAATGGAAACAGAGTCCCTCGTTTTTATGCAAGATATGCAGCTATGCAAAAAATATGTTTTTAAAAATGTGTGTGTGTGTATGCGTGTGTGTGTCTGTGTCTGTGTCTGTGTGTTTGCGAGTGTGTCCAGAGCAATTCCACCCGTGGTTGAAGGAAAAAGGCACTCAACTTGTCCTGCATAGTTGCCACTTCCTTCACCGTGGCATAATGCAGTCTGACTACTCTGTGTGTGTGTGCGCGTGTGTGTGTGTGTGTGTGTGTGTGTGTGTGTGTGTTTAGTTTAGTTTGGAGACAAAATTGTGAGTTTGAGTTTTAATTAAAGGATTAGTTCAACCATGTCCAGCTCATATTTCATTTAAAATCAACGAAAAGGCGAAATTATATTATTGCATTTTGTTAAAATAGGCAAGACAAATTATAATGCATTATCTGTAATGCATCATAACTGTTTTGTTATTCTAATGTATCTAGTAAATAATTATTAATTAATAATAATGTAATGTCTAAATACAAAAAAGGTACATAAAAACATAAAAAGTCTCTTTTTTCTTAATGCAAATATAATTTCTTTTTTCCTTGCAATTTTGTATAAAATATGAATCGGACAAAAGACATTTTCAAAAATGAAAATCTGCTAATAATGTACGCCATCCAAGATTAGGAGAAGTTTGTTTCTTCATCATATTTGTAGAAATGTGTCATTCCATTACTTGCCCAGCAATGGATCCTTTGTAGTGAATGGGTTCCCGTCGGAATGAGAGTAATAACAGCTAATAAAAACATCAAAATAATCTACAAGTAATCCACACCACTCCAGTCCATCAGTTAACATCTTGAGAATTCAAAAGCTGTATGTTTAAAAAAAAACATCCTTCATTAAGATGTTTTTAACTAAAATACAAGTCCATAGTCTAACATAATGCTTCCTCCAATGTAAAAGTCCACCTCATGTTGTTTTCTGACATCAAAATCCACCCTCTTTAGGACTGTTTTGGCTTTTAAACGGTGCTTGGTCTGTGCAGATTTCTCTCCTGATTCAAACTTTCAACTTTTTTACTGGAGGAAGCATTATTATGAACCTAATTTACTTAATGTGAATGTCTTAATGATGGATTTGTTTCTTTTGTCTTCTCAAGATGTTAACTGATTGACTAGAGTGGTGTGGATTACTTGTGGATTGTTGCGAAGTTTTTATCAGCCGTTTGGAGTTTCACTCTGACGGCACCCATTTACATCCATTGGTGAGCAAGTGATGGAATGACACATTTTTCCAAACCTGGCGAAGAAACAAACTCAGGGTGAGCACATTTTCATTGTAAATGTTCATTTTTTGGGTGAACTATTCCTGTATGTCCCCATTTGGGTAGCTACGCAAATGTGTTTGTGTGTTTGAGAGGAAAACGTGTCGCTACACTAAATGACATTGGTGTACGTGTGTGTTTGTGAGCAACAGGCGGGTGATGATGATGATGAAGATGATGGTTAAACTGGCAGGCTGAAGAAGAATCTTTGGTATCAGTGGCTGTTTCACACACACCACTGTGTTTCTGTGAGGTAGCCACATTGATTCTCACTACAAACGAGGTGTGTGTTCGCTTTTTTCACATTTTTGCTTCACATCAGAGTTTGCAATGACACTGTTTAAGAAAAAAAACTCGGTCTTCGCCTGGTCACGGCTCTGAAATGGTCAATGCTTTCTTTGAAAATGCTACAGACATCTGCTGTCTTACCTGTCCGAGACAGGAAGTAAGCAAAGGATGACCGTCACCTGGCGAACTCGTCGAGAAGGGCCTTTTTTCACCAGCAGGAACCTTTTGGATTGATAGACAAAGAAACAATATCCATCTCTACAGCTCCGAGAGTTCAGAGTTCAGGAGTCCGTTTCTCCGCAAATGTTCGTTATACACAACGCTCCTTTTTTTCTTTGTTTCTCGTCGTCACAAGGTGCTTCATTACACTTAGTTTATGCACAACAGAGCACAAAGAGTCCAGACGTTTAATACAAACTTTGTGTCTATGTAACTATTTTTACCCGCATCGTTATTATAGAGGAACAGAGAGAGAGAAAAACAAGGAGGAAAGACAGAGCATAATATTTACAGTTTCATTTCCAGTACGTTTTGGGAAATGGAGCGATTTGGTTTCCAAAACAACGGATGAGTGTTTTTTCAGCCCCTGTGGGAACGATTTTGCATGATTTGTCGGATTCTCCCGCACAGACTCGTGGGAAAGGAAGGGAGTCTTTGGGGTGGGCGGCTCGCAGCCGCGAACATCCTCTATGATTATCGTTAAGGCATCTGTCGTTGGCACTCAATTATCATACAGTGACATTTTACCTTTAGGTTTGGCCACTAGAAGCTGCAGGTCTCCACAAACAGGAGAAAAATAATCGAACAGCTTTTACTCTCCGCTTGGTTACTGATTGTTTCATCTTTGGTAACGGAAAATACCTTTGGATATAAGACATGAATGCATGGAAAAAAGCTTATGGATGATAAAAATCCTGACATCTGACGGACTGTGCAGGACAGATTCATGATGCCTTCAAGTCCATTTGGGAAATCGCAATGAAAATAATGGAAAAATGCTCAATTCTGTCATTCTTATTTGACGTGATGCAGCATTGACACTGAAAAATAAAAAATAAAAATGGGGAAAAATATATATATATATATATAAATATATATATATATATATATATATAAATATAAATAAAACTTCTAAATGTATATCAATGATACTAAAATAACTAAAGCTAAAACTAAATTGACATTGAAAAATGACAAAAACACAACAAAATTAAAATGAAAAAAAAAAAAAAAACGATGAATTTTTTTTGAATATAAATAAAAACACTAATTGTATATCAATGATCCTAAAATAACTAAAGCTAAAACTAAAATAAAATTAATAAAACTATATAGACATTAAAAACAAACAAAAAAGTTACAAAACAAAACTAAAATTAAAATGAAAACAAAAAAATATTTAAAAAAATTTAAATATAAATATAAATGAAAACTGATTGTATATCAATGATACTAAAATAACTAAAGCTAAAACTAAAATAAAATTAATAAAACACTATATAAACATTAAAAACAAACAAACAAAAGACAAAAACGCAAAAAAATTAAAACTAAAATTAAAATGAAAACCAAAATATTGAAAACATTTTCTAAATATAAATAAAAAAAACTCTTAATTGTATATCAGTGATACAAAATAACTAAAGCTAAAACTAAATTGACATTGAAAAAAAAAAAAAAACTAAAAATGACAAAAACACAACAAAATTAAAACTAAGCTTAAAATTAAAAAAGTTAAAAAATTTCTAAATATAAATAAAAACTCTTAATTGTATATCAGTGATACTAAAATAACTAAAGCTAAAATTAAAATATAATTAATAAAAACACTATATAGACATCGAAAATGACAATAACACAACAAAATTACTAAAACTTTAACTAAAATTAAAATGAAAACAGGAATAATACAAACCAAACTATAACAGTATATCAATGTTACTAAAATAAACTGAAATAAAATTAATAAAAAAATATCTAGACATTTTAAAAAATATATAATAAATTACAAATAAATTAATAAAATATAAAAATAAAAGCTATATAATAATATATCAGTGATACAAAACAGCTCTGGCTTGAAGGCAGCATGTCCTGCAGCAAACAAAGCGTGAGTTTCTAGAGTTTTCCAGGAGGTGGCGCCGTTGCTCTGTGCAGATGAAGCGCTCTGTAAAACCCCTACGGTAAAATGATTCTTTAGGGGCGAATACAGAGGACTGTGATTCTTTGCATCCCTTTATCATTGTGCTGAAGCAAGAACAAGGCGCCACACTGGCAGTGAAAGTACTGAGACGGCGAGACACCTGAAAATATCTGACGTGATTCGACTGAAACTAAAGCGATATGAATATCTAGATAGGTGTTTTTAAATATCCTGATGTGTCAAGGACAGGTCAAAGGTCAAGGAGTTGAGAACCAAGGGTTGTGTGCTAAAATACGTATTGCCTTCTTTTCCTTCTTTCTGCTGCTCTATGAGAGAGAGAAAATTCTGCTTGGCTAATCCAGAGACTGAGATGAGAGATGTTTTAGCTCAAATATCAAGCACAGGTGGGGGAATGACCAAAATATCCACGATGAGAAAGAAACACACGTACTAATAAATTAAACGAATACGTTTGATTTGACAAATGAGATCATCCACATCCGTGACCGGAAGAGGTTTGTGAGGTTTGATGGGCGCCGTAGATCATCATCAGCTGTTGCCCAGGCGTTTGAGCTGGTACATCCGGCACGGGTCTCTGAGCGCCGGTGCCGTCCGCGTCCGGGACGCTCAAGCCTTGGAGAAAGTGGTCGCCGAGGTGCCGGGCTGACCGGGACTGGCCGCGTGCTCGTCCTGCCAGCGGTCCACGCAGCGGCGGCGCGCGTTCATGAAGAAGTTGCTGACGGTGGAGAGCTCCAGGCCCAGCTGCTGCGAGATGGTGATCTGCATCTCTTTGCTGGGCCGCTTGTTCTCCTTGAAGATGGCGATGAGCGTTCGACGCTGCAGGTCGGTGAAGACCAGACGCTGCTTCTTGGGCACCATGTTTCTGTCTTTGTGCTGTTCCTGTTCCTTTCTCTTGCAGGCTGCCAGGAGGAGACACAGACAAAGGGACGAGTGAAAATACATGAATTAAATGTCCATAAAATCATGCAACCAGTATAAAGCTGATAAATGGAAAACCTTGAAACCAGGAGCCATTCGATAGTCTGCTAGTGTTCAAAATTGATTGCAAACTTCGTGAATGAAAAAAATATTTTAAAGCCGTATATGCATATAGCTACTCAGAAATAGTATTTTAAAAATCTAACACTCTAACAGCTTCTTTTCATGCTATATCAATTTATACCCAGGTAACAAAAATATGTTGTAAAAATGAACCTATCTTTTTTTTTTTTGTTTTTGTTTTTTGTTTAAACGTCCAGTTTTCAAAATGATTTTTAAAAATTCTAAACATAAATAAAAACTTGAATGGTATATCAATGATACTAAAATAACTAAAGCTAAAACTACAATAAAATTAATAAAGCACTATATAGACATTAAAAACAAACAAAAAAGACCAACACACAACAAAATTAAAACTAAAATTAAAATGAAAACAAAAAAATATATATAAAAAAAATCTAAATATCTAATTGTATATCAATGATGCTAAAATAACTAAAGCTAAAACTAAAATTAAAATGAAAAAATAAAATTAAATTAAATTAAAAATTCTAAATATAAATAAAAACTCTTAATTGTATATCAGTGATACTAATATAACTAAAGCTAAAACGTTTCAGAACGTTTTTTTCTTCCTTATGCGAACATTCCATTTTAGAAACAATATGGGATATGTAAACAGTAGGAATGTTACTTTTGAAAGGACATTTTGAAACAAGTAGTAACATTTAAAAACCTACAAATGATGTATAAATTTTGCACTTATGTTTTGAGAACATCTTTAAAGATCAGAGAACTATGAGCAAACATTGCATTAATTTAAGGGAATATTCTGTTTTATCATTTTTGACCTTGGACCACAAAACCAGTCTTAATGAGCATCGGCATATTTTTAGAAATAGCCAAAAATACAAAGTTATACATTTTTCTTTAATGCTAAAAATCATTAGGATATTAAGTAAAGGTCATGTTCCACGAATTTCCTACCATAAATATATCAAAACTTAATTTTTGATTGGTTTGGACAACTTTAAAGGCAATTTTCTCAATATTTAGATTTTTTTGCACCCTCAGATTCCAGATTTTCAAACAGTTGTGTCTCAGCCAAATATTGTCCTATCCTAACAAACCATACACCAATGATTTCAAATGATGTATAAATCTCCATTTCAAAAAATTGACACTTGACTGGTTTTGTGGTCCAGGGTCACATTTTTGCAAATATTATGGGAACGATACTTTTGAATGTTACTTACTACTATTATTATTTATTATGTTATTACTTTTTCTGAACATTCTAAAAAACAAGTTTAACAAAACTTAAACAAGCATCTGAGGTTTAAAAAAACGTTTCATGAATGATGTATAAATAATGTTTTCATGTTAACGTTTTGAGAACATTATTAAAGAACAGAGAACTGTGAACAAACGTTATTTTAACATTACTGGAAGAGCACTGTTCATAACTTTTTGGTAGTTAGTTTGGTATAAATGTTGATATACTAAAAAAAAAAAATCACTTTTATTTGTCTGAACAGTTTATGTCTCGGAGCTAATAAACCCTGAAACAATAGAACTGCCATTTTAGATGATATTATGAAGAGGAAGTGACATAATTTGAGTCTGTCCACTATTTATAGAATACTCATTTGTTCACATTTGCATGCTTACTACTCTTATAATTTTGTGTAAGTATATTCCAAGTATACTGTCCCCAGATATGCCCAAATATGCAAAAACTGCATGCTACACTCTTAAAAATAAAGCTTCCAAGAGAGATTTTCATAGAAAAACTATTTTTCAAGTGATCACTTTCAAGCGATCAGCTCTAAAAGTAACGTTTGTTAATTAGTGTTTTTTTTTTTTTTTTTTCTCGATATATTCTTCGACAGGACAGTGGAGATACGACAGGAAGTGAGTGGGAGAGAGAGGGGGTAGGATCGGGAAAGGTCCACGAGGCGGGATTCGAACTCGGGACACCCGAAGTGCAATTGCATCAAATGTCGGCTATCGGACATTAGTGCGAATTTTAATAATCTAAAGAACCTTTTTTCACCATAAAGAACATTTAGAGTTTCCATAAATGTTAAAAGTTCTTCATGGAACCATCAATGTCAGTAAAGATGTTGTATTTTTAAGAGTGCATGCATTTTGCAGGCCTATGCATTTAATGTGCATTTGACATATATTTGACCAATATTTAGTAGTGGAGCACAAACCAATATATTCAGCGACTGTGTGTGTGTGTTTTCAGTGTGTATCCTGTGGGACTCATGTTTGAGAACCCTCAGGCAAAATCCACTCTGCCTCTGCGAGCTGTTTGGAGTCATCCAGAGGATTTACATTCATGTGTCCGCGCTCACAGCTGACTCTATAAAACACTGCCGACGATACGCCAAAGCCCAAGCACTTTCCGCTTTTAGCAACAACCACCGCGGAGAGCGAGGACAATCTGTCTGTGCAACAAAATCATTATGTCAGCGTTTAACAGTCCTGCCTGTTATCATTCATTAAAACGAACCTAATCGTCCGCTAATGCACAGAACATCCCTCTCTGTTTCATACTGTATAATTCTACGATTCCTTCTCTTGCATACGTCCGTATTTCTTACAAACACACACACACACTCACTCGCGGTGAGGGTTCCCCCAGTGAGATTGTGCTGAGGAGGCTGATGCCAGGCCGAGCGCTGTATGTCTAATTACAGAGAGCCATGAGCCAATCGATCTACCCTACACAGTCAAATCTGTTTACTGCTGCCGTCTAAAGCTGCAGCTCACTCATCCATCATATTCATATACCACCGCACACACACAAACATGCAGAATCACTCAAATACTGACTGTACAGCAGTTCATACATGCATCTATCTATTGTCAGTGTAGTTCTATCTAGTCTCATCAAAATATAAAACTGAAGCAGCTGTATTTTAACTCTTAAGAACATCACAGATGTCTTTGCTGGACATATGTGAAGACAAAACAAATTTGGTTCAACAGCTCATGGAAAGGTGACTAACGCTCAAATGAATGGAAAATACGATAGCGCAGCGTTTGATGAGGACTCTCCCTCCTCTCTGACCCATATTTAGAGCTCTTTTGTCCGATTGTCTCCTGTTTCTGTATCGAGCATCATTTCGGCTCTTTCCCACCATCCGCCTCCCGATGTCACGCGCTCTCGCGCCTCCCCGCAAGTGGGCGCACACTGGGCTCGAGGGATCAATACGGATCGATCGCCCGGGAAGGGGCCCTGATTACTGGACCACGTGCGCAAGAGAAAACAGAGGAAAATCGATCATTGCAGCTTTTAGGGCAACAGCAGAGCGCAGACAGAAAGAAGAAAGACGCACATTCTGCCTGGCGCATTAGACGCACTTTTAAGAGAGCGATATTCTGAAACATTCAACCAGCACATATGTTCAAAACACCGAGTACATTTACTATACAGTCCAGTGAAGAGTAGTATTTCTTGCTTGCTTTATTTATTTATTTTTTTAAAGACATTCATAATAACGGCCTAACATGTGATTATCTGGATGCACTCAAATGTTGGTCTTAAAGATGAAAAATACCATTTCTAGCCTACTATATTGAACCTGAGTGATTTCAGAATCAGAAATAGTAAACATAGCAAAATGCATAATGCAAATACATAGATAGGAGCATGAAAAATACAAGAAGCATTGCCAGAGCAAGTGTGCGTGCAAAATAGGCAAATGATTCTGCGTCGCTTGCGTTTAGATTGCGTCGCCACACGAGGCGTGAGGAGAGGTGCATGAACCAATAATGTTTGATGTCATTGGCGTGTCTAAAGCCGCCATTTTGAATAGTACAGGTGGGATATCAAGCGGTAAATGTGAAGACTTTATCTCATACAAAGCTGTCATGTGGATTCAGGAGGCTTTGGATATTGCGCATAAGCCATGCGAATTATTTATAGTGCCTCTCTATGGAAAACAGGAGACTGCAATGGGCGAGTAGACACAACTTTCCCTTACTTATGTGTAAACACAATGCATATACCTATAACACTGGGAAAACGGCCAACACTCACTCTGTATAATTTCACGCACAGTTTATTTAGATCTCAAGGGTGGAACATTAGCGAATGAATGCAATGCAGTGCATGAATGTGGGCAAATCATATTTACCAGAAACCAGGTTTTGCTGATCTATAAGCCACGAAAAGAGAAATGCATATAATAAAAGAGTATTTTAATGTTTATCTGTTAAGGCCGAAGGTAAATTAGCTGCAGCCGACTGAGAAAATTCTTTATTTTAGACATTTATTGGAGAACGATGCATTTCATCTTTCAAGCCAACAAACGAACCAAATAACGTTTCTCTAGGCTAAGTGTACACAATTAACCGAATCGAATTCTGGTTGCATAAATAATATCTATAAATGCAAAGGAATTAACTCCCCTCCAGGTCCGAATGAGTTACAGTATAAACCCGTTTAAACCGTATATAAAGCATTTTATTGTCCCTTGTTATGACAACCGCATCCAGTTGCTTCATTTTTAAACCTTTTTAGACACATTAATAGTCCAGGAATCGATTGACCTTCGCTTTAAAACCTTTTCATGAAGCATGTATTTAATATATAGGTCACACAGCAGCGCTTGTGCCAGGCTTCATAACGCCGCATCTCTAGCTCAACAACAACAACAATAATAATATACAGTGCAGTGTGTGGGAGTTGCCCTTATACAGCCATAATTTGCAGAATATTTTTGGTTTTTACCCAATGCCAGTTGCAATAAATCAGATTCTTATTTTAGTCTCAACTGCATCCGAATTAGGAGCCATTTTAAAATAATTTCATACACTAAAATATGTCAGACAGCACGTGCACATTGAGGTTTGTCCGTGACATTAAACTCGCATTGATAAAACAAGTGAAATTATTCACATTGACTGTAGCTCATGTGAAAGAAGCCGCATAATCAGAGAAAAGACATTCAATACGGGAAGTGTGTGTCTGTGTGTGATGTTTGCAGATGACATTTTAATGGGCAGCGTCTGTTTAGTTTTGTAATCCAATGGTAAGCGCTGATATTGATATCTTATCACTCAGATGGATGAATATAAACTGCTGCAGGTTAGTTCATTTTATTTATATTTACTCTGTTCTGAGTTCATTTTTCAGTTTTTATACGAATATGAGAGTTGCCATAATCAATATTCATCAGGGAGAGTCTAATCTATTCATCACAATCTCGTATTCTATTGCTTAACTATTTAATTTTAAAACACTACAAGCTTTCTAGTGAGTATAATGACAGGTTCTTGCTTTTTGGTTAACTGACCTCAAGCAGTCGTTTAAGATAGCCTACATGTATAAATTGTGAGGATGCTGGTGTTCAAAAGAATAATGCAAAAAGGGTTGCTTTTTAATGAAACTGGATTGGATTATAATGGATTGGAAAATTATATTAGGCTGCATTATACATTTTAATGCATGTGGGCTAAAATTGCCAAAATTCAAAATAGCCTCTAACCTGATAGGAAATGCATCCTTAAATTTCCGTAAAAACCTCGAAGAGTTGATTAAATGAACATTACAGTTATTGTGTGTAATGTGAACATGCTGTCTGCTGAGGTGGGTGTGGTCTGTGTGTGCGTGTGGGCGTGGCGGAGAGAGCGGGGGGCGGGATCGATAACTAACCGCACCAGGCCGCTAACAGCTCGGCTCGGGATCGATGGCTTGAGCGGGGCGGTTCTGTTTTTGGGTGCGGTGAAACGAACCCTCTCCCGCGCGGGCCGGGCTACTGCTGGCGAGAAACAGTCATGTCAATCAAAGCCCAGTCAACACAAACCAGATCAACAATACACACCCATTACATGATGCTGCTGCTGCGAGTTTATAGATTAACAATATTTAATCAATGCGGCTCATTTCTGCGTAAAATATCACCGAAACAGTTTTTTTTTTCACCTTGGGCAAAAATGCTTTTTTTTTTTTTTTTTTTTTTTTTTTTAAACCCTAACATGGAACCAATATTCCTCATGACCTTTGAATTGAATTCTGAATTGTAGCCTATATATGTACTTCATCCAGTAGGATCTTATTTGATTTGGTTGCAAATTATAACAAAATAAAATATTAAAATCCTGTAGAATCCCTTGAAAAAAGTTTTTTTTTTTTTTTTAATTTATTAATTTTTTTAAGCTAAGAGTTTAGTGTGAGCGAAGGTAAAATGAAGCTGTGGTGGTTTGGCGTGGATGTCAATGTTCATCATCGATACACTCAGCGTTTGACAACAATAAAGTTAAAGCGGATCCTTTAATTCGATTTTTATTTAAGTGTGTGTGTGAGAAAGAAAGGGACATCATGTCGTGATAAACACACGCCACACAAATCTGTTCTTTTTTCTGCAAGCAGCACAAATTAAAATATAATTTCAAAATTTTTCGTTGTCAAAAATATTTATAATTATTTTGCATAGTCGTATTAAAACGCTAATCTTTTAATACGACTATGGAAAATAATTATAAATATTTTTTCATATTTATAACTATAAATTAGTGAATTGTGCGTTTATTGTTAAAGATCTATAATATCAGCACGTACGATGAGCAAATAAGTGTAATTAAATTAAAGCAACAGTTAAAAAACAGGTCTCAATAATAAATAAATAAATAAATAAGCGGTTTTCTCTGAAATTCATTTCAGAGTTATCTGACGGCCCGGTGGGCCTATCACAGAAATTACAATCATGTTTAAAAATAGAGTAGGCTATACTATAATATTTCATGTCAACCAGGTAATAAAATAATTTTATATTGTTCAGTTATTAGTTTGATATGCATATTGAGCATCGATTTTTTTAAAATGCGGAATGCCTTATTTAGTCTCAAACGTCTCAGAGGAATTAATATTTGTAATGCTTGTTTTTGATATATTAAATAACACTTTGACGAATGCAGACAGTAGTCAATATTTGCTTTGTGTTTATGTAACATGCACAATATTGATTCGTGTCATATTTATGGCTACATTTATAAAAATCGAGCATCGCTTTTCCCTAAAAATATATTCACGGATCTGCTCGAATTATTCAAAACAACGTATGTCGAGAATTTATTTCTGTGCTGGCATCTCGTATGCGACTGAAACGGAGCTTTGACCTCAGTAACTCATCTGTGTGTGTGTAAGTGTGTGTTTGAGCCACTTTCTTTCTAAATGCGTGTTATTTAAAATAAATAAATAAAAAAACAAACCACTGCTGTACATCCTGCATATAAGTCTTTTTTCCAATAACATGTAGAAGCATACTTTAATGCTTCTAATATGGGAAACATCTGTTAAGTAATGCATTCCAAAAAGTCTAAAGATACAATGAGCCTTAAAATCAGCTGTATTTAATTAGATTGAGATTTTATAAAGTCTTAATGTAGAGGTTCATATTTTCTTAATGTTTGCTCTGGCTTTAAAACAAGAAAGGGTGACAGATTCTGGTTTTATTTTAGTCTTAATGTACTAAAAACAATGTAAAAGTATACAATGCGTCAGTATAATCACATTCATATTAAAATGCATCATTTTCATTACATTAAAAGCTCTTTATAAAATCTCACACAGACTAGAAGGCCCTTCGTAACCATTCTGATTATAATCAGATCAAATATACTGAAAAATATGAACTACGGTAAGATGAGAGCGAGAGAGTTTGGCTTTTCGTGCAGGTGTAGTCTAATATAAGTGAGGTTTTCCCTTCGTCCAGGTCAGGATGAGTTCGTCTTTGTCTTGCGGCTTTCCTAACTGGTCTCCAAAATCAATTTCTCAGTGGACAAACATCTGACAGACCAGATCCATCCCCAGCAGCTCAATTAAACGCCATTCATAGACAGTTTGATTGATCTGAAAGCCAAGAAGTCATTGCAAGAGCAAACCATCACTTGCACATCTTAAATTAACCCTGTGTTTTATGTGCGTGTGTTGTTCTGGAGTGTGTTTTCTGCTTGTTTGTGTTTTGGTGGCTAACATTTCACACACACATCTAAATGAGCAAACTAAACCTGCATTTTTAGAGTATAAAACATTATTTATAGACTGTAAATGCAAATCTGAACGCCCTTCAAGAGACATTTATCAGATTTAGCTCGCATTTGGGGTCACCTGTATTTCCAAACTGAAAATAAACGCGTATAAAAGGTTTGCATTGTTACTTTATAATGCATATTTTTATATCTGTTCTGATCCTTTATTTTATGATTTTAAAAGAATAACGGATAGACAGAGACGGATAGATAAACAATTTTTAGAATTGGTAGAAACCGTGAATTCAAAGCTGCATAATTTGTCTTTTAATGTCTAGAGTCACTTCTTCAAGTCTTTGTACTTTGATGCCTAAAGAGTGAAACACAGATTCTTTCATAACATTGATCTTGTTTGTTTGAAGTCCTGTCAATCAGTTTTTGGGGGCGGGGCTATCTCATTGTCCAACCAATGGCAGAGCAGTGGGAATGTTTGTAAAGCCTGTTTTCTGTATAATTCATCCTGATAAATTTGAATACATTTGAGAACAGGTGATATGAGGAATATATTCCAGTATTTGCATGTTTACAATTGATTGCTTTTACAGAATGTGTTATGCAACAATAAATGTATGCTACGTCGCAGTATGCACATTTTGGCAAATGCAGTAGGCCATCCAGATAATACATTTTAGTTTACAGTATATTATTAGCATAATTGTGTTTACATGCACTCTCAGAAATAAAGAGACACTTTTGTACCTTGTTTACCCCTAAAGGGTGCATATTAGTACCTTGAAGGTACATTTTAGTGTTTTAAAAGTGCATATTAGTATCTATATGGTACATATTAGTATGTTTGAAAACGGTACAGACCCAGTGGAAAAGTTTTCTTTTTTCTGAGAGTGTACAATATTGTCAAAGCATTATACACAAAAAAATATCTACATGTATATACAATGTAACTAATATACAATATGTGACCGTGGACCACAAAACCAGTCAAAAGTTGCACAGGTATTTTTGTAGCAGTAGCCAACGATACATTGTATGGGTCAAAAATATAGATTTTTCTTTTATCATTAGGATATTATGTAAAGATCATGTTCCATGAAGATATGTTATACATTTCTTACTGTAAATATATCAAAACTTAATTTTTCATTAGTAATATGCATTGCTAAGAACTTCATTTGGCCAACTTTAACAGCGATTTTCTCAATTATTTTTTTTTTTTTTGCAGTTCTGTCTCAACCAAATATTGCCCTATCATAACAAAACCATACATCAGTGGAAAGCTCGGATTCAGCTTTCAGATGATGTATACATCTCAATTTCAAAAAATTGACCCTTATGATTGGTTTTGTGGTCCAGGGTCACATATAGTATGAATTAAAAAATAAGCTTATTAATTCAAATAATATATGTAAACCTCACTTAATAATTAAAAAAGATACTCTGCTTTGCATTCATTTGTAGTAGTCAATGAAGTAGTCATTTTTACAAAGTATCAATACTAGTATGCAGATGTTAGAACATCACACTAAATATCACACAAAATATAATACTGTATCATAAAAAGCAATGCAACTCAACATTTCTTTCAACAGTTTGATGAGTAAACCGGAATTATGTATGTACTGTGCATATATAAGTGTAGCATGAATTATACACTGTAAAACTGTAAAATAGTTGTTCGTTTTATGTAAATATTTCTAAAAGTTCATTGTACTTAAAAGAAATAAAGAATAAGAAATATACAACATGAGAATAATATAAAAAATATTAAAATAAGATGCTATGTTATTAATAATTTAACCCTTTAACTTTCACCGTCCACTCTGTGGGAGTTTACTTCACCATATTACAAATAAATCCTAATCTAATCATGACAAACTATACATCGTTGGAAAGGTCTAAGACTCCTAAATAGATATTTTACGATATTTTTGTGTTAAAAATTATGTAGGAAAAGTAATAGATTAATATATGCCAAGAGTGCAACTTAAAAAATCTACATCATAACATGAGTTCTGACCTTTGACACAAAAGACTTTCTTTGTTGCCTTTTTCCCTTTCACACTTTGGATAACATAAGAAATTATATATCAGTTCAAAACTTAAAATCTCAAAATTCATCCTTTGAAAGGCATTTTAAAATCAGATATTGCATTACCATGGAAAATGTACATCAAAATCATATTACAAAATGTTTTCATTCATGAATTATAATAATTTAAGTCTGGATAGTGCATTTTTATGTCTGTGTTCAAAAATGGGAGTGACAGTTAAAGGGTTGAAAAATAAAAATAATAAATACATGTAAATAAATATAAAAATATATAATGTAAGTAAAAATAAGATTTTTAAAAGATTAAAATGTATGCATTTTAAAAATTTATATTAAATATAATTTAATATAATAATTTATATATAATTTATATTTAATATAAACATTTAATCACTGGAGAAATGAGTGTTCTTTTCTCAACACACTTGTGTTAGTATGTTCTTCATCTCCCACAGACTCACGCGCGTGTGTTTGGTGCGTTTGTGCATGTTTGTGTGTGTTTGTGCATGTGTTTGTGTGCATTTCAGAGACAGATCTGTTGATGGGAAAGCTGGCGGTGTTGCAGGGAGGGGGGTCTGCATGACTCTGTGTGTGTGTGTGTGTGTGTGTGTGTGTGTGTGTGTTGCACGGCTGGCTGCGGCTGCTGCTGCTGGCGAGAGCCCCAGAGATGCAGGAGCGAGCAGGGGAAAGGAAATCAATACAGATTCAGCGCAAGTCAGATAAGCCTTAACAATGTGTAGCGCAGACGCACTCTATAACCCAATCTCACACGTACACGCCACAGTTTTCCTGCGTATGCACAGGTAGACGCGTTTAAACACCTTGCACACACACATACCTGGACAATAGGACCACATTTATGCGAACAGTGGAAATGCATCCGAATGCATTTGAGAGTGTGTTAATATTTGGTGTCTATCTTGTATGTTTTGCTTTGTTGACAGTAACAAACAAAACCGGATGATCATGTTCTCCAGCATGATTTGCAATGATCACAAGAGCATCTTGAGCTTCAATGGGAAATCTGACTCTTTTTGTATAAAGAATCACATGATCAATGACACTGTTTAGTGGTTTAAAGTGTTTCACAATCCCAAAAGTATTTCTAGGTTTAAATTAGATTTTGATTCGTGGATCTGCACTTTGTACGCTTTTAACACACTAAATGTTGTATGCTCCTCTGAGGACATTTTGTTTATTTTTTTATATTTTTATATTTTTTTTTATTCAAAATTATTTTAACATGAATATTTTTTGGCTGTTTTTGTGAATCAGATGCTCATATGTAGACATTTTATTTAATTTTCTTTAATAAAGCCACCACAGATATATTCACATGTGACTTATAAACTTAATTTAATGATATGTGAATGTGTTTGGGGTGCTTTTATTAATCAAATGCTCTCATAAGGGCATTTTATTTCATTTATTTTAATAAAATCACCCCACATATATTCACATTTGATTTATCGAATTTATTTAATTATATCTGAATATATTGGTGGTGTTTTTATTAATCAGTTGCTTTTTTTGAGACATTTTATTTAACAATTTTGGAATATATTTGTTGTGTTTTTGATGATGCACTTTTGTGGACTGTTTATTTAATATCATTTAATGCTATGTGAATTTTTTGGGGTGGTTTTGATCAAATGAATCAAATTTATTTAATAATGTAAAATAATAATAATGATTTAATAATATGAATTCGTTTGAAGTATTGTGATTGTGATGTCATTTTGCCTATGATGTCATTTTATTTAATTTAGATTTTTAATAAAACCACCTCAAACATTTTCACATATGATTTATCAACTTTATTTAATGATATGTGAATTTATTTTTACATTAATTATTATTATTAAAATTTATTAATAAAATGCTCTTATGAGGGCATTTTATTTAATTTTATTAAATAAACCTACCCAATATATATTCACATGATTTATCAAAATTTTGTAATGATATTAGAATATATTAGTGGTGTTTTTATTAATCAGATGCCCTCATGAGGACAGTTTATTTAATTGTAACAACATGTGAATATTTTGGGGTGGTTTTATTAATAGAATTGGTTTAATAATATGCATATATTTGGGGTATTTTTTTCAGTTTTATTCAATAAAACCACCCAAATATTTTCACATATGATTTATCAAATTTATTTAAAGATGTGAATATTTTCGGAGTCTTTTTATAAATAAAATGCTCTTATGAGGACATATTATTTAATTTTCTTTAATAAACCTACCCCAGATATATTCACATGGTTTATCAAATTTATTTAACGATATATATTAGTGGTGTTTTTAATAATCAGATGCTTTTTCATTTTTTTTGAATGATTTCTGAATATATTTGTAGTCTTTTTATTGATTAGATGCAGTTACGTGGACCATTTATATAATTTTATTTAACGCTAGGTGAATATTTTTGGGGTGGTTTTATTAATCTAATTTATTTAAAAATATGAATATATTTGGGGTGTTTTTATTAATAAAATGCTCTTATGAGGACATTTTATTTATTTTTATTTAATAAACCTACCCCAAATATATTCACATGATTTATCAGACGTATTTAATGATATCTGAATATATTAGTGGCTTTTTTATTAATCAGATGCTTTTATCAGGACAGTTTATTTTATTTTATTTAACGCTTTGTGAATATTTTTGGGGTGGTTTTATTAAACTTTTTTTTTTTTTTTTTTTAATTTAAAATGTTTACATTTTAAATGTTATTTAATAAAACCACCCCAAATATATTTATTTAATGCATTTAATAATATTTATTTAATGGTATGTGAATATATTTGAAGTGATTTTCTTTTTTTATTATATTATATGTAAATATATATTTGGGTGTTTTTGAATCAGATTTATTGAATCATATGTAAATATACATGAGGTGGTTTTATTAATCAGGTGCATGCAGGATAAATAGTGAGTCGTGTTATTTTGTGTGAACACAATGTAAGCGTATCTTCAACCTTCAGATCTCGCTTGTATTTGCTGACAGGCACAAATGATAATCAGCGGAGCATGCAAACGAGCTGCTGGTCTCCTGGTGTCTCACAGGAGCATCATCGTGATTCTCGCTCCAGTTTTCCTCTTCCTTTCTCTTCTCGAATCCATTGTGCCGTTCGTCACCCCGGTGTTAATGTCTGCGTGAGTATTCATGGCACGTTTTACTTTGCTTACCAAGAACTGAGTCTGTTACGCAGCTCCACGTCTCCCTCCCCTCCCGCTTATCAATTATTAAAGCCCCGATCGATCATTTCAGCAACTTGCCTCCATCCTCCGCTTCTCACAAAGTCAAAGCTCTCCCACCCTCAATCAATGGCCGGATCACCTCCGTGTCTGCTTTTATGTCAGAAATCATCTGCTTCATATTTGAACATCTCATGTTTTTCAGCTTTGTGCTCCTCTAAAACACGCTAACCATCATTTCCACACTTTTGAGGAGAAAGATGTGAAAAGAAAATACTATTTTGTTTCAGATTCTTTTGAAGTGTAGAGTGTGTGTGTGTGTGTGTGTGTGTGTGTGAGCTTCAGTCGGTGTGATGTGAATATATAACAGTCTTCAGCCGTTACTCAAAACTGGTTTCTAAGCTGCTGATCAAATACTGATAAAATGACGATTTTGAGTGTTTATTTCATCATTTGTTGCATCATAATCAGGGGTTTTATACATAAAATGCTCTCAACAAGACATTTTATTTAATAAAACCACCCCAAATATATTCACACATAATTAATCAGATTTATTTACCAGTGTTTTAATATATTTGGGGTGTTTTTATAAATCAGGGGCTCTTGTTGAAGACTATTTTATTTTATTTTATTTTATTTTATTTTATTTTATTTTGCTTTATTTTGTTTTTTGTTTTGTTTTTAATAATCAGATGCTCTTACACAGACATTTTATTTTTTATTTAATTATACTGTACTGTAAGGGATGTATTATTATTATTATTATTATAAGATTTTTAATGAAGTGAAACCAGATTTAGTTTTAATTTAAACATATATATATTTTTTTCTAAATATATATATTTGTAATTTTTATTAACAATAAACTTTAAAACCTTTTATTTGTGTAAAATATTTTTTAAATATTTTTTAAAAATATATATTTTTTACTGTTGTTGTTATTATTGTTATTATTATTATTATTATTATTATTATTATTATTATTATTATTATTATATGTTGAGTTCAGTATCTCTAAAGAATGTTTTGATGGACTGTAATGGTCTGAACTCCTCAAAGACTTTTTACTTTTCATTTGATTCTCATGAAAAGACTTTTAATGAAGTGAGACCAGATTTCGTTTTAAATATTTATTTATTTAAATATATATTTTACATTTCACATATTTCACTTTTTATTAAGAATAAACTTCAAAACCTTTTATTTGTATAAAATATTTTTTTCTAATATTTGTATTTATTTTATTTTTAAAACAATTGATTATATATATAAATTATTAAATTATATTTTTCACTTGTTTTTCTCCATTAATATAGTCTTAGCTGGTATGGTGCTGATTTATAAATACTCAACATAGACTCAAATGGAAGTTCACAATAATCAAATATTACTGTAAAAAGTACTGCAAATTAAAGAGTATTATCTAAAAAGTTGACGATTAGGAGTTATTTCCACATGCTTATTTAATTTATTTTTAATAATCCATTTAATACTAAGAAATATTATCATTTGTGGACTCAAATGGAATAAGCTCAGCACTCATAAATATTACTGTATTGTAAGAAAAAAAGTAATAATTCTATGTAAAATGCACATTTACTTTTTATTTCTATTTATTTAGTTTTTATATAATCTAAAGAAAATTCACATTTATTTACAAAAATGATTATGAAAAACAGTAAGTCAGTTTCTCATTGGCATTAATGTGAGGCGTGAACAGTGTGATAAAGGTGAAAAGTCATCAGTTCTTCTCCATCGCTGTGATTTACTCAGTCTGTGTGATATCATGTTTGCAAACAGTTTTAAAAAATAGCATAATATTAAATACACTAGTATTGGTAATGTGTGTTTAATTAGAACTACAACATGAATTTAAAATCAGTTAAAAGATGCAGATTTTGCATCACTTCAGAAGCTCTGCCCAGATACACAGTGAGGTTTGTGAAGCTCAGAGATGAAACTTCGGAAACATTTAGATACTAGATATACACACATATCAGCCAGACGAGGTTTGTGTCTCGGTTTCAGCTCGTCGGCCATCTTGCATTCAGCGCGCGTCGGCGCGACGTCTGTCGACGGTGAATTTCTGCCGTTGTGAATGTTCTAATCCAATAGCGGCGTGGCAGTCGTAATGGATGGAGGGTAATTTTTTTGTGATGTGTGGCAGAGAAAGAGAGAAAGGACGGAGAGAAGAAGAGGGGGATGGTGGGCCGCGTTATTGATCTCTCATACGCGCCGCGGCAGCCTAACATACGTGAATCAGAGAGACTGAAGCAGCCGCTGTAACGCTCGCAGCACTTCTCCACAACTGCACACTTCCACTTCGGCGTTTAAGATGAATTCAGACTCATGAGAGACATTGAGATGAGATGTTTCAGATTTGGAAAATCAAGCAATTCTCACAACAGCGCTGGGTTTTTATTGGCTGGCTAATGAGCTCATGTGTTGCTATGTAAAATTCACCAACCATTGGTTTGGGACCAGAATTGAATACTAATAGATTTTTCATTGACTGATAAGCTCAGAATGGGCATTATTTTGCCATACTTGTACTATTTTTGCAATATATATAGTATGAATACTAGTATGTTGCCAAAATGTGCATTATGCAACAGCACACTAAACAGAGCACTCTATCCCAAAATGCAACACGCTATTAGAATAGTTTTTGTTAACATTTTTAAGTAGATTTCATTTTTATATTTTCTTGTTTTCATTTTAAATTTAGTTAAAGTTTTAGTAATTTTATTGTATTTTCAATTTTTTTTTTTTTAAATGGGTCTAAATAGTTTTTATTTCATTTTTTTATTATTAGTTTCAGGGTTATAGTTAACTAAAACTAAAATTAAAACCATTAAAAATCATTTACTTAAACGTTAACTAATTAAATAATAAATTAAATAATCATTTTATTTCTGTACTATAATAACTAAAAGTAAATATAAATATATATATATATATATATATATATATATATATATATATATATATATATATATATATATATATATATATATATATAAAACCTGTATAGACATAAAAACAAAAACTACTAAAAATGACAAAAATGCACAACAAAATGTTTTTAAAACAAAATGTAAAATATAAACATAACAGATGATAGATATCATAGATAGAATTAAAGTGAGAATTAATAAAAACTATATGGACAAAAAAAAACTAAAACTACTAAAAATGGCAAAAAATGCACAACATTTTTTTTACATTTATTTTAATACTTTAAGTTAAAATAAACACTTATTTTGTTTCAAGTAACTTTTCAAAAATGGGTTTAGTTAACAATGATAAGTCTGGCTCGACTTGTCTTTCCTTTTCTAGATTTATAAATAAACTATAAGTTTTATATGTATTTTGCATGAAAATGTCACATGACCTGTGGTTTTTAACATCATCATGGCCCATGATCCTCTTTGATTTTACTCATTTATAACTGATAACATATTTTATTTTATTTTATTTTATTTGATGTTTTGTATTATTAGTTTCAGGGTTATAGTTAACTAAAACTTAAATTAAAACCATTTAAAATAATTCGTTTAAATAAAATAAATGTTAACTGAACTAAAATAGAAGAAAATAATAATTTTAGCTAGTTCATTTAGTTTAACTTCATGTACTATAATAACTAAAAGTAAAATTTGAAAATTAATGAAAACCATATAGACCCAAAAAAAAAAAAAAAAAAAACAACCTACTAAAAATGAAAAAAATGCACAATGAAATCTTTTTTTTTTTTCTTCTTTTGAAAATGGAAAATATAAAAATAATAGATAGAATACAATAGAATAAAATAATAGATTTTTTTTTTTTTAGTACTTTAAGTTAAAAAAAAAACACTTTTATTTTGTTTGTTAACTTTTTTAAATGGTTTAGTTACCAATGATAAGTCTGGCTCAACTTGTCCTTCCTTTTCTAGTTTGATGAATAAATCAAATACTTTACTAAATGTCAAATGATGCAGATAGCTAATGTAAAGTGCAGGTATGTAATGTAAATGTAGGTCTCTTATTTACATAATCAAAAGACATTTAATCAAAAGTGTATCATAATGTCTTAAAAAAAATTAATTGGTCTATATTTAGCGATATTTAGTTTAACTTCATGTACTATTATAAAAAAAAAATATAAAAACTATATAGACATAAAAAAAAACTACTAAAAATGACAAAAATGCACAACAGAATCTTCTTTTTTTCTTCCATTGAAAATGGCAGTGTAGTAAAAACATTCAGTGTAGAGTTGTCAACTATGTGACAATATATAGCATTCAACCATTAAAAGTGTTTGCAGTTGCATACTGTTTTGCATCCCAGTGTGCAGTAAAGTGTGTAGTATAGTAGCAACGTTTACGATCTGCTTCAAATACCGCAGACAAGCTGCTTTTGCTTTATAAGTGCCAGTGGAATAATGACATTAATGCTTCTACATTTATAGCTGCTTTATGAGAGGCCGCTGTCATTGTTCGCTGTTGTACTGCTGTTAATGTTCTGTCACTTATATGGAGTGTTTCTTGTGCTGTAGAAATCAGCACTTAGAGAAGCATTTGTGATTTAGAAATGCTTGGGTTTATACTGTTGCAAATGGTGTTGGCAAGATCCGTAAATAATGAATCAAATACTTTTAATAAATGTCAAATGATGGAAATAGCTAATGTAAAGTGCAGGTTTCTAATGCAAATATAGACTTCTTGTTTACATATTCAAGAGACAATCAATCAAAATTGTATCATAATGTCTTAAATATACATAATCAGTTGCAAGTTTTTCCAAATCCCCCCCCAAAAATATATTTACTTATATTTAGGGTCATTAAGTTATTTAATTTATCTTGAAAATATACAAAATAATATATTGTATAATATATTACAATATATTGAATATACAAGAAATAGCCACTTTTCATGTATTGAAAAATATTTAACAATATATTTACGTATATACTGTTAATATATATCATTTTACATTCAATAATACACTTCATAATATAGACGTATGCATGAGCTTGATAGAATACATTTAAGCAAAAATATTTAAATAGAATGTATTTAACAAATATTTACTGAATATATTTATATAACAACATATATGTGCAATATATGTAAATAAATTTTGATATATGTAAAATATGCATGATGGTATGTATATATGTATATGCTCACATCATGCAATAAACACTCCCAAAATGCAATGCGCTCAACTTGGTGTTATATTAGAATTTTTTGTTAATATTTTGAATTAGGTTTTATTTTTAGATTTGTTATTTTCATTTTAAATTTAGTAAAAATTTTAGTAATTTTATTGTTTTATTTTATTTATTTATTTTTTAACTGGTCTATATAGCTTCAATTCTTTTTTATTTATTAGATTCAGGTTTATTATAGTAAACTAAAACTGAAACTAAAATTAAAAACATAAAAAATCATTACTTGAAATAAATATTAACTGAAACGAAAAACAAAATGTAAAAACAATTCAGCTAGTCATTTTTAGTTTCAACTTGATGTACTAAAATGCCTAAAAGTGAAATAAAAAAATTATTAAAACTATATAGACAATAGGTATGTATACACTCACATCATGTATATTTCCATATATGAATATTAATCCATATTAATTTTGTGTTTCAATAAATCTGTGAAAATGTATAACGTAAAAATGATCCATGCACATACTGCAATATATTGAAAAATATAAGGACTAGTTTCCCGTTTATGACGGTGGACCGCAAAACCAGTCTTAAGTATCACGGGTATATTTGCGGCAATATCCAAAAATACATTGTATGGGTCAAAATTATCGATTTTTCTTTTATGCCAAAAATCATTAGGATATTAAGTAAAGATCATGTTCCATGAAGATATTTTGTACATTTCCTGTCATAAATATATCAAAACTTAATTTTTGATCTGTAATATGCATTGCTAAGAATTTCATTTGGACAACTTCAAAGGTGATTTTCTCAATATTTAGATTTTTTTTTTTTTTTGTACCCTCAGTTTCCAGATTTTCAATTAGTTCTCAGCCAAATATTGTCCTAACAAACCATAGATCAATGGAAAGCTTATTTATTCATCATTTCAGATGATACATAAATCTCAGTTTCAAAAAACTGACCCTTATGACTGGTTTTGTGGTCTTGGATCACATATATGAAAATGTATTATTATATATATTGCATTATTTTTTTTCAGTATATTCCCATATATTTTTTTGTTTCGTAAAGGGTAAATGTATTTTAAAATGCTTCGCTAAAAAGTCAAATGATGCACATATTAAAGCACAAATCTCCTGACAGAAATAAGGCTGAGTTCTGTCGTTTGCTGCATATGTGTTGCACGTGAACCGCAAGTTTGATGCAAATAGTTTTTGCACAAAGAAAAAGACGACTCTTTGACTAAAACTGACTCTGAATGATGTTTTGACAGTTTCAGTCTCACGTTTGATTAACTCACACTTGATTATGTGAATAAAAGCATTGAATTTAAACTAAATTGTTGGTAAACTATCAACTTTATGTTCTTGTATGAGTGTTGGTGTTCGTATGTGTTTTTTTACAATGTTTAGTGTCTCAACTCACACAGTGCACGTGAGCTTTAGTGAAAGCTTTGCAGATTTGAGAGCAAAACTGAGCGTATCAAACCACTGACATTAGCAAAAGACTTACTCTGGTAAAACCACACGGCTCTAGGTGTCTCAACATGACTCAGGGAAAGAGGAAAACCCTCGCATTCACTCTTACACACACACTTGAGAACGAGTGCCTTTGTCAATATGATGCGAAGCTGTGAATTTTAGTGTGGCATTCATAGACTATCTGAAGAAGATACCAGAGTGTCAGGATGAGATAATCACCAGATTTAACAAAGGTTGCCAGGCTTGCGCTCTCAAATCTTTGAGTTTAGTTTGATAATGACTCTTAAAAACATCAGTTTGTCTGGTTTGGGATGCAAGACTTTAATCACATTCAGATCTGTGCATTTGTGATGTGAATTAATTCTATTTTTACTATCTAAAGGCATAAAGTCTTGCCACTGTTCTTTTTTCCTATGCATAGCATTTTTATTGTGCGCTTTGCTTGCGATTTCCATAATTTAACTATCATTTTATTTCAGTGTCGACTGCAGTCCTTTGGGAATCGCGGAAATGATTCTTAGGTTGATCTCTGTGCGCTCTAAACTATAAGAAGTGATCAGAAAATGCATTATTTTTATTCAGTTTTGTCATATAAGCTTCCTAATTTGATTATCTGCGTGTAAATAGTGAAATCTGCCTCTGTTCCATTTTAATTTGTGTAAAATGTATATAGATTTAATGAAATCATTAGTGCACACTTTCTATAATATGTGCATGATGCATTATAAATGTATTCATAATGACTTGAAGTACACAAACGTTGTAAAACATTTAGTAATGCATTAAAATATTAAGTGTGTAATGCATTAAAATGTGGTTTAAAAACAAATTTTGTTATATTGTTCATGCATTACACTATAATAAATGATCTTTCAAAGCTGTAACTAAAACATAGATAATACAGTCTTTCTCTTTCAAAATGTAACATTTCATTCAATGCATTAATTAATCATTCATTAAAATTGCATTACTACCAATTATTTGTGAAATGATTTGTAAAAGGAATCTCAGTGCAGTTATTTGCTAAATCAATTTTCTATCTGATATTGCACTGGTGTAATATGGACAAATGCAGTATTTTCACACTTGCTGTGTGATGTGTGATTCTCCCGTAGATTTCACTCGAGTGTCCTTCACTAGCTTTGGTCTCCTGCCGTGTCTCTGATTCAAAGCGTAACACGACTGTCCTCACGTTTCACGTGTGTGTTATTAAACAGCCTCTTATTGGGCTGAAAATTCCCCTCGGTGTCTGTGAAAAAGCCCTATTAGAGGCTCATTCTCAATTGATGTTTTCACAGCACAAGATGGATTTACCAAAGCCTCTAGAGCATCAATATCTCTGCACTTGTAAAGTGTTTGCAGAACATAAAGTGCTTAAACCGACCTCAGCCGTTTATGGTTTCATTTATGCATGCATAAAATGCTTATAGGGAAGAGAATTCATTTTTGGCCACTATATTCTCAGTTTTAGTTTTATGGAGCAAAAAACTGTAAATATGATGTTGCATTTATTTGAAATTGTGAAATTTACTAGCAATTTCTAAGTAAAAATTTATGGTCTGAGTATATTCTCAACAAACCATAAAACATTTTTGCATTTATTAAATGATTGATGAATGTGCATTGATTAATAAATGTGCATTAAATGTTAATCCAGTTAAACCTGTTAGATGTCAGTGTTAAGTCTAGTTAAATGTTAAACCTGGATCATCTTTTCATTTCATATTAATTTTTAAACACATAGACTATATCACATTAAAAAAAGATTTTTTTCTTAAACATTTACAATACAATTTTTTACGTTTTACAATAAAATACTTTTTAGGCTCTCTACTTTGAAATGTCACATTTAATTCAAAACTTGCTGTTTCTTCATACAGTAATTGTTTGTGAAATTTACCACCAATTTCTAAGTGAAAATTGTTTCTGTGTCAGATTTATGTTCTGAGCATATTCTGTTCAAACAATAAAACATTTTCACTTTTTTTTAAGGATCTTCATGCATTAAATGTTAATCCAGTGCAATTACGTGAAACCATCATCTTTTGTTTACCTATTAATTTTTTGAAGACTATATTACAGTAAAAAAAAAAAAAAAAAAAGAAAAGAAAAAATCACACTTAATTCATAGTGTTACTTGCCATTTTTGTAATAATCTGTGAAATTTACTAGCAATTTGTTAGTGAAAATTAATTATGCACCACATTTATGGTCTGAGGATATTCTATACAAACCGTAAAACATTTTCACATTTATTAAGGATATTTGTGCATTAAATGTTAATCGATTCAAACCTGTTAAATGTCAGTGTTAAATGTTAATCCAGTGCAAATACGTGAAACCATCATCTTTTGGTTACCTATTCATTTTTTGAACAGACTATATTACAGTAAAAAAAAAAAATCACACTTAATTCATAGTGTTACTTGCCATTTTTGTAATAATTTGTGAAATTTACTAGCAATTTCTGAGTGAAATTTAATTATGCACCACATTTATGGTCTGAGGATATCCTTTACAACCCATAAAACATTTTCACATTTATTAAGGATATTTGTGCATTAAATGTTAATTGATTTAAACCTGTTAAATGTTAATCCAGTGCAAATACACGAAACCATCATCTTTTGGTTACCAATTACATTTTAAACAGGTTATATTACAGTCAAAAAAAAAAAAAAAAAAAAAAAAAAAACTCTGCACCAATCTTATGGTCTGAGGATATTCTGTACATATTTTCACATTTATTAAGGATATTTGTGCAAATAATTATTAATGTATAAACACCTTATTAATTGTTAAAACAGACAATCACTTTAAAAATGATTTAGAATTTTTTGAAGTTGTACATAAAAACAAAGATTTTACAAGAAAATACTATTTCAGTCTTTCTACTTCCAAACTGCTTGCTGTAATTTTTTATTTATTTATTTATTTATTTATTTATTTTGTAATTTACTAGCATTTTCTAAGCGACGATTGAAAATGACACTTTTTCAGTGCACGTCAGGTAGATGATATAAATCAGATTTAGTGTTGTTTTAATTAAATGTGCATTTAATGACTAATGAGGATGTGTGTGAGTAAGTGGCTGGTCATAGCAGCCCGTATCAAAATGGCTGACGACTCGCTTTTGTCTCTGGCAGTTTCAGACCGCAGACCTCAACAGACTGACAGACTGAACATAATACAGCAGACAAACACGCAGATATCTGACCTGAAACCACACCAAAGCCTTTCACAATACCAGCTGCTCATTTCAAAGCATTAATAACTCGCTCTCAATTAATAGTAATGAGTTCTTACTCAACCCTCCTGAGGAAAATGTTATTGCTTCTTTACACCTGAAATTCACAGACAATTTAATTTAGGCTTCGACTAGAATTCATTAAACAGACTCAAATAGTCACTAGTTGTCATCCCGCTATAAAATGCATGAGAAATGTGAGTTCATATTGAGATCTCTGACTTTTGATTGACTTTGATTGCGCTCTCTTATGAAACAAAATAATTGTAATTTTGACAGCAAAAGACTGTTAATTGGTTAATGGCAAGTTCCTTTATTCAATGAAAAACTGTAATAGATGTAATGGGACATTTCATGTAATTTTACAGTAAAATGCAGTTTTGAAAGTGAATGTATTTTACTGAAATAATTACATTTCTTCTTATCAGTTACATGTTTGTAGGGTTTTATCTTGTGAAACAAATGTTTATTGCATTATTGTATTGTTTTGTTTTTGTGTGTGATATTGTGCATCTGTTTATTTCAGCTTGTGGTTCATCAACTTTCTTTACCATTTGTGTTTTTAAGGTGGTTTTCATTGTATTATGTAGGTAAAAAATAAATAAATAAATAAATAAAAAATAGGTACTTTATATGCATGCATAATGCATTATAAGTCTGATTATGAAAATATATAATGCAGTACAATGTGTATCATAGTAACCCTTTACAGTAAGGTCTCATTTGTTAAAATTAGTCAATGCATTAACTAACAATAACAAACAAGCAATATATTTATTTGTGCAATATTAATAATATTGAGTATTAATATAGTTCACGTTTGTTCACAGTGCATTAACTAATGTTAACAGATACAATTTTTAAGTTAACTTGATTTTACTATTTTTATATTATTTAGTCATTTTAATATATATTTAATGCAATTTATATTTTTTTACATTTTAAAAAATTTAAATTTATTTTATCTGGAAAACTACTGAATGTCTTTATGGTTCTTGCAACCAAACCTTTTGTTTTGGGTATTTGTTTACAGTGAGAGAAGAAACATACTACTAACATACTACATACATTACTAGAGCATTTTCTATAACTGAGATATTAAAGAAAGCGTGTGTGGTTTTTATTTCTTTCATGCATATAGGTGTTCAGGACGTATAATTTTGTAAAACGGTGAGTAAGAGATGACTAACATTCCTCTGATGCTGATCTGAGCGCTGTGTTAGTCAGAATAACCTCAGAGAGAAAGTGAAGGAGAGAGAATGAGAGAGAGGAAGGATGTCTTAGTTGTGCTGAGCAGCAATTAATCACAGTTGCCAAGTGATCCATTAGACATTCAAATGCACACAGATTGGACATGTGTCCACGCGCAGGTCACTAATGCTGCCCTCTCTAACCACATGTGTCTCATGGGCCTCAGTCCACACAACCCCCAAAAGATGAACGGAGAATACCTATTGATTAGGATACTAATAAATTTGGAATATCAATATGATGAATAGATGTGGTGGAGTATTTCACAGCTCTAATGCTACCACACTTTTGCTTTTATTAGGCTCTTCACTGCAACAAACCTGTTCTCTTTTGCAAGTAATGAAAGTGTGTGTGTGTCTTTATTGCTGAGATCTCTGCATGTAAATACACTTTTTTTTTTCATGCAACTTAAATTTGTGTGCATGCACAGTTGCACTAGTTGCTTCACTGTGTTTTTTTTTTTTTTTTTTTTTTTTTTTTTTTTTTTATGTCAGCAACTACTATACTTTCCTGCATTTTTAATATAATCTTGCAGAGATCATAGTGTCATCTTTCAAAGTTGGCCTAAAATTGTAAATAAATTAAATAAAAATATTATATTTAAAATATTTTTTAGATGCATTATATGTTTTTATTTATAGTATTTTAATTTTTTTAATATATTTTTTATAGTATAAAAAATTAAAAAAGAAAAGTTTAATGTAGGTTTAATATATTGTGTATATATAGTTTTTTGTTTTGTTTTTTTTTTTTTTTAAAGGTTTGCGTACATATAAAACGGGTTATACAATCGGTTAAATAAGGTAGAAATAGCGTTTTAAAGTAATAATTGCATGCCACCATTTTCAGTAAACGTTGAAAACAATTCTGCTACCATATGTTTGCACTTTATAATTTGTTTGGAGCGTTTAATCAACGCGTCTTTTTAATCAATGAGGCCATTTGCCTACTCAATGAGTGCGTAAAATCCAATGTCCCCATCAGACGCATGCAAATACAGGCGCGTCACGCGTGCGTGGAAACAGACGCATAATCAGGGTGTTAAAACAAAGCGAGGTAAATTAAACGTCAGCGTGCTTAGCCGCCTCTCAGGTCCGAATCGAGCATTGATCGGCGCTCCATTTCAAAGGGACGCTGGGAAACTGCGCTATCGATCAGGTGGAGGTCACGCTCCCTAACGCACGCGTGCGCGCGCGCGCTCCGATTGTTTGCACCGCGGCTTTCCGAGCCCCGTTGAGAGTCGAGGGGTATCAAATGGACCCCGAGGACGAGGGGACACCCAGCGGAAAACACAAATGTGACCATTTACGAGAATCCCGCGAGCAGAGATCTCCATCTGTCGTCGCTCCGTCCCCTTATCAGCTTCTGACAGCAAATCGTTCTCTAATGTTTGATGGTCATCCAGTCCGGAACACTCTTTAAAACCAAGGCGTCTCTCTTAAGAAAAATGGCTGTAAATCGCACCAGACAAGGGTTCTTTGGCTTGTATTAAAATCAGAAGCCTTTTTACTGTTAAATGCCTTTTTAGGTTCCGTTTTGAAAGGTGTAAAGAACCTTAAACTCCAAAAACAAACAAAAAAAAAATGGTAGATAGGCCTACTGTATGATCGTCAATTCTGTAAATATAATTTAAAAAGCATTAATATACTGCATCTTTAAATGGCCAAAAGCACATTTGCTTGTGTATTTTTCCTCACAAAGATGCGATGTGAATGTGTATATGTGTCTCAGAAGGCTTCACAGAGTCACTTTACGTAAAAGCCTGTTCTAAATATCACCAGATGAGATCAGATGTGCTAAATTATAAGTTTAGGTGTCATAAAAGTCCCTGTTTGTAAAACAAAAGCTTCTGAATTGAAATAAAGAAACTTTAGCATTGTTTTAAAAAGGTGTTTTGCCAAATATCAATACTAATATGGTACAACCCCGCCATTTAATTCTTTTAATTCTTTAGTGCTTTTTCTGGTCAGTTTATAACTTCAGACTATACAGCTGAATCTTTTTTGTTATGCACTCGAAGTTTCCGCGAAAACCCTTTAATATCCATTGCACAAAAGATTCTTTATAGTAGAATAGTTCTTAAAATATGTTTCTTTTAAGAACTGTTCACTGAAAGGATCTTTGAGGAACCAAAATTGGTTCTTCACTCTTAAAAATAAAGGTTTCAAAAGAGTGTTTTTGCAGTGATGCCATAGAAGAACCTTTTTGGTTCCTCAAAGCAATTTGAAGAACATTTTAAAAATCTTAAGAACCTTTTCCGACTATAAACAACAATTTTTTATGGCATATCTGAGAAAAAAAATCCCTTTTGAAACCTTTATTTTTAAGAGCGAATGTTCTTTATAGTGGAAAAGGTTCTTTAGATTATTAAAATGTTCTTTAAGCTATAAGAAAATTATTTTAAGAAAGGTTTCAAAAAAGGTTCGCTTTTGGAACCTTTATTTTTAAGAGCGTAAAATGTGTGTTTTGTCTGTTTTTTCCAGAGTAAATTTCCTCAGTCCTGGCCATGTGCTGGTGTTGATGACTTACCTGCAAGCCTCAACGCTGACATCCTCTGAAACTCGGGTTCCTGTAACCATTTCCACATCCGTCTGAAAGTCTCTCGGCCGGACTTGAGTTTACTCCAGGGCTTCGGGTTGCGCAGCAGGTCCGACAGTGTTCCCTGGGACCGACACAAGATCCTCTGGGCGAAAATGGCTTGAGGTATGCTGTATCGCTTGAGCTCGGCCGTGATTCTCTGCGCCACCTCTTTGGTGTTTATCTCCTCCACCTGCCCTGAGCCGCCGCTCTGCGCTCCCCCGCCGCCGTGCCGCTCTCTGTCGGCCAGCATGGATCCGTTCGCCTGCGAGTGCAGGTGGCTGTGCGGGTGCATGCCGTTGAGATTGGAGATCATGCCGTGCCCGTGGCCGCCTAAACTCCGCGCCAGATGCTCCTCGCTTCGGGAAAGCATAGCCGCGTGAGACTCAAAGCCGCTCGGCGAGAGCATCTTGTCGTTGGGGAGGTGCGCACCGGGCCCGTAGGCTGACAGCGCTTGCTGGGAGTTGTGCAGAGAACCAAGGCCGTTGGAGAGCGGGGATAACGGCTGGCCCATGCCGGACATCTCCTTGGGATAGTGGCCGTACAAGTTGCCCATGGACGCCAGGCCGCGGTCGTCGCGCATGAGGGTGAAACTCCCGCTGACGTTGCCGGTGGCGAGGCGCTGGTGCGCGGCGTGGTGATGCGGGTGCGGGTGCGCATGGTGGAACTTATCTGAGACCGTAGAGATGGGCGGCAGGTGCTGAAGCGGCGTGAGCGTGGTGTACGTGTTGGACAAACTCATGCCCGACTCGCACATGGTCATCGCCGGATGCAGGTGGCCCGACAGCGCGGGGTCGCTCCGGTACTCACCGGCGCCCTCCAGGATCGAAGCCATGCTGGACACCATCGCTGAGCGCCCGTGGGAAACCAAGTTCCGGTGGGAAGCCGACGACGGTCTGCCGTGCGAGGAATTCATCAAGTCCCCCGCTTGCGAGTGCGACGCAACGCCGTGCATGTTTCCAATGTTTTCCATCGTGAGTTCCATCATGAGACCGCTGTCAGAAAAGACCTTATTTTCCCCCGAAACGATTTCAAAACCAATCCATCGATTTCAAAGCCAGTCAGTCCAACATGACGCGCCGAAGCTTTTGTCCTGGTTAAATCGCCGTTCACTCTCGCACGCGGAGCGTTCGGTGCGCGTGTGTCTCGTTCGCTGCACAACAGCGCTTCTACCGAGAGGCGGGAGGCGAGTCTGTCTTTGAACGAGAGAACGCATCTGTGAGTGTGTGCGCATGACGTGCGCTGGCCGCGGTGCTGAATGCGTGAGTTCGCTTTCTCCTAGTCTAGAAAGATAGAAAGAAAACAGCTAAATATTTGCCCATTTTATAGCATGTTCATTATTTTAGTACAGGTTAGGCTTATATATTATAATAAAAACAACAGCATAAATTTCGGATTAATCATTTATTACATATATGCACATGTCTAGAGATGTAAGGATATGAAAATTTCTTATCACGATTATAGTGACCAAAAATATCACGGTTATCAGTATTAGCACGGTTTTGTTAAAATGTGCTGGAAATGTTCAAAAAGGACTGACATAAATAATTTCAATAAGTTTTGTATTTAAAATCAACAAACAAATAAAATGACTTTTTGTTTGCATAAGCACTAAAACAATAACATTACCAATGACGTAAGGATTTTGAATGACAGCATGACTGACAACAGTATATCATATATGAAATGTTCAAATAAAGCTTTGAAAAGGTTTCATAAAATGGTAAACCTCACATTTCAGCAAAAGGGTTAAGTCAAAATTAATAAATGATTACATGTGACCCTGGACCACAAACCAGTCAATTTAAGTGTCAATTTTTTTTTTTTTTTTTTAAATTGAATTTATACATAATCTGAAAGCTGAATAAATAAGCTTTCTATTGATGTATGGTTTGTTAGGATAGGGCAATACAACAGATACAACAGTTTGAAAATGTGAAATCTAAGGGTGCAAAAAAAAAAAAAAATCAAAATCGCCTTTAAAGTTGTCCAAATGAAGTTCTTAGCAATGCACATTTCTATTAAAAAATTAAGCTTGCACATATTTACAGTAGGGAATTTACTAAATATCTTCATGGAATCTGATTTTGACTTAATATCTTGATTATTTTTGGCATAAAAGAAAAATCAATAAATTTGACCCGTACAATGTATGTTTGGCTATTGCTACAAATATACCCGTGCTACTTGATCCAGAGTCACATATGTATTTTATCTGCTCCATAAATAATTCTAGATACCTTATCCGAGTTGTTTAAATGTGTAGAATCCACATAAGCTTGTTTTTCATCAGCCAGTCAAAATTTACATCAGGGCATGCAAATTCGGTCCGTTTTTGCCAGACAAAAACTGCGCACAAGTTGAATGTGAATGTAAGTCACTGTGAATCCACTCTTTGACACTAGGTGGCGCTTATGGAACAGCAAAGTTACAGCTGCTTCCCGTAACCTCCGTGGACAAAACAGCATTGCGATTAAGAACACTATTTTATTAGGTATTACATTGGGCGAAGATGATAACAAAATTCGAATCAGGACCTTTAGAGGTACATTCATTTAATTAGTTCATTCATATATTTTTTTGTATAATTCCCTCAGCACGCTTTTAAAATCTCCAAGCTTTCCGCCATGCTTACACACAAAACGAAACTATGCACACATGAGACTGTTAAACTTTGCTTTATGCTGGACAGTATTTATTTATCATCAGGTTTTCAAATCGCCGTAATCGAATACGGTTTTAATGATAATTAAAATATGTAACTGTGATACTAACCGTGGGGAATTTTATCAGAATTTATCGTCAAAACGGTTCCATCCCCAATATTTACATATGTATATATGTATTAATTTTTTTATATATATGTGGTTATACATATGGTTACACGTTAAAATGCATATCCATGACCAGATTAATATTCAAACAAAAGAGAATGGCCTCTTTCATAATATAGTATTTATACGACAACGAATATGTGGCTTGCTAACCTGTTGTCATTTGTTTATAACTGTAAAATAATTCCCAAATTAAAAACTCAATAATTTTGGTGATTAAATTAAATTAATGAAATTAAATTTGATTAAATTAAGACTGTATTGAAAAGACTCACATGTGGGACCATTAAAATATAATAAATCAAATTCTGATTTTTTAAAAATATCATATGATTCTAGTTTTCCATCATAATTTTTGAATGCAACCTAAAGCATTTTTTAGATTTAAAAGCTCTTTTGTAAGTGGTGATGCTCATGTCGGGTAACTGTTCAGCTCTCCTGCGTTGGCACGAAAAGCATGTAGTTCCTTTTGGGTGGTCATTGATAAATCTGATCAATATATCGACTGACACTGATTAATTATGTTTTTTGACCCGGGGTGAGGGGGGCCGCATAGGTCAGAAAGTTTTGGTGCAGAGACGAATCAACGCAAAGCGAGCAGCAGGAGGTTTGGCGAGCCGCAGTCGACGAGTTCCCTAAAACCACAGGTACATTCTATAATAATAATAATAATAATAATAATAATAATAATAATAATAATAATATCATATAAAAGATAGCATTTATATGATAATATTGTTTAATCTAAACTTGCTTGCAAGGTATTACAACAGAGGCAGAAATGCACTTCGGTTTGTATGTGATCACAAATCGATAAGTATTAATATTTTTATTATTTTATTTATTTATTTATTTATTTTTTAATAAAGGTGTAATTTTGTTTCATTTTTATTTTTCTTAACACTTTGGATCGCTATAATTCTTTGAATTATTATAATACAGACTTTTACTAATTCATCATGCTGTAAAAAGTGCAATTTAAAATAATTATTAAAGCTTGCCTTTTAGAATTGTGCAACATAATTTATTCACGCTAATTAACAAAATAACAAAATGTAATATGATTTGATTTAAATGTACACATACTAAGTGCATTTTAGCTTGCATTAAAAACATTTTACAACAATGCTACCAATAATATCAAATGCACTACTTGAATCATGGCTTGTTTTTGAAAGATGCGTCTGCCAGGTACATTATTAATTATTATAATTCTTTGTGTTGTTTTGTTTAGGGTGTTTTTAACATCTTGCAACACGTATTTCCAAGAGGCCTGTAGGCCTGCAGAAGTAATGGCCTCACTTTAGAGCTGTCTTAGTCAACGTTACACAAATGAGCTCTGTGTCTTCTCGCTTTAATGTCCCTCTATTGATGAGCACTTCTATCGGAAATAAATTACGCTTCTCGAGCCAGCAGTGAATCGGTTACTGTGCGCGGCGCAGTGGCTCTGGAGCTTCAGTATCGGCTGCCTGACCACCGGCGTGATGGATGTGCGCGGCCGCTCGCCGTTAATTCACCCACCGGCTCGGTGCGCGCTTTAAGACTTTAACAGGACACCGATGTGTGAGTCTTTATGAGTGGGGCTTACTTTATGCACTGCAATTATGTATAAATTATGTGTATTCAAAAATGTGTAAAATGTTAAATGCAAATGCACATTTGACTAATCTTTAAATGTATTTGCCAAAACAGAAAGGTGTCTTGATGCACGAGTGTGTGAAACTACTAGTTTTTGCAGTTATTTAAACGCATTTTCAGTTAAAAAAAAAAAAAAGGGCAAAATGTTCTAAAGTTCATTTGTTTGTTTGACTTTTTATAACCGCCTTTATAATGAAGATTTATTTGATATGACCGCAATTATTATTGCAATCATTCCAATATATAATGTTGAAATCATCAGCATCAATCTGCAACCTGTTTAGGCTGGCTGTGCTCATTTCCTAGTAGTTTATTAATTAACTTACAGTATGCTTTTCAGCCTTGCTTTTTTATTTTGTAGAAATATATAATGGAAAGCATATTTCGGGTATTCTTTTTGCATTTGAATTTTACAACTTACTCAATTTATTAGCAATCATTAATACCCACTTTTGTTTTCTTTAATATTCGTTTGTAAATTTAAAGAGATGCGGCTTCAAATTGTGTCGACACTATATTTGCTCATTTTAGCCTATTTTGTATATTTTTAATTTTAATATCTTCTTTATTAAATAAGTAAAACATTTCAGTTAAACTAACTAAAAAAAAGTTGTTAGATCCGAATATCCTGCAGTTTTTTCTCTGTTTGATCTTTGCTTTGCAAATGTTGTTTGATGGGAACTTTGTCTATTTTTATATGATAAAAGACAGTTTATCCCGGTCATTGATGATATTGATCAGGCCTGAGGTGTGGACATCAGCGGGAGACACACAACCAGAGAAAGTCAAAGAAGGACTTTCACAATCTTTTACAATCGTTATGATTTTTTTTTACGTGTTTGTTTTGTCTTTTATGTTTTATCTCTAAGAAAAATATCTGATATTTTAGCAATGTTAGCTTGTTAATTTAGTGGTTTAATTATTGTAAATAATTATATATATTAATCTAGTAAATTACTAAACATTATTATTATTATTATTATTATTATTATTATTATTATTATTATTATTATTATTATTAACACTGAATATAGAATTATAAAATAACAAAAATAAAAATTGTTAGTTTCATTATTAATAAAAAAAACAAATTTTCCGATATGGCCTATCCGATGTCGGTTAAATATGATTAGGTCTTATTTCATTTAAAACACTTTTTAAATTAAGAATTTATATTTTAAAAACATGTAAAAAGTTTTTGACATTGAATTAAAATATTTTGAGCTTAAACACGTAAAATTGTTAAAGTAAAGCTTTAAAATGCTACGGGAAAAGAATATACGTTGAGTTATTGCCTGTTCAAATGCTGATGTTTATCACAAGATTTAATTAATGCCTATTTCAGGTTCGGTTGAATTAATTCTCATTTCTTTTCAAATAATCAACGTTTACTCTCTATTTTTAAAGTAATATTTCGGACTATACGTTTTGATAAAGTTTTTATTTTTCATGCGCACTCATTTAACTTTTTCTCCCTGTCAGAAAAGCGTCGGAATCGCGTTCAGCAGATGTTCGCGTTTTCAGATCTTCTGTGTGATGTTGAGGAAAGACGGACGATCTGCGCCCTCCTGTATCGATGCGATCGGAAATCAATAGCCTTTAGGTCAATGGAAATACACAGATTTTGGGTCTTACGCAGCAAATTAACCTCTTGAAACACGAAATAAGACGAAACCTGATCGACAAGAGCGCCTGTAAATTCCGCCGCGCCGCCGCGTATCAGACGCACGCACGGAGTTCAGCTTCTCTCTGAAACACAGAAGATAAAAGACATTTATCACTCTCCTGTAACTCATTAACATTGATGTTTGAACGCTAATCTAAACAGATGCCATCTGTAATTTAGTTTTTCATGAAGAACGCTTTAAAGTCATCCTTGCATGTAAGACAAATCTGCAAAACAAAAATTGTTATTGAATAATCAAGGAAAATTAACAGACAAAATTCATTTAGAATAGGCTATTTCATGTATTATTAAATATCTAGCTATGAAAATTAGTTGGTATGTACTGCACGTTCGGAAGACTTATTTGCTCATGTAAAGTTTACATTCTTCATTTAAAAAGATATTTCTGAACTTTTTTTTAGTGAGTTAAAAATGGCATCGAAATTTTCTTCTACAGCTCTCAAAAAGGACTCACGAAAACCTGTAATTAACATTAAAATTAGCAGCTAGTTTTAAAATTAGCTAGATAGAATTTGGAAATATATTTATTATTATTATTATTGCTATTAATAAAAAGCCAATATCCCATATAAACAACTTTTATTGACAAGATATTAGGTTTGTAGGTTGTATAAATACGTTTTATTTGCTTGCAAATTTTTACGCGCGTTACTTGCATTTGAGAATTTTATTCTTTTTTTATGTCAAGCCCTGCTTTTTTATTATTATTATTATTAAAATGCACTTTTTTTAAGGTATACGAATTTTGTGCTTAATGTCTGCGTGGGAAACGGCTGATAGAAAAAAAGGGAAAGGTTTTCATAATGAAAACAGCATCATGTGGCTTCAGGCCTTAAGACGATTCTGCATGTGGATAAATTCATAATTCAAACATGACTGTGGCAGCAATCGATGAGACAAATGCCTTCAACTCTCACAGGCGCTGTTCCTGCAGGATATATGCATATGACATGCATCAAAATACTTCATTATAAGTGTATGAGCTTAGAAATTATTATTTCGCCGTAGTAGATGCAGAAAGTGTATCACTGCATTTGAATAAAGATCGTATTATATATATATGAGTATAGGTCTATTATATACATATAAATATGTGTTTTTTGTTATTGTCACGTGTTGCAAACGCTGCGTACAGTTGTTACACATTTTGAGGTCATTTTAGATCATGATGCTCTTCAATAGTGTGACATTTGGCGAACAGGTGCTGATAAAGAATGACATCCGATTGATCCGATAGCTTTTCCTCTGCAGATTATGAAATATGTATGGTGATCAATGACTTTTGCCCCGAACGGCACCTAAAGCCGCTCTTTAGCAGTCCAAACATGCTCCTTTTATAATTATTACCAGATCAACTCTAACACATGCAGGAAGCATCTTTTGCAAAAAATATATAAATAAATGAAATAATAAAACATCTCAGGCCTTAAATTCATTGGAGCACCGGTTGCTAAGAAACAGACAGAGAGATGGATTGAGAAGGAATAGTCGATCAATTCTACAGAGGGAGAGAGAAAGAGAGGGAGAGAGAGAAAATGGTCCATTTTGCATTTTTCCCTTTTCGTTCTTTCGTTCTTTCTTCTTTTTTGCACAGAGAAATAAAACCAAGCTATATTTCTTTTTTAAAAAAATGCACATTTGCATGCATATTAATTACTATCCACCTTATTTCGCAAATCAGAAGCTGCGAGACTTCCTATTCATTAACCGCTAAGAATAACAGTGCAGTAAACTATAAAACTATTTGCGCTACAAACATGCTTTTTCATTTTGCATCTGTTGAATAAACATTATTATTTGTGCTGTATATTTCAACACCATGCGCACCCTCACAATATTTAATTTAAATATATATAGGCCTACACAATATCACCCCCAAAAAGATAAAGAGGCTGCTTATAATAGGCTGCTTATCAGAATCTGAAAGAGCTTGCCAAGTGTTTTTATACACACAAGGAGTTTGTATTGTTAACGGGAACTTCCAGTGCAGAACAAGCACAGACATGCTTAGAAATTAAGGGAAATATAACAGAATAATACAAATTAAAAGTCATATTGTTTGTGCAAACTAGTAGCCTAGTTATGTGGGCACATGAGTTGTAGTGGGTCAAATTCATGCTTCATCAGGTTCATGATACATGAAATATTCAGAATTCATGAATTTGAATCATGAATCTGACCACTGGTGCCCACATAACTACAAACCAGCACATGTACATGCACACATGTTGTGTTATGGCTGTGCAGAGCATATTGAGAATGGATATTGATCTTCTCGTGCAGTCAGCTCTGTCTCATCTCTATTCTGCACACAACAATCTGTGCTGGGCTCTACAGTAGCGCTGAATGCCAAACTCTCTGTTTTTCTCGTCCTCCAGCAGAGGAGCTGCGTTTCTATCATTGACAGGGGAGAGTGTGAATTTATTAGGACAAAAATATCTGGAATCTCTATGGAAACACAATGAAATCAGAGGCTCTGGCCCACTTTCAAACAGAGCAGCATCTTTCTGCACATGCAGGTTTTATGATGTAATGTACCACTACAACACTGTATGAAATACTGTATCTGACAATACGATGCACTCAGAGTTGACCTTTGTTTTGCAATACACAGTAAACTATTTTCTGAGAATGTGAGTCTTACGATTCATTGGCTACTATAGGTAAGTGCCCAACTAAAATGGAACATTCTGACACAAAGTGTTCTGACAAGGTTCTCTCAAAGTTATGAATAAACATTTTTACAGTAGCATTAATAGAATGCTTGTTCAAAGTTCCCTTTAATAATGTTCTCAAAACATTAGCACTAAAATGTTATTTATACATCACTCATGTGCCATTTTTCTTCTGAAACGTTTTAGTTGGATGTTTGTCTGATATTTTTTAAATGTTACTACTTGTTTCAAAATGTTCAGACAACATTCAAATGTAACGTTTTCGTAATGTTGGTAAAATGGAATGTTCCTGTAACATTTGTAACACAGCAGCTAATCATGAAACATGCTAACAACTTGGTAATCATGCTAAAAGCATGCTAGCAGCTTGTTAATCATGCTAGAAACATGCTAGTAACTTGCAAATCGTGCTAGCAGCATACTAACAACTTGCTAATCATGTTAGAAACATGCTGGCAACTTGCTAATCATGCTGAAACATGCTAGCAGCTTGTTAATCGTGTTAGAAAAATGCGAGTAACTTACTAATCATGCTGGCAACATGCTAGAAACATGTTAACAACTTGCTAACAACTTGTCAATCATGCTAAAAAAATATTAGCAACAATCTATTAACTTGCCAATCATGCTAGCAACTTGCTAATCATGCTAGAAAAATCTCATCAACTTGTTAATCATGTTAAAAACATGCTAGTAACTTGCTAATCATGCTAGAAACATGCTACCAACTTGCTAATCATGCTTGCAACTTACTAATCATGCTAAAAACATGTTAGCAACTTGTTAATCATGCTAAAAACAAGCCAGTAATTTGCGAATCATGCTTGCAACATACTAACAACTTGCTAATCATGTTAGAAACATGTTAGCAACTTGCTAATCATGCTGGCAACATGCTAGAAACATGTTAGCAACAATCTAATAACTTGCTAAACATGCTAGTAACTTGCTAATCATGCTAACAACATGCTAGCAACTGGCTAATCATGTTAGAAACATGCTAGCGACTTGCTAATCATGTTAAAAACATACTAGTAACTTGCTAATCATGTTAGAAAAATGTTAACAACTGGCTAATAATGTTAGAAACATGCTAGCGACTTGCTAATCATGTTAAAAACATACTAGTAACTTGCTAATCGTGTTAGAAAAATGTTAACAACTTGCTAATCATGTTAGAAATATGCTAGCATTTTGCTAATCATGTTTAAAACATGTTAGTAACTTGTTAATCATGCTAGAAACATGCTAGCGACTTGCTAACAACCTGCCAATCATGTTAGAAGCATGTTAGCAACATGCTAGCAACTTGCTAATAACATGCTAACAATATGTTAATCATGCTAGAAACATGCTAAACATGTTAAAAAAATGTTAGAAACATGTTAACTACATGCCAATCATCTAATCTATCTATATAAAGTTTAAAACTTTAAGCTTTTACAGCTGCTTTAAACTTTCAGGCTAAGCTTTCTCAAGCCAACCTAAAGTTTGTCTTGACAAACTTTGAGTTTCAGAATGTTCAGAGAACATTCAAATGTAGCGTTTCCATAATGTTTGTAAAATGGTAAAATGGAATGTTCCCGTAACATTTGAAATTGTAACATTTTTAAAACATAATGTTAATAGGATGTTCGTTTAAAGTTATGTGGTCTTTAATATTTTATCTCAAAATTGTATTTTATTTATGTTTGTGGTATCAAGCAGCACAAGGAGCTGTTTTTGTACAGGTGAAATAAGGTAAATATTTCCAGGTTGAAAATGCTAAATGAAATGTCGACAGTGATTTTTAGCTTTTTTTAAAGAGGAACTATTTATAAAAACTCTGACTTTCATTATTTTTTCCCAAAGAGCTTTTCCCAGAATTCACAGGTGAATGTTAAATTCCGCTCTGCTCCTGGGGTCACTCAGTGTCCACTGTGGGCCCACGGCTGATTTGATCGGGTCGGCTCTGTCCAGTCAGTGTGAGGGATGATACGGCACTCTTATCTCGTGTTGACAGAGCTGTACGTAATCAGAGCCCATTTACTGCAGGGATTAATTGATCACCTAATATCAGCTGATAAACCATGAATGTGAACCAATGAGAAGCTCTCATTAAACACCACCAGCGAATGGGAGCAGAGAACAGAGGAGAGTGACAGCGGTGAGTCAATTAGAATGACATTAGTCAAGGAATCAGAGTCCAGTAACTGCTTTACTAGCTTATAAAAATGCTTTCTGTTCAATTCAGATGCTTAGATACAGTTTTGCATGTCGCTATAGTAAATCTGTGAATTATTACAATAAACCCATGCACCCATCCTACTATTTCTGTCATATGAGAATTTTCTGTATGCTGGGAACTCATTTATTACAAAGCTTGCAGTGCACAGTGCTCTGGGTGGCATATCCCACAATGCAACACTCTAAACGTAACCTTCCATATATAAAATGTGACAAGTAAACCAATTAAAAATGTAAAATAATCCTTTAAACATAATGACACACTGCATTAAACATGACTCAATAAGCACATGGTGCATGCAACTATTTAAAATATTGAATATATTAAATGACTATAATATATATATATATATATATATATATACATATATATATATATATAAATAAAATATATTTTTCTTGGTTATTAGTAGCATTTATTTTTAAATAAGTGTTTTACATTTATTAGAAAATATATATATTTATAAAACACTAACTTATATATATATATATATTATATATATATTTTTTTTTTTTTTTTTTTTTTTTTTGTTTTTTTCATCACAATTTTCAGAAAAATAGCACCCCAGCTTGTGCAATATTATTAATTATGAGGGCTCAATATCATGACATAAGAACTATGGCTAATTGTTGTTACAGGTCATATATTGCATAAAATATATTAAAAGTGAAAGCGAATATTAAAGCATTTTTGTTTTAAGTGGATGTTTAACTGCAACTAAAAACATTCTCCTTTATCAAATTAAAATGTTTCATATTAAACATGTTTATTTGAGAATATTGTTATATATCTGGTAATCAATTCCTAGCTCATGTACTCAATGTCCGTCCTAATAGTCTTTTGTGCAATTCGTTTAACTAACAGAAGTAATTTCTTTTATCATCCTACATAAACTGAGTGTAGAATACAGAATACCAGTAATGAATTGATGAATTCTGTGTTTAAAGCATATTAGTTCAGCATATTAAACTGGATGCTTGCATTTCAAGATGCCCTGGTTCTCATCCGCACCTGGATCTTTTCAAACCTCCAATCATAACCAGAGGAGAAATATGGCAGCCTCATTTTTTCCCTTCCACTGGCATATTGATTTTGTGAGGGAACAAAGGAGGATGGAAAACGCTGGAGATAGAGTGTGAGGAAAGCATGTCATTTATTCTGAGAACGGAGATTCTGCTTCACAATAAGCAAATCAAGATGAAAACAGCACGGTGGACTCATCTATATTACGTCCTAAATCTAACATTTAACATTAAATGAGCACAGCAGCATTACGAGAATTCAAATCGCACGCTAAGCGTGTAAAAAAGAGGAAAACGCTGGAATAAACCCGCATCCATGATGAAGTGTGTGTGACGCTGCATGTGTGTGTGTTGTTTAGTTTTACAGTATGTGAGAGTGAGAGTGTTGAGCTTGTGTTTGGGTGATTAGTCTGGTTGGCCAGCGATAGAGAGAGTTGATCAATACCGCATCGATTGGAGCTGCCGAGCGTCAGGGGGATTGAGAGAGAGAGAGAGAGAAAGAGGAAGGGGCTGCAGGTTGACTTTTAAAAATCCTTTACTCTGGAGATGACAAATAATCCTTGGAATTGGAAGCAACATGAACACACTCGGATTTCCAGCTGAATCCAGCTGTAGAGAGACACAGAAGCTGGTTTTCATACGTTCAGATGGTTTATAAAGACTGGTGGACGTTTCCACTATGATGCTACACTCTCAAATCAAACAAACGAACAGAAAAAGGTACAAAAGCTGTCATTGTTGACTTTTTGATGAGGCCAAAAGTCTTGCAGAATTGCAGAATTGCAGAATTGAATGTATGAAATTTGACGGTGTCAACACACACTGTTTGTCTGACAGTGCAGTAACTCATTAGGACTATATGCAGTTAATTAATCTGCTGCTCTGCTCTATAGGAGGTCATCTGACAAAACTGGCATACAAAGACAATGGCTGTGCTGTGATTTCAGTTATATTTACATGTGAAATTATAACGAGAGAACAGAAAATGTTAGAAACGGCAGATTTTTTTGTTTATTTGTTTGTTTGTTAATAACAACAGCAAAAAAAAGGCCAAATATAGGTTATTTACATACCGTCCTTTTCCCTAAAGGGTGCAAGGACCTTGGGTACATATTTGTACCTTTCAAAAAAGGTGTATTCTGGGTGGTTGCTAGAATGTTGTTATGCAGTCGCTATGATGTTCTATAAATATTATTGTTTTTATATTTTTTTGTTTTCATTTTAGCTTAATTAAAACTAGTCATTTTGTGGTGTATTTGTCAATTTTATTTTATTTTTTTTTTATGTGTTTGTATAGTTTTATTTAGTTTTCTTTAGTTTGAGTTTAATTTTTTTTATTTTTATTTATTTATTTTATTTTATTTTATTTTTTGTTTAAATTTTTGCTCATTATAGTACATCAAGTTAAACCAAATGAATATGAAAAATGTTGCCTAATTTCTGAATTGGTTTTAGTTTTAGCTATAATAACCCTGGTTGCTGTTCTGACTTTTTTCCATTTTCCAAATACTGTTAGTTTTTATTAACATTTCGAATTAGTTTTTATATTTTCCATTTTAATTTTAATTTTAGTTAAAGCTGTAGTAATTTTGTTGTGTTTTTGTCAATTTTATTTTATTTATTTATTTTTTTTGTTTTGTTTTGTTTTAGTGTTTGTTTATGTAGTTTTTATTTATGTTTGAGATTTATTTATGTTTTATTTATTTATTTTTTATTTTATTTTATTTTTAAGTTTTGGTCATTTTAGTACATAAAGTTAAACCAAATGAATATGGAAAATGTTGCTTTGGCAACTAGATATGAAAAAAATATGTCTTTTATATATTTTATTTTATTTCAGTTAATGTTTATTTTAATTTAAGTAACAAAACAGTTTTTTTCTAAATGGTTTTAGTTGTAACTAATAACCCTGGTTTCTGTTTTTATATATTTCATTTTAATTTTAGGTAAAAATTAATTTGTAATTTTTTTAAATATATTTTTTAAATATATAAATACATAATTTTATTTATTTATAATTTATTTAGTTTTAGTTCTATAAGTACATCAATTTAACGTGGAACTTGAGTCTAATGGAAATTGCATATTGTTATTGGTCTCTCTGAATATTGTAAAAGCATTAGGGAACTGCTAAAAAGATGCACTTCAAAAACAAACAAACAAACGAAAGAAAAATAGTTCATAAGGAACTAAATTCGCTAAAACTAGTGTTTTACGTCTGTTTTACTAATTCTAAGATAATTGAGACATGATTCTTGCTTTTATTAATATTTTACATGTAGTTTTTTTTTTTTTTTTTGTAAAAATATTTAGCAATTATTAATTTTTATTAATTTTTATTGGTCATTTATTTTATTTTAGTTAATGTTTATTTTATTTCAAGTAACAACATTTTTTATTTTTCTAAATGGTTTTAGTTTTAACTATAAAAATCCCGGTTGCTGTTCTGAACATTTTCCGTTTTCCAAATACTATTAGTTTTTATTAACATTTTGGATTTTTTCATTTTAATTTTAGGTAAAAATGTTAGTAATTTTGTTTTAATTTTTAAAAATATATTTCTATTTTATTTTTATATATTTTTTTAATTTATTTATTTAGTTTCAGTTATATTATTACATAAATTTAAATTAAATGAATAGCTGAAATTATGCCTTGGCAATTAGCTGGATTTTTTTTTTTTTTTTTTTTTTTTTTTTAGCTTATTTTGGTTAACTAGCCTGGTTGCTAGGGTATGAATGGTTTCTAGGATGTTGCTATGTGGTTGCTAGGTAATTGTGGATGTGAATTGTTACATTTTGGCCTAGTCAAAAGTTGAAGTCTAAGAATAAGCTTTAGTTTAAAATCCACCATTTTATTTCTAATATTTACCCTTAAATGTTGCTTTTGTTTTTAGGAACCAAACAGTATTTCTGTGAACAGCCCACTTCAAAAAAGGAAAACTCCAAAATACTGTTCAAATCATTCATTTGAATGCAACACATCCTCATGAAAGACTGTCAGTTTTCCTACATTTGTTGCTTGCAGGCGGTTTTTGCACTGAAGTGCATTAGAAATCTTCATCGTGTTTCGTCACGGCCTGCGGCGCCGATGCGACGTGTGCAATCAGGCTCTATAAAAACGCCACGGATGAGAGTTGAGAAACTGATTGGAGAGCCCTTACAGAACTCTGTGTGTGTGTGTGTGTGTGTGTTCGTAGCCCCTGAACGCTGCAAAAGGCATTGTTATTAGTATTGATCCATATCCTTGACTTAGGTGGTAAAAATGTGCTCTATTATTAGGCCCGTGTGCTTTGTTTTCACTATTTGAGAGCTGTCCTTTCCAGGATGAGATGTGTGAAAGCCCTCTAAATCTTGTCGCAAATACACAATGAAGACCTTTAAAGGTCAGCTTACCTTAATATGGACCTCCAGTCTAATGGAAATTGCATATTGTTATTGGTCTCTCTGAATATTGTGAAAGCATTAGTGAACCGCTAAAAAGATGCACTTTAAAAACAAAAACATTACGAAAGAGTTGATGGATATGATATGCAAAGGAACCAAATTCACCAGTGTTTTACTAATTTTAGGATAATTGAGACACGATTATAGGTTTTATTAATATTTTTTTTTTTTTTCCATTTTCCATTTCATTTTTAGTTATAAATTTAGCAATTATTAATATGTATTTTTTAAAGTTTTATTCATTTTTAAGTTTGTAGTTTTTAATTTTAGTGCAAGTTAAACTAAATGAAAATGAGAAAGGTTGCCTTTGGCAATAGTTTTTCTATTTTTTTATTTTATTTAATAACATTTTTTATTTCAAGTAATGGAAATGTTTTTTTTTTATCATTGAGATACTAATATTGTTTTTATTAACATTGTGAATAAGTTTTTGTTATGTATGCTTTACATTGCAATTTTAACATTAGGTAAAGTTTTAGTAAATTTGTTGTAGTTTTGTTATTGCTATTAATTTTTTTTTATGCCTATGGTTTTATTTCAGTATTAGTTTTAGTTTTTAGTACATTTTTATTATTAAATGTTGCTTGTCAACTAAAATAAGTTTGGTTTTATATATTATACATTTATTTCAATTAATGTTTATTTAATATATTTTACTTTTTTATATTTTTATATTTATTTATATTTTATTTTAAGGAATGTATTTTTTCATACGTTTATTTTTGTTTTATTTTATAGTTTGTTTAGTTCACTATAATAACCCTACCTTGGTTTACTTACATAACGATCAATTTAGAAGCTTCTTCGTTATATTTATCACCTGTTTCAACAATATACATTATGCATTTAATTTTATTTATTTATTTATTTTTTTTTTTTTTTTTACAGCAGATACTTTACTATGCCTCTATGTATGTCAGGTCAAATTTTACTGAGCACATTTTTAGTGCACTCCATTGCCATATGTCAGAGGTCAAAGGTCAGAAGCGGTGACCTCTCATGTGCTATTGCTCTGATCACCATAATCAGATCTATAGAGGCACTTGAGTGACCAGAAACATTTACTGAATTGCAAAACAATAATGCATGTTTGTAAATGATTTAGCATGTGTGGTGGGTTTTATAGTGGATGAATATATTAGAGATTTTATTCCTCAATATAAGAGTCTTACCTGTATTTAATGCAGTGAAGGAGTCTGTATTTCTAGATTTTCCTATCCTGCTTTTCTCTTCCACAAACAGACATTAGAGCATTAAAAGAGACCAAAAGATGATCGACTCAATAAAAATCTAAAGAGACCCTTCACTAAATCAATGGCTGACCCGGTTCACTTTCACCCTCTCAGAAGGGTTCAGGGGTTCAGAAAGGTCAAAGGTCAACTGTTTGTGTTAAATTCTCCAGGAGAGATGTTACGTAACACGTCACCGTTTATGATGAGTCACGCGCCGGAAATGTTTCATTGGCGTTCAAAGGAAGAAGCTCAGAGGTCAAGTGAGTTCAGGTGCCGTTTACCGCCTTTTTAAATAACAGGTGCTTGTCAATAAGTCTCATGTGCTCCATATCTGGTCTTTAAAAAGCTCTGGTTTTACAGGAAAATCAGCCTGATTTCAAGAGATATATTGAGAAATGTGTGACTCAAAGTAGCTGACTGGAAAATTGACCACTTACAAATAGAGAGTCTCTCTGTTTGCTCAGCAAAGCTGCATTATTTGACCAAAAATATGGTAAAAATAGTGAAATATTATTACAATGTCAAACTGCTGTTTTCTATATGAATCTATGTTAAAATGTAATTTATTCCTGTGATCAAATCTGAACTTTCAGCATCATTACTCCAGTCTTCAGTGTCACATGATCCTTCAGAAATCATTTTAATATGCTGATTTGCTGCTCAAGAAAAATGTTTGGATTATTAACAATAATGAAAACAATATTTTTTTTCAACAAGGATGCATTAAATTGATCAAACGTGCCATTAAAAACATTTACAGTTGAGGTCAAAAGTTTAGATACACCTTGCAGAATCTGCAAAATGTTAATTGTTTTACCAAAATAAGAGGGATCATACAAAATGCATGTTATATTTTATTCGGTACTGACCTGAATAAGATCTTTCACATCAAAGATGTTCACATATAATAGTTGAATTGATAAAAAATGAGCCTGTTCAAAAGTCTACTTAAACTTGATTCTTAATACTGTGTTGTTACCTGAATGATCCACAGCTGTGTTTTCTTTTTGATAGTTGTTCATGAGTCCATTGTTTGCCCTGAACAGTTAAAGGAAAAGTCCACTTCCAGAACAACAATTCACAGATAATTTACTCACCCCCTTGTCATGCAAGGTGTTCATGTATTTCTGTCTTCAGTTGTGAAAAAATTATGGTCTTTAAGGAAAACATTTCAGGATTTTTCTCCATATAATGGACTTCATTGGTGCCCCGATCTGTCTTTTTTTTCGGAAAGTAAAAATTACTATACTTTTTAAGCACAAAAGCTCGTGTAGCAGAGGCTCTGGGATGCGCGTTCACGACGCTACGTACTATTGAATCACGTCGAAAGGTCACGCAGATGTGGAACGCCATTGGGGACAATACCTATTATATAAAACGTGTGAAATCTGGACGCATTAACACGCAAAGTTTGTACGCGTAAATACGAAGTATATGTTCGGGTGTCGCGTCAGACTGCACAACAGCCAATAGCGTTGCTCTATTTAGGATTTAATTTGCATTTGTGATGGGATGGCATGTTGCTGTATACGTATATAAACATCAGACGACATTTCTTTTCGTGAGGGATGACGTGCTGTTAGGTAAGCAAATACCTATGCAAACGTCACACGTAACATTTGTTCGTGAATGAGATCATAATTTTACGTTGGCATGTACATAGGCAAGCGTAAAACTTTAGAGTCAATGATGCATTTATACGTTGGTTGTGATGTCAGTGCTGTGTCATCTCATCCCGTTTGTACTCATGCAGGTTAGAAATAATACAAATAATACAAATATATTGAATGTATACTGTATATGTCAGATAAAAATAATGTAATAACAACAATATATTGTAACAATCACAAATTTAACAATTATATTATAACAATCAGGCAAATCCAAAAGCAGAAAACAAAGCACCAGTAGCCTATGACAATTCACAAATCTTTATTCAACCTTTAAACCCAGACACAATCATACACGTAAACATTACAGAATCACTACAACAGGCGGACCATGCAACGTAAACTGTGGGGCAGCCAGTCCAAGTCCAAGTGTGAATAGCAACAGTTGTGGATTCAGTAGACATTTAGATGCTATTTACTTATAAATAGTGAGAGATAACGTTACTATTTGCTCCTCAGTATTGTTGTGCATTAAACATCCTGCAATATAACTGACAGTAAATCATTATATTTATAAAACAATATTAAAATCATGGCAACTTATTGAGATATTAAAGAGCGCTACCCCTAACCTTACCCTAAATGTAACTTTTATGAATTAAAATGAATTTTAAGTCAAATCATTTTTATTGAAAACAAATGCGTTTATTAACTGTAAAGTAATAAAAAAAGCGCTGTCAGTGGGAATAGAACCCCGGTCTCCCTTTACACGTTACGCCACAGAAACCGCTGACTAAAGAGGTGACTTTTTCCACATATAGGGTAACGTTAGACTGGCCTAGTGTATTTAGTTCTGCCAACAAGTAGGCTATTTGCAGTGGACACCTCGAATGTATTAATCAGAGGGGAAATGTGGTCGTTGGATCACCGAGACCACTCACTTTACCTACAGGACAAATTCCTTTAACGTTACAAAAGAATATAATGTTAATTCATGCAGTCATTGAGTGTATTTAATCATTGACCCTAAATTATCACCAGTTCAACTAAAACAGAAAAATTAGTATGTCGCACATCAAATAAGACTTAGAAATATTACACGTTCAAAAATGTCATGTTTACACGACGAAAACGTTTGTCTAGAAATAGGGGTGGGCGATATGGCAAAAACATCATATCACGATTTTTTTCAGAAATATCACGATTCACGATTTTATCACGGTTTTTTGTCATGTTGGTTTTACTATTTTGCAAATTGTCTGAGCAGTACAACCAATCTAATTTCCCTATTTTAAAAACAAAGACTTTCAAGGTAACAAAGTATAAATAAAAAAGAATAGCAGATATTTAGGCCAAAGTGAGCGAAGATAAAAATCGTTGTCATTATTTTATCTTTGTTATTAAAAAGACAAGGAACAGAAACAGTGCTTTATTTTTCAGGTACAGTAGGTGTATTTAGCAGTAGCATTCAAGAAATTGAATTAACAAATATAAAAAGTTAAACACTATATACTTATACACTATATATACACATCAACTGTACACTGATTCTTATTAAAGCAACTGTATTAAAGTTTTTCAGTCAAGAGCAGTGTGTTTTATTTTAATAACAGTTAAAAGAATAGTTCACCCCAAAATAAAAATTCTGTCATCTGTCTGTCAATTCTGTCATAGTGTTTTATTTTAATACCATCATTTACTCACTCTCAGGTTGTTTTAACCCTGAATGAGTTTCTTTTTTCTGTTGAACGTTGTCTGTTTGATCGTTTCTGTTATTAAAATCAATGGGGACCAGCTAATGTTATCCACTGTTATCCACATTCTTCAAAATATCTTATTTTGTGTTTAGCACAAGAAAGAGAGTCATACAGGTTTGGGACAACATGTAAGTGTGTAAATAATGACAGAATTATAATTTTTGGGTGAACTATCCCTTTGATGACAAGCGGCATTATGTTTAGTACTGCCCCTTTAAGAGCTGCACATCTAATATACAGGCAGGCATCCGTTTTTTTTCTCTCTCAATTCAATTGTTTACTTTCACTTTAGACATACGCTTCTATAAACTGTTTTTATATGTAAACCTTGTGTGTTTTGACAATAGTAGCATAATCAGACGTGATACATAACTTAGTTCAGTAATTAGGCGCTATTTGACAGTATTTTAATGTGCGCGCGTTTCGGGTGTACGCGCAGTGGAAAAGCGGATGTTGGAACAGCACGCGAATGAAATGTTTAACCGGCAAGACTTTAAAGAGAATAATCGTGATTGTGAATAAGTGCAGTGTCCCGTGAGTGTAACTACCGCTGAGTTAACACTTAAGTGAATGTATGTCGTTTTGTACAGTATATTGAAACGGAGGCGCCAGAACTGCAGTTGAGAGAATAGCGCGATACTACGATATTTCTCAAAAAGCAGATCGTGGAAACATTTTTATCGTCCACGATCAAAAATCGTCATATCGCACACCCCTATCTAGAAACACGTAACAAAAATACACGGCCAAAGATGTTACGTTAAGGCGATACAAACGATCGTGTCTTTAAATAACACGACAAAAAATTTCGTGTATAGACGTACAAAACGTTCGCGTTTACACGTACCAAAAAGACACGTACAAACTTTGCGTGTGAATAGGTATTGTCCCCAATGGCGTTCCATACGCAGATCTACAGACCCAGTGTTTACAAAGCGAACGCGCAAAGACTAAGAAAGTGCAAGTAACGTTAAGTCAAACGCTGTTTACAAACAAAAAGGTACAGCGATGTCAGATGATTCTGAAGTTGTAGGAGAAAATAAGATGGAGTTTTTCAACATACTCTACCTTTTTGAGCCGGAGTACACAAACGATGAACTTAGACGCGATTTGTAGTAGTGATGGGAAGTTCGGATCATTTTACCGACTCGGACCTTTGAATGAACGATTCTTTTTTTCGAGTCATTTCGTTTATTTCCTTCATTTTAGCAAAATAATAAATAATAATAATTAAGATGTTACGTGTTACTTCCCTAACACATCTACTGCTTACACAATCGTTGATCACACTACAGACAAGACAAAACTATAATGCTATAAGAAATATAAAAGATTAATTCATTGTTTATCTGGGTCTTTAGTCTATGATTAGCTCACCTCACCTCTTATCTGACAAGTTTTCGGGTTTGAGTCGTTCGTTCATCACGTGACAGCCCCATAAGATGAACGAACGACTCGGAAAAACCCGAAGACTCCAAACAGGTGAACTAATTCCAGTACAGAACCTAATAGGATGTTGCGCATGCGCGACTGAACGAATCACTCCCCGAGACGACTCGTTCTTCCCGAGTCACATTAAAGATTTGTTCAAAATGAACGAATCGTTCAAGAACGCGCATCCCAGAGGGCTCGAGCCCTGAAAGATTTTTCTCTAGCCCTGAATGTTTTTTGTATCGCAGTGATTTCCGAGGAAGTTTGAATTAATTACTAGTATCTGTTAATATTAAGCTGAAAACAACAACAACATTTAAATATGAATCCTGCATTTCTGCGTGTCTCTTTATGAATGATGCAGACGCATGTGTGGTTTCCGTTACTAACTTACATATGGAAGCGCGCGTGACGCTCGCGGTGATTTCAGCGTCTGCCATTAAAAAATGCATGAACAACATCTCCAGAACTGCTCTGAGAGTACATCGTGAGCATTTCACTTTTTCTTTTAAATAAAACCATTTAAAGGTATTCACGGCAACCCGTCAAAATAAAAGTTCGGTTTAGCTAGTCACTGTGCCAGAAATATATTACTATCATTCAGTAGTACGTACCTACAGTACTACTACTACTACTACTACTGTTGAAAAATTAATAAAACTTTGTTACACAATATTTCTTCCATCTTTTACATTTTAATAGTACATTCCCTTTATTTGGCAAAAATAAAATTTAATTTTCATTAATTAAAAGATAAATTTATATTTTATGCCTTTATTTGATAACCAGAAAAAAATTAATACACAACACAGAATTTCATAAGGCTGTTGTAGAAATAAATAAAAGTTGCTTTATGCATTCAAATAAATAGACATGCTAAAACAAATTTGGTAACAATAAAACATGAGGTGAGAAAAAAAACAAAACATTTCATAGGGCCCTAAACATAACTTTTGATAAATTGACATTAAATTGTAAAAGTTTCATTGTTTTAATAAATTAGACATTATTTATTTATTTATTATTAATATAATTAATTAAAATTAGAAAGATCCAGGTTCACCCACCTGTGTCTAACGAAATCTTGGGTAAGTATGATGTGAGCTCCCATCCACCACCACTAGTCCCTAGGGATGTGACGAGATCCGATGTGTCTCGCGAGACTCGCGAGATCTCGTGACGATATCCGCAAAACATTTTGCAGTGTTTCCATTAGAGCTGCACGATTAATTCTTAAAATATCGAGATCTTGATTTAAACACCCACGCGATCTTATTCCTGAATGACAACGATTTAGCTATGTCTATTAGGACTGTTTCACATTGCGAGTGTCAGCGGAGCGTGAGAAGCAGGTTTTGCCGCTGCCCTTGTTAATGAATCAGAGGGTCGGGGTAAATGTGAACGCAGAAAGAGCAACACAGTCTTTTCAACCACATTATAATCATTATTTCGGTGTTACAGACATTTAAAAAATAGAAGTACTGGGATAAAAGTTTATAGTTAGGGTGTACACACTTATTGTCTACAGTAGCGATCAAAGCGAAAGTATCTTAACACTTGTATGTATTGTAACGCTTATCCTCTTCCGCCAGGAGGTGGCGACAAGTGCCCGTTTTAAAAAAAAAAAAGTATGTCATTGAATCATTCATGAAATTTTAATAGTCAAAAAAGTCTTAGTGAAGTGAGACACTGACTCCTTCATTGAATGCTTTTTATTTATTTATTTTGTTTAAATGAATATATGTTTTTAAAAAACTTAAGCAATGAACGGTTTGTCAGAACCACTAGTAAATTACGTTATTTTGTTTAGTTTTCTAATCTTTTTTCTCCAGAATCATGGTCTCCAATTTATTAAAAACAATTGGGATTTTCAGTTTATCCAGAATCGCAAAGCTCTTGTTTAAATGTTGTTTATTACTGTATATAATTCATTAAAATGGACGTTTAATTTCATAAAGTTCAAAATGCACCTACATTTTTTTGCATTTTGTCTTTTTCAGTTGAATAAAAGACAATTTTCCCTATATATTTCATCATTGAGGATTTCTTAAGAAAATTTTAAAAATCTCGTCTCGTCTTGTTCTCGTGAACCCAGTCTCGTGTCTCGTCTCGTCTCATGGGATAAGTGTCTCGTCACACCCCTTCTAGTCCCTGATGTTTTGGCACCAGCCCCGGATGTTTTCAAATCCTAGAAACGCCCCTGCCCAGAGCCAGTGCTAAACGAGCTTTTGTGCTTATAAAGTATACAATTGTTTTTTTTTTGTAAAAAAATGACTGATCGTTTCGCTAGATAAGACCCTTCTTCCTCGGCTGGGATCATTTAGAGCCCTTTGAAGCTGGATTTAAACTACATTTTGGAAGTTCAAAATCGGTTCACAAATGAAGTCTATTATATGGAGAAAATCCTGAATGCTTTCCTCAAAAGCCATAATTTCTTCACGACTGAAAACAGAAAGACATGAACATCTTGGATGACAAGGGGGCGAGTAAATTATTTGTGAATTGTTGTTCTGGAAGTGGAGTTCTTTTTTAAACTGCCTGCTGTTCTTCAGAAAAAATCCTTCAGGTCCCACAAATTCGTTTTTCAGCATTTCTGTGTATTTGAACCCTTTCCAACAATGACTATGATTTTGAGATCCATCTTTTCACACTGAGGGACTCGTATGCAACTATTACAGAAGGTTCAAACGCTCACTGATGCCTACAAAAAAGGAAAAACCATGCATTAAGCGTTACATTTTTTTAACGATCTTGAAGCTCATGCAGGTCTGTTTTACAAGGTAAAAATATATTGCAAATATCATGGGGGAAAACGTGAATTGGATTGTAACTTTCATAACCTGATGTTTCTCATTACAGAGCTTTGATGTAAAACTAGACAGCATTATTGGTGATAGATGCTTTAATCAGACTGTGAATCCTCCCCTGATAGCTTTACGTTTTAATTTGATCTGCAGGAGATTTCTTTTTATTTCTCACTGTAATCTCTGCAAGTGTCTCTCCTTTCTTCGCCCTTGTTCTCATGCAGCGACCCCGGGACTCTAACACACGGCTGTCCTGATCGTGCCACTGCTTTTAAATTAATATATTGATATTGACAAGCCATCTGCTGCAGGGCATAAATTATTGGGAGGAAGAAGGCTTTGATCACGTGTCTTTTAGCATCCATGATGACATATACACCCCCTCTGGGATGAATGCCGCTGGTGCCATTTTGAACTGCGTTCAGCCAGGAGAAGCTTTAACAATCTACATTTACATTCATGCATTTGGCAGATGCTTTTATGCAAAGTGACTTGCATTCATTTGATGGTTCATTTGATTTGAACACTCATAGTTCATGCATTGCATGGGAATCTAGTGTTTGTTTTCACTAAACACAAGTAACACACTGTGAGGTTAAATTTCACACTGTAAAATGATTTAAATTTATAAATAAAGGTTATGGGAGTATGTCTTACAAGAAAATACTATTTTAATTTCAAGTTTAATTCTGTGTGCTAACTGACATCTCAATTAGTTGTGAACATTTCTATGCATGTTTGAAATCCTGAATCAATTATTTTAAGTGTATGAAAGCATGTCATGGTCACATTTCACTTAAAAAAACCCACACAAACTATACTTTGAATAAAGAAATTTAAGCTTAGAAATATATACATAATTATTATTATTATAATGTAAAAAAAAAAAAAAAAACACTAGTGTATTATTTACATTTTAGGTATTTATACCTAATGATACTTATACGGTTTTTAATTTATGCTGAATTATTTAAAAAAACATATTGCATGTAATATTCACTGTACAAAAATACTTTACCGTACCCAGGCTACCAAGACTAAATCATTATTAATAATTAAATATCATAATTACATGCAATATAAAATAAAACAAGAAAAGTGCATCTAAATAAATAAAATGTATAAAAATAATAATTATTTTATATAACAACTATATATAATGAAAATGTAAGTATAAATACGTAAATAAAATTAATTAAAATTATTTTAATTATTTTAAAATTATTCATTATTAAATATCATAATTACATGCAATATAAAATAAAAAAAATGCAACTATATATATAAAACAAAAAATAAGTCTTATTTTATATAACAACTATATATAATAAAAATATAAATATAAAAATAAAATATATAAATTAAATAAATTAAATTATATATTATAATTTATATAAATAAATTGTATATTACAATGAGAATTTGAGAGAAATGTCCTTAATTTTCATACATATAATATGACAATGCAATATTTTTTCAGTATTTTATTTATTGTATTTATTTTAGTATTTTTTATTAGACCTGTTTCACTATTTTTAGATATATTTTTATAGTCTATATTTATTTTTGCACTTAATTTAATTTTAAATATATATATACACAATATTTTTGACATCTAAAAATGTCTATTTACATGCATCTGTAGTGTTATTATTTTTAAATGTCAAGCCTTAAGAAATTTCATCATAGCAGTGGCGTGTTTGCTGATTTCCCTGCGATTTACATGCCCGCAAAACTGGTCAATATTCTAATCATCTTGATGAAGGTTGTGCCGGTTAAAGGGACGACCAATCAGTGTGAGTGCCGTCCAGCCCTCCGGCCACTGCTGACCCTACGACCCCCTGAGTGACCCTCAGGTCAAAGGTCAGCTCCTAAGGTCAACCATCTCCGGCCACTGCACTGGACAGAGTCGTCTCCATGGATACAGGGGCGACCCCAGAGGCTGTGGAAGTCATGGAAACGACCTCTGGAGATCCGGCTGGTGTTTCCCGAAAAGACCTTCAACTCCCTCTGCTGGATCTAAACACTCACTGGAGCTCAGAAAGAACAAAAGCTGCTGGATGATTTTGCTTGTGCTGTAATAAAAATCTTCATTATAAACTCAATCTGAGGTCAGTCTGCATTTAAAATCAGTCATATGTATATGGCAAGCTGGAAGCATTTAAAACTTAATTCTTCTTCACATTTTAATTTTTTAAAACAGAATTTAGGAAATGTTCCATGTAGTGTATAATGGTGTGTTTCCACACTGGCCTATTGATCTTTTCTAATGCCATTTCCTTTCATTTGAGACTAGAAATCTTGGATTTGGCTTTTGTCTCCAATGCAAGAAAAACAATTCAAGTGAATGGATGTCTTTGTCTTTGAGTTTTTAGATCATGTGTGCTGAGATCTGCAGTGTTTACATTCATCATTCTTGGTGAATTATGGCCCTCTAGTGATGTGCCAGTATATAACACTTCATGGTCTCATCTTCTGCTCATACACAATGATAAATACAATTTTGACATTATATTATATTATATTATATTATATTATATTTTACAAGTGAAATGTTTGAAGCAATTATGATTGTTGCATTTATTTAACAAAAAATGCAGTAAAAATATGAAATATTTTTAGCATTTAAAATAGCTGTGTTCTATGTGTTCTATATTGTAAAATGTAATTTATTTCTGTGATCAAAGCCGAATTTTCAGCATCATTACTCCAGTCTCAGTGTCACATGATTTTTCAGAAATCATTATAATATGCTGATTTGCTGATCAAGAAACACTTCTCATATTTTTTATTCTTATTGAAATTATTATTATAAAATTATTATCATTATTATTGAAAACAGTTGTGCTTACATTCATCATTCATGGTGAATTATGGCCCTCTAGTGATGTAGCAGTATAAAAAACTACATGCTGTAATCTTCTGCTCATAAACAATTGTAAATAAAATTGTATATTTATATTATATTATATTATACAAGTGAAATGTTTGGAAAGATTATTACTGTTTAATGTTTTTGAAAGTCTCTTCTAAAAAGCTGCATTTATTTCACACAAAATGCATTAAAATTATAAAGTATTATTAGAATTTAAAATAGCTGTTTTCTATTTAAATATATATTAAAATGTAATTTATTTCTGTGATCAAAGCTGAATTTTCAGCATCATTACTCCAGTCTTCAGTGTCACATGATCCTTCAGAAATCATTCTAATATGCTGATTTGCTGCTCAAGAAACATTTCTCATAGTTTTTTTTTATTATTATTTAAATAATTATTATTAAATTATTATTACCATAATTATTGAAAACAGTTGTGCTGCCGAATATTTTTGTGGAAACCGTTTATTTGAACCTGTCTTCCGTTAACAAACGGCCTGGTCATGTGACTCGTTGGTTGATGACGTATGATCGCTGCTGCCAGCTTCAGAAGTTTTATCATTGTATTTTGGCTTGGTATTTTTTACGCTAAACATTTTATATTTATTTGCTGATTCTGCGTTATTATGTCTACGGATATTTTGGAAGCCACAGTAAGTAGATTCCTTTTCGTCTTTATATGAAAGAGACTGTTTTGCCGCGGCTTAGTTCACTGTGTTTTTGGACTATAGCGTTCATGTTATGTTTTTAATAGTTTTTCCTATAATTCATAATGAAAAGACTAAATTAAAAATGAGGGGAAAACTCCTAACTATATTTAAGCTGGTCACGTTGGAAGGTCGGGTTTTAAACCAAACATACAGTTTGAGAAAAACACGATTATTTTTGTGACTTCTATCCTGTTTTGTGTTTTCTTGTGTTTTTTCGCTTAAATGCTTGTTTTTTCAGTTGAATATCATATATTTTAATGGAGGTGTGTTATGGAAAATCCCCTTTTTAAATTTTTGAGACAAAGGTAAATTATGTAAACTGATCTTCCGAGTGACATCTTACCACATATAGTGTGACAACTAGGGGTAACGATTATTTTGATAATCGATTAGTTGGCCGATCATTTTTTCGATTAATTGGATAAAAAAAGCCCTTTTTTTTTTTTTTTTTTTTTTTTTTTATTGACAAAAACTATAAACTTTATTTATAGTTTAAAACTTTATTGACAAAAACTTTATTTTTGGCAAATACACTATTTCACATTCTGCCCAATGTCCCTCAAGCAATGTGCCAACTGAATGCTATGAACATACAGTGCTTAACAATTTATTAGACCACCTGTCATAATAAAGAGAAAACACAAATATTTTAGGTATCTGTTAAAAAAAAAATTGTTTAAATCTAAAAATGTTATTGTCATTTATTGAGCAAATAACAAACTGAAACAACTAAATAGTATTTATGACAACATGGCCAAAACGCTATGGTTGGTGTCTTTAGCCAGAATAATTCCAAAAGTAAACTCTGAGAAATTTCATCCTAAAAAATCCTAAACCCTGAAATACACGACTGGATATCATACACTTACTACCAGATCACAAACTACCATATTTTAAAGTTTCTTCATTCCCCGTTAAGTGTCTTTACTGTAATTACTGTCTGTCCTTCTTTGCAATGGTCATTATTTTTCTGAAATGTAAAACTTTAAAATGAGTGAACTCTTGATGAACTAAATATGATTTATGAGCAAGCATATATTTGTAGTCTTTGTTTTGATATGAATTAGAGAAACACATTTTAGCCAGACTTTGAAGAGAAACGTAGAGTTGTAGATGACAGTAGATCAAGGAAGATGAAAGGAGCCAATCAGTTTGTAACTCAACGTTTTTGGCTTTGTAAATTATTTATCTGTCAGATAGATATAATCCTCATTTTCAGGTAAATAAGATTTCATGAATATAGAATTTGAAGCTCTACAGAAGACAATAGTGTCATTATTTACTTGAGTCAGTTCGAATTAACCTGACTCAGTGTTAATCCATTCAATTCAGTAACAGTGTCAATGCTGAATTTCTGTATTTATGAATGGATAACAAAACACATTTCCAATTACAGCTTAATTTAATGTGGCCATCTCAAAACAAATGTGTTTTTTACATCCTGGATTTGAATGTGGTCAAGAGCAATCAGACTGTGATTTGAATATTTAAAACTTGCCATGTGTGAACTGGATTTAATCTGCAATAAGGCACATAGGCAAATAATTTGAATCTGATCTTTATTTAGAATTTACATCATTTTAAGATATTTGAGTATTGTTTTCCTTTATATCATAGATGAAATAAGACACACACATTAATATTTGTCCTTGGTGATGGCATAACAATAAAAGTGACAAAATAATTAATACTCAGAAACTATTAGACCTGTACTGCATGCAATTAACAGCAGAATTTAAAATGCAGGATTTTCAAATGACGTGTGACAAATTGACATAAGACAAATTACTGCTAGTATTAACACATCTTGTCAAGCATATGTATTCTGTATACATGTAGGAACTAATAATTATTGCTCATTACAATGAGAAAAGAAAAAGATCCTGTTGAATTTCAAAAAAGTGAAAACAATTTATATCAAAAGCAGAAATTCTGTGATAAAGTGATTAGTTGCATCTAATGATTAGTAAATATTTTTATACTGTAGAGTAGATATTTCAAACTTTTTTTAAAGCTTTGTAACTTTTACAACCTAACCCTAACAGTCTACCTCTCTTCAGAGGGATTCTTGAACTAAATATTATTCATAAAGATTTAAATCAAAGAATAAAAAAACTCTCTTTTCTTCACTCATTCATTATGCTTGTTCAGAAGTATTTGTCCAAACTCTCAATAGCATCCTGTTTTGAGTGGTTTCTCCATTCATCTGGGATCTGACCTTCAGCCTGAAATTTTTTCTCGTAGTACTTTTCCAGCTCTTTCTGGAATCTGCAGACAAACCACTTCCAGTATGACAGCTCAGTGAGGTCAGGGGTGATTTTCCATTCAGCATAAACGCCTCCTGCTGATTTGTAATCTTTATATGGAATGGTTTCTTCAGATTCATGTGTTGGGCAAAACGTCGTAGTACTTGCCACTAAAGTTGTGCAAAAACCTGCACAAAGATTTTGCGTTCCTCTATAATGCCACCCATTCAGTCCATCAGGTCGATGGAAAGGAACACTGTGAGGTTGTGGTTTATGGTCTTCTGCTGTGTTGGTGCAGATGGCTTTACAGAACGGACACTGAACCCAACAGCACTGACAGAAGTGTTCATTTAGAATCTCATCAGGCCTGTCCTTAGACTCCAGCTTCTGTAGAAAAGATTCTGTACTAAATTCCTTGCTCATGTTAGATATTATAGAAGGAAGTCCTTTTCTTATCACCTCTGCTAGGAGTTTTAGATCAACATCGTCACGACTCACTCCTCTAAGGTCCTTTTCCGAGAATATCAGCACATCTGATAAATTCAGCGTGAAAATCGCCAACCAGAAATCAGCATCTCCGCTGTATTCATCAGCACTTTTAGATGCTCTTTGCACTGCTTCTGTGATCTGCCTCTGCTTCTGTCTTAAATCATCTTTCATCTTGGAGAGAACATTGATGTTGAAGTTATCCTTTACATACTGAGTGACTTCATCTCTGATGAAACTCTTGAAGTGTTCTTTGGGATTATGAATGTAGGTTATGTATGCCTCAAAATCCTCCTTTTCTGCCAGTCTCTTCAGGATGTGTTTCTCCAGATTAGATCTGTTTCCATTCAGTGATTCACAGTTTGATCTCATTTCATCTGCCAAATCCCGGGCTGTATTTTTGTAGACACTCTGCTGAATGGGTTCTTTAAGTTTGTTACAGATGATCTCGCCTATAATGGCAGCTGATGTTGCTCCCTGACAGTATTTTTTGAAAATTCTGTAATATTCTTCTCTTTTTCTTGCAATGTATAGAACAGGATCATTAGCTTCCCTGAAAATGTTGTGTTGTTCCTTAAATGTCTTTTGTACTTTGTTAATTATGGCAAGTACCAAATCACTGAAAAAGTGTTTCTTGAATGTATATTTCGTTTTTTGTTTTTCCTCATGTTCTAGTAATTTTGCTGTGATGAAACCACTAAGTTCCTGAATGTAAGTTTTATTGTAGCCCATCTTTGCTATGTTATGAGACATGATCATTTTATTTACTTGCTGAACAATGTCTGTAATCAGTTCGTTGATTTGGGAATCATACTCTTTACAATCATTCCAAAAAAACATTTTTTTTCTAGATTTATGAATCTGTATATACTCCGAATAGCTTGACATCTTAAGAATCTTGCACTTTTTGCTTCCTATACTGGGGTCTAAAAAACGTTCATTGATGCCACTAAGGACCTCCTTCGTGTCTTTTAAAATGTCAATGTCTTGGACTTGAGGTGTGTCTTTGGTAATCTGACTCACACAACGTTTCCAAAATGAATCAAACTGTCTTTGCAGGATTTTACCATCATTTGCTTTGTCTTTGAGAGTTAAGGCAAGATTTTTGGCCTTCTCAAAGAGATCGTTTTCATTTTGTGTCCTCTGAGCATCAATCTTTTTCTTCAGGTCTCGCTGCTGAAGCACCTGATTTAGTTTTCGCTGTGTTTCCCTAATAATGTTTTCCTGTACGTGTGAGACTTTTATTTCAAAGGAATTTTTCCATTGAATCAGTATACTGGCATTGGTGTCTTTCTCAAAGAATTCTGACACAGATTTTTCCACTTCTGTATATTTTACATTTAGTTCTCTATGAAGATGTGCTTCCTCAACCTCATTGATTGCTCCATTTTCTATTTGGTTCTGTAGTTTGTTTTCAATTTCTAGCATGGCCTTCCTAAGACTCCAGGTCCACTTAACATATTCTGTCTCCAATTTCCTGTATGCGGCGATCTCCAGGGCGTTTTTGAAGCTGAACACAAACCGTTCCTTCAACAAAGCCTCCCAGAGATTTGTAATGTGACTTTTTATGTCTGTCAGCATCATACCATTTGAGTTTGAGACATGAGAAAGAATAGTTTTCTTCAGGTCTTGAATGTTGTCACAATATGAAGGGTTTGGTGGTGCCATGGGTGGGCTGCCCTCCCAGAACTGAGCAAAATACACCACATCCTTCTGTACATCAAATGCAATGACGTCACTGAAACATTCTGCCTCACAGACTTCATCTTCAGCAGCAAGTTTTGTCATCTTATCCAGTGTCTCCTGCAGTCGTCTCCTTCCCTCCATGTTTTTCTCTCTAGCTGTGACGTCTGAAACGTTCTGATGCACAAACACACAGCTTGGAGTCAGTCTGACCTCTTTCATCCTCATAAAGGCTTGAACCACAATCTGAAGAATGTCCTGCATCTCAGATGGGTTTTCACCAAAGATGTTGACTAATGTCAGATTTCCAAGGCCAACAACAAATGTGGCCAATTCATTGTCATGATGTCTTATTGAACTTCCAGTCAATTCTAGAGCACGAAGACCCTCAGTATCAACAACCAGAATATAGTCAATGTTCATCTGTGTTTTCATCTCATCAGATACTCTGATCAGCTGCATGAAAGCTCCTCTGGTGCACCTGCCAGCACTGACGGCAAACTGGAGTCCAAACATGGCATTCAGCATGGTGGATTTCCCAGAGCTCTGAATCCCCAAAACTGACAGCACAAAGACTCTCTGCTCTCCCAGTTTCTTGATGAGTTGATCTAGAACAGCAGAAATCCAGATCACAGGAACATGAGCAGCATCTCCATCCATCAGCTCCAGTGGAAATCCAGAGATCATCATCTCTGCTGCGAGACTCGGAAGAGAAGAGAAGTCAAACTGCAGGTCTTTCTTGTTCTTCTTCACAGATGAACACGATTCATAGATCTGACCGATCTCCCTCATGATGTGCTCCAAACCAAAGGTTGCATCTTGAAGCTTCTTAGATAATTCCACAAGTTTTGTTTGTTTAGACAATTGCATTTGCACAGATTTATTACTGCTGTTATCTGGTTTTGAGACTTCTGACCATGTTTTATCATATTCACGAAGTAGATCAGAAAGATCAGCTGAGGTATATTCATCCAGGAGGATTCTTAGGCATTTAAGGAAAAACATTGACTTATTTGCAACATGTGACTTTATTTGTTTCATGAATATATTTATAAATGTACTGATGGGAGCTGTATGCTGCTGTTCGCGGATTTTTGTCATCTCACCTTTTTTTTTACTAATTTCTATTTCAGGGTCATCTGTTTGAGGTCGATTTAGCTCTTTATTCATCTCACACCACTGATGCCACAGTTTGCCCTGACAGGGCAGAAATGATTCTTTGATTTTTGTCAGATTGTTTCCCTCCAGTAAACTCATCATTTGTTGTGCTGCCACCATTCCTCTGCTGCAGTCATCATCATCCTGCATATCTACTCTAATGTCTGAGTGTTCAGACACATCTTCAAGTTTGAAAATGGAATCAGGTTCTGAGAGACAACTTATAATAGCTTGTCTGAGATCTTTAGATACATCTGCATCACCTCTGTCTTTCAAACCAATTTTATATTTTCCATTCCTCTGCTTAGTGAGAGCTAAACCATTCTCAGGAAGAAGGCAAATCAGTGGCTTTGGATCCTTGTAGAGGTTTTGGATTATTGTCATTCTTTCGTCATTCCTGCCAAGCTGCGATAAAACGGCAACATTGACTGAGGCCATTTTAGTCATTATATCCAGCTGTTTCTCATGTTCTCCTGCATCACCGTGTAGATTACAGAAGGCAACACGGTTGGTGAATTTATCATCATTTTTCCCAGAAGGGCAGAACCAGGCGATCTCCACCACTCCGTCCATCAGGACTCTGGTTCTGCTGCTGCCTGGGCAGTGCCTGTGGAAGAACGTGTTGTGTTTGTCATTGATCAGACTGTTGATCAGCTGAGACTTGGATGAAGACACAGAGCCAAACCTGAAGAAAAACACCATTGGAGTTTCTGCCTTCCAGACTGGCTCAGTTTTGCTTATGATTTCATTGTTGTTGTTTTTTATCTTCCAACTCTGGTTAATTTCTCCAAATGTCCAGAGAGGAAACTCAATCTGTTGTGTGAATGGATCAGGAACAAGCAGAGGCAGAGCGTATCGGCACTGGGACAGTTTAGTGACCATCAGCTGCTTCAGGAAACCATCAGCACAATGAAACACAGCCATTTGAACATCCATCGGGTGAATAGGGTCTGTGTTGCTCTTACTTTCATCAGACAAAGATGGACCTTCAAAAATTTCACTAAATGCATCAGCATCGTCTGCAAATGATTGTTTTGCTTCTTGTTGGTTCTCACTGTTATACTCCGTGGTTTCTGTAACAGTGATAGTTCTTGCTTTATAGTTTATCATCAGTAGTTTTTGTAAGAACATGTACACAAGTTCTTCCTCAGCACAAGACTCAGTGGATTGTAATGAATGTGCTGTTATCTGAAGAACATCTGAAGCTCTCAGTTTATAATTGCATTTGGCTTCAAGTTGAAGTCTGTGAAAAAGTTCCTCTACTTCTTTTTTAAGTTTGTTTCCTCTTGTTCCAAGGTTTTTGGTTGTTTTGGCCTGTAAAATAAGCTAACAGTCATTTGTCTAACACGATATTTTCTGCAAACAGATTTGCAGACACTATATAGCTTTATCTATTAGTCAGACATAAACAAGAACTTACACTTGGATACTTTTATAAAACAACTTAAATTTAAAGGTATAGCTGTGCTGTTATGTCCTATACATTTTTCTTCATTTGGGTGATGAATTTGTTCCACTTAGTTTCAACTGTTAATTGACTGTAAGTGCTATCTGAAGTGAACATCACAGGATATTCCGCCATGATTCCAGTATTGATTCCAAGTATGGTGGCTGAAAGAGCTCAATGCATTGCGAATGAAAAAACACATGCAAATAAAAAAAAAACCTTTGCAAATTAGGAAAACGTTCATCAATTTGACAACACACATGCTGCAAATGCTTGCAATACAACCAAATACAGAAATGCACTGCAGGGAAACACAGACCACTTCGGAAATATTTAAGGAAACCGCAAAGTGACTGACATGGCTGAGACATGCTTATCAATGTTTGCCCTGAAAGGTGAGATTTTTTTTTTTTGTTGTTTATTTTAACATCCTGATCATACGATTTTTTTTTTTTTTTTTTTTTTTTTTTTTTTTAGGGGTGCTCCGATCGGGATTTTTGAGGCCGATCCGATCACCGATATTGATCTTTTTAAAGCCTTCTTTTTATCATGTATAATTATTTATAGTGATACTCCAATCAGGATTTTTAGATGCTTGGGGGAATTTGCTCTTAGTTGGCTCTTGTGAGAGGAGAGTTTTTTTAATTTGAGGGGTGAAGGTAAGCATTTTTTAGACATTTTATAAAAGAATATATTTATCTCACCTAAATGTTTGATCATGCAGTGCATTTTTGTTTTTATAATTGTGCAATTATTGCACAATAGCTTACACACTGCACAAGCCTGATTTCCAAAAACATTTCACAAACATATTCATTATTTTGATTTCAAATTCAAACATTGTTATTGAAAATGCTTCTTCAGCATTGTGATATTTTTTTTGTTTGTTTACACAGTACAGTGAAGAATCTGACAATCCTCAAATCCAAACTGTGTGTGTTTTGCCTCAGAGCAATGATACATTTGTATTGTGTTTTGCTTTCTTTTTATATATTCTTCATTTATTCTTTATTCATTTCATCATTTATTCATTTATAATCATTAATCATTTCATCATTTTATTATTCCATTTAATCATATAATCATTTATAATAATCATTATAGTCATTTATACATTCATTTTATTGATTCATTAATTGATTAGTAATTCATATTATATTATAGTTGTTTTTTATATATTTTTTCCATTGTTGTTTAGTCTTATGACTGTGTGGTTTCTAGGGCTGTTTGTCTTCATGAATAAGAGATACAAGGTAATGTTTATAGAAACTCACGGTTTATGGGATGTTGTTGTGAATCAGTTTGGTATAACAATACTTGTTGGGTTTGTGTTCTCCAGACGAAGTCTGAGCATTGAGACATACGCAACTAAGACTATTCAATAAACTCTGCTCCTTTTTATCATCATTACTTCGTCTCCTGCTTCTGCTTTTTTCTGGCTTCCATCGGTCAACTTCCTAACTGACGGAAACTTGCTGTTAGTGGGGTTGGGGTAACTACAGCTTGCTGACTAGTTGTTCTGTTACCGGAAAGACTGATATTTTCTGACGGGATCTGGTGTCCGTGGGCTGGATCCTAATTGTCTGGCGTGGGGACCTGATCTAACAACAGTAATACAGTCCAGTAATCTTTCATAGACATGTTTAAACGCAATAAATAAGCACATTATTCACAATATTCAGTGCCTTTTACTTTTGCATTTACTTGTAGATTTATATATTAAGTTGTTCAAGCACGTGGCAAAACATTTAAACTACTTTACTTACGTTATCACAAACATTCTAAATTAAAAACTTACCATTGACGGAAACAGTCAGTTCTACTTTTCTTTAGCATTTAAATCTTTATTACAAGCAATCCTGCTGTTAATAAAGAACTCGACGAGTGCCATTTGTTATTGCCTATATCTAAAAGTGCTTTTTCTTTAAACCTAGCCAAAAACCCATGAGTTGACTGTGAAACACAGTAGACTTTAATTATATGCATTTATGGTGTAATTATGACATTTTCGTGTCAATCCTTGTTCTTATTTACCGCAAACAATGCCCTGTCACTTTAACTATGCGCAATCTCTGCACTGCTGCAGGCGCACCGCTTCTGGTGCGCACTACTAGACCACAACCGCGTGCAGCTTGAACGCTTTAATCCGCTAACATAAGCACGGATAAAACGGATCATGTGAACGTGGCGTTGTGTACGCTTCGAGTGTGCATGACCGTCCAGTCTCCAGGAGAGCGCGCGAGTGCTGAATGGTTAAACACTGGAAAGAATTAAAAAGAAATGCAATTTATAAACTTTAGGGAGGATGCGACACTGATTCTATTGTGCAAGTAACAATTCCTGTGTCAACTGTGCAGCTCACTTATAGTCAGATGCTATGTTTGGAAGCCATTTGCGCACTTTTGAGAGAGAAAGCAAGAGAGCGCGCGGTCATTCACTCGCGCTGTTTGTGAAATTACATCTTGCATAAAGTTTTCAAATTACTTTGTTATTTAATGAAGAAATATGAATTGTACCTCAACTTCAGGATTATAAAAGACAGTGCCGCTGCAAGTCGTGCCAAACCTCTCACGGCAAGCGTGTCATCAGCTTGAGATCGGTTTATGAGATCGGCCTTTTTAGAGACCGCCGATCAAACACCCCAAAGCGATTATCGGCCGATAGTGAATGGTAGCCGATCAGTCGGCGCACCCCTACTTTTTTATTATTATTATTAGCCTAAATCAGCTAAAATACACAATTTCTGTAAATGTGAAAGGTTTTGTAAGCTGACTTAATTTACTTTTACAACTTCCTTTATAAATTAACCATGGTTTTACTATACTAACAAGTATAGTAACTTAACAAGTTCCCTTACAAATTAATCATAATAGTTTTACTATTTAAATAAATAGTCTGCTTGCTACATGTTTTTGTATTTGGTTGTGAGTATTTGCAACAAATGTGCTGTCAAACTGATAAAGATGCTTGCTTAATTTGCTGGTGCTTTTTCTATTTGCATGTGTTTTAAGCTGCAGCGTGTTGAGCTGTCTTGCTGTGGCATGTTCAAAAGTGAAGTAAACTTCAACAGATTTCCCATGAGTACGAAGAAATGAACACAACTAGGGGCCATGTCAATCGGAAAATGTCTCCCGTTACTGATGTAACCTTGGTTCCCTAAAATGAGGGAACAAGACTTTGCGGCAGAAGCTGACGCATTGGGGAAACACCTTACTCCTAGAAACACTGAAGACTGATTGAATAAATGGCGTTCAAGCATGTGGATATGGGAGTGGCACCTATATAACGCATTGCTTGGCGACATTTCCTCAGAATCTTTCCATGAATAAGCAAGATAAGAAACCCTGAGCAGAAGTAATGCAGCGTGATCACGACGTCTCGTTCCCTCATTTCAGAGATCCGAGGTTATGTCAGTAACTGGAGACGTTCTCTATCAATTTTAGTCTCTCAACGTGCAATATTAAGGATGTTAAGCTAAACCTAAGTACTCAGATGGCTCAACATAATAGTCCCAATCTGTGCAGTGGAAGTCATTGAGTGGGTTAGGCAGTGGCAGCTCTGCTCCACTGTGACAAATGCAGCTTAGAGGACCTGGTTGAAACACCGCGCCCATGAACAGGGGGTGGGGCCTACCAGGCGCTGCGGCCATGCATTGTAAGTGAAGCAGTGTACTGATTGGTAGTATAATAGCGGGTAGCTAACTGAATGGGCCACATACCTTAAGTTCAGCTCTCTTGTACAGAATCCGAGAGACAAGCGAAGAGATATCCGAATTGAAGAATCTGGTGAAAGTCTTTGGCGAAGCCCATCCAGCCGCAACACAAATATCCTCAATGGGTAGTTCATTAGCCCTGGCCCATGATGAAGTGATCCCTCGTGTGGAGTGGGCACAAAGACCTGTAGGGCACGCCACGTTCTGTGAACTGTAAGCTAAAGCTATTGTGTCCACAATCCAATGGAATAGTCACTGCTTTGAAACAGGCAGCCCTTTATTGTGGCTGCTGAAACAGATGAAGAGCCGCTAAGAATGCCTTAGCTGTCTAGTATGCGCAACATAAGCGCACAGAGCACATACGGGGCAGAGTGGTTGTGGACGGGGCTTTCCCCTGTCGCAAAATCACTCTGGGTGAACGCTAACAGAGTTTTAACCTGGTCTCTGAACGGTGTTGAGAGCACTTTAGGGACATAACCCTGCCTTGGTTTAAGAACAACCTTGCAGTCACTGGGGCCAACAACAGGAGTTGTTTATAATAAGAGTGTGTCTGATGCCCACTGAGATGAGCACTAGCAAAAGTGCTGTCTTATAAGAGAGAATTATTAATGAAGTCGACTGAAGTGGCTCGAATGGTGGGCACAACAACGCCTTTAGAACCAAAGCTAAATCCCAAGTGGGGATAGTAGAGTTTTACCGGCGGAAGCGCAGTGTGTGACCGCATCCACTCCCAGGGTGGATTGTTCCAGTAGGGCAAAGAATAACAGGCAGTGAGTGTTCTCTGCTGATGTGAAGAGGTCAAACTCCGCTGGTCCAAATATGTTCCAAATCATACTCACTGTTTTAGGGTGTAACCTCCATTCTCCTTGAAGTATACTCGACATCATGTCCACTCCATGGATTGCGTGGCCAGGGACATGGACAGCTCTAATAGACAGCGGATAATGATCTCCACACAACAGAGTCATCGCAAACCTCAAGAGGGGGAGCGAGCTGATGCCACATTGGGGATTTATGTACACTACCACTGCCATGTGGTCTGAACGAATGAGAATATGCTGGTGGTGAACATGAGCGTAAAATTGCTCAAGGGCTAGATGAACTGCTTTCAATTCCAGGCAATTCATGTGCCACGCCTTCTCCGTGTCTGGCCAAACACTGAAAGGAGAGAGGGAGGTGGGCGATACGCCAACGTGCACTTGCCAGCAGACCTGCCAGTTTCTACCTCTGGGTGATGCGACTTCTTACTCTGCGGCTCAGCATAGGTGGCAGAGGAGGACTGCTGTGAGCTGAGGGTTGACTGCCTATTGAGCAAGAGAGCTATCAGAGTCCTGGAGAGACTTGATGTTCATTTCCTCAATGAGGGCAGTTAGGTTCGAAAATTGTGGCTTCCGTGTTGGCACGGTCCAGGCAAAAGAAGCACAAGTCATGTCCATCTAGGAGCGCAATATGTCCTGCGCCGATTTTTCAATGCTTTAATGACATTGTTGCTGTCACCGGAATGCTCAAAGGGGATGAAGAACTACACGTTTTAGGCAATGCATCTACAGCAAGACAGCATCTAGTGAGTTGTATGAAGGAGACAAATTCTCAGGGAAATGGCCCTAAGAAGCGTTATATAGTGGGTGGTGCCACTACCATATTTGTGCGCTTAAAGTCACGCAATCGCAATAGCAATAGCAATAGCAACAGCAACGCAATAGAATTATTCTTCAGGCTTCAGTGTTTCTAGGAAAAAGGTGTTTCCCCAATGCATCAGCTTCTGACACAAAATCAAGAGACCGAAATTGATAGGAACTGTTCATGCATGGAGCTCTCTTCTAACGTGCTGGTTATATGAGTCAGGTGTGTTATGCTGCCTTCACATGCTATAGGAAATGTCGAGATTTCCAGCTTGTCACATTCAAGTGCTTTGTTGTCGAAAAGAAGAAAAATTATCGTTGGATTGGTTAACAATCATATAAACATTCCCCGGGCCGGATAGACAATTTTGGAATTTCGGTCAAATACATGCTTATTTCACCGTTTATAAAACATGCTTCAAATAATTGTTCATATATTGCCTATAATTACACTACATAAGTGACAAGGCAAAATGAGTAGCTGTTGTGGAAAAAAACTAATGAAATGTAGTATTGAAAGCAGAAATCTTTGTCTACTCTACCATGTTTAAAGTTTATGGCCCGCCTAACTCTGAAACTCTGGGGCCGTATGTATAAAGCCGCTCAGAGTTAAATTTTAGTTTGAAGTCTGTCAAAATTCTAGGAATAATGTAATTTTACTCTTATTCCTAGACTTGAGAATAGTTGATTTATTAATGATTTATAAAGGTTCAGCTCCTAAATTATTTAAGAGAGCTGGAGAAATTGGTAACAAGATGGCAGCAAAGAGGAGGAGACATACACTTTCCAATGAAGATATGACGTTATGACATATTGGAGTTATATGATGATACGGAATTGATAAAACAATACAAACTGATCATCAAGATAATTTTCTTTCCATTCTAAAAATCAGTGCTCTAACTGGAGAAATGCAAGTAGCAATAACCTTTTTTTTCGCTAAAAAATGCAGCAATGCACCGGTGATGACACAGTAAGCAGGGTCTATATTGTAATTTTTTTTTTGGAATACAATTATAATATTGTGACACTAACCCCACCAAGAAATGGATTTTATTGCTAGGCTTTGAAAAAAGTCTCAAAAGGGGTGAGGAAGTCACTAAATGTAGTGACAAAATCACTAAATTGGCAACATTGACTACAACATAATCAGTTATTAATATTTTGTTGGTCCTCTCTGGTTTTTGCATGTTCATAATTTCTTTGGCTAAAAATTATGACCGCACAATTTGCCATGTTTTATTGCATTATTATTTTATATTTCAATGTACAGGTATGTGCCAAAAAATTAGAATATCGAGGGAAAGTCCATTTATTTCAATAATTTGTTTCAAAAAGTGAAACTTGTAAGTTATATTAGTTCACTACACACCAAGTAAAATATTTCAAGCCTTTATTTGTTTCAATTTTAATAATTATGGATTAAAGATTAAAAAAAAAACAAATCCAGTATTTCACAAAATTAGAATATCATGACAAAGTACAACATTGTAGGCTCCCTGTGTCCCAATCTAGTCAGCTAATTAACACAAAACACCTGCAAAGGTTTCCTCAGCCTTTAAATCGTCTCAGTCTGGCTTAGTAGGCTTCAGAATCATGGGGAAGACTGCTGACTTGTCGGTTGTGCAGAAGACCATCATTGACATCCTCCATAAAGAGGAAAAGTCTCAAAAGGCAATTGCAAAATAAGTATCGAAGTATATTAACAGAGTGTTAAGAAGAAGGGAAAAATATGGCCGGAAAAGGTGCACAAGTGACAGTGATGACCGTAGCCTTCAGAGGATTGTCAAGCAAGGGCGGTTCAGAAATCTGGGGGAGCTTCATAAGGAGTGGACTGAGGCTGATGTCAGTGCATCAAGAACCACCACATACAGACGTCTGCATGACATGGGCTACAGCTGTAGAATTCCATGCGTCAGGCCACTCCTGAACCAAAAACAATGTCAGAAGCGTCTGTGCTGGGCTAAGGAGAAAAAGTACTGGTCTGTTGCCCAGTGGTCCCAAGTCCTGTTTTCAGATGAAAGCAAATTTTGTATTTCATTTGGAAATCAAGGTCCCAGAGTCTGGAGGAAGACCAGAGAGGCACAAAAGTCAAGCTGCTTAAAGTCCAGTGTGAAGTTTCCACAGTCAGTGATGGTTTGGGGAGCCATGTCATCTGCTGGTGTGGGTCCATTGTCTTTTATCAAGTCCACAGTCAACACAGTTGTCTACCAGGAAATTTTAGAGCACTTCATGCTTCCTGCTGCCGACAAGCTTTTTGGAAATGATGATTTTATTTTCCAGCAGGATTTGGCACCTGCTCACAAAGCCAAAACTACCTGTACCTGGTTTAATAGAAATGGAATAACTGTACTTGATTGGCCGGCAAACTCGCCTGACTTAAACCCCATTGCAAATCTATAGGGTATTGTCAAAAGGAAGATGAGGGAACAGAGACCCCGAAATGCAGACCAGCTGAAGGCCAATATCAAAGCAACTTGGGCTACCATAACACCTCAACTGTGTCAAAGGCTGATCGCCTCCATGCCACACCGCCTTGATGCTGTAATTAGTGCGAAAAGGAGGCCCAACAAAGTACTGAGGACATAATACAGTACATTGACACACTTTTCAGAAGGCCAACATGTGTTTAAGATCCTTTTTTTTATTGGTCACATGAAATATTCTAATTTTGTGAAATACTGGATTTGGGTTTTTTTTGTCTTTAATCCATAATCATCAAAATTGAAACAAATAAAGGCTTGAAATATTTCACTTTTTGTGTAGTGAACTAATATAACATACAAGTTTCACTATTTGAAACAAATTATTGAAATAAATGGACTTTCCCTCGATATTCTAATTTTTTGGCACATACCTGCATTTTTTAAAATGGAATAAAACAATTGACCCCAAGCAAATATGCAATATGCTTATAAAATCAGTAACACATTTTTTTTTTTCTCTTGGCCACTACTGTATGGCAGTTCATTGACTATCCAATTGGCCGTCAAACTATGCTGCAAAAACAAGCCACTTTTATGAGGATTGTGGGCTTTCTTGGAGTTACTGGAGCTGTTGATGGAACTCATGTTCACATCATTGTTCCAACTGTAAATGAGGAGACATACCAATAGAAAATGATTTCAAATCATTTGTGAATAATTTGTGATAATTTTGCACAATGCAAAGCATTTTAAAAAATACATTGAAATATGAAATAGTGTCTTAATTAAATTATTTTATCGTAGTGACATCAAATGATTGGTGTGGTGCTGCTGTGGCTCACTATTGGCTGTTTCAGAGGTCATTTTGGGTTGACATCATTGCAGTCCTTTGTTCACAACACTTAATTGTCCCCTCAGTCAACACTTAAAAATCAGTTTTAGACTTAAAGTTGCTAAAAGTTAAAAGTTGCTTTTAGCTTCTTTATAAAAGTCTTCTACTCTTAGAAAAGCCCTACTTGTTACTAAGAATTTTTTGACACTTAAGTTATAGTTTAAGACTATTCTTTAGATCATTTCTGAGAAGTTTTATACATGCAGGCCCTGGTATCAAAATTATGTCAGAGTTTCTTAGTAGTTAATATGACATTCAAGTCTAATTTCCATTCAGGAAACTCATGTTTACGATAACTCCGATAGCACATGAATGCAGCATTAAGTAAGAGAGACATGCAAAATATGCAGAGCGGTGGGGCGCGAGGACTGGAATTGAAAACTGCTGATCTAGAGTATGCTGATTGCAAATGATGGATGTCTGTTCAATTTGAAGTGAGCACATGAACTGATTAAAAAATATACCTTAAAATGTTCTGTAATCCACTAAATAAACCTGCTCCAAATAGATCTCATATAGCCAGATGTTTCCAGTTACTCTGGTTACGTTACACTTCACACAGAACTTACCCTGTCTCTCTGTCTTGTGTTGTCCATGTTGTCTTCAACAATTCTGGTTTGATCTTGTAAGAAAAGAGAATGCAAATGTTCATTCTACATAATTATTGCAGAGTGGGTAGACTTTGTGTTGGTTAGTTCGTAACCACCTAAGATTTTATCTGCCATTTTACTGAGCAGTTCATATGGCATACTGAATACTAAATGACTCCTTTTATAGACAGATTTAATAGATTACTGTATCACACTAAATGACAGGATTTACCTAAACACTTGAAATTTCCTCATCTGACGTAAGTCTTACGAAATGTTGCTAAAGGACAGACAGAGTAGATGATCGAGAATCCAAGAAAGAGTTTTTAATAATAAAGCACGGGTAACCAAATAAAAGGTAGCTGTCTATACTCTAAACGTAAATTAGACCAGACACTCAACACAGGAATAGGAAGAACTAATGTACTAACAAAATCAAGAAAAAGAATGAAACAGCTGAAACCAAAGAGCTAATAATATCAGAAACCATGACAACAAATGACAAGTGGGAAAATAAAATGCAGATAGAATGCAAGCTAAAAGTCCACGAAAACGAAACTAACTAAACATAATGGTGACAGTATTAATAATAATTAATATAATATTAATAATTAATATAATATTAATAATAATTAATAATTTTCTTTTTTTTTTTTTTTTTTGGAGATTTAATGATTTATTTATTTCCTATATTGTTGCATATTGTAATGTCAGAGTTATTTAAGCCATTTCAGTCTTTTAAAGCTTAGAATTGCACTTCTTGCCTACTGGCTATTAGTGTGAATTTTTGAGTAGGCAGCCAAACTATTATTTTTAAATCAAAAGCATTTATTTATATATTTGTTTTTTAAATTCAGGATAATTCATTTAGATTTGATTCGCAAAGAAATTTCACAAATTCAATTATGTATTTTTACGATTTTTAAAAATATTCTCCTAATGTGTCTCTAATGATGAAAAAGAAACAAACTGCTTAAGACTGACTGCATTGAAACAATGGCTCATTTTAGTTTGAAACGGCCTTAATATTTTCTAAACAGTAAATGCAAGTTGTCACATGTTTTATGAGGCATAACAACTTCATTTCTCAACTGTGTTTCTATGAAAAATGTAGTAAACTAAAACATTAACTCCTAGTTATTGTGTCAGTAAATTGGCCAATGCCACCAAAACTAAAATATTTTTTTGGTCATTGTGTAAGCCATACATCAATGTTCATTTGTTTTTTTTTTCAGCGTGGCATTCATAAGCAAACTTATATGCAAAGTTTTTTGTTCTACTGTTTAACACTTACTTCTAACTAAAGTATACTATATAAGAATGTTAGTTTTGTTTTACACATAGCTTTTAAACTAATAAAATTATGGGCTCAGTAGATGAATAGAAACTTTCAAACCTCCCTGCCTGCTCAGCTATTTTATTTTTTAATGCATGAATATGTAGAACAAAAACATGCTGATGTTTTTACAAAAGAACCTGCTCAATCAGAAGATTTCAGTTCTATCATTTAACATTCATGGAAACTATTAAATTAATTTAATTATGAACCAGATGTGTAAATATTTACATTATATTTACAATATTGGTCTTATCTTAAACTTGTTTTTTTTTTCTTTTTAATCTTTTATACTAGTACCCATGCATTTATAGCATTCACAAAAATAACTATAGTTTTTTTTTTTTTTTTTTTTTTTTTTTTTGGAAATACAGTTATGAAGTAATGAAGGTCAAACCTGAGTAGGAAAGTGTCCTTTCTGTTTCATCTCTTCAACTGTAAATGAAACATTTCAGCCCAATGTGCAGCTATTTATAGGTTGTGATGTGAAAATGTTTTGCATTCCTTGAATTAGACGTGGCCCAGGAAAGTGAAAGTATTTCACTTATATTTTATATTTTCACTTATATATAAGTCTTGATGCCTACAAAGTCTTTTCTTAGGATAGTTCAGTTCATAATCATAAAAATGTTTTTGCTACAAAAATCTATATTAAGAAAGATGCACAAATTATCTAAGTAAAGTAACAAAATTTTACTTGTTAAAATAATGTTTTATTAGGTTACACCTAGAACATTAACAATTCTTTTTTTTTTTTCAACATTTTTTTCACACTTTTTCTATTTTGTTCTAATATAGAGGTTTTTTTTCAATATATTCATTATACAGATTTATTTGAAGGTTACATATTTATTGACATTTACGATACATTAATCTACTACAACTTTATTTGAGAGGGGTTTTGTGAGTATTTAAAATGTATGTGTGGTTAAATGTCTAAATAGAATGGAATTTAGATCATTTAAACTACTTTCAAAGTATTTGTGAATGAGTGATGTACTTGCCTGTTGTTCCATCCCAGCCAGTCAGACAGGATCTGAAGATAAGTTTAAAAAATGAGGAAACTACTTACCTCAAAACTATTTTAAACTTCTTTTATTTTTATCTTTTAGAGATTCATGAAAGGAAGTTTCGAATGAAAATTTAAGAGAAGAATGTTACAAAATGAATCGATTTTGTTTTAGTTTATAGATTGTGATTGTGTCATTTCAACTGGACTTTGTTAACCTGTGATCACACAGTTAAATACATATCACTTCATATTCACCAGACAGGACACAATCATGCAACATGACATTATTATATTAGAAAATAATTAGCATTGTGACAAAGATGTAAAAGGATTTCAAAGATACACAAAAATGAACATGTGAAAAACTGTATTATCACCTCACAATTAAAAGGACTGCATAAGCACTATACATTTTGATACACGATGCACAGTATATATTGCAACATACTTTTATATATGTATCTCATATACATATGATATATCTTACTTTGTGCGAAGGAACACTGACTGATTTGTGGCAAGAGAGTAAAAAAAATGCAATCTGTAGGCTACTGATTGTTTGAGAGCACTTATCCTTAATTCTGAAAATAGAGTTGGATCTAGTGACCTTCCAAAGCTGGAACCCAATTTTCTGTTCTTCTCTATTCAGGCTGACAGATTTGATATTATCCCAGTTAAGAGATACTGGGTGAAAAGTAAGGGCAGAAGGTGTGTCATCATTCTTTTGTGTCAGGTTACGTCATATACATTTCAATACTTCAATAATGATTGACAGTGCTCGATGTTTTAATTACTGGATTATGGCTGTCATTATTGACATGCTAATTTGAAATGGCCTACTGCGCAAACCCAAGCAAGTCATTGCACTAAAAAGGACACTATCCATATTATCCATTAATTTTGTGGACATTTCTGTTAACCCACCACAACGCAATGAAGTGCAAACTTTGAAATACAGGTAAAACATCTGTAAAAAATCAATATGGAAAATTCCTTCAAATACAGTACATTGTGCCCTATTTTTACCTTTTTTTTTTAAGTGTTCACTTAAAATCTGCTTTCTTTGCTTGTTATATCTGTGAAGATGTGGATATGCTTGTAAAGGATACTGGTTATTGCCTTTTTTGGAGTGTCTGTTTACAATAAATGCAAAGCTCACCTTGTAGGCAAAGGCTATTTACACTAACTCCACCCATCAATGTCTAGTGGAATCCCGTCAAACAGCAGCAGTGACCTAGGGCAAAAGACGACAACTTTTGACACAGTCCGTCTTTTGCCAAACTCGTTTGTCTTTCTTGTCCCATCACACATTAGAGAGAATGTGGAGGAAATATTTGAAAAGTGCAAATAAAGTGCCTCACACATAGGCACTGATCCCATGGGTGCTCGAGTCCAAAACGAAAAAATCTTTATAAGCTTTATAAGTATAAGGTGGCATGCATTTAATAATTGGAACAGCCTAAATATGATATTTTACTCTCAGTAGGTTGTTGTTATTGTATTTTATAATGTACTAAAATACAGATTTGCAAATGGAATTTTTTGCACTAAGTAGCCTATAAATAGCATCTGGCTACTACACTTGTTGCAAATAAAATACTGCTGTTTTTACAGTGTAAATAGAATCTATCATTAGCCTATTTGCACTTTGTGTAAATAACGTACGCTAAGAAAGTAGGCCAACTGCTATTTTCACATATGTAAATGGAATCCATTTATATTTGTACTAGTGAAAATAGCGAATGCATTTTCTTTTATTTTCTCCTTTTTAGTTAGACAGTTTTTCTGAATTGGCAAAAAAATATTATGAAAGACTTGCCTTAGCATTTAATATAATTATTATCCCTGGTGTCAGGGTTTTGGACTTTGTTTCTGTGTTTATGTCCCAGCCTTAGTTCCTGTTTCCTTGTATGGTCATGTTTCCTGTTCTTGTCTAGTTAATTTGATCCCAGCTGTGTCTTGTTAATTCCCTCATTTGTAATATATTTAAACCCAGTGTTTCCAGTGTCCTGTGTTCGGCGTTAAATATCATTTAGATGTCTTCCTGTGCTCCTTCGTGTTCTGCCTTTTTTTTTGTTTTATTAAAGGTCTATTATTTTGTCAAGTTTACCCCTACGTCTCCTCGTCCCTCTCTCCTCCAACTCAACAGAACGTGACACCTGGTAGATTCTTAAAAACAAAACCGTTTCTGTGTGTTTCATAAAGAACTGTGTCATTTCTTATTACTCAAAATAATTACGAAGAAGAATACCAGTCATTTCTACTGTTTGTTTATCAGTAATCGGCCACTGTTACGACTGGCTAATGTCCTTGCATAGGAAACGATTGCATGTGAGTGTTTTGACAACATAATCATAATAAAACAGTAATTTCCAGACAAAGCATTATGAAATCATTAGTCTTGCATTGCCAGAATTTCAGACTGACGGCAGAAGGTCTGGGAACTTTGGCCGCTTTGAATGGCCAAGGCCCACCCTAGAGGCCATATGACTGACAGATACAGAAACCAGTCACGTTTTGTGCCACATCCATGTCATGTTGTGGATATGTTGCCACAATAACACACCAGTGTGTGTAAAACTGACATATTTTAAAGATTCTATGGCGTGAACTTTTTTTCACATACTTTTGAAAATCCAGCTCATTGTCACTCGTTGTAAACACAACGGTTTCTTCTTTTGTGAGGGTGCTTGGCGCCACTGCATTTTTATTTTCTAGGCGGAACATTAAAGAACACGACACACGTCTCCCAGAAATCCTGTATAATCTAACCAATCCAATGACGAATTCGAAACTCCTGAAGTGTTTCCAGGTAAGTGTGCCTTATCCATCATTTAGCCAACGTTCCATGGGTGTGATGTCTGAGGCTGAGACTATGAAATCATTTACTTACAGTTTGTGATGCAGCTCCAGTCAGATTTGGAACCCCTTCATCTTTCAACAAATGTTTCTTGTAAACTCTCCATGACAGTGTGTCTCGATTACACAACCCAGGATGCCATTAAAAATTAACTATCCACTTGTTCCTCACGCTGGGAACGTTCTGATATTTGTACAAAGATGCGAACGAGCTGTTTAAACCAAACACGTCAAAGTGAACGTTCTTTCACTTAATTTGTCTGACAACAGACTCAAGTGCGTGGTCTGTGTCAGAAAGTGAATGCACCTCTGTATACTGTGTCCAGTGTAGACAAGATTCAATGTTAGACATTTTTAATGGCAACACTGTTGCCATTAAGTTACTGTAATTAAGATTTACAGTAGCAAACTGTAAATTACCATAGAAAAATCCAGTTCATCAGTATACTACTGCAATTCATTCATTTTAATATAGATTTCATTAGATTTTATAATTTTTTATATTGAATTCATTTTATTTTTACTCCACATAGGTACTTCTGGCATTCATATCCCATGTGCTGTGGATGTGATTTAAACTGTTGCTACAGTGCAAAGTTTAAATATGATGAACAAAACACCTAAAGTACTGGTTATTTAATTCTCCCACAAATGCATGTTTTCCATCTGATTTTAGGTTAATAAACATCCCGTTTTGTTTTAATCGAAGTATTAAAGGGTTAGTTTGCCCAAAAATGAAAATTAGCCCATGATTTGCTCACCCTCAAAGCATCCTAGGTATATTTGACTTTCTACTCTCAGACGAATCCAGTCAGAGTTATATTAAATATTAAATATACAGTATATATAGAAATATATATATATAAAACTAAAAATATTCCAATTCCCTTATTCAGATCATTTTTTCTTGATGTGGAAAGTGTATATGTACATGTTTTCTCATGTTTCCAGTGCCCATGTTTGGAGGAGCCATGCAGAACTCAGATTTCCTGTTTCATCTCAGTGCAAGTCAACAAGCTCAGATCCAGAACAGCAAGTGAGTTTCTGTCACTCCTTATTTTTCATCAAAACCTTAATGGACAGTGTTGTTATTTGTTTGAGTGATGTTGATAATACATATACTCGCAATATAACTTTTTCTGTTTCCCACAGGTTTTTTAAAGCATGTTAAACAATCTTTTGAAACACATCTTTAAATACATTTTTTTTTATTTCAGTAACCTTACAAATGTGCTTTTTTTGTTTCTGTTTATTATTATTTTTATTTTTTTTTTTAATTCTTGGAATAAACTAAATGTTGACTCAAATAAAATATCTAAAAAAAAAAACTATGCCAAACCCTAAACTTATTGTATTTCAGCTAGCAACATTTCTCATTTTTATTTAGTTTAACTTGATGTACTGAAATAGCTAAAACTAAACCTGGATAAAAAAAAACAAAGACAAAATGACAAAAATACAACTGAATTAATACTTAAATTATTATTATAAAATTATTAAAAAATAAAAAAATTTAAATATCAAAAAAACGAATCTAAAAAACTATAATACTGTTTTAAACATGGTTTTCATAATTATTCACACCACAGTTCATGGTTTTGAAATGGTAAACTTCAGCACGTGAGTCATCTGAGTCGATTCAGTTAGGAAGCGAGTTAAATGTTCAGTTCAGTTTATGATTCAAACTGATGATTCTTGTGTTTGATTCACTGATTCACCACTCATTCAGACAAGAATAAATATTGTACATACTGTGTCCCGTATTGAGTTAAACACAGTGTTCTGAGTGTAAGTGTTTTATTTTAGCTTGAGTTATGACATTTATAATTTTCAGTTAACAAACTCCTTATTCTTCCTTCCTTCCATTAGGTCGTCTCAGTCTGATAGTGGAGAAAAAAAAATCAAACATTTGGCCTGTATTTATTCTAAAAAATTAAGTTGTTAAATATGTTTTCAGGATTTGCTACAGTGAGAGCATCGGTGTTGAAGAAGATCAGTTTCCACCGAACATCTGCGTTTCAGTTAATCACGCTGACTGTCCCATACAGGTAATGAATGACAGCGAAACTTTACTCATGTATAAAATGCTTGACATCAGAAGCCATCGTTAACATCAAACCTACTTTTGTCTTTAGTAATGTTCTCAAAACATTGTATGTACACTACCGCTCAAAAGTTTGGGATCAGTAAGATTTGTAATGCTTTTTAAAAAAAGTCTCTTGTGCTCATCAAGACTGCATTTATTTGATCAAAAATACAGAAAAAAACAATAATACTGCAAAATGTTATTACTATATAAAATAATATTTTTTATTTTAATATACTTTAAAATATAATTTATTCCTGTGATGCAAAGCTGAATTTTCATCAGCTGTTACTCCAGTCTTAAGCGTCACATGATCCTTCAGAAATCATTTTAATATACTGATTTATTATCAGGGCTGGAAAAAATATTTTTTTGAGACCAGTGATACTTTTTCATGATTATTTGATGAATAAAAGGTTAAAAAGAACAACATTTATTTAAAATAGTAAGGTTTTCTAACAATATACAGTTTGTTACTGTACTGAAGTTGCTGAAGTTTGGGGTCAGTACATTTTTATTCTTTCTTTTTTGAAAGAAATTAATACTTTGATTCACCAAGGATGTGTTAAATTAAAAAAATAAAATAAATTAAAGCATAGATTTACATTGTTAGAAAAGATTTATATTTTAAATAAATGCTGTTCTTTTTAACTTAGAATCCTGAAAACAAGAATCACAAGTTAGATATATATATATGGCAGTTTCCAACATTGATAATTCTAATAATAAATCAGCATATTAGAATGATTTCTGAATAACAGCTGATGAAAATTCAGCTTTGCATCACAGGAATAAATTATATTTTGAAGTATATTAAAATAAAAACCATTATTTTATATTATAATAACATTTTGCAGTATTATTGTTTTTGCTTTTTCTGTATTTGTGATCAAATAAATGCAGTCTTGATGAGCATAAGTGACTTCTTCTTCAAAAAAAATTACAAGTCTTACTGATCCCAAACTTTTGAGCGATAGTTAGTGATGGTGAAGTGAAGCGTTCTGAACCAGAGAAGCTTTCAGCACAACTGTATTGGAAAAAGGTTCACTATTCAAAGCTTCAGGTTCATGTTGTGGCCATCTAGTGGTCATAGAAATGAATAACACCTTCCAAAGTGCTGTGTTCCATTACAGCCGCTGATTTCACATCTAAATGATTCTTTGTTTTACTTTATTGTGTATAAATAATGGTCATTGTCAAAGTCATTCATCACTAAAATAAGTAAAATAACTAAATATAAATTCATAAATTAAATGTATGATCTGTTTATTTTAACTCCTTGGACTGTTACTTCATGGGCAAGATTAGTTTTTGAGCTCAATATAAAAATTATGATTAAAAAATAATAAAAAACAATGTTAACACATTAATTGTAATATAATGTAAAGGAAACGGCACTGAGGTTCACTTCGTTTGAACCAGATACTGAAGCAGTCATGTGGTTTTCAGACGAATGAAGCTTCAGACGTCATAGTTCACGTGCTTTTCTTAAAACAAATCAAGCTCCGATACAGTGCTTTAATGTGAAATGTGTCGTTCTTTTGATACAAGCTTTGGAGCTTCCGTGTTGAATGAACATCACTAGCGATCGTGTACATCGTTCATAGAGCTTTTTCTGAAATGTTTTAGTTGGGCGTTCATCTAACTTTTTCTTTTTTTAAAATGTTACTGCTTCTCTCGGAATGTTCAGAGAACATTTAAAAGTAACATTCCCATAATTTTTGCAAAATGATCAAATGGAATGTTTAAGTGGAATTAGGGCTAGGCAATATGGAAAAAAAATTCACAATATATATATATTTTTTTCATATCAATCAATATTGATAATTATCACAATAAATGTCAAGTCTTTATTTCTTTCAAGTTTAAAGTCAGAATTTTGCTCAAGTAAATGTTGTAGAAACCAGATCATTAGTTTTCTATAACAAAATAAATATCTAAATAGAAAAATTAATTTCTGCATGTTCTAATGAGTTAGATTGTTTCAAAACAAGAATTAGGTTTGGGTTGTCTGATAATGGTGGTAATAATAATAATGATAATTATAGTAGTAGTAATATCACTTTTTTTGTCTCTTAGAAATGCACATTTGATAGTAGCTTGAGGATGCAGAGGTACATTTTTGTTCATTATCAGTCAGTAACATCTGTAAAAATTGTAGCAATCTCAGTTTTATATGGTATATAATAATAATTAATAATTCTATACAGCATTTAATAATAATTTAATAATTCTATACAGCATTTGCTTGTTAAAGTTTGCAGCAGTGTTTGGGGAAAGGCTGGAAACATGGAAATTAATTTAAATAGTTTTATATGGGAAAATTATATAGTATAATATAGTAAAGTCATGATAATAATTATCCTGTTGCATATGCAATTAAAAGACATTGCTTCTAATCATCATCACAATCATGTTTTGGCCAGATTAGATTCCATTAGAGACTATTTGGTCTTGCATTAAATTCAAACTAACTAGAATTGTTTTCAACTACTTATCAACTGTTTGAAGATTGGGAGGAGTAACATTAGCCATGTCTTATTTTTAAGTTCAGGTTCTCTGGTGGTTGCATATACATCATTGTGCATATCCCATTTCAGAAAAGCAACCATTATCCACCTGATTTTTCCTGTATGAGTGGATGCAGCCATTTGTAAATTAAATGTGTCTGGTTTCCAGTGTCATTGGCTTCCAGCTATTTTTAGCTGTACAAAACAGCTTGTTTTGCTGCTTGATATTGCAGACTGGTGTTTCTTACCATATTATTTAAATGTATTGTCTTTATTATGAACACTGATTTGTAGAGCAAACAATTTTACTTTTTACTGCACACTTTTATTCTTCTGGTTATGTCACTACAGCAGCTAATAAACCAGAAGTCTCACACATTCACAGAAAATGGCTTACTTTCAAATTCAGTTTGAAACGGTTCTTTTATCAGGCTTGATCAAAATAGATGAAAGGAGGCAATCCGTTTATAACACTCATAGTTTTTGGGCTGTAAATTATTTATCATTCAGAATCAGATGGTTATGATCCAAATCTTCATATAAATTTATTTTCATGATGATTTAGTTTGAAACTCTACAGAAGACAATAGTATCATTATTTAACTTGAGTCAGTTCAAGTCAACTTGATAATTTGATTCATTTCAGTTCAATAACATCGTCAGTGTTACAGGATTTATGAATGAATACCAAAAACACAATTCCATTTGCACCTTAATTTAATGTGATGATCTCAGAGCAACTGCAAATGTGTTTTTTATACCTTGCTTTTAATGTGGTCAAGAGCAATCCGATTGTGATTTCATCACCTAAAGCTTTAATGTGTGATCTGGATGTGATCTGCAATAAGGCACAGAATGCACTTAAAAGAATTTGAATCTGATCTTTATTGAGAATTGTCCATTTTAAGACAAACAAGACAGTGTTGATTTCTTTTTTATCGTAAATGAAATAAGACCCATCCGTTAATATTTAGTCCTTAATGTATATATCAGTGAAAGTGACAAAATAATTCATACACAGAAACTTACAGACCTGTACTGCGTGTAATTAATAGCAGAATTTAAAGTAGATTATTATTTTATATGACTCGTTTACTGCAGTTTTTAACACATTTTGTCAATCATAAGCATTTTGTACATTTAGCAACTAATCATTATTGCTAATAACAATGAGATAATAAAAGATCCTATTGAAGTTTCAAATAAACATGTAAAAACTTCAATTGATCTCCATATTAAGTGATTAGTTTCATTTAATGATTAGTAAAATGTTTTTATATTATAAACTTTTTAAAAAGCTACATAACTTTTATAACCTAATCCTAAGGGTCTAGCATTTTCTACAGAGATGTTCTTGAACTAATATATTTTTCATAAAGACTTAAATCAAAGAATAAAAAGAATCATTTATTTTTCTTTACTTATTATTCATTATGCTTGTTCAGAAGTATTTGTCCAAACTCTCAATAGCATCCTGTTTTGAGTGGGTTCGCCATTCATCTGGAATCGCACCTCGATCCTGAAATTTTTTCTCGTAGTGATTTTCCAGCTCTTTCTGGAATCTGCAGGCAAACCACTTCCAGTATGACAGCTCAGTGAGGTCAGGGGTGATGCTCCATTCAGCATAAACGCCTCCTGCTGTTTTGTAATCTTTATACGGAATAGATTTTTCAGATTCATGAGATGGATAAAATCTCTTTGTACTTGCCACTAAAGTTGTGCAAAAATCTGGAGTAAGAGTTTGCGTTCCTCTATAATGCCACCCGTTCAGCCCGTCAGGACGATGGAAAGGAACACTGTGAGGTTGTGGTTTATGGTCTTCTGCTGTGTGGGTGCAGATGGCTTTACAGAACGGACACTGAACCCAACAGCAGGTACAGAAGTGTTCATTTAGAATCTCATTGGGCCTGTCCTTACATTCTAGCTTCTGTAGAAAAGATGCTGTACTGAATTCCTTGCGCACGTTAGATATTATAGTGGGAAGTTCTTTTCTTATTACTTCTGCTAGGAGTTTTACATCAACATCTTTACGACTCACTCCTTTAAGGTCCTTTTCAGAGAATATCAGCACATCTGATAACTTCAACATGAAAGTCTCCAACCACAAATCAGCATCTCCACTTATTTCAACCCTTTCAGATGCTCTCTCCACAGCTTCTAAGATCTGCCTCTCCTTCTGTCTCAAATCATCTTTCATCTTGGGCAGAACACTGATGTTGAACTTAGTAGTGATGAACTGACTGACTTCATCTCTGATGAAACTCTTGAAGTGTTCTTTGGGATTACGCATGTAAGTTTTGTATGCCTCAAAATCCTCCTTTTCTGCCAGTCTCTTCAGGATGTGTTTCTCCAGATTAAATCTGTTTCCATTCAGTGATTCACAGTTTGATCTCATTTCATCTGCCAAATCCCGGGCAGTTTTTTTGTAGACACTCTGCTGAATGGGTTCTTTAAGTTTGTTACAGATGATCTCACCTAGAATGGTAGCTGATGTTGCTCCCTGACAGTATTTCTCGAAAATGCTGTAATATTCTTCTCTTTTTCTTGAAAAGTAGAGAACAGGATCATTGGCTTCCCTGAAAATCTTGTGTTGTTTCGTGAATGTCATTTGTTCTTTATTGAATATGGCAAGTACCAAATCAATGAAGAAGTGTTTCTTGAACGTGTATTTTGTTGTTTCTTTTTCCTCATGTTCTACTATTTTTGCTCTGATGAAACCAGTGAGTTCTTGAATGTAAGTTTTATTGTAGCCCATTTTTGCTATTTTATATTGCATGATCATTTCATGTACTTTCTCAACAGTGTCTGTAATTATTTTGTTGATTTCGACATCATATTCTTTAGTATATCCAAGAAATTTTAATACTTTGTCAACTTTGTTAAGCTGTATATACTCTGAATATTCTGACACATTTAAAATATTGCATTTTTTGCTTTTTGTCTTGGGGTTTAGAAAACTTTCATTGTCACTAAAGACCTCCTTCGTGTCTTTTAAAATGTCGATGTCTTGGACATGAGGTGTGTTTTTGGTAATCTCACTCACACAATGATTCCAAAATGAATCAAACTCTCTTTGCAGGATTTTGTCATCTTTTGCTTCATGTTTGAGAGTTAAGGCAAGATTTTTGGCCTTCTCAAAGAGAGCGTTTTCTTTTTCTGTCTTCTGAGCGTCAATGTTTTTCTTCAGGACTCGCTGCTGAAGCACCACATTTAGTTTCCTCTGTGTTTCCCTAATAATGTTTTCTTGTATGTGTGAGACTTTTATTTCAAAAGATGTTTTCCACTGAATCAGTATACTAGCATTGGTGTCTTTCTCAAAGAATTCTGACATGGATTTTTTCACTTCTGTACTTTTTACATTTAGTTCTCCATGAAGATATGTTTCCTCAACCTCATTGATTGCTCCATTTTCTATCTGGTTCTGTTGTTTGTTTTCAATTTCCAGCATGGCTTTCCTAAGACTCCAGGTCCACTTACCATATTCTGTCTCTAATTTCCTATATGCTGCGATCTCTAGGGCATTTTTGAAGCTGAACACAAAGCGTTCCTTAAGCAAAGCCTCCCAGAGATTTGTAATGTGACTTTTTATGTCTGTCAGCATCATGCCGTTTGATTGTGAGACATGAGAAAGGATAGTTGTCTTAAGGTCTTGAATGTTGTCATAGTATGAAGGGTTTGGTGGTGCCATGGGTGGGCTGCCCTCCCAGAGCTGAGCAAAATACATCACATCCTTCTGTACATCAAATCTAATGACATCACTGAAACGTTCTGCATCACTGACTTCATCTTCAGCAGCGAGTTTTGTCATCTCATCCAGTTTCTCCTGCAGTCGTCTCCTTCCCTCCATGTTTTTCTCTCTAGCTGTGACGTCTGAAACGTTCTGATGCACAAACACACAGCTGGGATTCAGTCTGACCTCTTTCATCCTCATAAAGGCTTGAACAACAATCTGAAGAATGTCCTGCATCTCAGATGGGTTTTCTCCAAAGATGTTGACTAATGTCAGATTTCCAAGACCAACAACAAATGTGGCCAATTCATTGTCTTGATCTCTTGTTGATGTTCCAGCCAATTCTAGAGCACGAAGACCCTCAGTATCAACAACCAGAATATAGTCAGTGTTTATCTGTGTTTTCATCTCATCAGATACTCTGATCAGCTGCATGAAAGCTCCTCTGGTGCACCTGCCAGCACTGACGGCAAACTGGAGTCCAAACATGGCATTCAGCATGGTGGATTTCCCAGAGCTCTGAAGCCCTAAAACTGACAGCACAAAGACTCTCTGGTTTCCCAGGTTCTGGATGAGTTGATCTAGAACAGCAGAGATCCAGATCACAGGAACATGAGCAGCATCTCCATCCATCAGCTCCAGTGGAAATCCAGAGATCATCATCTGTGCTGCGAGACTCGGGAGAGAAGAGAAGTCAAACTGCAGGTCTTTCTTGTTCTTCTTCACAGATGAACACGATTCATAGATCTGACCGATCTCCCTCATGATGTGCTCCAAACCAAATGTTGCATCTTGAAGTTTCTTAGATAATTCCACAAGTTCTGTTTGTTTAGGCAACAGTTCTGCAGATTTATCACTGTTCTTACTTAGTTTTGAGAATTCTGACCATGTTTTATCATACTTGTGATACAGTTTAGCCACATCAGCTGAGGTATGTTCATCCAGGAGAATTCTGAGCCATTTAAGGAAAAATATCGACTTATTTGTAACATGTGACTTTATTTGTTTCATGAATATATTTATAAACTCACTGTCACATTCATGCTGCTGTTCACGGATTTTCATCATCTCACCTTTTTTTTTACTAATTTCCATTTCTGGATCATCCCCTTGAGGTCGATTTAGCTCTTTATTCTTCTCACACCACTGATGCCACAGTTTGCCCTGACGAGGCAGAAATGATTCTTTGATTTCTGTCAGATCTTTCTTCTCTAGTATACTTATCATTTGTTGTGCTGCCTCCTTTCCTTTTTTGCAGTCATCATCATCTTCCTCATCTACTCTGATGTCTGAGTGTTTGGACACATCTTCAAGTCTGAAAGTGGAAGCAGATTTTGAGAGACAATTTGCAATAGCTTTTCTGAGATCTTCAGACACATCTGCCTGACCCCTGTCTTTCAAACCAATTTTATATTTTCCATTCCCCATCTCAGTGAGAGCTAAACCATCATTGGGAAGAAGGCAAATCAGTGGCTTTGGATCCTTGTAGAGGTTTTGGATGTTTGTCATTCTTTTGTCATCCCTGCTGAGCTGTGGTAAAACAACAACATTGATTGAGGCCATTTTAGTCATTATATCCAGCTGTTTCTCATGTTCTCCTGCATCACCGTGTAGATTACAGAAGGCAACACGGTCTGTGAGTTTATCATCATCTGTTCTAGAAGGGCAGAACCAGGCGATCTCCACCACTCCATCCATCAGGACTCTGGTTCTGCTGCTGCCTGGGCAGTGCCTGTGGAAGAACGTGTTGTGTTTGTCATTGATCAGACTGTTGATCAGCTGAGACTTGGATGAGGACACAGAGCCAAACCTGAAGAAAAACACCATTGGAGTTTCTGCCTTCCAGACTGGCTGGTTTTGACTGATGGTTTCATTGTTGTTGTTTTTTATCTTCCAGCTCTGGTTAATTTCTCTAAATGTCCAGAGAGGAAACTCAATCTGTTGTGTGAATGGATCAGGAACAAGCAGAGGCAGAGCGTAGCGGCACTGGGACAGTTTAGTGACCATCAGCTGCTTCAGGAAACCATCAGCACAATGAAACACGGCCATCTGAACATCCATCGGGTGAATTGGGTCTGTGTTGCTCTTACTTTCATCAGACAAAGATGGTTCTTCAAAAATTTCACTAAACACATCAACAGTGTCTGGAGATGATTGTTCAGCTTTTTGTTGTTTTTCATTGTGATCCTCACTGGTCTTTGTTACAGTGATACTTCTTGCTTTGTAGTTCATCATTAGTAGTTTTTGTAAGAATATGTGAACCAGTTCTTCCTCAGTGCAAGACCCATCAGACTGTAATGAATGTGCTGTTATCTGAAGAACTTCTGAAACTTTTAGTTTAATGTTGCAGTTGGTTTCAAGTTGAAGTCTGTGAAAAAGTTTCTCAACTTCCTTTTTCACTTCTTTTCCTTTTGTTTCAAGGTCTTTGGCTGTTTTGGCCTGTAAAACAAGCATAAATAAGCATCGCTAATTGAAAAGTCATGTTTCTGATAAGATATTTTCAAATTAACAGATTTGAAGAAATTATATAGCTTCATCTATCAGCCAGACCTGATTGACAACTTATAAAACTGTTATGTGTGTATATTGTGCCTATAGAAATTCATCATATCCTGTGAAAACCTTTACCTTTTGCAGGGCTCCAGACTGTGACTAAAACGGTCGCATTTGCGACCAATAATATTAATTTGCGAAGATTTGGCTGAGATCACCAGTTGTGCAGCATGAGAGAGATTGAAATTGACGGAGACGTGCGTAGTAGTGTCCATTTCGTGCACAACTTGAACAAACTACAACAGGTAAAGCTGTTAGCTGTGTGGATATTGGCAATATTGTTAACAATTCTCGTTTATAATCGATAATGTCTTCTCGTTATCAAGATCTTAGTCTGTATGCTGTGTTCTGTTAATGCATGAAATTCATATTTGTTGTAGTGCACTTGCCGTCCTTTAATTGATATAAGCTTTATTACCTTTTAATAAACAAACTATCAGCTTTAAAATCATGCAAAATTCATAACGATGAATATATGGCAGGTGAGATCGCTTTAGTGCCTCAGTTCAAGCGGCAAGTGAACCCATAATATCTTTCTCTTTACTACTTTAGTACGAAATTAACATCAAAAGTTGCCTATATTATAAGAGAGTCTGCAGTACAATGTACTGAAATGTCTCATGTAATCGCTCACATCATGTTTCAAACTGCAGAAAATGTGTTTTGTAGACAATGACACATAACGATATACTTACCTCAGAATAACCATTTAGCTTATCAGTCAGCTAGAAAAAATAATTATAAAGAGGAGCATTTTGCTATATTTTTGCGCTAGTGCATATTAATATTTTTACTTAACCTGTTGTCTACATGGTAAGAAAGAATGCAAGAAGCTAAAGATAAAATTCAACACTTCCTATTGCATTTTACTAATGAAGAAAAAAAATGACTAGATGTGTGAAAGTCATGACAACATTTATAGGAAGCATCAAGAAGGAACGCAAACTACACTCAGTGATGCTTATGTCCATGATATTCTGTGTAATAAACAATTCTTTGTGACCAGTGTTGGGGGTAATGCACTACAAGTAACGCAAGTTACGTAATATTATTATTTTTTCCAAGTAACTAGTAAAGTAACGCATTACTTTTAAATTGACGAAAATATCAGAGTTACTTTTTTCAAATAAGTAACGGCAGTTACTTTACCCCCCATTTATTAATTAAAAGCTCTCCTGTCCCCATGTTGAGAGAAATCGGGAGTAAGATGTTAGTTCTAGAATAAATGTGAACATGCATTAATTCATCTCACTCACAAAAAACAGATTAAGTATTCTTCAAAATGAATAAAACTGTGAAATTCAACTCAGAATATGACGCAAACCTGCAATAATTAAATATGTTAAATCATACAAATACCCTTTATGCATTTAATCCCATTTTATTAACCGATGTCTTTGCTGCCGACCTTCGATGATCCAATTCAACCGTACTAATAAGCAGAAATTACTCAAGATAATCTAACATTTGTTTTCCTTTTTTTTTTTTTTTTTTGCTGAAAAGTTGACATTTTTTTTCTTCTGCAGTCTACTATACACACATAAATGTACTTTTCTTAAAGCCTGAGGCTTTTGGTGTGAAAAGGCTTTTACATTTGCCAAAAAATATAACTTTTTATATTAAAAACAAACAAGCAAGCCCTGCCCAGATTTAAAAAGTAACGCAAAGGTAATGTAACACATTACTTTCCATTAAAAGTAACTAACATAATTAGTTACTTTTTTTAGGGAGTAACTCAATATTGGAATGCATTACTTTTAAAAGTAACTTTCCCCAACACTGTTTGTGACTGTATATAATTTTCAAATTGGAAAAGATGTTTAGTTCCCACTTTAAGTGAACCTTAGTTCCAGGACATCTACATGGTTTACTAGATTAAAATGCTGATAAAAAAATGCTGAAATGAGACGTAAACACATGATAGTATGACTAAAATGTTAAAGTGTTAAAAAAATAAATAATTAAAACGAGTTTATTCTGTGGCACCTAGAAAAATTATTTGGCGTGTAAGTTTGTTTCTTCTAGGAGCCAATGACTCCTTACTCTATTTTTTTTGTCTGGAGCCGTGTTTTGTCAGTCTAACATTTTTGAGCTGCATGTACACATTAGAGTAAAAATATCATTTTAAAAAATTCTGGAGGATAATTAAAATTAATTAGTGAAATGCCTGGTTTGGTAAAATGATCAGCCACTTAAAGTTGCAGTGTGTAATATTTAAGAGGATCTATTGACAGAAATGCTATATAATATACAAAACTATATTTTCAGAGCTGTGTAAAGACCTTATATAATGAGCCGTTATGTTTTTATAACCTTAGAATGAACAATTTATATCTACATACATGGTGTCCCTTACATGGAATTCGTCATTTAGAGGCCGCTCGTGTCATCCCTAAGTTGAATGCGCACAAAGAATAGTAGTGGTAGTATTAGTAAGTCATTAGTGTTCGTCTGGTAAAAGTAAGAATAGAAATTGAGAAAAAAGAAATTGAAACAAATGCAGGATCACGCGTATTATGCGCAAGAAGAACAGACCAGAACAGAAGCGTTAGTCTTCGTCAGTAAAAAAATAAAAATAAAATAAAAAAAACTTGATGCAGCCAGACAAAGTCAGGAGAGACTACAGCAGAAAACCCAGATAAACATTGGTTTGGCTTTTGGCGAGAGAAACGTTTTCAAAGCCATGCCGAAGTTGCCTGTTTTCTGCTGGACCGGTAAGTTAGTCCAACTTTATCAATAATAGTGAAAACTGTTGTTTGATAGCTTTAGTTGCAAGATGGGCATAGTTGCCGAGACAAGTAGTGTTTTTTTCCTTGTCAGTGTTGCAAAAATATGCAATTGGATTATAAATTCATGTAACGTTAACAGGACTGAGAAATGTAGTTAAACTACTAGTGTAGCTACAAGTACTGCTGTCAAGCAGAGATCGCATTGACTGAAAATTGTTCTTCATTGATGGAATTTTTTTTTTTTTTTATCAGTGACGGAAAAATCTGAAGGCTGTCCGTCATTTTGACAGATGAGGGTGGTCTATTGTTAATTTTAGCTGTAAGTCCCACCCCTGTCCAGTTAGTGGCGAGTGAACTCCTATCTGGCAGCAGAGCAGGGGATCCAGAACAAAAACGAAACTGTCACGAATGTTTTCCTATTCCTTTGATTGTGCACAGGCAAGTACGCAGAAGCTACACTGATCTATCACGCCACATTAAAGAGTGCCAAAACAGTATTTACTGCTTGAATTTCTGGATGAAATGGACAGAATTTTAAATCTGACACTTTGTTTCACACCAAAAAATAACAAAGCACATTTTTTTAACCCAGCCCTAGTGTGTTTGTTGTTTTTAAACACTGCACTGTCGTCCTGTTAATATCTGCTGCTAACGCTATCTTACTCTCAGATCAAACGTCTTGAACCAGCTAGCTGTTCACTACTCTTATACTAACTAGCATACAAAAAAATCTAACTAAAGTCAGCGAATAAAACTGAGACAACGATGAACAAGTAACAGTAATATTCGCAATAACATATCAGTTTGCTGAATAATTAGGTAAATATAATTCCTTGATTTTCCGTTGTACAGAAACCTCATCTCTTGATTGGCTACTGTCAGGTGTAACATACGACGACATTTTTGTCCTGTGCTGGATTCTGTAGCTTCTATGCGCTTCGAAAGGGCGGGCTGAGTGGGGGACTGAGCCTTGGTTGCAATTTAAATCCTCACCGCTAGATGCCGCTAAAAATTACACACTGCACGTGTAAGCCTTCTACACACTGCATGATTTTAGCAATCCTATCCACCTTATTTTTCCCATAAGAGTGGGTGCAGCCATTTGCAAATTTTTTGTGTCTGGCTTCCGGTCTCATCCACTTCCAGCTATTTTTAGCTGCACAAAAAGCTTGTTTTGCTGCTTGATATTGCAAACTGGTGTGTCTTACCATATTATTTTAATGTAGTATCTTAATTATTAACACACTGGTTAGTAGTGCAAACTGTTTTACCATTTACTGCACTTCGATGTTCTTCTCGTTATTTCCCTATGGCGGATTATGAACCGGACGTTTAACACATTACCTGAAAACAGCTTACTTCCGCATTGAAAAATAAGGTGGATAAGATCATTGCTGATCACACTGTGCGACATGGATCTAATAAATTTGGGTACGACATGCATGTAAACTGTACAATGATGACACCTGTTGACTCGTAGGCTTCGACACATGCTACTATACAAGAATAAAACGTCATCAGCATGCGCTAGTGGTAAACAGAAAGATCATGATGAATCACACTTTGGAAAAGTTATTTGGAATGGGGTTTGATTTCAGGCTGTATGACAAATAAAGTATCCATTTCAAAGGGGTAGGATGATTTTCTATAGGCATTTCTATAAGTTTCTTTACACTTAACACAGCACTTACCTTCAGTCTTTCTTTGTTGTCTTCTGGGGTTGTGTTGTCCATGTTTTGTTCAACAAATGTGGTTTGATCTTGCAAGAAAAAAAGAAACAATGTTCATTCTAAATAATCTTCCACAGAGTGGAAAGGTTAGTTTGTAACCAGCCTAAGATTTTTTCTACCAATTATTAAGCAGTTCATATGAGATACTCAATATTGAACAGATCGGTTTGGTTACTGTATCACCATAAATATCATCAGAGATCGTATGATTTTTATGAGAAAACCTCACCTAACAAGTCAGCATTTTTAAATCTGAAGTATCCAGGGTCTATGTCTATGCAGGGTTAGAAAGCTCTTGGATTTCATCAAAAAACCTTGCGGGTTTGAATCGACACAAGGGTACTGAAAGAATTTTCATTTTTGGGTGAACTATCCCTTTAAATGTAAACCTTGCCCAGACAGACCTACTAGCTAATGGACTCACTAGAATGGACCGTTTATCCACTCGGACCAAAGTTCAAACAGCCGCGCTGCGTGAGCTCACTAGAGAAGATGCATTTACTTTACTATCTCGATGCAGCGCGTACGCGCCTGGATTAACTGAGCGCTTCGCACTGCATGCAAGTCGCGACGCGTCGCTTCCGTTATGAGCGCAGCTGCCGCGCGCCTACATTTGAAATAACAAACTTGAGAGCGCAAAAGACGCCATATGTGAACGGCTCCGTCACGCGAGCACTAAACAGCGCTGTGAGATCCAGTGTGAAACACTTGAATTCAGCGATGAGCATAAATGACTCTGTGGTTCAGACTAGTTTAAAGCTGTGTGCAACAAGCCAGTCAGAAGGCTTTTCAGTCTGCACATCACCATCATTTACATCATTATCAGACAACCCAAACCTGTTTCTTGATTTGAAACAATATAACTCATTAGAACATGCAGAAATTAATTTTTCTATTTAGATATTTATTTTAACTTTCTACAACTTTCACGTTGGAGCAAAAATCTGACTTTAAAAACTGGAAAGAAATAAAGATTTGACATTTATCGTGATAATTACAAATATCGACTGATATGAAAAAAATTATCGTGATAATTTTTTTGCCCATATCGCCCAGCCCTACGTTAGTGTTTTTAAAGTGGCGAACTACAATAACTGCAACTTAACTGATCCATCTATTGATACAAGGTGTTACAAACTACCTCGCCAAAGAGTTGTAAAATAATTTGTTAATAAATGTGACCCTGGACCACAAAACCAGTCTTAAGTCGCTGGGGTATATTTGTAGCAATAGCCCAAAATACATTGCATAGGTCAAAATTATTGATTTTTCTTTTATGCCGAAAATCATTAGGAAATTAAGTACAGATCATGTTTCATGAAGATATTTTGTAAAATTCTTACTGTAAATATATCAAAACTTAATTTTTGATTAGTAATATGCATTAGTAAGAGCTTCATTTGGACAACTTTAAAGGTGATTTTCTCAATATTTTGCACCCTCAGTTTCCAGATTTTCAAATAGTTGTTTCTCGGCCAAATATTGTCCTATCCTAACAAACCATACATCAATGGAAAGCTTATTTATCGAAACATTGACCCTATGACTGGTTTTGTGGTCCAGGGTCACAAATCATTCTTGTTGAAATGTTTGTTTAAACCACCTCAATTTGAAACATTTTAACTCAAAATAGCAAATAAAATGTAGAAACAAAATAGAAGTACATAAAACTAACATTTTTTAATACATGAACATGTAGAACAAAAAAGTGCATGATGTGAACATGCTCAAGAACCTGCTCATTCAGACAATTCTACCATTCAACATTCATGAAAACGATAATTAAAATATAAACCAGTTGTGCAATTATTCTGATCAATCTTACAAGAGTCTTAATTTAATTTAAAATTTTACATTTGTACTCATGCATTTACAGCATTCATAAAAATAATCAGTTTCTATGTGGAAAATAGGGTTATGAAAAAATGAAGGTCAAACCTGAATAGAAAAGCGTCCTTTCTGTTTCATGTCTTGAACTTCAAATGAAACTTTTCAGCCCAGTGTGCAGCTATTTATTGGGTGTGATCATGGGTGTAACTTGTGGGGATGTTTTTTTTCTTTTTTTTTTTTTTTACAAAATATTTGGTAATTAGTGATATTTTCAACCAAAAAGTAAAAATGCACAATGTAGTTATTTTAATACATTCTAAATTGTTATTTGTAAATAATTTAATAAATAAATGCAAACTTACAAGCATCCCCAATCTGTGACAAAAAGTGACAAATCTGCACTTTGGGCAATCTCATAAAGGTGATGATACGAAGGAGGTCACTCCGTTGTAGCGGCTAAGGGTTTTACATTTATATCAGGAAGAGAACTATTTGCATATTTGCATCCAAATATTAGTTTGCACAGAACAAAACCTAGACATAGACTTCAAATAAAAACCGCTTTAATTGGCAATTTTCAGTAAGATTTACTAATATGAAGTATTTGTGTGCCTGCTTTTGTACATTTAACATTTTGTACATTTAAATTATGTCTTAACAGTGGGCTGTTCACTTCTTTATTTGAACTTCCTTTCTCAAACATAAGTGTGTTTTTGTCTTTATTTTATTTGTCCTATGTTCATGATACAAAGAAAGAAAGAAGAAAAATGATATAAAAAAAATTATATAGATGTGTATATTTATCTGTGACTTACGCATTTAAAAGAATCAACTTTCTACACATCAACCCTTGACAAAGGGTTGATGGGGTCAGATTAAACGCTTGTCATAGTGCAGAGTACAAGTACAGAGCATATGTTGGTTTGTATACAGTAAACATTTATGAGGGACAGGTGCAAAGCTCAGTGGAGTTGTCCTTGAAAGACACTACAAGGTGCAATATACATTAATATAGTGCAGTGTGGATACAGTACAGGGTGTAAGTGAGAAGTATAAGTTATAATATATATATATATAAATTGAGGAGTAACTAGTTACATGTAACTTAATTACGTTTATAACTGTTTTATTTCTTATTTGGGTTTATGTGTAGGCCTATGCTTTATTTTTTAAGATAAACTGTTTTTTCCAAAGCCATTGTTAGGTGCCAGTATTTCCTGTCATAACTGTAAGATTTGATTTCAAAAACAGTATTGTAAAGCCTATCTATGACACAGAATAAATGTTTCTACCTCAATAATCCTTGTCATTCTCATTTGTTAACATCTCAACAAAAGGTCTGAAACAAATACATAAATAGGCTTTTGGTCACAAGTTGAAACTAAAAGGGTTCAGTAACCCTAAATATATCATGTGATGCGTCATCCAAATATCTTTACATTCGACTTAAAGGGTAATTCAAAACAGTGATAAAGGCCAGCTCCTAAAACAGAGCCAGAAACACACCCTCATTATTGTGCCATAACATTCAAGATCATTTTTAAAACACAATGTCAAAGTAAAAAGAGGTGCTTAAGTCTGATGGCTGTGCTTTACAATTAATTAATTATTAGAATCTTAATTCAAGTGATGAAGGATTTTGACAGTAATCAGTGTGGAGTGCTACTGTAAGGTTAACCCTGCCTGCTTTAAATGTTTGGAGATTATTAATAGTTGAAAACATTAGAAGTAATCAAAAAGTAATCAAATGTAATCAGTTACATTAATCAGGTAATTAAAATAGTTACACTACTTATTGCATTTTAGATAGGTTACAGATTACAAGTTACCCTATTACACTGGAATCACTATTACAGATGGAATTGCTATTAAAAGCAGAACTGAAATCAATGAATAGCATTCTGATGTAAGTGTTGCTTTTATCCAGGTGATTCAGGACAGTGTGGAGAGCTGAGGCGATGGTGTTCTTAGTTGATCTGTTAGAAACTGAAATGGGTACAGTGTTGGGGGTTCTCTGTTGTTGAATTTATCCTCAATCCACAGTTTGTAATTGTGTTCAGTAGCTTTAATTCCCCTCTATGAACTGCAGGCTTTCTCTGTCACCAGATTTGAAAGCTGTGTCACATGCCTTTAGTGTGATTCTAACTTCATTGTTCATCCAAGGTTTCTGAAAAAGGAATGTTTTAACTATTTTATGGGATGGGTGGATACTTCATTGACACCTGCTGATGTGGTGTGAAACAGAGCTGGTGTAGATGTTAATGTCTGTGTGGCCTGACGAGCAAACGCATCCCAGTTTGTGTTCTGGAACTTATGTTGTAATAAAGAGTCCGCTTTTTATACTTTTACAGTCCTCGTAAGGAGGACCAAAAAAATGTTTTGATTAAAATTTAGGGAGTGCTGTCCTCAGATTGAAATAACCAGCAATGATGATAACTCCGTCTGGATGCTCCGTCTGCAGCTTACTAGGAAGAGAGCAGAAGAGAGTTCTTTCCTAGCTAGTTTAGCATTTGCATCCGAGGGTGTATAAGTAGTTCTAACATACACGTAACGTAGGTTTTTATGATTTATGATCTGATTTATGATCTGATTTATGAGTATATTTTGGACTCTGTCATCGTAGATGGACAGGTAGACATATGTCTAGTGTATACATGATTAGATTTATGAGTGAATTTATGTGTCTATGACCTCTCTGTCACTCTGACTGTCACGTCACCAGGGTCCTCTCAGCTCTGAGTGACATGACAGTGTTTGTGTAAATCAAAAGATCAAAACAGATGTTGGATTTGACTTTAATTGGATTTATGAGTGGATTTATAATGTTTTATCTCACCCGCTTCCCTGGTGTTTTATGGCGTTGCTTCTTCCAGACCTTTTGCTAGCGCCTAAGACCCGCCTACAGCCTTGAAAGGTTTTAAACATGGTTTTAGAATATAGTAATTAAATGTAGAAGACGTTCTGTGCTCTCCTGTTGCAATGGCTGCTGCTGCCCCAAAAACTCCTAAAACCGCTAGAAGGGTGATGTGTATTTCTCCGACAAGAGGACCTGTTGAAATGAGAAAGGACCTGACTTTTGCACCGAGGAAAAAACAAGGAGTTAGCTTAACAAAGTTTCTCCTTGAAGATATGAACAAGATGTCTCGTGATTTCTCAATGTCTGGTAACCGTATGGGGCGATATGTGTTTGACAAAGTGATGCGGATCGTGAAACTCTACGCTGTGGATATAGAAGATGATTTTACATCGCAGGAACCCTGTCTGATTTTCCCGGCCAAAGACTGGTGGTTATTCTACAACAATGTTTGGAGAGATCTGAATGATTGTGGTGATGATCCATTATACATTGCAGAGTGGGACAGCATAATTCCAGGCAAAAGATTTCGTGTGGTTGGGGATCACAGTAAAAAATTACCAGATGATTGTGTTTACATTTTTTACTGCAACGACAACACAAAGATCAACGAGCGCATGTGGCCTATTCCTGAATCTGAACACTACATGCACTATGACATGAGGTTTTTGTTTCAGTGGAAAGATATCCATATAATCGATGACGTTTTTACATGTATTGACAAGATGTTCAGATGGTGTGACATGTATGATCGCTACAACTCTGTAAAGGTGAAATTATTCCCGACACCCCAGACCATCTCTTATCTCCACCCACATACTACAGACATTAAAATACCTAAAGAATGGGATGCTCACAACATTCAACTCTATCATGTCTCAAGATCCATCATCGACCTGCTGCTACAGCAATACCTCAGAAACCCTACCAGCGATGCCTGATGACAATGCCGTACCTATGGAGACCCTCCCACAAACTAATGACAACGGTTGGTTGGACAAATTCTGCATGGAACTGGGTTATCACAACCTTACCTTTCTCACAACGCCGTACGGCAGCGCCGGAGCGATAGCGGGTGCTGCGGCCTGTGCTGGAATTGATGACACAGACGGATGTATCCATTCTGACGGTTTTAAAATTATAAAAGCAACCGTCGTGGTCATACTGGAACACCTTATCAACAAAAAGCTGAAAGAACTTTGTATGGGTTGTGAGGTGGATCACCCCAGTCAACTTAGACACTCATGTTTGTTTGAACCCAACGCTTATTTCTTTGACGCATACTTCGAGGAGTTGTCACGTAATCTGATAAAGCCAGAGCTAAAGCACATTATAGCTCGAGCACTGAACCCATTCGGTTTAAGGGTTAATCCACAGAGGATTCAGGGTTCGGTGGATGCTATTTTGTGTGAATTACGTGACGAAGTCTACATTGTGGAGAAGCTTCGCCAGGTCAGAGAAAAACTTGTGGATGTGAACAGCGAACAGATTGTCTATGACGCTGTGGACAGTTGGAAGGGTGGTCCACAAACGGCATAACTATAACAGTGCCATGGGGAATACATGTTGTGTTAACGCCCTGACAAAAACTATGTTTAAACAAAATATTAGATGTGAAATGATCAACTTGTTGTACATGATCATTAACGACAATCCTGATGTATCCTTACCAGTAAACGGATGTGGTGTTGATGCCAAACGTTTTACAAACCTCAAAAAACAAATGGCGATTGTAAGAGCTATGTCAAATGATTGGAACGATGTGATGCGTATGTGTATTAATGCGGGTGACCCATTTTCTGTGACCATCAAGAAAATACTAGACCTAATGACTGAATGTGGTAGTAGGATTAGAATTGCTGACATTTTGTGTCTGTGTACATATGTAACAGATCTATGTGTAGTGTTGGTTTCAACAAATGACCAGACAATTGTATGTGAGATTATTGATACACTGGTTGACTACATGATTGAGAAAAATGTTGTAATGTGTGTAAAGTTTCTTCAGTACATTGATGATGTTTGAAAATGTTGGATTATTTTGAGTTACTTTTGATAAATAAAAACCAATACACTTAAACACTTATGCGTTATTCTTTTGTAACCTCTGAAGTGACATGTCCGAAGAGATACTGAAAAAGATTTACTATACCCCTTCTAACCCAGGTTCTTTAGGGGGTAAAAAACGATTAAAAGATGCCGTTTTAAAGGAAACAGGTATTCGGTTAACTGATAAACAGATTTCAGACTGGCTAGCTGGGGAGGATGCTTACACACTACACAGGACAGCACCCCTAAAATACAAAAGGAACAGAGTTTTTGTCTATGGTATCGACATGCAGTTCCAAGCAGATCTAGTAGACATGTCAGCATATGCTAAGGAAAATGACAACAACCATTTTCTGTTGACATGCATAGATGTGTTCAGTAAATATGCATGGGTACGAGTGTTAAAAAACAAGAGCGAGGTAGAGGTGGCTAAGGCCTTTGAATCTATATTGAAAGAGGGGCGTGTACCACAGAAATTACAGACGGATAAAGGAAAAGAGTTTTTTAACAAACAATTTCAAAATATAACAAAAAAGTACAACATTACACATTTTGCAGCAGACACCAAGCTTAAAGCGAATATTATTGAGCGTTTTCATCGTAGTTATAAAGCAAAATTGTTTCGTTATTTAACAGCTACAAACTCTAGAAGATACATTGACATACTTCAGGACATCACGGATGGATACAATGCAAGCTATCACAGAAGCATCAAGATGAGACCAATCGATGTTTGCAAAGAAAACGTACCCACGGTGCTACATAACCTATATGGGTCTAAGGTTTCGCACAGTACCAACCCTATTTTTAAGTATAAGACTGGTGACACAGTCAGAATCTCTAAAGTAAGGACCCCATTTGCAAAAGGATATGAGAAAAATTACACAGAAGAGTTTTTCACGGTAAAAACATGTATCCCGCGAGACCCACCTGTCTACAGACTCTGTGATTATGATGGAGATGTTATTGATGGAGTTTTTTATGAGGAGGAATTACAAAAAATATATGTGAGCAAGAACAAAACTTTTAAAATAGAAAAAATTTTGGATAGGAAGCGACAAGGACGATCAGCAAAGGTTTTGGTTCAGTGGCTCGGCTGGCCTTCAAAATTCAATACATGGGTAGATGAGAAAGATGTGGTAGATGTACAGATACCATAAAAGAAACCAGTCATAGATGTGTACTCATTCGTTTAAAAACAATCATGTCTGAAGGTGGTTTTTATTTGACACTGCCCTGCAATGCATCGTTATCTGTTTATCCGGAAAACACTATTTCCAGTTATAGAACCATGCTGGCGAGAACTATAAACCTAAAAGGACAATGGGAGGTTGGTTTGGTTGAATTTGAATACCCTATATCGTGGTACACATTTCCAGAGGAAGATGGTGCATATATTATTACAAGCGGTCAAAACACACAGAAAGATGATGAGGAAGAAGTCTCTGAACGCTACGCTGTTGGTGATGGGATTAAGATTCAAATCAACAACGGTACTCGAAGTATACCAAAACTATGTAACACGCTGAAGGCTGGTTATTACGATGATGTTCTATTTCTGATTAGAGAAATAAACACAACTCTACCTCCAGGGGTGACGCTTGGGTATGATCATATAAAAAACAGAGTCTTTCTAAAGGCCCCACCGAAGACGTTGCTGACATTTTACGGGAAGCTAGCTGTCATATTAGGGCTAAAGCCTGGGGTGGCTATAGAATCTGTAAATCAGCTTAACAAAGACTACGGTAGTGGGAGAGCCACGCCGGTGACATATGCACCGTATCAAGCTGACATAAACGCAGGTTTCTACACCTTGTATATATACACAGATATCATTGAATACCAATCAGTTGGCGATGCGTTCGTTCCGCTACTAGGCTGTGTGCATATAGACGGTGAGAATAATAAGATTGTCAACGTTAGATACGATAAGGTACATTACGTACCGGTCAATAAAGCCTCTATCACAGAGATATCCATAGAGGTAAAAGACGATCAGAATCATACCGTTCGTTTTACTTTTGGGAAAGTGTGCGCGAAGCTACATTTCAGACCCGTGAAACAGGGGATTTTTTAAAAATAAATAATGCCATACCCATGTACTTACAAAACGGATCCAGAGCGATACGTAACGTATTACCAAACCCAAGCAGGTAATGGGCTCCCTGGCTATGCAGGGGGCGGAGTTATGTACGGGGCGGGATTTGGTGGCATGCTGCGCAGGCTTTTTCGTATGACAATCCCATTACTGAGACAAGGATTCAACATCGCGAAGCCGCATCTTAAATCAGCTGCAAAAAACATACTAAGTGACGTCGTTACCAATACACTAACGCGCACGTTTAACAACAATAACGCTCAAGAGGGGTCCGGGCTAATGGTGATGTCTCGCAAAAGAACCTCTAGACCTCCGGGGGTGAGGAGGAGTGGTCAGACACAAAAGAAAAGAAAACGCTCACCTAAAAAGAGCTCAGTCATAAAACGCAAGCGCAAGGAGACAGCGAAACGTGTTAAGTCGAAGAGATCTGTCAAAACAATATTCTAGATCATGGCGTTAATACACAATATGTCGGAATAATGTATTAAATCTGAACTCGACCTATTCACAGTACCTCTGACACAAACTGCTATTGAAAAAAACGCCTATATAGAGGTACCCCCCATTATCGGCCATTTCAGACACAGCACCTTTGGAATTTTTTATTGCTGGGACCGGAGAGGATTACATCGACCTAAACAACACATTGTTATTTTTGCGGGTCAAAATTACTAATCCTAACGGTACAGATATTGCAGACGGGGCTCCAGTGGGGCTTATCAACTATGCAGGAGCGACAATATTTTCACAAGTTGACGTATCGTTGGGGGATCGGTTGATATCACAGAGTACGAACACGCATCCTTATCGCTGTC